>JADWQK010002062.1:0-1200000 GCA_017933935.1 Sesamia nonagrioides | reverse complement strand
ATATTATAAATGCGAAGGTAACTCTGTCTGTCTGTTACGCTTTCCCGCTTAAACCTCTCAACCGATTTTTATGAAATTTGGCACAGACTATATTTAGACCCTGAGAAAGGACATATGCTACCTTTTATTGAAAAATTTGACATTCCCGTTAGTCATCTAAAAAGCGCGATATAACCGAATTCCACGCGGGCGAAGCCGCGGCCGGAAAGGTAGTATATCAAAATGACAGAAAAAGAAAAGAAAGAACTGCATTTCTATACTGGTTGGGTTCATAATTCAATAAATATTTAGGTGCTTTAAACCTAATCTAAACAAAATCCTTGTTTTTTATTAAGGAAATAATTATATGTCTAATACTTCTTGCAGTGTTAATTTCATTACAAACATATTTTCTAACTAAACAGACAGGTGTGCTGCTGGGGAGTTTGTTGTGCCACTTCTCGCCAACGAAAGCAATAGGAAGTGGTGAAAGGTGGGCAATTTGGAGTTTGTTGTTTATTGTTTAATAATTTTGACATTCGAAAAGTGCCAATTCTACTCAATTTTGAATCTGAATGAATTTTGGTATTTGATCATGTTTTGTTCAACATACAACCCACTGACACTGACGTGAATACCTACTGCAATTAACATAAGAGAATTTTAATTTCTTAGGCCATACAAGTAGTGGTGGCCTAATGGTTAAAACGCCAGGCTCTCAAGTGTGCGGGTTCGATTTCAGGTCGGGCAAGTACCAATGTAACTTTTCTAAGTTATATGTACTTTCTAAGTATATCTCGGACACCAATCTCTGAATAAAAGGTGAAGGAAAACATCTTGAGGAAACCTGGACTTTAAGTCTGATATCGTCAACCCGCATTGAGCAAGCGTGGTGATTACGCTCAATCCTTTTCTGCATGAGAGAAGACCTGTGCCCAGCAGTGGGACGATAAAAAAGGTGGATGATGATGATGATGCGGCCATACCAATTATGTTAATATTTGACCGCGAATAGAGGAAAGAAGAAATAGTAGACTGTTATGTAACGTTTTAGTTTAGAATTAATATGTTAAACTAAACGTTATATAAAAGGTTAATTGGTGGAGGGATGTATTTTGAATAAAGGCTTTGGTTTTGAATCGAAATGTCTGAAAGTAAATCTCTTCAACGAGATGCGTGAGTTACGTGTTTTAAATTAGGACAGGCATGTACTGACTGACTCTGTGTTCAAAAACTTTAGGGTCTGTGGGTTTGACATGGGTGAAGCGCTGTATTGTAACCTGACAAAATTGGGTTTTAGTAGTGTTGAACTTTTCTTTGTTGTATCTGCTAATGCAGTCTTTTTTAACCATTTTACAGCCAATTAGTTTTAAATACATTTTTTTAAATAATTATAACCTAGTGCTTGACCGCAATCCCGCCGTAAGCAGTGATGCTACCGTTTATAGTAAAGCGCGCTAGTTTATTATGAGCCTATTAATAAATAAATAAATATATAGTATACGGACAAATCACACAGATTGAGCTAGCCCCAAAGTAAGTTCGAGACTTGTGTTATGGGATACTAACTCTACGTTATATTTGTAATAGATACATATAGATAAACATCCAAAACCCAGGCCAATCAGAAAAAGATCGTTTTCCATCATGACCTGGCCGGCGATCTAGAGAGGATCGAGTGTGTTGACCGCTGAATAGGAAGGAAGACGGTAGTTGAGCAAGCCAAACTCCCGACACAATAACTTTTGGCGCATCTCTCATACTCGGCGATTGCGATGTGACGGCTTCACCAGACATTATGCCGGAACACGACGAATAGCTCCCACTCCTGGGACATCTCCTTTCGGTGAGAGGAAGTGGACCGTAATCTAACACGTTGCCAAATAGTTGTTACAATTACTTGATTTCTGCCCAGGTTCTTCCGCCATCTTGTTCTGTTTTTGCCTATGTATCGACCCAGCAAGTGAAACTACCCCAAACGGTTACATTTTCCCAATCAACCTTGAACCCAAATGCTTTCAAAATATAGTTGAAATAGTATGAAAAAAAATGTCTTTTCAGGAATGCCATATTGGTTACTTTTATTTTTTATAATGTAAAAGGATTGTATTGCTGCCTGAATCTTTAAATTAATTAATTCGTTGAAAAATAAGTAAAAACGAACAGACTCGAGCTAGCAATTTTTTATTCTTCCTAACAATGATATGTCATTTTCAAAAGAAAAAGAAAACATATAAAAAACAATAATGTTATAAAAAAAGGTTCTAAATAATATTAAAAAAGTATTGTTGCTGCCTGAATCTTTAAATTAATTAATTCGTTGAAAAATAAGTAAAAACGAACAGACTCGAGCTAGCAATTTTTTATTCTTCCTAACAATGATATGTCATTTTCAAAAGAAAAAGAAAACATATAAAAAACAATAATGTTATAAAAAAAGGTTCTAAATAATATTAAAAAAGTATTGTTGCTGCCTGAATCTTTAAATTAATTAATTCGTTGAAAAATAAGTAAAAACGAACAGACTCGAGCTAGCAATTTTTTATTCTTCCTAACAATGATATGTCATTTTCAAAATAAAAAGAAAACATATAAAAAACAATAATGTTATAAAAAAAGGAATCTAAATAATATTAAAAAAGTATTGCTTAGTCGGCAATATCCTCCCCTTTTTTTATAAACGAACTATCTTTTTTAATGGGCGTCTTAAAATCCGCCCTTGGGTCCGAATATCCACCACACGAATCACGCCATCGCGACCAGGGTACAGAGCCTCGACCAAGCCCCGTGGCCAGGTACCCCTCGGCAAATCTCCATCACCGATAAGCACCGGGTCACCAACCTTGATCTCAACTTCTGCTCCCGGAACACGACGTGGGGCTAATGTGGGTAGATACTCGGATACCCAGCGACGCCAAAAATGATCAGAAAGGCGAAGGGCCTTCCGCCAACTGCGTAGGAGCAGTTGGCGGAACTAACGTTGCGTCGCTTAGGTCTTCAGTAGGAAGATTGAATCCCGATCCAGATGAAGCACCTAACAGGAAGTGATTCGGGGTAAGTGCCTCCGGATAGTTCTTTTCTGGAGAGACGTGGGTTAGTGGGCGAGCGTTGACAATTGCTTCTGCTTCAGCCAACAGGGTACCTAAAATTTCTTCTCGCGGAGATCGATCTCTTAAGGTTACCCTGAGAGCTGTCTTTACCGAACGAATCAAACGCTCCCATGCTTCGCCCATAAAAGGTGCCGAAGGAGGAATGAATCGCCATGCTATTTTTTGGTCGGCTGCAAACTGCGGCACTGCGGCGTCGTATAATGTTTTCAATTGTCGGTTGGCTCCAACGAACGACGTCCCGTTGTCAGAAAATATTTCGCTAGGCGTACCACGACGAGCGATGAAGCGACGAAGGCACATTATGGCCAAATCTGCAGTTAAACTGGCGACAATTTCGAGGTGAATAGCCCTTGTGACTAAGCACGTAAATAGTGCAATCCAACGTTTTTCCCGTCGACGTCCTATGTAAACCATTATTGGACCAAAGTAATCCACGCCTGTGAATGTAAAGGGACGTCTATGATGGGCGAGTCGCTCTTCAGGCAGATCTCCCATAGGCGGTTGCATGGCTTTGCCTTTTAAAAGTTTACACAGCTGACATTTGTGGCCCACCGACCTCACTGTATTTCTTATTCCGAGAATCCAGTAATTTTGTCGCAGCTCATTAATGACAGTTTCGGTGTTGGCATGACCGAATTTAACGTGATAATGGTAAATGAGCAGACGTATTACTGGCTCCTTTCCATCAAGGATAATCGGTAGTTTATCTGAAACTGCAGATGTTCTTCCAGCAAGGTGCAGTAATCCGTCTTTTAATACTGGAGATAACTAAACGACTTTTCTTGGGAATGGGTTGCCCTCGTGTGAGGCACAGAAGTTCTTCTCCAAAAGCGTTGAGCTGGCTTTGACCCAAAATGTGCCGTTCTGCGCGGATGATATCTTCGGAATCCAATAGCGCAGGAGCAGTGGCAGAGGCAGTTATAGACCGTAAATTATGCTCAGACGCATTTAAAGCCGAACAAATATTCCGAAACCAAAAATTTCGAAAGTCGTGGCCCCGGTTTTTGAAAATGAGAGCAATGAATTTATGAGCTCTAGCAGTTGCCCTCACCAGTCTAATCCATGAACTAAAATGAGTGATATTAGCTACCACTGGCAACGGCAACTGACGTGATCCTGTGTAATGGACAGATGATGACAGTGATGGCTTGAGCTCTTCCTGCCCTAGAGTGGTTGATCCTGAGACCGTGGGCTCAGAAGGCCATTCGGAAGAGGGAAAAGAAAGAAATTCTGGGCCTGATAGCCATCGGGACTCAATAGCAGCTTTGCCCCGTGTGACGTCGTCAGCCACGTTAAAATGAGTAGGGACCCAGTGCCAATCATTGATCCTTGTGCTCTCTAAGATCTCACCTACGCAATGAGCAACAAAGGGCTTATAATTTCTTGCGTCGCTTCTCAACCACCCTAACACAGTCATTGAGTCACACCAGAAGACACGGCGACTGGGCTTGAACCGGTGAGCTTCGCAAATTTTTGTGGCGAGACGGGTAGCTATCACAGCGCCTTGTAATTCTAGACGTGGAATAGATACCGGCTTGAGAGGAGAGACACGTGCCTTGCTAGCTATAAGAGCAACTTTGATGTCACCCTTTGGAAGCACAAACCTCCAATAGGCAGCAGCGGCGTGTGCCAACTCGCTAGCATCACAAAATACGTGTAGTTCCAAATCCGTATAACCATTCAAATTATAGCAACATGGAATTTTGAGTTCTGAAATGATTTTAAGACTCTCAAACCATTCGAGCCAAGTCGCTTGGTCTGATTGTGATAGTTGCTCGTCTCAATCAAGATTCTTCCGCCACAAATTTTGAAATAATATCCGGCCTCTCACTACAATGGGCGCTAAAATACCTAATGGATCATAAATACGCATGACTTGAGACAAGACTTCGCGTTTTGTAAAATGATCAGGTGAGTAATGTTTAAGCCCGGAATTAAATCCTATGACATCATGATATGGTTGCCATACTAAACCTAATGTGCGAGTGACGGTGGATTCTAAGCTACCTAAATCTACGCTACTACTGACAAGTGATAGGTCGGATAGCAGCTGCGGTGGCAAACTCTGAAGAGCTTCAGGTTTGTTGGAAACCCAACCACGCATCTCAAATCCTCCACGCTTATGGATTTCAACAATTGCAGCAACCAAGTGCGCTGCATCCTTAATTGAAAGATCTACAATGCTTATGTAATCGTCCATATACGTGTCAGATTTGATAGCGTCTACTGCATCTGGAAACTCCTCTTGGAATTCTGATGCGTTTCCGTTAACGATATAACTAGCCGTCGAAGGGCTTGAGCAGGCACCGAAAATCATTGAAGACATGCGGTAAGTTTTTATAGGTTCATTAGGATTATCGCGCCACAGAAAACTTTGAGCGTCTCGGTCGCTTTCCTGTATCTTCACCTGCGGAAACATTTCTTTAATATCGGCAGTCAACGCAACTCTGCCCTCCCTGAAGCGTATCAAAATTCCAAGTAAAGGTTTTAATAGGTCAGGACCTGGAAGGAGCATGGAATTAAGGGATACACCTTGTACCTTTGCGGCTGCATCATGAACCACACGAACCTTCCCGGGTTTGTTCTGGTTAATGACGCCAAAATGCGGTAAATACCAGCATATGCCTGAAGGTACTTTACCTGTACAATCTTCAGCGTAGCCCTTGGATATCATATGTTGTATTTGTTGACGGTAGCGTTTAGCATACTCGATATCCTTGGACATTTTTAGTTCCAGTGTTTTAAACCTAGAAAGTGCTAAAGGATAACTTTTGGGATCGACAACATTGTCCGCTTTCCATAACAACCCAACTTGAAAACGCCCATTTGGTAAGCGTCGCGTTGAAGACTCCAAAATATGAAGAGCGCGCTGATCGTCAGAGCTCCGTGGCTCATACTTTGTAATCCCCAAAGCATCTAATTTGTATTGACTTTTAATAAGAAGCTCTAAATCATGCATAGAATTTTCACGTTCGCGCAGCGATAAGTGGTAGGTGGTTTCTACCAATCCCGTTCTGCTACTCGTAAACCCGAATACTACCCAGCCTAAAGGTGTTCGAATAGCAACAGGCTGTGTCCGTGAACCCCTTCTTATTTCAGAGGCAGTAATAAGGTGCCAATTATCAATTCCAATTAATATTGTAGGCCTAGCTTTATCATAACATAGATCGTCAGCCAAATCAGACAAGTACGGGTATGTAGATAGACTGCTGCGTGTAGCTGATTGGCTTAGAAGACCCAAGTTCTTGATTGACTTTGCCTGCTTAATTAAAAACTTTTGTGAAGCTGACCGACCCTTTATTTCGAAATCTACATGCTGCACTGTATCATCTCTTGATAATCCTCCTACACAATCCAAATGAAAGCTGCCCTCAGGACCCACAGCTCCTATTTGCGAGGCTATCTCCGCGTCTATAAAGGTCGCTGTCGACCCGTCGTCTAAAAGAGCAAACGTGTCGATATATCCAGCTGGCCCGGAGATAGTAACAGCTACTACCTTTAATAATGGACTAAGGGAAGAAACCTGCCTAATATTATTGCTAGCTACCAGTACGTGATCATTATTAGTAGCTGAAACTGTAGGATCGGGTGAGACTTCTTTGACTAGGTGCATTGACGAAACAAAATTATCATTATGCAACAAAGTATGATGTTTAAGATTGCAACCCGTTATCGAACAAAGAGTTTTATTTCTGTTACAAAACTTATAATTATGTGAGCCTTTTTGGAGACAACAATGACAAACCTTATTCTCTTTGATAAAACTCCATTTGTCATCGGCTGTCAAAGATGAAAATTTTTAACAACTATCAAGCTGATGATTATTATTTTTACAAAATAAACAAGATGATTTTTTTACAGTGAATGATTTTTCAGGCTTAGGTGAATCAGCCACCGATTCCGAAACCGCGTGTGCCCGTTGCCTCTGTGGAGCTGCTGAAGATGAGTCCGGTGCGAGGTTGTCGAACACCGCACCGAACTTCATCACGAGATCGACTTCACGGTTTAGGAAATCAGATAGCAGTTCGACCCGAGCCTGGTTCCCATGCTCGTGGCTAACTGCGAAATCCAACCATCGTGCACGCAGCAGCGGTGTGAGTTTATTAAGCAGTGCACCAAACAGTTCTGGAGAACGTAAATAATCAGTATGGTGCAGCAACTTAGTCACCGCCACACAATTGCGCACACGAGCGGCGAAAATAATTAAACCACTTGCCTCCTGCCCAAGTTTAGGAAGAGCTCGGATAGCGTTAATCTCCTTCATTACGATTTGTTCGGGCCGTCCGAAACGCCGGTCTAGAGCTTCTATAATATCTACAGCATTAGGTGCCATCACGAGTAGCATACTCACCGCCTCGCGCGCAGCGCCCTTTATAGCCTGGTTTAAGCGTGCGAGATTTTCAGCATCTGTAAAAGACCCTACAGTGTCCAGGAAGGCACGTTTAAACATTAACCAATCTAAAGGAGATTTGCCCTCAAAGACCGGCAATTTTATTAAAGTTTTATTATTAGGTCCGTTGTTCGTCAGCGTCCTCAATTCTTGAACCAATTGCGTCACTCCAATTAAATTTTCCCCTCGAGTATCCATGGCAGCGGTCCCATTACTCCGACTAATATCGTGCCGAGGCAACTGAGCAGGACTATGCGCTGCAATACTCTGTGAAGAGGGTACGACATCCTGATGCAGTGGGTCCTGAGGACTCAAAACTTGATTAATAGGCCCTACCTCGCGTCCGTTCTTGGACGTCAAGCCGAGATTTGGATCCGGGAGTGATTTTATGGAAGCAGCAGCGCTTTCTACCCACTGTTCCACGCTACTGTGACTACGTCCACTGCGGGAACTGTGTCGGCTGTCTGCCTCGATTGCGGCAATTTCTGCCTGGTATTGAGCTTCGGCAGCTTTACGCTCTAGCTCGGCCCGCCGAGCACGTATTTTAGCCTCCGCCTCCATTTTCGCGATTTCTAATTGCGCAATGCGCCGCATGTGCTCTGCTTCCGCGGCGGCCTTGCGCGCAGCGATTACCATGGAAGAGCGGCTTGCTTGTGTACGGATGGAGTGCGTGCGTGCACTGTGGCTACTGTGGGCTAACTGCGAGGTACCTACTAGCTGAGTTTGCTCACCGGGAGGTTGATCTCCGCTCGGCATTTCTGCCAGGGCTTGCTCCGATGGTTCTTGGGTCAATTTTACTTGTGACCTTGTCACAACCATTGTTTTATATTTTTACAACGTTTACGTGCTGGTTACTTGTTGTCGAAGGACCAAATATTGCTGCCTGAATCTTTAAATTAATTAATTCGTTGAAAAATAAGTAAAAACGAACAGGCTCGAGCTAGCAATTTTTTATTCTTCCTAACAATGATATGTCATTTTCAAAATAAAAAGAAAACATATAAAAAACAATAATGTTATAAAAAAAGGTTCTAAATAATATTAAAAAAGTATTGCTTAGTCGGCAATAGATTGAACAACAAGTTAGCTAAAGTTTATTAATAATAAACATAGTTTATTTCTCTCACTAAGGAACACTGATACATTCGTGTGTAGATACAATTTTGCAGTATGCTCGAACTTTTGTGAGAGCTGTAGTCTGAACTAGGTTCGGAACCTGTAATACAGATCTTCAGGCTCACAACCCTTTTTTAATACATTTTTAAATTTTCCTCCAACATAATCGGAGTAATTTTTGTGCTATAATATTTCTACTCATTCATTCCAGTTCTCGCTCGTATGCCTCTCGTACTTTTATTCCTGAAACTATCTCTTTCTTTCATGCATCATATCTTTATTTCTCGAGGTCGGGATAGAGCATCTAGCTTCTATTATTGTTAGGTAATAATTTATTAACACACGAAGATACTTTATATTTAAATACACTACAAAATAAATAGAGCACGTTTTTATATTAGGCTCACACATTTTAACAGAGAGGTAAAATTATAAACAAACGAAAAGGTGTAAATAAGAAGTCATCATCATCATCATCCTTTTATAGTCCCACTGCTGGGCACAGGTCTCTTCTCATAGAGAGAGGGATTGAGCGTAATTACCACGCTTGCTCCATGCGGGTTGGCGATTTCAGACTTAAAAAGTCCAGGTTTCCTCAAGATGTTTTCCTTCACCTTCAGTCATTGGTGTCCAAGATAAGTAGTAAGCCGTGGTGGCCTAGTGCTTAAAACACCAGCCTCTCAAGTATGAGTGTGTGGGTTCGATTCAAGGTCAGGCAAGTACCAATGTAACTTTTCTAAAGTTATATGTACTTTCTAAGTAATCAAGAAGTGAGGTGATGTAGAAAGTGTAAGGGTGTAGGAAAGTGTAAGGGTGTTTTGTGTAGTTTAGTAGCATAACAACAGCATGTTTCTATTAAGTGGTAAGTTGAGTCCAATCGTTACAGTTTTTCATTATAAGGTGTCAAGTATAACCGTCAAGGAACTTGCCAAGCAAATATATAAATCAGTCTCCACCCTTAGTCTTTTTTTAGCCTTTGATTACAACTTAAACACGCAGTGCAATTTCATAACAGGCATGCAATGGAATTTAATCATAGTACTTTTCCTTGTGACGATTAAGCGACATTCATTGAGATATTGAGGTCGAGTGTCGAGCAGTAGAATGTTTCAAACAGAGGCACAAGGGATTAGTAATTTCGTTCAAAACGTGTGATTGCCTGCTTTTGTGCTTTGAGTGCATCGTGGATGGATAAATCTTCAGGTTTTGCTAACTTAACTATTTGCTTTAGATCTTTTGTTTCTGTATTGATAATTATATATTTCATTATTAGTTTATTTCTATGTATAAAAATATCTTTTAGATATGTTGAAATTGTTAGTGTGTGCAATCCTTATCACATCCCAACACTAAGGTTTGAACCTTTGAACAAGAAACGAAACGTCAGACAGCATCTGTTTGGCGTAAATGCTGGATTGAACCTTTTTAGCGCAGCAGTGAGACAAAAGCTATTGCTGATTGAAGCATTGTTTTTATTTCTATTTTAAACTAGCTGGTGCCCGCGACTTCATCCGCATGGACTTCAGTTTACAGGAGCTCAGTTGATATAAAATAAGGGCCTGTTAAAATAATGGGAGCAATTCCGTTTTCGTAACATTTTTTGTTACTGCTCTGCTCCTATGGGTCGTAGCGGGATGTTATATAGCCTATGTCCTTTCTCAGGCTCTAGACTATATGTGTACCAAATTTCATTACAATCGGTTCAATAGTTTTGGCGTGAAAGCCGGACAGACAGCCAGACAAACAGAGATATTTTCGCATTTATTATGTACTAGCTTGCCGCCCGCAGCTTCGCCCGCGTAGAATTCGGTTATATCGCGCTTTTTAGATTCCCTCGGGAATATAATTTTTTTCAATAAAAAGTAGCCTATGTCCTTTCTCAGGGTCTAAAGATTGTCTGTGTCAAATTTCATCAAAATAGGTTGAGAGATTTAAGCGTTAAAGCGTAACAGACAGACAGATAGAGTTACTTTCGCATTTAAAATATTAGTATGAATTATTTAAACAATAATTTATATTTAATAGCCAAGAACCTCGACCAACATCTCAAGAGGCTCTCGTTAGGCGTTACTTCTGGACACGGCTCGCATTAGGTTCCTCTCTCTAGAACCCTAAGCTGTAGTGGGCTACAAGTGGGCTACTATTTCTTTATGTTTATTAAATTCTAATCTTTAAAAATATAATTTATGTGCAAATAGAATAACATAAACGAAATTAATAATGTTTCTTAATGTGCTAGTATTTTTTTATTTAGTTGTGTTAGTATTTTTTAATTTATTATTTAAAAAACATTTAGTATTTTTTTTTTTTTTGGGATAAAACCCGCCACACTGTTCCCAACCCACTGCAACTCCTGAAAGCCAGAATCAACAGTGGAGACCGCCAGAAAAACGCCGAGCAATGAAGCTCGACGAGTCCCGGAGAAACGATTCAACTGTCTTGGGTCCCGCAACGAAATTAATCAGAAAAGAATAGCGGAGGAGTAAGAAAAAAGATATTTTTTCCATTTCCCTCCGTAATAAGCAGGAGACAGAATAGAACTAGGCCAATCGGCACAAAGGGACATTATTGCAACTGGGAGAAGCCCAGATTGCCAAGCACCACGGAATAACATTTGATTAAGTTAATGGGTCCTAAGTAGGTATTTGCTGTTACAATTGATTCCAATAATAGGTATGGCAAAAGCGCCTGAACGCACGGAAATTATTTCTAGTTTCTACAAGGTCCGTATAATAAACAACTCCGGATGTAACTTGTACACTATCCAACATAATATTGCGTTCATTCTGCCAAAGAATACACTCCCACAAGATGTGATGTGCGGACTGTTCAAATTCACAGTTCGATGTAGAACACTGACACAAAGGCGAAGGAACAAGTTTAAAAGAATACAGTTTACTTTTAAAGTTGCCATGACCTGTGAGAAATTGGGCAACGCACCGATCGCCAACGGATGGAAAGAACAGATGGAGGTGCCGGCCCTTGATGGAATTATCCCACCTACTTTGCCATTCGGATAAGAGGTCCTCCCAGACGTCAGTCTGAGGTTTAAATAATCTAGAAATTCTATTGAGGTCGCGTTGTGTAACAAAGTTAGTGTCCATGGCCTCCCCCCTCGCGGAGTAGTACATTGAAGCACGTCGCTGTACTTCAAGATCGACTGGAAGTACACCTGCCAGAACGGGTAAGGCTTCAGTACTGACTGTTCTATACGCCTTGCATAAAAATATCACTGCCAAACGTTGGCTTTGAAGCAGTTTACGTCGCGCCGCCCCTATGCTGGCCCTATTGGCCCAAACAGGTGCACCGTAGTACATACATCCTAAGTAGGTAGCTCCATATATAGTTTTTAAAGTTAGGAATGATAGACCCCAAGTTGCTTTGGATATTCTAGTTAGGACATAAAAGTTCCTTTTAGCTTTTTCGCCAACTATTTTTATATGTTCGATAAATGAAAAATTCCTTTCTAAGACCATACCAAGGTAGCATACGGATTGCTGTTTTTTAACGGGAACGTTATTAAATTTAATAGTAGGCAATGATTTAAGATTACCTTTTAGTAGAAGTTGATAGGTTTTATGCGGCGCAAATGCTAGGCGATTACGATCACCCCACTGAGATATTAGATTTAGGCAAGTATGGGCCAAGTTCTCAAATCCAGCTCGGGTACTTGTCTGAATGAGCAGTAGGCCATCGTCCGCGTAACCAGTAAGTCAACAGCCGCAAGGAAGCGGGATCGCGAGGAAATCATCAAAACCCAAATTCAATAAATAAGGACCGACAACTGAACCCTGAGGACATCCCATGGTTAGTGCTTTAGTACTAGAAAAATGACCGAGCTTAAGTACCGCGGAACCATTTATAAAGTACGAGTAAACGAGATTAAGTATGTTTCTATAGCAACCGCGGGTTTTTAATTTTAACAACAGCATAGGCCACCAAGCGTTATCAAAAGCCCCAGAAATATCCAAAAAGATACCAATCACGTACTTGTGTTCCGATTGGTTAACGTTTCTTCTGACAGAAAGCGCCGCGTCGACTGTTGATTTACCGATGG
Organism: Sesamia nonagrioides; assembly: GCA_017933935.1. Taxonomy (NCBI): domain Eukaryota; kingdom Metazoa; phylum Arthropoda; class Insecta; order Lepidoptera; family Noctuidae; genus Sesamia; species Sesamia nonagrioides. Next base: position 1,187,348 of record JADWQK010002062.1, on the reverse strand, counting down.
TGAAGCCATATTGATTACTATGAAATTTTGGACCGTTCGGTAGTAAACGTGGAACGATGAGGCGCTCAAGAAGTTTCCCCAAAGATGGTAGAAGCGTGATAGGCCGATATGACTTCGGATCATCCGGTGGTTTATCACCACACTTTGGTATTATTCGTATGAAACCGCGTCGCCATTTACGAGGAAAAACGCCTTCAGCAATGCATCGGTTATATACAGTTATGGCATCAGCCGCTGTTTTACACGCTTCTTTAATCATCCTATTAGATATTTTATCTTCTCCTGATGATTTGTTGACCGGTAGTTTTCTAACAACATTTATAAATTCGTTATTAGATGGTACGTCTGACATTGGTGATTCAGGTGGCACAGGAGCCCACGCTCGAATCTGTTGGTGGTAGTCGCTATCGTTAGCCGGTGAATCATCAGGGATAAGTGTATTAATTAGTACTTCTGTTGTTTCCTCTATGCCCGTGGTATGCTTATCATTGACTTTAATGTTTTGAACGTATGCAAGGTCGACCGATCTGTTGGCTTTAAATTCGTGATATAAGGGAGACCACGGATCCTCCCTGTCAAGTTTGTCAACGATTTTCCGCAACAAGTTACCCTTAGATTTTTCCACCGATGCTTTGTAGCGTGACTTGGCAACTCTGAAAGCATTTAAAGCGAACGTAAGAAGATCTTCAGTAATCTCTCGGCTCTTGAGTTTATTTAACTGTCTACGCGCTCTGCGATATCTTTTACGCTGTTCAACTAAATAATCACTCCACCAGTCGCATCTACGAATATTGGTCATAGATCCACGACCAATGGCGATGTCAGCACAGTAGGTAAAGGTTTCTGACATAATGTCAGCACTTTCTTCGGCTGACAGCCCGTCCCGAGTGAATTTTTGGCGTGACACGCAAAAAGCGAGCCAAAAAATTCCCAGTTCGCGCCTTTACATCTATATCTGAAATTACCAGGAATATGAGACGGACCCTGAATATAATCAGGAACAAATTCGTACACGATCAGGCGATGATCACTACAAGACGCGTCCGGTAGGGCACGCCACCTATCCAAACGTACGTCGGCACTAGAAAGTGTGACGTCAATACAAGATTCGCCTATTTGGCTGCAAAAAGTAGGTGGTGCATCAGGGGTATTATGAATCGATAGGTTCATCTCAGCAATGAAATCCTCAACAGCGCAGCGTCGTTCGGTATCGGTTGCCCGAACCTTGCCATACCACAGAGACGATGACGCGTTGACATCCGCGCCAACGATCACTTTGCAGTCCGCGAGTGACCGCAAGACATGACGGAGATTATGTATATAAGGAGTAACAGGATCTGAATATTGAAAGTAACAGCTTACAACGAATACTTTAAAAGGAGCTGATGAGACTTCAGCAACTGCACAGTGTGGCGTCATGAGGTCACGTATAGACGTTACCGTAAAGTTAGAAGACCGCGCAAAATAAATTCCGGCTCGCGCCCTGCAATCCAGCTGCACTACACTGTGACGTAAACTTGAGTTTTGATATTGTTCTTGAATGAGTACAAGGTCTAAGTTGTAGTCAATAATTAATTTATCTAACTCTGATGTCGCCACCTTATCACCTTATCGTTGTGAAGGTTTAATTGCATTAGGTTTAGACTATCCATCTTAATTAGTAATTAGTATGTAGGATAAGTAGTTCGAGTTTTAATTTATAGGTACCGCACTGTTCAGACCCGCAGCGATGGTCAAAAGGTTTTTTAAAATGTTTACACGCCGCGCAAACCGGGGTAAAATTTAAATCGTCCTTATGCGGGCAAACATTGGTTTCGTGGGCCTCAGAACATATAGCGCAGGTTGGTGATTTATTAGCGCAACGCGTTTTTACGTGACCGAATTGCTGACAATACGCGCAACGAATTACCTCGATATCATCAACAAAACGGCAAGTCGCCCAGTCAATAAATAACTTATCCTTGGTAGACACAAGATGTTTCCGTACCTCAGGTTCAATCTCTATTCCTAACCATTTCCGACCGTTATTGGTAGAACGCCTACGGACTATTTTCGTGGATTTAATGAAGTCGTCTTCTTTTATTGGCAACTCGTTTTTAATATTTTGGCGGCATATAGCTTGCAAAAAATTGTTGTCTTCCATAGAGGCGGGAATGTCCTTGACTAATAGACGGGGGCGGCGACCTTTTGGTTTTTCTAAACGAAGACCCGCAGACTTTATAGCGTCTACCGATTCTAGTCTTTTCAATTGGTTTTCATTTGCAACGCGCAGTAGAACGCCTGATTTGGCGGTTTTTTTAATACCGACTATTTGAAAACCATCGTCACTTGGTCTAATCGCCTTCATAAGAGCTTATTTAGTGGCGGAAGATGACGCATAGTCAGCTGATCTCTCCTGGTTCGGATAGGCGACGAGACAAGGAAGAGGTACTCTAGATTCAATAGCCGGGGTAACTTTAGGCAACCGCAGTTTCAAAGAATCCGCATACGACATGTTTTTGTCCTCATTAACGGTTTTAGCGTTGGATTTTAATTTAATTATTTCCAATTCGCGCTCGGTGTTAGCAAGCTTTGTCTCGTCACACGCAGATTTTAAAGCTAACAAGACACGATACTTGTAACTCGTTGAGTCATATCAATAATTGCTGATTTGTTCGCGACATTTATACGAGAACCGTTATCATTAACCAGCTCGTTGATTTTGGCCAGGTACCAGGCCAAAATCAACGAGCTGGTTAATGATAACGGTTATAACACAGACGCCTCGGTCATCAAATCGCAACAATTACTGTTCCCGTCGCTACGATTGGGAATATTTTATGTAGGCGACTTTTCGGGAGAATTGGGTGAAGTTTGTAAACGCTTCGACCTATCATCTATTAAATTGTCGGTCGGAGACATTTCACAAAACAAACGCTTAGCGGAGGTTTGCAGCGGCGGCGATCTTAGCGTCTTATTATTTCTGCGGAAAATGTCTCCCCCACGATCAGGCGGGTCATCATTGGAAGTTGACATAGCTAATTAATTAACAAGAAAAACAAATCTAAGTTAACGAAAAGAAAAAAATAAAACCGTCGCGCGGAGAAAAAAAAATTACATTACCCTCACAAGTAAGAAAATAAATGTACTCACCGAAATTAATTGATTTACAATAAATACGAAACAAACACTAAGAATAAACATACGATACCAAACCAGACACAATTTCACAATCTAGAATGAAAACACGAGCCGGAAACTGACAATCGGAACGCGATATTCGTAAATGGGTCATTGTCAAAACAGGGTTCAGATGAAAAAATAAAACAAAATCAGTTATTTTTAAAGAATTCGTCCTTTATTTAATAAAAGAGGTCAATTGTAACAATAATAAATTATTGTTTGAGATCAAACTTAACAATTAGAATAGTTATTTAAAAAAAACGTTTTTATAGGTCCACCGAAAAGACACAGATGTCTACCGAATGTACTAAAAGTGTAGTTTAGCAACAATTTTAACATAATAATAGAATCTTTTTTCTATAATATTAATCCAATCGTCTCAGAAGAAACGATAAAAAAAAGCCAACGCAGTATCATTGAAAAGTAAATTAAAATAAAATAAATCCCTTTGTCCACCAAAAATATTATGTCTTCTTGGTGGACATAATATCTTCATCCTCGGATGACGGCCAAAAATGACAATGCGTCTGGTGAACTTTTATCGGAGTTCCAGGTCTTGAAGTAGGTGGTGAACATGAACTGTCGGAGTAAACATCAGCAAACTTAAGGCGTTTTCGACTTTTGAGGCCATGCAGAATCTTGGAGCAGGTTGGTTTTTCTAAATCATTGCTTTGAGTCTCAGTAACTGTTGGGCTCAACTTTTTCCTGTCTATAGAGTTGAGCAACTGTTGGACTATTGGAGTCCAATTAGGACTCATTAATGGGCTTGGTAGACTTGGTAAAGGGCTGGGAATAGAACACTGAACTGGGGTGGGAGCAGGTATTTCAACGTGCATATTGTGTAATGGTAAGTCAAAACTTATACAACCTAAGTCATAGTGATGACATATAGCACTTGGATGGCAAGTAATGCAGCTTAATCTTCGGAAGTGCAGGGTTCTTGATTCGCGTTTGTCCCATGTAACTTGATGCACTTGCATAGTACCACGAAAAGGGCGGACATCGCAGTTTTGAATTTTGATTTCAATGTCTTTTGCAATAGTATCGTCAATCTTAATTACTTCGATTCCTTTACAGTTCTCATGCATACATTCTATGAACCCATCAATGTTGCTTACATCATTTCCTTTTGCTACATACTTATCAGCCGTTCGTTTGAGGCAACCTCCTATGCCATCAGGGGCCCCTTTACCATGGCCACTCTCGCTAAAGTGCCACATTATATTATCTGCCTGTGTTTCTTTGCCCAAGTATGCCCCAAGTAAATAAAACATGGTCTTATTTTTGTACTGTGTAGAGGGACCATCGCTTAAAATATGCAAAAATTTAAGATTTGGCATAGTGTCTTTATTCCATATCCATTTGTTTCGTAGTTGTCTTTGCTGTCTATCTGATAAATCATTTATCGTCTTAATTTCTCCTAGTGTTTTTTTCCTATGGTAGTACTCTCTATCCTTCTTCCGCTTTTCTTCTAATGCTACTGGATCTTTCTTCAATTTTTCTCTTGCTCTCCTCATACTTAACTTCTTCTGTTCGCGTCTTCTTTTCTTCTTCTCATCTTCAGTCAATTTATTTCTAGTTCTAGCCATTGTCTGTGGGTAAAGAAAAGAGGGAGCCTAAGCAAGGCACAAAGCACAAACGAAACTATTTATTATTAAAGTGGAATACAAATGTTTCACGTATAAGTCAACTGCAAGCCGACATGTTTAGTCATTGTCTAGAAATAATCTGACTTCACCCTGATGACTTTTGAATGCGATGGAAAGATATCGGTCAAGGTAAAAAAAAAAGTAGCTTACTTTATTTGTGTGTTCCTTTTTACGTGTTGTTGATATTATTCCGCTTTAATAATAAATAAAGAAACAGCGAACATGGCACATTCAACGTAAAACGCCAAAAACAGTATCCACAATAATAATATTACTCGTAAAAACCGCCTCCCGAATGCAATATTTCTATTATGCAGTTAAATATCTAATTCGCATTAACAACCACATGCAAAACCAGAGTGCACAAAACAAAAATAAAATATTTCATCCACTTGGTGGACATTCATCTTTTTGGTGGACACAAATTCCACCGAAAAGATGTCCACCAAATGGATTTTTCTGAGAAATTATTTCATTCCAAGCATTATTTTGAGGGTACGTTGTAATCACTAGTATTTTTAGATAAATACTTTAGAAATCTAACACATAACGTAAAGTTATGAATTATTAAGGCTTCACTTACCAAAATACACAAGGAACCGAAAAGATATACTCAACTTTGACACCACCAGCTATTTTTAAACAAGGAGCAATAATTTCGTTCGTATGCGAGCCGCGTCAAAATGGCGCTGGACGTGATCAGCTGAGTATTGGACGCGTTCGTGAATAACGTTTCGTTTACAAAATTTTATTATTTTCATAATAATTTTTATAAATGAATTAAGTCCACCAAATAGATGTAGATTTTAGTAACAACATTGCAACTTACAAAAACTGTTTTTATTTTAATTCGTTATTTTTTATTCTGAGTTATTAAAGTATTTAGAATATCTATTTTGGGAAAACATATTCAAAGGTTAACTTTCCATATCAGTTTTCATTATATGATTGAATTTGCATGAAGAGGGAGAGTGGTAACAGCCCACCGAAGCGGACTTTTCTTTCGAAATTGTTTAGTAACTACTTTATTTTAGTTTTATTTGAAATTACGCATATACATTTTGAAGTATTGAATAGTTATCTATACTATAAAATATGAACCTGGTATGTTATTAACGTTTATGTCTTTTTTTTTCTGCTTGTAACACAATTTTAGGCGGTTATGACAATGACCCAAATATACCAGGAGCGTATTAATTTCACACCACACGGCGCGGAGGCGCGAAGGGAAGTCCAAACATTTAGTATAATAATTTTTAATTTAGTTTAAGTAGTAGACTAATTTTATCATTATCAACCTTTTTTTTATCGTCCCACTGCTGGGCACAGGTCTCCTCTCATACAGAGAAGGATTGAGCGTAATTACCACGCTTGCTCATTGCGGGTTGGCATTGAGTTAAGGTAGTTTAATTTGGTGTTTCGCAAAGCATGTATAAATTTCTTTCTTAGATTTAAAGCTTTTTACGTCATTAGAATTAAAGTTTATCAAAGACATCAATACAAATATTAACGTCTAGACTAGATTGTTAAAATTATCCTGCTGCTGAACAAAACAAATAATCAAAATGAAGCATGTTTGAAATAGACATGGAGTGGTACATCGTATTTGGATTAGGACTCGCATGAGATGAAGGTTGGGGTCTGACTGTTTGAGATGGGTGTTACACTTTCGAAATGGCGTAAACTGATAAAATTGGGTGTAATAATTGAAGTGCCTTCATTGGATATTGGATTTCGCTGTCGTGTTGTACTGAGTTGGAATGATAACATTTAAATGCTTATACATGTTATTTCTTTTTTTTTTAATAATTATAAACTAGCGCTTGACTGCAATCCCGCCTAATGGTAAGCAGTGATGCAATCTTTGATGGTAAAGCACGCTAGTTTATTAAGCCCAATCACTTAAAAAAAACTTAGTGAATAGGAAGGAAGACGGCAGTTGAGCGAGGTGGTGCAATGTTATACCCAACAACACGACCAACGATGCTGCGCCAGAGGGAGATAGATGTGGAGACCCTCCAAACTCCCGACACAACAACATTTAACGCATCGTACCCGGCAAAAATCGCAACACAACTGCTCAGACCCGTCCTCCGTACGGCTTCACCAGACATCATGCCGGAACACCACGAATCGCTTGGCGGCAAGACTTTGTCTGGTGGGTGATAACTTCTGCCGGCAGCCGATGTTATGGCCTACCACCGAGAAACCGACCGATGTGTATGTTAGAAATACAACACTCCAGGACAAATATTGAACTATAAATTTAGTAAACTCTTAATAGGAGAGGTCAAAGAGCAATTTATTTGAATGCCTGTGTGAATATAATATAAATAAAATTAAACACTGATGTAATTTAAATATTGCAAACCAATATTAACTCTAGCCGCTTGACGTTGATAGATAATTTTTTTGAAAAAAACATATGGAGCAAACGGAACAAAAAAAAAAACATCTACTATTTGATCCTTGCATTTTTTCTGACCGTTGAAATCACAAGCAAATAATGGTTTGTGCTAAGCCTTTATACATTTATTATTATGTTGGTAGGTTTGTAGAGACGACAGCACTTCAAGCTACTACAATATGTCAGAATTCTTAATTAAATTTTTAACTTTATCTCTAAAGCACTAAGGCTCAAGATTGATTGGTAAAATTTGTCAATTTCGGTTAGCTTGACCTACGGTCGTCCGTACCATATATTACTTTCCCATGTCAACAATATAATAAAAGCTGTATGAGGTTAGTTTTTCATGTCTAAATTCTATGAAAAGCGGAAAAAAAACTAAGAGGTCACTGTATTTTTACCTATAGTCCAGACATAAATTTGATCGGGTCATGCAAGGACTGTTCAGTATAGTGTGTGGAAAAAATTGTCTTAAATAGTCTTTGAAATGAAAGGTGCTCATGCAGTTAGTACAGTGTATGAAATGGTTGTTATTCGGAACAAGTGAGGTAGACCAAAGAAGTGCTGGCTTGACGTTTTAAGAGATGACATGCGTGCCAACAATCTTACACCACGGGATGCCAGAGATCGTGCGAAGAGGAGGCGTACCTATGTTTAGGAAAGCGGACCCCGACTCCAACGCGAAAGCCGTGGATGCAACCGGGATTATACGATGAGGTGATGATGATGAAGAAATGGTTTTTATAGGAAAGTCAGTGCATATGTCAGTAAATTTAGTAACTACTCATATTATATTCACTGGCATTTATCATATAGAGCATAACTATTTTATTAAACGCATCATATGCTGTTAAAGATAAATGTTCATTGAAGAAATTATATATCATCCTACAGAAATCTATTAGAGCACCCAGAAACCTCTGTTTTTAAAAATTATAAACTAGTGCTTGACTGCAATCCCGCCTGATGGTAAGCAGTGATGCAATCGTTGATGGTAAAGCGCGCTAGTTTATTAAGAGCCTATTCACTCTAGCCTTGAAGACTCTTAAATTGTAGTTCAACGGAAACACCGCCACTGGTAAATTGTTCCAGTCCCTCGATGTACGCGGTACAAAAGAAGAGGCGAAACGCTTCGTTCGGATTGTAGTGGTGTTAACAACGTAAGGGTGGAAACCAGCCGTACGACGGGTCGTCCGCTGGTGGAACGGAGATGGGGGAATTAAATCATGCAATTCCCTCGCACACTCCCCGAAATGTATCCTATAGAACACCGAAAGGCTGGCTACTCTACGCCTGTGTTCTAGGCTTTGGAGACCAACTCGAGTTAGATCAGGGTCACCAATCAGCTAAAAAGTTAAGAACTTGGGAATATATATTGACAAAGCCTTCTCTTGGACTGCTCAGCTGCAGGAAGTTAGCCGCAAGCTATTTGCATCCGCTGCATCTCTGAAGAGATTACGTAATTTCCTACCGACTACCAACAAGATTGCGCTTGCACAATCACTTCTTCTACCCATCCTTGACTATGCTGATGTCAGCTATCTTGATCTTACCCAAGACCAACTATAATATATAACTGTTTGTATAAGTTTCATATTCGGTCTGCGTAAATATGACCATGTATCCGAATATCGTGTGAAGCTCAGGTGGTTACCAATTCGCCTTCGTCGGAATGCTCATATTCTTTCCTTTCTATATAATGTATTTTTTTCTCCTTTCACCCCTCCTTATCTCAAGAATCGCTTTCAATTTCTGTGCAACTCACATACTAAATGTTTAAGGTCACCAGATAACCTAAAGCTCAAAATGCCTACGCATTCCACAACGTTCCTTGATAAATCTTTCACTGTTCAGGCCCCTCGTTTGTGGAATGCATTGCCGTTTGAAATAAAACGTGTGCAGTCGTTGCAGGAATTCATGAGACTTGTGAAGGAACACTACTTGTCGTTATGATCTTCATTCAACAAACACTTTTTCGCTAATTTATTTGTTAACTTGTTCTGTTCAGTATCTATGTATTTATTTATGTATATGTATGTATTTGTGTATCTACCTTAGTATATTGTACTTAATAATAATATTTGCACCAACGACAGTCCCATTTGTGGTTCGGGAGAATCTGTCCATTCTTTGGTTGTCTAGAAGAGATCGCATTAGCGATAAGGCCGCCCATTGTATGTGTATTTTTTGTGTTGAATGTTTTTGTTTGATATTTGATTGATGTACAATAAAGAATATACAACGTGTAACAAAAAGGGTATATACATAACAAGGACATGGCATCTTTAGATGATATCAAACGATATCGGAAGGGTTTCAACTCAAAATAAAATACTCAAAAAAATGGTACCAAATTTTCGGTTTCCTGTGTTTCTTAAAATCAAATCATAACAAACGTGGCAGCACACTACATACGTTAATAACTACTCGTTACCCGTCACGTTACTTGCCAAAATCCGATAAATGTCTTCAATATGTCTGTGCGACTAGTATGATAGTAGCCTATCACAGGCGGTGTTTTTCCTCATAACTACCTAACATAAAGAGATATGATTAAAAAACCCTTCCAATATCGTTTGCTATCATGTAAAGATGCCATGCCTTTGTTATGTATATACCCTTTATGTTACACGTTGTATATATAAATAAATAAAAGAAGAAGCGAAACGCATCGTTCGGATTGTTGTGGTGTCAACACTGTAAGGGTGGAAACTCGCCGTACGACGGGTCGTATAATGATGAAACAGAAGGAGGAATTCACGCATTCAATTCATTCCTTTCAATAATGAATTAATAAAGCCCTTTATCAATATTTTGAGGTCGGCTTTTAGTCCAATCGGATACAGTTAAATATCTGCATTTTACATGAAGTGACTCCCTATCTGACCTCCACAACCCAATGCCTGTCAACAATACTCCGCAGTTCAGAAATTAAACCCAATAATTAGGTCTCGATACCAAATCAAATTACAGGCCATTTTGAGGTACCACTATTCTGGGGGCGATACGTAACGTATTTAGACAGATAAGAGCGTAAACCAACTGAGCAGCTGTGTGGAGATAAAGTTAGGGGACAGGATGTTTGAGTTCTGGAATACATCCGACCGTATGACGTCAGCAGAAGTTTGAGATGGTCTGTAGTTTTAGGAAATAAACTTAGCCACGCATGGACATGTTACTCTGGTAACTGAAACCCTTACTATCATAAATCTAGTTAGTTTAAGCTAAACACCTTTTAAACATGACATTATTATATGGATTTAATTCTTGGTGTAGAGCCACATTTTTTTTAAATTAAGAAAAGAAAAAAATTTGACGTAAAACTGACACAAGACTAACGTTAAACATTTTTATGTTATACAGAACTAATTGAACCGGGTCCATTTAGTTGGCGCCAAATATTTTGACTTGAAATAAAATCTAACTGAAAAGTCTATGGCACTCACAAATGACGTAGCTTTTTATTGGTTATGTATATATGTGAAAACCCTGTCCGATCCGTGAAGGTATTGTTAGGTATCGATAACTGATTCTACTAATGCCTACAAAACCGGGCTAAACTTAAAAAAAAAAAATGCCCCTAAAAAAATAAATATTATTTCGCAAAAAGAGGTAACTTAAAACATGTGCGGTAGGCCATCCAGGCGCGGACGAAGAGGGGTAGGGCACGCGACACGCGGTCGCATCGCTATTCGCTCAGAATTATACCGTCAAAAATAATGTTGTCACTGTTTAAAAATTACCAAATTTTGGGGAAGTTGGAATTAATTCGCGGGAAAAAAAGATAATTTCAAAATTCACTAGTATTGTTACTATGACGATTATGTAAAATTTCATATGTTATTTGGTCATGTGTTTATCTAACCTTTACTATCCTTACGGGTCGGACAGGGTTTTCTTAACATATTGTATAATTTTCAAATTCGATTCACAAACTTTAAATATTTATATTATTTGTGTACACTTTTGTATAATATAATATATTGTATATTATATTTAGCATATTAAATATAAAATATCAGAGCAAGATTTATTTTCACTTGGTAAATAAATATGATATTTACATTACTTCTTGTACTAAACTAGTAATTATTCTAATAAAAATATAATTATGAAAAAACTAAATAACTCTACGTCAAAATTTTGAGAAATATATCGATGCTATGATTTAGTTAAATATTATATTTAACTAAATAGCTAGCATAGCTTCTTACACACATTTTATTTTTTATTTTATTTTTATAATATTATTATTATAATATTATTTTTTATTATATGATTATAATATTATTAACAGCAACAACTTCTGAACAAAACATAAAATCTTATTTGATCTTGAAAAGCGTTAATAAAACAAAAGTATTACAACTGCACGACTGGTGATAAATATATTTCCCTGTAGATGTATCCGTGGAATTAATGATTCGCGACCGGGGAAATCAACGCGGATAATATTATAGTGACACTGTTCCTTCGAGGATCGGCAGAATTGAAGGTAGATACAATTGTATTTTATTTTTTTCTGTTTTATGTGATGGATGTACGAAGCGTTTCGCCTCGCCTTTTATAAAAGGCGAGGCGAAACGCTTCGTGCTTCGTTCGATGTGTGTCGTATACGACACACATCGAGTCACTGGAACAATTTGCATGCGTCCATCTGACTACAATTTAGTGTCTTCAAGGTAAGAGTGAATGTGCAGATGTGAGCACTAGTTTATAAAGTAAAATAAAAGAATACGCTACAAGGAATTTCCCGGTATTTTCTCGGTGGTAGGCCATAACATCGGCTGCCGGCAGAAGTTACCACCCACCAGACAAAGTCTTGCCGCCAAGCGATTAGTCGTGTTCCGGCATGATGTCTGCTGAAGCCGCACGGAGGACGGGTCTGAACAGTTATGTTGCGTTGTGTGGCGAGTACGATGCGCCAAATGTTGTTGTGTCGGGAGTTTGGTCGTGGAGTCTCCAGATCAATCTCCATCTAGCGCAGCATCGTTTGGTCTTGTTGGTCTTGTGTATAACATTGCATCACCTCGCTCAACTGCCGTCATCCTTCCTATTCCTAAGTTTTTTAAGTGAATAGGCTTAATAAACTAGTGCGCTTTACCATCAACGATTGCATCACTGCTTACCATCAGGCGGGATTGCAGTCAAGCAATAGTTTATAATTATTTAAAAAAAAAAACGTATAGCACGTTTTAACATGACGTCTTTACTAAAACGTTTCGAGTTAGCCGATTATGTATGGAATTTATTAAATCATTGCACAGACTGCCCCCCATTATTAGCTATATTAAATCTACGCGTACCTAGAAGACATCCTAGACACAGAATAAGTCACTTTTCCGCACCATTGCGGAGAACAGTTTTCGGATCGAATTCTCCAATTCCTCGACTCTCCAGGCTTGTAAACAAATTATACAGTGGCATGGTTGACTTCAATTTAGACTCGCTTAGTAGTATCCGCAAAGTTATTGCTGGTTAACTACAAATGTAAACTTCTTTGTTTCACCTTTAGTAAAACACCTATTATAAAAAATACTTAATACCTTTTTATTATTGTTTAGTAATATGTCGAGTTTATCTGTAAGTGTTTGTTATATTTAACTACTAGCTTTCCGCCCGCAGCTTCGCCGCCGTGGAGTTCGGTTATATCGCGTTTCCAGAGAACTCTTCAAAAGTCCGGAATCAAAACTATCCTATGTTATTTCTCAAGGTCAACTCTATCTTTGTACCAAATTTCAATAAAATCAGTTCAGTGGTTTAGATGTGAAAGCATAACAGACAGACAGACAGACAGACAGAGTTACTTTCGCATTTATAATATTAGTAGGGATTATTAAAAGATCATGTTTATCATTGTAAGAATTAATATAATCAAACGTTGGTAAATCTAAATAAATAAATAAGGAATAAGGGCCTTGGCTAAATAATAATAGCCGCACAGATCGATCACGTTAAGCTACAACTGCCGCGGTAGATCTAAAGATGGGTGAGTGTCCTTACATATTGAAACATCTTCGTGTCACGGAAAGCACTTATTACCATATTTCCTTTCGTGTTTTTAATTTTTCTAATTAACTTTTTTTACCTTTCCTTTATAACTTTTTACCAAGAGTTTTCACTTAATTTCCATCCTTGACGAAAATAATAAATTTATTCAATGCAAATGTTTAATCTGAAACAGATTGGTTATATATTCAAATCATGGTTTATGACGTCATCCGGGTGTTTTTACTCGGCTCTCCAGTGAGCTTTCGAGTGAGTCTTGACTGAGGTGAATTTAAAATACCTACAAGTTGCATGACAAGAATTTGTAATTTTGCTTAAGGTATATTATGTGAAGGCTGCCTCAAAAAATACCAGTATCTGGTATCATCAGTGAGTTCATTTAATGATCTGCAATATTTTGTTCAACGTGCTATAGCGTGGGCTATGTTGGGCGTCTCTCTGAAGGACCGCATCAGAAATGAGGTGATCCGACAGAGGACCAGAAAACCCTGACCAGAATCACCGTCATAGCTGATAGGATTAGCAAGCTGAAGTGGCAATGGGCTGGTCACATTTGCCGCAGGACCGTCAACCGTTGGGGTAAACGAGTTCTCGAGTGGCGACCGCGTCTCGGCAAACGTAGCGTAGGACGTCCTTGGGCGAGATGGAGCGACGACATCAAAAAGGTGGCTGGTAGTGGCTGGCGGAGAACTGCTCAGGATCGAGCTTGTGGCCGTGCCATGGAGGCCTATGTCCAGCAGTGGACGAGTAGAGGCTGATGATGATGATAATGATGAATATTTTGTTCCTGCTTCTCCAATCCACTTTTGACATTGGCAGAAGAGTCGACATCGGCTTCACTTGCCATAAATAAAAATAGAATAGAATATTTTGTTCCATAGTATTGTATTGTTAGAACTCAGAGGTAAAATCTATACTAATACATTAAGCTGAAGAGTTTGTTTGTTTGAACGAGCTAATCTCAGGAACTACTGGTCCGATTAGAAAAAATCTTTTTGTGTTGGATAGCCCATTAATCCCGAAAGGTTCAAGGGTATATAACATCACGCTCCGACCAATAGGAGCGAAGCATATAAAAAAAACCTATCGAAACCTACGCGGGTGAAATAGCAGGGCGCAGCCAGACAGTTTATAAAAAAATAAATAAATAACAGGTTGCAAAATTAAGAAAATAAACAAATTTAAGACAAGCAAACTATAATAGTCAGGTAGCATGTCCGTATTGTCTGTTCCGAGCGCGTCCAAGCAAAAAGAATCATCAGTTGACTGCTGCGCATCCGACGTCATCTCACCTTTCGTCACCAACAGTGTCTATACAATATGTAAAGAAAACCCCGTCCGACCCATAAGTATAATAAAGGTTAGATAAACACATGACCAAATAAAATATTTAATTTCACATAATCATCATAGTGACAATACTAATGAATTTTGAAATAAACTTTTTTACCCGCGAATTAATTCCAACTTCCCCAGAATTTGATGCTGTTTTAAAAAGTGGCAACACCATTTATGACTGTATTATTATGAGCGTTTTTTTGGGCGGGAACCTTGAAAAAGAGCGGTCGATTTCAATTTCTTTGAATATCTTTTTTAGTTATTTAGTAGTTTCTTTTAAATTATTTGTGTAATTTATAAAAAAAAAAACATTGTAAATAACTTATTAAATGGTCGGTAACGAGGGGGGCGGGGATCACCCGCCCCAAAATCCTCCGAAGCGCTCACGCCCTGAGGACTGTGGGAGTAGCGGATCTGGATCTGGCGGCGGCGGTGAGCGATTGCATGTACCATATTTTAAACCAAATTATAAACGTCTGTACCCGGAAAACTCCAGTAATACTGAATTTAAAGTTTTTGTGGAGAGTACTAATGGACAGGAGAAACTTGGAAATAAAAGTCCAATCTTTTTAAACCACATATTTACAACAAGTATAAAAGGTGTGACGGCAATTCACCGAGTAAATGCATTTAAAATTGCAGTCATGTTTAAACAATATAACACGGCCAATAACTTCATCAATAACTCAACTTTTCTGGATAAGAATTGCATGAGAGCTTACATACCTGCGACACAGATTGAGAAAACAGGAATTATTAGATTTGTCCCAACAAATTTATCAAATCAAGAGCTATATTCGAAATTGTCCTCTATATATGAAATTATAGCAATTCGTAGATTTACAAAGAAAGTTGGTCATGAACGCGTACCATTGCAGACAGCCAGCATTACTTTTTTATCCAACATATTACCTGACCACGTGCAATATGACCTCTTTTCATACAGGGTTTTTGAATATGTACCTCCATTGCAACAATGTTTCAAATGTTTTAAATTCAACCATTCAGCTAAAGTATGTAATGGTAAACAACGCTGTTCCATCTGTTCAGGGGAACACTTGTATAAGGATTGTGATAAACCTAACGAGATCAGCTGTGTTAATTGCAGTGGACCTCACTTAGCTATCTCTAAACTGTGCCCAATTAAGATTAAAAAGATTACAGAAAAGAAAAACAAAATTACTTATGCAAGTGTTACTCAAACTAAAACAACCAAAGATGATTTTCCTCCACTAATGTTACCTACTGCACAAAAATCTGTATATAATCGTGTAAATAAAAATGTAAATAAACCTATGCCAAAATCTGTAAATAATGTAAATATTAATAAGTCTACCTCACAGACTACACATATGGACGTCTGCCCCACTGACATCAAAACCCAAATCATTGGCAACAATGCTGTACTCATGGCCCTGGTACAGACATTGGTAGAATTGGGTAACAACAGTGATTCTTCACCTATAACCAATGCAACAATTAAGAGTATTTTAATTAAAAATCTGTCTCTTTAATGGATTTAAGTCCTCCTGGAACATCTACACTACGTATTGCGCAGTTTAACATCCAAAGTGCCAATAGTAAAAAGCCCCTGTTAACAAAGTTTTTGCAAGAACAAAATATTGATATCTGTTTACTCAATGAAACTTGGTTTAAGGAACATCACAATTTTAAAATATCTGGCTATAATACTCATAGTAAAAACTCAAAAAATGTACGAAATGGAGTCGCCATATTAATCAAGCCATTTCTGAAATATAATGTTATCAATACTTCATTCTATGAAGATATTCAGACAATTGCTGTTTCTATATCAACTGGAAATAGTAAATTAACTATTCTTTGTGTTTACTGCCCTCCAACTAATCGACACATCGACACCCACTAAGTATACGTATGTATCTGCCAGATACACGAAATGGTTTTTATTGCATTTTTGGCATCTATGTACGTATATTTACCACATACATTTTTATTTTATTTTTTCAATTAACCTAACATACTTTTTTCTCAAACGTATAATTGTTTATCTACATAAGCTGACAAAAAAACACAGCGTACAACAATTTAAGTACCAGTTACATACTTTAACGCGGGGGGAAAGTGCGCGCGGTCCGGGTAACTGCCGGATAGTCAGTTCTCCGGCGGGTAGAGAGTTGTGCGCGCGAGTGTTGCGTTGTTTTTACCATGTCGGGTAAACGTTATAAATTTTTAACTACATTAAGGGAAGATGCAATTAAGAGACCAAAAAATGCTGTGGACCAAATAGTAAGCGTAACATCAGACCAGATAGACTCGCCATCAAGGCAAGGTAAGTAATATTAACTAAATATTTTATAATTATTAAAGTATCTAGATTAAGCGCACCCATAAATTGAGATATCTTTCTATACTGTATATATTTGAACACGTCATAGAATGAAAATCTATCATTTTGACGACATTATTGAAATTTAATCATTCCCGATGCATAAATATGTAACTACGAAGTTACATGTTTTTACGTCGGAATTTAGTTTGAGCGAAAAATGTATCTAGGCACTTACATGGTTATTCTACGGAATGATGTTAAAATAAATTCAGTTAACTAACACATACATTGTTTTACATTGGATTTTAACTTGATTATTAATATATATCTGTATACTTACATAGCTTTACTTTTATGAAATGATATTGATTATCGTAGAAAATTGAGTGTTTTATTGTGGTTTGAATGTTTCAGATACACCCCAGTACACTTCTCAAAATATTTCACTGATGAAGACTTGCAACAAATGATGGAATTCATAGAAGACAGTGACGAAGAAACAAGTACTGCACAAAACTATCTTAAACCCTCAGAATGTTCCAGAACATATTACCCAACAGTCACAAGTCATACAGCTCCAGTGATTTTGACGAGTAACTCTCATGACCCCACATTAGTAACAATAACGTCACAATCACCCATGATGACCAATGTTAGTTTAAGCATTCGGAATGACATTTCTATAGAGTCACCAAATTTCTCGTCAGTCATAGCTCAAGCCATTGCTCAGTTACATTTTGATATATCACCAGCTCCTACTCCAAACGTTGTCATGCCAGTTAGCTCACCTATGCTAATACAAACCCGGATAACAGAAAACACTCTTTCTGACTTTGAACCATCACCGTGGCACAGGCTATCCACAAGAAAAAAAGATAAAGCTAGATTACGAATGTTCTATCAAGACTAATGGTTGGATGTTATGCGTAAGAAAAATAAAAATTTAGGAAATGCGTACAAAAGTAGGGATGGTAAAATGAGGAACAAGAAAGAGATGGGACCATCTTGTGGAGAGAAATGTAAGTTTAAATGTTCACAAAAAATTACTAATGTTGACTGAGATTTGCTTTTTGGGGCATTTTGGTCAATGGGAGATATAGTTCGTCATTGGGATTTTATCAATAAGTACTGTGATAAAATTCCAACACGTAGGGTGACTACTGAAACTGCTTCTAGAAGAGAATTTACTTTGCGGTATTATTTACCAACAAAAATAGATAAAATACCAGATGAAAATGAAGTACAAAAGACTACAAGAGTCTACTTCCAGCCCCACTGGCAAGAACATTGACCCAAGCTACGAGGGGAAATTACCAATATTCGATGCTAAACTTCAGGATTTGAAGTACTTATGCCGAAATAATATTATGTAAACCATCTGTTTATCATGACTTTTACATGAGTTTGATAGAGGGCAGCAATGAGAACCAACATGACAATGAAGATAAAGAAGACGAAGAACATGAATGAAGAAAACATCTTGTGATCGCTGTACTGATTAGTTAATTACTGTTGCGGTCATTAGTCCTCTATACTACTAATATATAAAGCTGAAGAGTTTGTTAGTTTGAACGCGCTAAACTCAGGAACTAATGGTCCGATTTGAAAAATTCTTTTTGCGTTGGATAGCCCATTAATCCAGGAAGGCTTAAGGTTACATCATGCTGGGACCAATAGAGCAGGGCATATTAAAAAAAACGCGGGTGAAGCCGCGTGGCGCAGCTAGTTAATGATAAAACGTGCAATTTTATTACTTAATAAGTAAAATAATATAGAATGAGACCTTGTTAAAATCATTATAAGTAAGTACACAATGATAGTTCAGTAATAAGTACCTATCATATTAAATTTCATCTCAGTGCAAGAATGTCCAAATAACTTTGTGAGAGGACTGATTTATATTAATTGATAAGTAATAATTTTACATGTTCATTATATTTAGAATTAACATTACGATATTTTAAGAATTTATTTTGAGACCAACCCCTTTTTACGAAATTATCAAAAACTGCCTTTAAGGCAGTTTCTTAAGTTAAAGAATATTATTTCTATTTTAGTTTAGTTTTATATAAGTGATTTCCAGTTCAATAAGAACTTATACCTAATTAAACAAAAGAGAAAAGTCTGATTACCAGTAAGTAGGTAGATACCATTTTTAATTAATATTACATAAGATCTTCGGTGTTATAAACATACAATAATATATAATGTTACTTTTTGACACTTGAAACGGTTGAAATTTATAATAATTACGGTGATAAATTATGTAAGTATCAGATACACACGATATTACAATTGACTTTACCGATTATAAGTACGTATCTGGCAGTTAAAGCAATAGGGTGCCTGAATATTCCAATGAAGAAATGTGTATGTGCCAGTTAGCATATTTTGATTGTTTTTTATAACGCAGTAAAAGTATGCATGTGCGATAAAACAAAAACTTGAAGATTTAGACACAAAATATATTCTTCATTATAAATTACACTTAAGTTTAAACCCGCTCACCAAATGTTATATTTTAATTCCATAAAGGGGCTTAGTTATGGCGATTCAAAAAAATTGAAATCTTCAATTCGCTCTGCTATAAAATTTGCATTTTTCAGTTACTTAGTTGTACGTAGGAGGTGTCGACATAAGAATGAATAGACTGTGCAATATCATAACTGGTCTACCTAAACCTATATTTGTTAGTGGTGACTTTAATGCGCATCACATTGCATTCGGCTGTCTATGTACAAAAGGCAGAGGCCAAGATCTATTTGAAGTTATAGATAGCTGTGACTTATGCATCCTGAATGATGGCAGTTTCACTACAGTGAATTACCCTATGTGTAATCCCTCCGCTATTGACGTAAGCTTTACTAGTGCATGTATGGCTCCGCTATGTGAATGGTCGGTACATGACGATGCTATGGGAAGTTATCATTATCCAACTATCACGGAAATATCTTTAACTGTTGATAAATATCAAATGAATCCCCCTTTAGATAAATTCTTATTTAAAAAAAAAACCAATTGGGAAGATTACAGTAAATTATCTGAAATTGAATTTCAAAACTTTAGAGTAAATACAGATGAACCCCTGTCATCCTATCAACAGTTTTGTGAACGCTTAGATACTCTTAAGCAAAAAGTTATTCCTAAGTTTACTAAAAGTAGTACATTCAAAAGCAGACCACCAACACCATGGTGGAATGAAATATGTGAACGAAGTGTAGTCGATTCATACAACGCATTAAAAATTTATCGTAATAATCCAAGTATTGATAATTATATTAACTATAAAAGACTAGACGCTCTAAAGAAAAGAACCATCTCTGAACAAAAAAAGTTAGGCTGGAGAAATATCTGTGATACGTTTAATAGAACCACACCTATTAGTAGGATTTGGAATCTTATTAAAATGCTGAAGGGTGTTAAGTCAAGCAATAGATCTTACAAAGATGAATTTATACCTTCCTTCATAGATAAAATTACAAATAACAGTAACCTAATAGATGCAAGAAATTTAAACAGTCACTTTGAAAATAACAACAACAATCCAGATTCAAAATTTTTACTAGATACTTTTTCATGGTCTGAATTTATAAGAAGTTTACAATCTAGACGTGATACAGCCCCAGGATTGGATGATTTCCCATATATTCTCATTAAAAAATTACATGACTCTGCTCAAAGAGTTTTCTTAGATATATTAAATGCACTTTGGCTTAAAAAAATAATTCCAGATTCATGGAAGACACAATGTGTTATTCCTATTCTTAAAGTGGATAAACCACCCGATCAAGCTAATTCCTATCGCCCCATATCTTTGTCATCCTGTCTTGGAAAAGTATTCGAAAATATGATAAAAACACGTCTTGATTGGTATATTGAATCCAACAACATCATTCCATCTGTACAGTTTGGCTTTCGTCGAGGGCGAAGCTGCGCTGATAGTTTTATATCACTGATCTCCGACCTGAAATATGCCAAAAATGTAAAATGTAATACAATTTGTGTTTTCTTAGATGTTCAGGGTGCGTTTGATAGTGTTGACCCTGGTATAATGGTGGAAGTTATGTCCGGTTTGTGTATTCCAGGTGAACTGTGTAAATGGATCTATAATTTTTTAAATAATAGGACATTATATGTGAAGTTTAATAACAAACTACATGGCCCTAAAATTGCATCAAAGGGCACAATGCAAGGTGCCTGTCTATCACCTTTATTGTACAATCTGTATACAAGTGAAATATGTAAATATGTAAATGTTAAAAATGTAAATATTCTACAATTTGCTGATGACATAGTTCTATACAGTAGTAATCTAAATT
This sequence comes from Sesamia nonagrioides, assembly GCA_017933935.1. Classification (NCBI taxonomy): domain Eukaryota; kingdom Metazoa; phylum Arthropoda; class Insecta; order Lepidoptera; family Noctuidae; genus Sesamia; species Sesamia nonagrioides. The sequence goes on along the minus strand of JADWQK010002062.1, from coordinate 1,166,153 downwards.
TAGATATTGCTATGGAAAATATTAATAAGGCATTACATGAACTAGCAGGATATTACCAAAATAAACTACACTTAGATATCAATGCTTCGAAAAGTAGTATGATGGTTTTTGGTCCTGATAACCCAACTACAAATATTATATACAACAAAGAAATAATTAAAAGAGTAAATTTAAAGAAATTTCTTGGTGTTATCATTGACCAAAAATTGAATTTTGAGGAGCACATTAAGCATATATCTAAAAATGCTTTAAAAGGCTTCAACATAATGAAATGTCTTGCTGGTGTATCCTGGGGTGCAGACCCTAAAACATTATCTATTTTGTACAAAGCAATAGTTAGAAGCCACTTTGATTATAGTACCATAGCTTATCTAAATAGTCCATATGCTCACAAATTAACTTTATTGCAAAATAAGGCTTTGAGAACTATATCCGGGGCAATGTGCTCTACTCCCATAAGGGCCATGGAAGTGGAGACTAAAATAATGCCTATGGTTTTGAGACGCATCCTACTAGCTGAAAGATATTGCCTTAAGCTGATATCTTCAAATAATCAACAAATTATAAGGAAAATCTTACCTCATCATATTAATGTATCCAGTCCTTTAACAGTTGCAGAAGAACTTCTGCACGATAACTCTCCACAGCTCCTTCGGATTTTGCTGGAAGTTATAAAAAAATATGATAAAGTTAAAAAGCACTGCCCATGGCCATGTTACTCCACGTCTTATTTAAGCATTATACATCCTATTCAGATCATAGATTGTACTATTGAGAATAACTCAGATATGTTAAGATTTCTATTGGAAAATAGAAAGTTTTACAAATTATATACTGATGGTAGTAAAGGTGATGGTTATGTGCGTAGTGCTGTGTATGACCCACAGATCCAATTTTCTCAAAGTTTTGCTTTGCCATGTTCTTGCTCAACATTTACAGCAGAATCCTTTGCAGTTTTACAGGCTTTGAAGCAAATTCCTAATGTAAATAGTTGTAAATACTTTTTAATAATTACTGATTCTTTAAGCTTAGTACAAAGTTTATCTTGTATAAAAATTCATTTCAAAACAAACTTTTTCTTATTCTTCATTAAGGAACTATTGTATCAATACTCAGTCAGAAATATTGAGGTTCATTTCATGTGGGTGCCCTCTCACAAGGGCATTACAGGTAATGAAATTGTTGACAGAATTGCTTTTGAGGGCATTAACCTGTTGGATGTTACGCAGACAATAGACGTACCTATTACTGATTATATATGCAATATAGATGAAGAAATTAAAGATTTATGGACAGACATGTGGAAATTGGACCAACTGGAGAAGGGCAAATGGTATGGAAGTATCCAACAGAGCATACCTACTAGACCTTGGTACGACACACTGAAGGAAACTGGTCGTGACTTCATAACCACCATAAACAGACTTCGTTTTGGCCACAATTTAGCACCATCACGCCTTTCAAGATTGAAAATAATACAAAGTGATAGATGTCCGCATTGTGAAACAGACGAAATCGCTGATGTTGAACATTTGCTGTTGAAATGTCAAAGATTTTTGCTTGACAGACTAGTGCTTGCATCGGAAATCGATGAAATTTTTAAAAATAACGCTGAGCTCTCTACCCGCCCGCCGCCACTCACTTTATTATTAAAAGAAGTTGGAGCATATAAACCTATCTACAAATATATCAAGCAAACAGTTGGTAAAATTTAGTGCAACATCTCAAAAAAACTCAAAAAGTGCCAAGTGAACTAAGTAAAACTAAAGTGCTACTAAGTGAAGTGCAAATAAGACATGGCTTAAAGGTCTTAGAAACCAGGCCATAAAATTCCCAAAAAAAAAAAAATATTATTATGAGCGATGCGACAGCGTGCCCTGACCCCTTAGCCCGCGCATGTATTAAGTTACCTCGTTTTGCAAAATAATATTTATTTTTTTAAGGGTTTTTTTTTAAAGTTATTCCCGGCTTTGTAGGCATTAATAGAATCAGTTATCGATACCTAACCATACTTTCACAGATCGGACAGGGTTTTCTTTACAAATTGTATGTGGCCACAAAGATAAAAATGAAACCCATTGCTACTGACAACGTTTCACTGGCTCAAAAGGGTGACCAACTTAGTGTGACTGAGGAGGACATATTGACGGCATGCCGGACAAACTGTGGGCTCAAATTACATAGAATTGATGCCCTGAAACAGCGAGGTAAGGTCGCGCCAGGCCACTTAGGATACTTTTATCTTGGTATTCTTTCGGAATCAATACTTAATCGGATGAAACCAAGGGGCACTGCCAGTATTATTATATATATTTGTAAACGATCAAATGCGGATAGGGATCTCGATGCGGAAAGCCGGTGACTGGATGTTGTGATGCAGCCTGGAAAAGATCTTTGTCCAGCAGTGGGCATTCAAATACATTCATATAAACCATTTTTTTAGAGTACAGTAGAACAGTACTTATTTGTCAGCAGGAAAAAAAATATGTAGTTCAGCAGTACGATAACATTTTCAGGAAAGCATTCATCTTAAAAAACAGGAAATGAGTACCTACTTTTACACGAACCCGCTGATTGATTACTTTCGACGCTCCCCAATGATCAATCAACTAGAAATCACCTTGATTTATTACGGGAAACATTGTCAATCTTAACCATTTTTGTGAAGTTTTTCCTTAACTCTTACTTCATAATGGATTGTAATTAGCATGATCCAAAAGACAGCTGCTGCCGCAGTGTTTGGAATGGCCAGAACCAGGCATACTTTTTTTTCATAATTATTAACTTGTGCTTGATCGCAATCCCACCTGATGGTAAGCAGTGGTGCAATCGTTGATGGTAAAGCCCGCTAGTTTATTAAGCCTATTCACTCAAAAAACTTCCTGAATAGGAAGGAAAACGGCAGTTGAGCGAGGTGATGCACTGTTGAACCTAACAACACGACCAACGATCCTGCAGCAGAGAGAGATTGATCTGGTGGGACACCCTCCATGACCAAACTCCCGACACAACAACATTTGATGCATTAATTTGTTTTCTGTTTTTGTCTCTACATCTCCTTTTCACCCGCATTGTTGCCATGCTTTGTATTCTTAAAGGTAAATCAACTTGAAACAAACCCAGTGTTCCCCTACTAATTATTCAATTATTCGCTTTACACCAAACCCTTTTCACTATCCAATCAATTTCCAATTCAGCACATTTTAACCTTCTGTTACAGACACCTTCTTGTGGCTCGTACAGTTATCTTCAGAAAGATGTATCCATCGGCAAGAATTCAACAACTGATTTTGTTTCATAACATTAAATTAGTTTTATGAAGCCAGCAGCATGAATTGACATTTATGATGGCAGCTTTTAACGATTCTTCACTCCACTTCCCTCTAATAGTTACCGCTTTTCTCTTGTATTTATTTGGCATCTACAATCATCATCACCTCAGAGTTTAACCACTATCATCATCTCAGCGATCCCAGTTGCATCCGAAGCTTTTTTCAGCTTTGGAGTCCGGTGTCCACTTTACCCGTCAAACTGCTGATTTTGGCTAAACTTCGATATTTTCCGTGAAGCGACTGCCGTCTGACCTCCACAACCCAAAGGCCAAATGGAAGCGTTGGACTTTTGAGGGCTCCAACAACCCGTAACGACTGCCAATAGGTGTTCCTATGGCAACCGGGCCCAACAGCTTTACGTGTTTTCCTAGGCACGACCAGACCAGTGCAAATATTCATATTTATGCATAGAAATATTTGCACTGCGCGAGGATCGAACCCGCACCTCCTTGCGCGGCGGCCGCGTTCTCTACCGCTACGTCACGGAGGCTGTCCATTCTTCTTCTTCTTCTTCAGCCTATAGATGTCCACTGCTGGACAAAGGCCTCCCCCAAGGCTTTCCAGAGGCTGTCGATTAAATCAATGTAACTAATAAGTTAATGTTTTGAGGTTGTCAGAAAACATTTACTCATTAAGTACTTTGAGGTTTGAGATATCTTTATTTTCCATAAGACTTTTTTTAATATTTATTCAGAATCCAAATAATGTGCACAAAAATATTCTTTATTTATTTAATAGCTTTCCGCCCGTGGCTTCGCCCGCGTGGAGTTCGGTTATATCGCGCCTTTTAGATTTCCCTCAGGAACATCATATTTTTCCGGGATAAAAGTTCTAAGCCTATGTTCTTTCTCAGGGTTCAAAGATTGTCTGTCCCAAATTTCATCAAAATCGGTTGAGAGGTTTAAGCGGGAAAGCGTAACAGACAGACAGACAGACAGACAGACAGACAGACCGACAGACAGACAGACAGACAGACCGACAGACAGACAGACAGAGTTACTTTCGAATTTATAATGTTAGTATGGATTTTTTTGAATGGATATTTACAGTCAAAATAATTACATAGGTATGTTATAAGTACAGTGGTATGGTTCAATAAAAGATGTATTGGGTATAATCTCCTGGCTTCCAAACTAGGTTTATAGCCTGTGACTTGGGGACCATAGATTCCATAAGGGTACACATAGATGATAAAATGTTATCCAAAAACCGTTTTTCATCAGCGACATAGTGAACATAATGAAACAATTGTTATTTATATGTATTTAAACAAAAACTCTAAATAAAATACCAAATAATACCTACCAAATCAATTGATAAAGAACCTAAATACTAAACTAAAATAAGGTATTAAAAAAAAATCATCCGCATCACTCTCGATTGGTAAAGTACCAAAGAGTCTTGCAGCATATATTTGGATACCCATAATCATCATCATCATCAACCTTATTTATCGTCCCACTGCTGAACACAGGTCTCCTCTCATACAATATGTAAAGAAAACCCTGTCCGATCCGTGAAGGCATTGTTAGGTATCGATAACTGATTCTACTAATGCCCACAAAGACAGGCAAAACTTAAAAAAAAAATCCCCCTAAAAAATAAATATCATTTCGCAAAAAGAGGTAACTTAATACATGTGCGGTAAACAACCCCATTCCGCGGGCGGCGGGGGGCAGGGCACGCGGCACCTGTGACGTGGTCGCGTCGCTATTCGCTTATAATAATACCGGTGTTGTCAGTTTTTTTAAAAATTACCAAATTTTGGGGAAATTGTAACTAATTTCCGGGAAAAAAGGATTATTTCAAAATTCATTTGTATTGTTACTATGATGATTACGTAAAATTTTATATTATATTTGGTCAAGTGTTTACCTAACCTTTATTATACTTATGGGTCGGACAGGGTTTTCTTTACATATTGTATAGAGAAGGATTGAGCTTAATAACCTTTGGAACTTTAGTGGTGCTTTCTCTATACAAACGTATCCCGGTGTTTTCTTCGTGGATAATGCTTTTAGAACAATTATTTTTTTCTACAATTTTACACCGTGATTATACGTGCCCCTATCATTTGATTTTTCCGAAACCTAAATATGAAAAGAAAAACGATACTTCAAAATCTCAAAAAATAACCCATTTTTACTGCGATGTTCAGATGACTATTAGACAAACGTGATAAGGTTTGACAAAAAAGAAGTGAATAGTAGCATAGGTATACTTTTCCTCTAAATTTTAATATAAAAATAATTTAGATATGTCGTGATTTTAAAAAGAAAACAGCGGAATACGAAACGTCTTTTGGTCAACTTTTTTGTAGGTAAAATCAGCCTGAGCTGCAATTGTCCTTTTCGCAGTTTACCAGGAGAAGTTGGAAGCAGTGCGACGGCAATAGTTTCTTGAAATACCTATTTTCCAAATTCCTCAGCACTAGAGTCCTAAGAGCATATTATGATATACAAATTACAAACAACCAAATTAATTCTAGTCAATTTATTCATCGGTTGGAGGCTGACTGTACACAAATGAATACAAAACACTATGCCGCAATGACGTCAGTGATTGATGACGTCACGATTGAAATCTTGAACGTTGAATTTGAAATATAGAGGGATTTAGACGGGATGTGGGAAGATTGTGGGGTTGAATATATTGTAATTATGATTTAAAGAGATTGTTTTGCACATGTTAGCCTGTTTACTTAATGTAATATTCGTTTCGACGGATCCATGCCTAATAACAAGTCAGGTCACGCTACGGATCGTATTTTTTTTAGTGCTTGACTGCAATCCAGCCTTATGGTAAGCAGTGATGCAATCGTTGATGGTAAAGCGCGCTAGTTTGTTAAGAGCCTTTTTACTAAAAAAAAAACAGAGTGAATAGGAAGGAAGACAGCAGTTGACACGAGAACCGAAGGAACACGACCAATGAAGCTGCGCCAGAGGGAGATTGATTTGAAGACCCTCCACGACCAAACTCGACACTACAACATTTGGCGCATTGTAACCGGTGCATATTGCAACACAACTGCCCAGACCCGTTCTCCGGAAGGATCCTACTCACCCAAAAAAAAAGACAATAAAATTCAGTTTTATTTTTTTTTTAAGTTATAAACTAGCGCTTAACCGCAATGATGCAATAAATAATGTCGAAAATAGTGTTTATAATGTACTTCAAAAAGGAGGAGATTCTCAAAATGGCTGTCTTTTTTCTCTTATATACCTACCTCCGATAATGGAAAATCAAATACGAAAATTATTTAATGATATTTTTTTGGATGAACCTCATGCATTGACATTTGAAAGAATTTTATCAAATTTACTTGGGTAGCCTTTGGATAGCTTCAATAACACGTATTTTTACTTTTAATTTATATTGATTACAATAACTTCTTGTGACTGGTATTTACATAGCAAATAATAGTAAACGAATTTGAGAGTACAATTAAAAGTGTGATTTTTTTATAGAAAAATACAGCCGTCTTCCAAAAACATTAATTTGTGAACTTTAATTTCGGAAGTACGTGTCGTTGGTTCTGAATTAGCTTTATGCCACCAACCGCGAGAGCCAGCGGCCCAGAGGTCTAATTTTGTGCTTTGCTTAAGTTAAGGAACTTGTAATTTTTAAATAAAACATATAAATAATAATATTAACTTCCGGAATTAAAGTTAATTTTACTTTGTAGTGTTTTCGGTTTTTTTTTTTCGAAGTTAATGATATTGAGAAGGTTTTTGGAAAAAAAAGCATTTAATTTGCATGAGCATGACCAACCGACACCGTGATCGCTTTTGTTTTTTTTTTTGTGTCTAAGACATTATCTATATCTATATCTTTATATATATAATTCTGCTGTACGTGTGTATGTCATTGAACTCCTCCTAAACGGCTTGACCGATTTTAATGAATTTTTCTGTATGCGTTTGAGTGGCGACCTGGATGGTTTAGATTCACAAATCAGCCCGGCAGATGGCGCTGATCGCTTGAAGAAGCATGTGATCTCGGAAACGGCCCTAGCGATTTCGCTGAAATTTAATATGTGGGGGTTTTCGGGGACGAGAAATTGATCTAGCTCAGTTTTATGTCTGGGGAAGCGCATATTTTCGAGTTTTCTCTTTCGCAATATTTCACGCATAATATGGGCGCTAATTTCGCGTGGCTTGACATAGCGGCTGTGGCGTAGGCGATAGTGGTATGGTCTACTCGCGATGGCTGGTGTTCCTCGGTTCAAACCCGGGCAACCACAAGTTTTTTTTTTGTTTTAGACAAGTTTATAATCTTTTTTTTAATTTTTGTAGTTACTTAGAAAGAAAATTGTACATAAGAACTAAAAGGGGAAAAAATAAAAAAATATTTTCATTTTTTTAATTAATTAAAATTGTACATAGGAACCAAAAGAAAAAAAAAATAGAAATAAATAAATATTTAAGATTTTTTATTTAACTTTAAGAGACTGAAACAAGAGCTCTAGGGGTAGAGAGAGGTATGATATCTTTGTTACAAATGTAGATAACAATGCTTTCCATGGGTATATTCCTAAATCTGCTGTACCTGTGTACGTCACTGAATTCCTCCTAAAGGGCTGGTCCGATTTGAATGAAGTCTATGTATATAAATGAAAGTTATGTTAGTTACTCTATTTATAACTCAAGAACCGCTTAACCAGTATGGCTCAAATTGGTAGGGAGGTAGATAAGAACTGGGAGAAGGACATATCACATAGGATACTTTTTATCCCGTTCCCGTTGTTCCCGTCGTTCCCGTGTGACGTGACATGGAATAACAAAACAACTCAGTCAAAATATAAGTTAGCGGTTCATTGGTTAAAAATGGTACAAACACACTGCTGCACTACTCAGCATATTAAAAAAAATCTCACCGGTTGAATGTTGATGCATTCATTTAAAGCAAGGAATATAAATACTCTCTGCCGGTTTAATTTTTTTAATAAAAGCCCCAAAGCAAACTTCAACTCCAAAATTTCTAATATTGTATTGCTGTGCCATTTACCACTTTACTACATACTATAAAACAAAGTTACTTTCTCTTCCCCTATGTCCCTTTGTATGATTAAATCTTTAAAACTACGAAACAGATTTTGATGAGGTTTCTTTTATTAGATAGAGTAATTAAAAAGAAACGTTTATATGTATAATAACATCCATTAAATTGTGTCCATATCCAATCTATAAAATCCCAGTACAGCGGACAGAGCTCCGGCGGGATCTCATGGCGACATGTAAAGTGTGATTGTTGCAATCCAGCACAGAGCACGCCACAATAGCGGCGGTAAGTCCTCTCTTTGAGGAGTAGCTAGAGAGGCGCCACGGCGTCCTCACCTTCCGACTGACGTTGGTCCTCACCGGACACGGCTGTTTCGGGAGGCTCCTGTGCCGTATAAGGTGGGAGGAAATGCCAGGGTGACCACTGTGTGCATCGCCCTGAGGACACGGTGGAGCATATGGTAGAGATCTGCCAGGCTTGGGTAGAGCAGCCGTGTCCTCGTGGCGGCGATCGGCGGCGATCTGTCGCCTCCGACCCTGGTCCGGGCCATAGTCCGGAGCAAGAGTGCATGATGGCAAGCTTTCACCTCCTTCTGTGAAGCAGTGATGCTGGCAAAGGAGGAGGCGTAGCGCGTGAGGGAGCGGAAATCCCACTACTCTCACGCCTCAAACCGCCGCAGGAAGCGCCCTGGTCGGGTGGCAACATCGGACTCCTGACCACCGTAGGCGCGGGCTTACGGGCGGCGAGCGATAGGCAGCTCGCCTCCTGGTAAGAACCAGGCCCGAGTTGACGGCGCGTTGTGTTTCACACGCGCCTCAAAGAGATGTCAGCACACCTTGACGGGGTCTACGAGGACTGGTCCACAGGGTTGCGGGTTGGTTAAAAAAGAAACCATGGCACTCGCCGTTGCACAGGCAAGTGAAGGAACACGGGTGGGTTTTAGTCTAGGTAAAAATCTGACACGCCCTTTCGCTCCGCCCAGAGCGGGAGAAGTCATTTGATGATTTCCCATCCAAAACAAAAAAAAAAGAACTGAAGAAGAGCAAGAAATTGCACTTGAAGAGCGCAGCCTTAGTATGGCTCGACTTCGTGCTTCTCACTCACCAGAGCAAAGGGAGGCAGCCCATGAAACGGCTCAGTTGGCAATGCGAAATCGTCGAGCAAACCTCAGAGATCAAGCGCTAGATAATAATTTACGAAGCACAAGAAGAAATTCATCAAATACTGATTTGAATCGGGCAGCGTTTCTATACGCATATAATATAGCGCAATGACGTTCGCATTGGGCTAATGGATGTTGTTTCCGAGTATTGTAGCACATTAAAGATTTCCGGAGAACCGCCAGGATTGTGCTCCCAAATAAAGAATCATTGAATAATAATATTTATTTATTTAAAATTGTCCTAATTTAAAAAGTAGTCATGTAATATTGCCTTTAAGGCGGAACGAAGTTCGCCGGGTCAGCTAGTACTAATATATAAAGCTGAAGAGTTTTTTCTTTGTTTGTTTGAACGCGCTAATCTCAGGAACTACTGGTCCGATTTGAAAAAATATTTTTGCTTTAGATAGCCCATTCATGTAGGAAGGCATTAGGCTATATAACATAACCGCTGCGACCAATAGGAGCAGAGCATAATTATAAAAAACATATCTAAACCTACACGGGTGGAACCGCGCATCGCAGCTAGTCACATATATTATTTCTCAATAGCTTTTTTTGTCGGTACGTCTTAACATCCTTCATACTTTATCACTATAAATAAACGAGGCATCATTTTAAAGCTTTTCTGGACCATTACAGCGCAAAAATATAAAAATTACTCACATTACAAGAGTTTTTCGAAAAATTACAATTGAAAATCATGGATTTTTTAAATGTGCGAATAATTCGCACGGATCACCTAGACATTCACGACACACACAATTCAAACCGTGGTTTTTAACAAAGTCGGCACGCCAAGTTCAATGACGCATGTATAATAATACTAGCGGCCACCCACGACTTCGTTCGCGTGGAGTTAGTTCTTGGAACATTTTATTTTAACCCCAAACGAGTCGATTTCTATAGATACATTATTACACTTCTAGATCATAATACATATGCATAATATATAGCATACTTACATTTTAATTTTTTGTTATGCTCCGCTCCTGTTGATTGCAGCGTGATGTTATGTAGCCTAAAGCCTTCCTGGATTAATGGGCTATCCAAAGCATACAGAATTTTTCAAATCCGACCAGCACTTCCTGACATTAGCGCTTTCAAACAAACAAACTCTTCAGCTTTATATATTAGCATTTACAGAATAAAGGGTATTACATTCTACGATCTGTATACAATATGTAAAGAAAACCCTGTCCGATCCGTAAAGGCATTGTTAGGTATCGATAACTGATTCTACTAATGCCCAGAAAGACAGGCAAAACTTTAAAAAAAAAATCGCCCTAAAAAAATAAATATTATTTCGCAAAAAGAGGTAACTTAATATATGTGCGATAAGCAACCCCATTCCGCGGGCGGCGGGGGGCAGGGCACGCGGCACCTGTGACGTGGTCGCGTCGCTATTCGCTTATAATAATACTGGTGTTGTCACTTTTTTAAAAATTACCGAATTTCGGGGAAATTGGAATTCATTCCCGGGAAAAAAGGATTATTTCAAAATTCATTAGTATTGTTACTACGATGATTACGTAAAATTTTATATTATATTTGGTCAAGTGTTTACCTAACCTTTATTATGCTTACGGGTCGGACAGGGTTTTCTTTACATATTGTATAAAATTAATATTAATCGGCATTATGGAAGGTCGTAAGTGTGGATATAATTATATAAAGGTCAAGTAAATTACGAAAGAAGATTGTCTGACACGCAAAGGGAAATATATTTAATATTTAACACAATAAATTTACTTCAATCACGACACATTTTCCTTGATCACCCATAGTCGAAATGTTAAGAAAGTCGGTTATGAAATCACAACACATAATCTTATTCAAAAGAATTTCCTTATACATCAAAAATCTTTACGAAAAAAAAAATATACTAAAGCTTGGGCCAAGCAGATAACGGAGAAACCCCTTTCTTTAGCTTCGACTAGGTAAAAACTGACAAGCTCAGACTTACGGATTTCCGTAACTTTTTCGTCAGGGCTAAGCGATTTTTGCGAAGAAATCTGTGAAGATAAATAATACGAAATTGCTAGGTCGCTTAAAACCAGAGAGCTTGCTGAATTTTTTACTCTTTTTTTACTTACGGACTGGGCAGGTCTCCAGGGCACGTCAGAAACACGTTTTAACGTTTTCTGGGGTAAGCGAGACATGAGTGCTGATTTTCTATTTTATATTTAGGTCACATTTCAAGTAACCTAGATTATTTCGTTCTGCTAAAAAAAAAAACTTAATAACCAGTGTTAATTACCATGCGGTACTGTAACATGACACTCGTAATTAACTATGGAAAAATAGAAATATTATAATGATGTACTTAGTAAAAAAAAATCACGTCATCCCTCGCGTTGACAGTCGCCCTACTACAACCTGTCAAATTTCTTTATTAGGTTTTCAACTTTCCCGCTATAGCATTAAGGCTTAAGGTTGATTGGGAATATTTGTCAGTTTCAATCTACATTGACCTGCAGCTGTCGTCTGTACATTATCAACATCTTCAAAGAAAATACTACATACGTTTAAGCAAACTTTCATGGTGATAGGTGTTGCATAATGTTGGAGTTTTTAAATCTAATGTTTCAACATCCATTTTATATATTCATCTATATACATTAAGGTGTAAAATATTTCCTCAAAAAATGTTGGCATAGGCTAACTCGATATAAATATTTATATTCATAACAAAGGCAGTACAGTACCTAATCATATTGAGATATTCGAGGCTCATTTTTGGACTTAGGGTCCAAAAATGAGCCTCGAATATCTGTCAATTTCGCAATATTGAAATGGTAGTAAGCCTGAGATTATATATGGATCGGGGCTTACAGAAACTTTAAAAACTGTAATTGTTCTATACGAGTTTATCATCTAACTCAGTCTAAATAGCTGGACTGAGTTGAATGCAACTTTGTGTGTAAATTTCAACTGGATCCCGAATGGTTTTAAAATGCAGAAGAATCAGGTAGGATTATTCTAATACGAAAGTAACTCTAGTTATCGGCCTTTTAAAACCTTACTTGCTGAAAAAATATGAATGAAATATGGCACACCAATAGATCTTGGGTGAGGGGCTTCAAATGATAAAGTGATGAGATTTTGATGATATGAGAAAATATAGGCGCCATTCTCTTATTCGTGGATTCGGTGCCTCAGAATAATTCTATATTCTGAGGCACCGAATCCACGAATATCTGTCAGGGCCGTGAGTTATTTCGAACAGTACGGGCAAATGAAAGAACACGAATGTGTTTAGTCAGTAAAAGTCTGACACCCCTTTCTGCTCCGCCCAGAGCGAGAGAGGGATGACTTCCCATCTACAAAAAAAAGGTATGTATTGGATTTTTAACCAACAAAACAAAAAAACAGAGGAGGTTTTAAGTCGACGTATATATTGTTACGGATGCACCTTATGTCGATGGCATAAGTTTCAATATTGCGTGACAAGCAGCACGTAACTTTTAAGCCGTACATCTCGAGACCTAGGCATTGTAGGGACACAATATAAAAACGCATTGCTAGACCTACGATGGTCTATCGAATGGTACAGGTTTCATCAATTTTGCAGACTGCAACATCATGAATAGACCATCTTCTCACCAACCTTAGATACTAAATTCTTTACCACTTGGATAACTAACATTAACCCAAGTCTTTACCCTACATTTAAGGGTAAAAAGACGTCTGCCACGATTCAGCTCCGTCAAACCACGGGTAACACAACCCAACCCTACCCACGATCCTATAAAATTCGTGTCGTATCTACCATCGCGACAACATTGTCCGGACCCGTCAACTTTTTGGGTTCCACGAGTCGAATAAAAGGAGTGACCATGTCGAGTGTCTGTTAGTATTCTGCGGCGTAGAATGATGTCAATACGAAACAATTGTACTTGCAATTAGGATAGATGCTTTAGAATTGTCTGTTGTGATTTCACTGGCACAAACATGTCAACTTCGCCTCAATTGTCATATACATATTATTTCTCAAGGGCTTTTTTGTCGGTGCGTCATAACTTCCTTCTTTTTTTATCAATATATATAAATGAGTCATAATTTTAAAGCTTTTCTTTACCGCTACACCGGAAAAATATACAAATTAGGCACATTGCAGTGGTTTTTCGAAAACTTACGGTTGAAAATCAATGTGGGATACTTCGCACGGTAGTTTGTAATAATGTACACTTATTTTTAAAAATCCTTATTAAAAATCCTTATATTCTTAAAAATCCACTCAGCCAGTAAAATATTTATTACTTACTACTTACTATTGTCCCTGGTATATATACTCGTCAACAACTTCGAGTGCAGAGCAGTCAACTAGAATTGGAGTGGGTGCGACATGAGAGTTCGACATGATCTTCGTCTTATCCATGTTCATCTTTAGACCCACTTGTTGGGAAGTTCTGCTGAGGTCATTGAGCATTTTGCCTAAGTCTTCCAGGGCCACGACCACGACAGCCACACACACACACACAGCCACAGCCACACCACGACAGGCCAGCGACAGGGCCAGCTATGACCACTAATGCCAAGTTCAACTAGGTAGGTCCAACTTCGAGAAAGAGGTGTCTCGTCGAATCCAGCTCGGCTGGGCAGCGTTCGGGAAGCTACGCTACATCTTCTCGTCGTCCAAGATACCACAGTATCTCAAGACTAAAGTCTTTGACCAGTGTGTGTTGCCAGTGATGACTTACGGAACTGAAACGTGGTCGCTCACAATGGGCCTCATACGAAGGCTCAGAGTCACACAAAGGGCAATGGAAAGAGCTATGCTCGAAGTTTCTCTGCGTGATCAAATCAGAATTGAGGAGATCCGCAGGAGAACCAAAGTCACCGACATAGCTCTGCGAGTCGCTAAATTTAAGTGGCAGTGGGCAGGGCAAATTGCTCGTAGAACCGATGGCCGATGGGGTAGTAAGGTTCTGGAGTGGCGGCCACGTACTGGAAGACGCAGCGTAGGGAGGCTCCCAACAAGGTGGACCGATGACCTGGTGAAGGTCGCGGGAAGCCGATGGATGCGGGCAGCCCAAGACCGGTCGGCGTGGAAAGCCTTGGGGGAGGCCTTTGTCCAGCAGTGGACTGAAGAAGAAGAATAAGAAGACTTACTATTGAGCTGAAGCTATTAGTTGTAGGTCGTAGGTTTGGACCCCATCAGGCGTTTTCATTATCATCAACATCAGCCTCGTACTACTACTATCTACTCTTCCACTGCTGGACATAGGCCTCTTCCATGGCACGCTAACAAGCTCGATCCTGAGCAGTTCTCCGCCAGCCACAACGTCAGGCGTTTTACTTTGTGTAAATTATTTCATCACCACTGCTCTTAAAACGGTGAAGGAAAACCTCATGACTAAACTTAATATCATAGAGTCAAAAATTCGAAAACATTGTGATATCTACCAAACCGCACGGGGCCCGTGACGTTTGATTACGGCCCACTCCGACTCACTGAGAGGAGGCCTGTATCCCGGGAGTGGGAATATTTAAGCTGATTATATACTTATTAATGTGCATTAATGATGACAATATCATTAGACGCGCAATCTGTAACCTTGAATTGAGCACAAGATTCGTCGTATTCCGGCATGATGTCTGGTAAAGCCGGACGGAGGAAGAGTCTGAGCAGTTGTGTTGCGATATGTGCAGAGTACGATGCGACAAATGTTGTTGTGTCGGGAGTTTGGTCGTGGAGGGTCTCCAGGTGTATGTCCCTCTGACGCAGCATCGTTGGTCGTGTTGTTGGATTTAATATTGCAGCACCTCGCTCAACTGCCGTCATCCTTCGTATTCCTAAGTTTTTTAAGTGAATAGGCTTAATAAACAAGTGCGCTTTATCATCAACGATTGCATTACTGCTTACCATCAGGCGAGATTGCAGTCAAGCACTAGAATATAATTATAAAAAAAAAGAATTATAGAATCTTGTGCTCAATTGGGTAGACCCAAGACCCAAGGCAGTAAGAATTATTCATTATCAAAAAAACCTGCGTCTTGGTAGAAAAATACCTTACTTACGGGGCCAAAATGTTACGCGGGGTCGTCTTTAATGGTGCCGAGGCGCCACTTATTCCGCTAGTATGCGTCGTGCTTTGAAAGTCCCAACTGCTTCATATCCTTGCGGATTATTTACCGAATCCTTATTAAGGATCCTTACTATCATGTATAAGTAAGTAAATAAATATTATTTTACAGATGCTCTTAGTAAGTAGATGTGAATATACCCAAAAACCCAAACGTCCCTTCTCAATAAACGAGACGCCATCAAAAGCCGCAAGGGAGAAATATTACACAAAAAAATAATAATACAGCCACTAAACTTTTACGCACCCATTGTGTGAAGTCATCTCAAAGAGGCGTGAAAATAGGTAACTTAATCCATATCAACGTCAGAAAAATTAGACAGGGAACCCATTTTGCGAAAGTTTGAGTCGGACCTCGACTTTTTTAAGGTTATTCCAGACGTAAGAGCGCATGAACGTGTCTTTTATGCCAGATATGGGTTTGCTATTTAGGTATGGTGTTGTAATTTTGTTTATTTATGTCAGAAAGAAGTAAATATTACTTATGTAATGTGTGAGTAACATTTTCGTATGATTATAAAGTGTGTATCTGACATCGCCGCACAAACGAGTACCATGGATCCAGTACATGATTCTGAACCCCACTGGGGTGGAATTATTCGTCGGCTCTATCCTGATTAAAAATATATATATACAGTTTTTTTTCTATACTTTTATAACCCAATAAGATTTTAAAGTAAAAATGAATTAATTCACCAATTACCCAAAAAAGCGCAATGTGAACAAAACTCTAAAAACTATCCTATCAGATGATTTAATAGAGTTCACATCTGGGGTCAACGTCATACCTACAAACACGCATGGCGTCACGCTTGCAACGTTCAAAGGCCGAGCCGACACTTTTTTTGAACACTGTGATTTTTGTAACCGTTCATTAACGACGACATAAATGACTATCATAATTTTATTATTGGCATACGGTCTAGCCTTTTAGCGAAGTTTGCGTTACGATATCAGATACACCTTGTATTTTAGCTTGTCTGAATATTTTAATGATTGATACTGTGACAGCATCTACATTGCCACACGAAAACAACGTATCACAGTGACAGCACCCATAATACTGCATCGCGCAAGTGAAGTTTGCAGGTCAACTAATTATATGAAATCACTAACTGCGCCCCGCGGTTTCACTCCCGTAAGTTTCGATGTCGTGGAAATATTTCAGGTTATAAACCATCTGTGCGCCGAATTTCGTCCAAAATCGTTTAGTACTTTTTACGTGAAAGAGTAACAAACATCTTCCATACATTCTCACAAACAACAACTACAACAACAATCATTAGGCAGAGGCCCATCACATATGTACAACTTACGTTCATTTGGAGTCAATCCTTTTCTATTTCACTACTACAAAAGCGATTTTAATTGCAATACGGTGTGCAAAATTGTTGCGTTCGGCCAAATATCCCTGACATCTTTTTAGCGTATGGTATACTTAGAAAGTACACTTTTTCACCAGTCATTGGTGTCCAAGATATACTTAGAAAGTACACTTTCTAAGTATATCTTGGACACCAATGACTGGTTAAAAGGTGAAGGAAAACATCTTGAGGAAACCTGGACTTTAAGTCTGAAATCGTCAACCCACATTGAGCAAGCGTGGTGATTACACTCAGTCCTTCTTTGCAAGAGAAGAGAACTGTGCCCAGCAGTGGGACGATAAAAAGTTGATAATAATGATGAATGTCGTCAGGTTTTGAGATTTTAGCCAAAAAGAGATTGCAATAGAAATCAAATTGAAAAAAGATGCTGTTTGGATATGGTTGGAACCGCGTAAAACCTTCATGTAAATAAGATTCGCCTTGTAACTGCTATGTTTTAACAAAAAACGATTTTGAAAGAAACTCCTAAACTATTGTTTCTTAAAATCATAATATTCTGCTGTTCGACAACGTAAATACAGTAACGAATGCTGCAAAATTGACACAATAGGAGGCCACAAAGAAAAAACTAATATCGGAATAGCCGAAAACAACCACTTTTCCCAGTGCTCGCATTATAATTATAATTTTATGCTCTCCAGTTTTCGTTGTGTCGCTTTCCACTTAGCTAGATTATTTCTGTCTGGAGCTCCCAAAGCGAAGCGAACGTGGACCAAAATGTATTTTGTCCAGTTGCTGCATCTCTTTTATTTTGTGCTGCAATTAGCAGATCGGTTCTGTGAAAATATCAATGTTGAAGGTTAAGTGAGCTGAAAGAGAGTTGTCATTCTCTAGAATTAATTGGAATGCCCAGGGGGGCAGGTGAGGGCAGCTGTGTCTTCCAATAATTGTCTTCTACGATGTCCTTCTCACAACACTGGTTTTCTTAAGTCTTCATTTCTTGTCCAGGCAATTTTCGTTTGGAATGATCTGCCCCAGAATATCAGAACGTTAACCAATCGGTATACATTTAAATTTAAAGGTCGGGAATACTTACGCAAGAAATTGACAGATTCATCCCACTTGTAATCTATTCTTGTTCTCTATCTATAATTTTTTATCTCTCCCTACTCTTTATATTTTGTAGTTATCATTATTATATTTTTACTCTCTTTTTACTTTAATTTTTTTACACCTACCATGTTTTGTCTCTGCATCACCTTAAGGTAGACTGGTAGAAAATGCCTAAGGCATTAAGTACGCCTTTGTGCAGTATTTGTGCATAAAGTTTTAATCCATACTAATATTATAAATGCTATAGTAACTCTGTCTGTCTGTCTGTTTGTTACGCTTTCCCGCTTGAACCTCTCAACCGATTTTGATGAAATTTGGTACAGACAATCTTTAGGCCCTGAGAAAGGACATAGGCTACATTTTATTGAAAAAAAAAAAATGATATTCCCGAGGGAAATCTAAAAAGCGTGATGTAACCGATTTCTACGCGGGCGTAGCCGCGGGCGGAAAGCCAGTAAATAAATAAATAAATGTATGAACTCTCCTAATTACTAATCTAAGTATAAACGAGGACTATCTCTACCTTTTAAATAAACCAGGCAGAGGACACTCTGGCAAATTTGCTAAAGAATTACGTACCGAAAAAGATTACCGAATCTAGCCGAGCGTTTTAATGCTTGCGCTCGGCTGTAATCAGTAATCTTCGGTAGGGAGTTGCGAGCTGAGGTTGCAATTGTTGCGAACGATTACAATATATTTAATTTAACAATTCAACCCTAAAAATCTGCCTCCTCCCCAAGGCCTCACTTGTATTTATTAATCCTTATATTTTGTGACAGTTTATAATTAATTTATATTACGTACAAGTATTTTTTGTTTATCGTTTTTATTTTATAATTTTAAATTTGTAAATTTTATAAAGTACTAACTTTCCGCCCGCGGCTTCGCCCGCGTGGAATTCAGTTATATCGCGCTTTTTAGATTTCCCTCGGGGATATCATTTTTTTTTTTTCAATTAAATGTATCCTTTCTCAGGGTCTAAAGATTGTATGTGCCAAATTTTATCAAAATCGGCTGAAAGGTTTAAGCGGGAAAGCGTAACAGACAGACAGACAGAGTTACTTTCGCATTTATAATATATTAGTATGGATGCCTTAAGGGTAAAATATTATCTATGTTCGGACGAAAGAAACATATTGTGACAAAAGTTATTTTTTTTTTTTAAGAACTTAATGTGAAAAGGCTTACAACTGCCAACTATTTTTTTTCCGTTAAAAATATTAAAAGGCCTTTGAGAAATATCGCAATATTGTTTGATGGGATGAGGTTATGTATCCGCGAAATTAGCAACTGTAACAATTATGACTTCACAAAAATATCCGGCATGATGTCTGGTGAAGCCGTACGGAGAACGGGTCTGAGCAGTTGTGTTGCGATGTGTGCCGGGTACGATGTGCCTAATGTTGTTGTGTCGGGAGTTTGGTCGTGAAGGCTCTCCAGATCATCCTCTGGCGCAGCATCGTTGGTCGTGTTGTTGGGTTAAACATTGCATCACCTCGCTCAACTGCCGTCTTCCTTCCTATTCACTCAGTTTTTTTGAGTGAATAGGCTTAATAAGCTAGTGTGCTTTACCATCAACGATTGCATCACTGCTTACCATCAGGCGGGATTGCAGTCAAGCACTAGTTTATAACTACTAAAAAAAAAAAAAATAATTATAAGATTCAGAACTCCTTAGAAAAGTCTATCTTATTCTGAAATAAGGAGTTGAAATTTCTGATTGTCAAGAAGTTATTTTGAAATAGAATAAAGTTATCAGAAGTCCAATTTTCATAATTTTAAACATTCCAAATCACTAGATTGAAATACCTCAAAAGGAATTAAACAACAAAATTTTTGACAAATTGAATCTGGGAACTGATTTCTTCATATCTTAACTACCCAGTTTACTACAGAATGTTAAGCGCACACACAATACCACAATCTCAAATCCCGTGCTATTCCTGTATCAAATACGGCTGTCTGGTCCGGCCTCAACCCGGTAACGAGAAGGGGTCGCCGCCGGGATTTTTATCAGAACGGCACCCCTCCGGCGCCGAGCATCGTTTCTGTCTGACTTGTTTTACAGAATGTCGATAAATGCGCAAAAAGAACAAAGCCTCCGGTTTCCCTGTCCAAGTTGTATTCTTGCGGAAATGTATTGTATAATATCATTTTGTAAATATGTACTTACCTACATATTTCATTTTCATAGCAAATTAAACGTGTTTTTTTCCTTTGTTTCAGGTACACCAATCTTTGAGTTTCGAGATTATTGGCTACATTTTGATGTATTTATTAGGTATGTTTTAATAAAATAAATATTATACTGCTTCTATATATTATATTTTTCGTTAACTTAGATTAATTTAATTATTTTAAACATGAATACAGATGTAACCATTTTTTAAATAATGGTAGCGGTGCATGATAAAAGTGGTTCTTGTGAATTTTATGCTTCACTAGCGACCTGCCCCTTCTTCGGACGGGTGTTATCAATGCTGATAATTAATTATACTACAGAAAAACTGTGAACATTGTATATAAAAAAGCGGCCCGCCGCTTCTGCCACCCGGCCGAACGGTACCGCCGCAAACGCTACGTCCCGCAATTTTTAAATCTGTAATATTTTCGAAAATATTCATTTAAATCATATGCTGTAAAGGGCCATATAGATTTATATTAAATCAGCAATATATTTAAGGTATGTAATTATATAAGCATTAACGCTGTATTGCTCTTAATAATTTCTGAAAAAATGCTTTCAAATGATTTGATTTTGTTTCTGATTTTGTGCCTGCCACAAAGTCACCTCCTGCTGTTTAACAAAGACAAAAAAAACGGACTCCACTTTCCAAAACCGCAAAAACACTTAATTTTTCAAAAAAAAAAAAAATTCGACGTAATAAACTTGAAAGTGAGTGAATTCATTACAACATCGCTCAATGTCAGCAAAGGAGAGTAGGTCAATGGATTTTTAAAAAAGTGATTGCATTATAAGATTTGCTAAAAGAACCATGTGTATAATTGACTCGGTTGGCACGCTACTGTGCCTGGCGTGCCAACGGGCTGGCTTTAAACGTCTACGTGTGAATTTGCAATTTTTGAAATTCCAAGCCACTTGGCGCGGCATAACTATGAGGTATTTTAAATGGTAGTTTTGTTGAATAATTTGTTTGGGATTTATGTGGTTATTTTTTATATGTTCGCTCGATTTATTTGTGCGTGTTTTTGGGACGAGATTAGCCTCTTGGAATGTTCGAAAGTTTGTTGGATCTTTAGTTATAGACCGCTACCAGATTTCGTCGTTTATCTAGAAATTTACGATGATATCTTTGTTTGATATAGAATACTTACTCTGTATCATACACAGACATAGGTACCAGAAATAAATAAATTGAAGATTCCACCATTTTTTAATTTTTTTTTTGTGTTTTTGTAATTTTCTGCGTAATGTTTATTACAAATATACATTTTTTCTTTCTTTCTTTCAAGTGTCTGTTTGTATTAGGAAAATACTATCTTACTTTACTACACTATGCTTACTCGTATAACAACTTTTATTGTATGCGCATCTTTTTTTATTAATCCCTTATTCTTGCTAAACTCCGAAACAGCTAGGCCGATTTTTATAAAATTTGAAATTGGCATATTTTGTACGCTGGGACCTATCTCAAAGGTCAATATATAGTGTAATGAATTTAAAAGTAAAGTTGTCTATATTATGTTACGTGGTCACGCCTAAACTACTGATCGGATGCCAATAAAATTTGACAAGAGGACAGATGGCGTTTTGGGTAAGGATATAGACTATCTTAGCCCTGGTAGCACGTTCCGCTCGTATTATTACCGACACCTACGAGGGCGAAGCCATAGCCAGAAGATAATAAACTAAATAAGAGGTCCTATATTTACCCCGTGTTATGTTTAGTAACATTACCTACCCTGTACCAATCTTTTTAAAAATATAAAGCACTAGCTTTCCGCCCGCGGCTTCGCCCGCGTGGAGTTCGGTTATATCGCGTTTTTTAGATTTCCTTCGGGAATATCAAACTTTTCCGGGATAAAAGGTAGCCTATGTTCTTTCTCAGGGTCTAAAGATTGTCTGTGCCAAATTTCATCAAAATCGGTTGAGAGGTTTAAGCGGGAAAGCGTAACAGACAGACAGACAGACAGATCGACAGACAGACAGACAGAGTTACTTTCGCATTTATAATATTAGTATGGATTAAATAACCTTAGTCAATATTTACTGTTTGACATATAAATATACGGCCTGAATTTGGAAAACCTTTGAAACAGAATATGCAAAGTGATACGACGGTTCTTTATAAAAAGTACCCTTTACATCAAACGTGACATATTACGCTGAAAACAAAAACAATTTGTCTGATACTTTTGAAAAAGATATTACAGATAACATTGTTGGGGCTTAGGACACTTTTTCTAGAAAAAAGACCCTTCCCCCGTCGTTAGAACTGAGGTGACTTAAGCACGATCATTCCATTTATATCCCGTCTTTGGATAACGACAGTGCGGCGCACGTACTAGGGGCAACGAGTAAGTTGTACGTCTTATATCCCTTAATAAGTTTCCCATGTGGTTGTACGTACAGTTGTTGATGGGATAAGGATGGGCGTATTTTCCTTGAGTTTATTTTCTAAGCGAAATTGCAAGTGGTTGCGTAGTTCTAAATTCAAGTCTAAAATTAGGGCTTAACGAATAAACTTTTTATTAAAAGTCATAAAAAATAACTTGAGGGGAATCATAGTCATTATAAGTCCATCATCATCATCTTAGCGTTTATCCCTGTTGCATCTGCGGCTTTCTCGTTGGAGCCCGAAGTCCGCTTTCTTGCTCAATTTCCTCCATTTCGCGCGATCTATAGCATCCTGTGGTGTGAGATTGTTGGCACGCATGTTATCTCTTACAACGTCAAGCCAGCACTTCTCTGGTCTACCCGGCTTGTTCCGGCCCGGCGGAGGCGCCATGGCAAGACATTTGTGACCCACGTAATAGTCATTATAAGTGTGTCAATTTAATCCATCAGTCAATTAATATTTGTTTATGAATGTCGTGTCCTAGAGCCATAAAAAATATCTAAGACATCTGAGATCTACTAACCCGCACTGGGACAGTATGATAGATTACGGCCCACTCCCGCTTATTGAGAGGAGGGCTGTGCCTCAACAGTGGGATCATTATATTATATAGGCTATTTATATTGATGATGTATGTTTGAGAGCTAGGTCCAATCTGTTAGTAATATTGTTCTTAAAAACTATTGTTAGTAAACAAATATGGAGATAAAAAGAAAAAGAAAATTGTAAGGTTAGCTGTGAGGAATTCTGACCTTCACCTTTACAGCGTGTGATAACCAAGATGCGTCGAACTTCCATATCTATCAACATACTTAGGATGCTTTTATTTGATTTAGAATATTTTACAAGAATAATAAATATCATCTTCATCATCAAAAACCTTTATATCGTCCCACTGCTGGGCACAGCTCTCCTCTCATACAGAGAAGGATTGAGCGCAATCACCACGCTTTATAAATGCGGGCAGATTTCAGACTTAAAGTCTAGAAAGCAATTCCTGCATTCCTGGAATTCCTCCAAAGGAAATCCAGGAAAAAATTAGAAAGAATAAAAATAGTTATTTTTAGAATAAATATAGTTTAAGCCATATTGGTGTAATTGATGCTAATAAAATATCAAGCAACATCAATTTGTGACATTAATTTATTAGTTACTAGCTTTCCGCCCGCGGCTTCGCCCGCGTGGAGTTCGGTTTTATCGCGCTTTTTAGATTTCTCAGTGTTTCTCTACTATATTATGCATTTATTATACATACAAACCTTCCTTAAGAATCACTCTATCTATTAAAAAAAACCGCGTCAAAATCCGTTGCGTAGTTTTAAAGATCTAAGCATACATACGGACATACAGCGAAAGCGACTTTGTTTTATACTATGTATTGATTGTGTCTGTTCCATAATAAAAATACTACATAGTGCTTCTCCTAAAATTATCCCTTTTTAGCTAGTGCATGACCGCAATCCTGTCTGATGGCAAATTAGCAGTGAATCAATAGTTGATGGTAAAGCGCACTAGTTTATTAAGACCCTTTTCACTCTAACCTTGGAGAAACTTAAGTTGTTATCAGACGAAAAGACCGCCGCAGACAAATTGTTCCACTCCTTAGATATATGCGGTATAAAATACGAGGCGAAACACTTTGTCCGGGTTTTAGCGGTGTCAACAACGCCCTGCCCCAAATCCCTGTATCTGATCTGAAAACAAAATGGCAAACAATGAGGCTCTTACCACGACAATTTGACAAAAGGTTGACAGAAGATGTTAATGATACATCAAAGTCCATATAATATTAACGTTTTTGTAAGGTATTTAGTCTAACCAACTGCTAAATACTCATCATCAGCTTCATCATTTCAGTGGAAAAACTTCCACTGGGACATAGGCCTTCCCCAAGGATCTCCACGACCACCGGTCCTGCGCCTCCTGTAACCAGCGGCGTCCCGCGACTTTCACCAGGTCGTCGATCCACCTTGTCGGGGGCCTACCCACGCTGCCTCTTCCGGTACGTGGTCGCTACTTGAGAAATCGTCGGCACATCGGGCATCGGTCCGGGCAATGTGCTCGGCCCACTGCCACTTAAGTGTTGCAATTTATCGGGCTATGTCGGTTACTGTCGTTCTTCTGCGGATCTCCTCATTTCTGATTTGATCACGCACTGAAACTCCAAGCATAGCCCTTACTAAACACTGTTAGGTGCTAATAAATGGTGTAGTGTTCTAATTCACTATTCAGTCATGTGTAATAGTACCTACAAATGAAATGTGAATTCGGCTGAATATCATGACAGCACGAAAATCTATAAGCCCATTATAAGTTCGGAAAAGTTTTTTATATAAACGATCCGTTTAAATCTCAGGAGAAAATACATTCTACCGCATATCTTAGTCCTTGTCAGACACTTAGGTTGAAGTTTTTATCGAATATTTTAAATCGGCCTCCATCGCTCCCCCGGATTTGTTATTCATAGAGGTAGCTCCCTGAAGTGACGCCAGTTTTTCACTAACACTAGGAGATACTAAAATGAATCCCTAAATATACAGTTTTCAACCTTTAGCGCTGGGTCAAGGGCTTAAAATCCGATAGCATGGTTTTATTTAAACCTTTGTCTATGTGTCGTCTTTGGTAAGAAAAAACGAGTCACATTTTAACTTATTGACTAAGATAACAGGAAAAATAAGAAGGGAAGAAGAGAAAGTATTGAAAATTTAAAAAGTTTTATTTAAGCGTGGTTGATTAGCTTTTTTGATTAATTAAAAATCAAACGAACTTACCAAGTGAAGTTCGATGATAATTATGTGAGCAGCTTCTTTCGACGCGATTTGGTTAACAAATTGTAGATGTGTACCACGCATCAGCCTATCACACGGATTTTTTAAATACATTTTTTTTTTAAACACTGGCAACTTACTTTTACCCCCACTACCCCCACTCTGCTGCTGCTGCCGGTTCGAACGGTCGGCGCGATCTGCTCCTCATTTTAGTTGAAAGTATAATTATATATGTATATTTTGTATTTGTATGTATGTTAGGGTAGGGCATAAGTACTTATAGCAAAATGTAATATAATAGGGTGGGTGTATATAAATCGCGTCGAAAGAAGCTGCTCACATAATTATCATCGAACTTCACTTGGTAAGTTCGTTTGATTTTTAATTATGTTTCGCAGCTTCTTTCTTTGCGATTTGGTTAACAAATTGTAGGATGTTTAGAGGTGACAAATATAAAATATACCTATGTAGGTACTTAAGTTTTTATAAAACAAATTATTTCATAATAAATGAATAGTTTTTACTAATATTATATGAAATTTTCGAACACCTCTTTATAAGCAAATCATAACAGATGTTCATTTAACAGATAAACGTAACAACAGATTTACATGTATTAATCTGTAGAATTTAATATTGAGCTTGCAAATTATCCTCGACTATCGATCTTTTATCAGCAGTATTTCTAATCACATCAATACTGACACCTGAGCTGCTGGCTCTGGATGTGGCTGCATGACGAGTACTATGCGCACTAAATATACAAATATCAATACCACTCTTTTTGTAATATTTTCTTAATCCAACAACCGTTGGGATGACACCTTCTTATAAGGTTTCTTGTAACTGATGAATAAATAATCATTATTAGTCTGTCGAATGGAATTTGTTTTATTTATATAGTCATGTAAACAGGTAGCTGGACATATATTAGGTTTTTCATTACAGAAAGGTAATTTCAAAAAGGGTTGCAAAGAATTCGGTTTCGAGGTGTTTATTAAATCTGGATTTTAATGGTAATTAGGTTTTGATTAATGACATTAATATTGCTTATTTTTATTTGTGAAAAATGTTTATACTCTATGAACAGTTACTAGAGCCAACAAGTTAAGTGAATACTTTGATAGAGTTTCCACCTGGAAACTCTTTCAAAGTATTCACTTCGTTCAGATAAATAGCCAAGAACAGTATCAGTATCCCAAGTCATATTATACCTTGGTTGAGATGGTCTTGATCTGAAAACTCTTTTCATAAACCTTTTTATTCGCGAGTCCTGTAATATATTTGGAAATAATATTGACAGGGCGATTTGTACGAGTTAATTGTGCCATATTTGGCACCTTTATCAAATACTTTTGTAAGGAAATCTAAAATTACGGTGACATTGGTATCCAAATAGTCACAACCGCTTTGTTTACAATATTCTAACCAGGGTCTAATACAAGTGTCATATTGCTTGTACGTGTTATCTGAAAGCGAATTGATCATAATGCTAACCGTCCTCACTGGTATTAATATCTTCAGATATTTTTGCCGGATAACTTTGCGGCAACTAAGCGAAGTGTCTTGTGAAGATTGTTGGGTGTTCCGAAAGGAGCTGACAAAAGATTAACGTCAGGACTGAAATGTATAAAGGATGGGCAGGCTAGTCTTAAACAAAGGAAACGAGGGTTGTTATGA
Organism: Sesamia nonagrioides; assembly: GCA_017933935.1. Taxonomy (NCBI): domain Eukaryota; kingdom Metazoa; phylum Arthropoda; class Insecta; order Lepidoptera; family Noctuidae; genus Sesamia; species Sesamia nonagrioides. The sequence goes on along the minus strand of JADWQK010002062.1, from coordinate 1,139,106 downwards.
CCAATATGGTACAACTACTGCTTCTTCTGCCTTGTCGGCTTTTATTTTTCGTAACACTTTTAAAATTAAAATAAAGGGGGGAAAAGCATAAAAATATAATTATGTCCAGGACACAGTAAAGGTGTCGATAGTCCATGCGTCAGGGTCGATCTTCCAAGTAATATACATTTGGCACTACAGCGACTCTCTAACTAATCTATTTCAAAAAAGGCCAAACACCTGACAAAACTTTTTCGAAAGCATAGTCTGCCAATTCCCATTCCGTATCCTGAAATGCCTTTCTAGACAAAATATCGGCCTCACAGTTATCTTTGGTATTTATGTAAGATACAAAAATATATATCTTTCGGGACACACACCATTGCCAGATTTCTCTGGATACATTGTTTAAATGTGGGTACTGCACGTTTCCCATACGGTGGATGCAACAAATAGCCGTTGTATTGTCGATTCTCAATAAAATGTCTACTTACATTATAAAGATCCTTTGCAAAAACCTTAAGTGCGAGGAAAACAGCTTTTAATTCTAATTCATTTATGTGTGAACAAGATTCGTCATTTTTCCAATAACCGGACGCTTCCTTATTATTACAAAAAGCGCCCCAGCCAGTTAAACTCGAATCGGAAAATATTTCGAAACTAAATTGATTAAATCTAAAAGGCGAACAAGCACTATCAATGTGATTTAACCACAAACAAAAATCATCTTGCAATTTTTAAAATTACTGGGTAGGTGAATAATTTGTTCTTGTTGAATAACTGTCATTATTTTGTAAACACAGGTACTTGTGACGTTCAAACAATTTAGTGTATAACCCAGAATATTGAAACGCAGGGCAATACAAACCGGCAGACCAATTTATTCTAGCAAAATTGCGAAGTTTGCATTTTCGTTTGTGTGTCCTTTTCTGTTCTTTTTGTCAGGAAGGTATAGTGTCATAAGTTTTGAATCGTAAATAAAACCTAAAAATTTGCATTGTTGTTATGGGGTAAGTGAACTTTTTTCTGTGTTGATTATAAAACCTAGATCTGTCAAAACTTTCATTGTGTAATTAACGTTATCGTTACATTCTTTATATGATTAGCCGAAACAAAGGATATCGTTTAAATATATAGCGAATATGTAATCTTTATTTCGTAAGTATTCTATTACGGGTTTAAGTAATTTAGTAAAAACGTATGGTGCTGTACATAACCTGTACATAACTAGTAACAAGTACATAAACCAAATGGGAGGCAAGTGAATTCGTACAATCACCGGTGAGAGTTTTGATAAGTGCGTGATTTGAAACGCAAGTATTTTCGATGTGATTTAGTAACATTGATCAAAAAATAAGCGTCTTTTAAATCGATAGATGCCATGAAACAGTTTGGTGTTATTAATTTTGAGGCAGTGCGATAATCTTCTATCTTAAAATGACTTTCCTGTTTAGGTTTTTATTTTTTGTAACTATTAGTTTAAGTTGATTTTTGTATCTTTTGCGTAACCTTACGGGCCTCTGCCGATTTTTGCACATTATTGGCATGTTTTACTTTTTCGGACATAACGTCGCCAAAAAAATATTTATCTGTGCATGAATTTACGAGGGTATCTCGAAGACCGGTACTTATGGATGAAATAACAAATTTCTTTCCCATTTTGGTTGAAGTTTTCGAAATTAGACTTCAATAACCGGAGCTAACGCTGCGAGTGCAGTAAATATTTATTTCTGCCTATACATAAGCGAGAAATCCCGTTTTTAAGAGTTCCGTCAATGCGGTTTTAGCCTCCGGATTTAATAGAGGCGGTACCAACAATTAGCAATTTTTGGGAAAAAATATTCCTTTGTTAGTTATTCCTTGACCTCCTTGCAGATGTAGTATAAATCTTTTTTCTCCGTTAAGTTTCGGTACTAAGAATACACCAGATACAAATTGAGTTTTCGTAAGTACATTTACGAATTGCCCCAATTTTAAGTAATTTAATTAAAGATTTTTGAAAATCTGCGGCCTCTTGGGGTGATTTTGTATATGAAACAATACTGTTACTCTGGACTGGTGGGTTATTGAAAGGAATAGTGTAGCCTTCGGCCCATAATAAGACAATAGGATCATTTGTAATGTTCGCCCACCTTTGTGAGAAAAAACGTAAACGTCCTGCGTACAGTACCTCTTTTTGCGTTAGCGGCGAGCTTGGACGTTTCTGCCACGACGCGGCGGTGAGGCGTGCGGCGGCGGTGAGCGCTCGCGGGCTGCTCTGCGCGGCGGTGGTGGCGGGGCCCGGCTGCTCTGCTGCTGGTGCTGGCGGTGAGGCGTGCGGCGGCGGTAAGCGCTCGCGGGCTGCTCTGCGCGGCGGTGGTGGCGGGGCCCGGCTGCTCTGCTGCTGGTGCTGGCGGTGGCCGGGCTGACTCTTCCGTGCATACTGCTTGCCCGCTGCTTTTGATGCAGGGGTTTGAAGTTTAGTCTCCGGTTCTGGCGCTTCACCTAGCAACGCTAGGATGTCAGTGTCCAGGACGGCGTCTTCGACTGCGCCCGTCAAGCCATCAGCGTCAGTATCTTGCATTGGCGGCGGGTCAGGAACAGTCTCCACGCCAGCCACTGCAGCTTCGGTTTCGAGTTGGTATGAGCAGCCAGCAAGAACGAAAAGTTCTTGTAAAAACTTTGAGGGTAAAAGCCCAGAGTAATGGCAGTTACGCATCAGTTTATACTAAAAGTGGATGGATACAACCCAGTTATTCATACTAAATAAGTATAAACGGCAGTTGTTCGCATCTTTGAGGGTAAAAGCCCAGAGTATTGGCAGTTACGCATCAGTTTATAATAAAAGTGGATGGATACAACCCAGTTATTCATACTAAATAAGTATAAACGGTAGTTGTTCGCATCTTTGACGGTAAAAGCCCAGAGTATTGGCAGTTACGCATCAGTTTATAATAAAAGTGGATGGATACAACCCAGTTATTCATACTAAATAAGTATAAACGGCAGTTGTTCGCATCTTTGAGGGTAAAAGCCCAGAGTATTGGCAGTTACGCATCAGTTTATAATAAAAGTGGATGGATACAACCCAGTTATTCATACTAAATAAGTATAAACGGTAGTTGTTCGCATCTTTGAGGGTAAAAGCCCAGAGTATTGGCAGTTACGCATCAGTTTATAATAAAAGTGGATGGATACAACCCAGTTATTCATGCTAAATAAGTATAAACGGCAGTTGTTCGCATCTTGGAATGTTAAGAGCCAAAATTAGGAAATAACGCAATAATTGAATGAATATCAATCACTTACGATCTGTATCTTCATCAGAATAAATAATTCGTTTCTTAAGTTTTTCATTTAACCTCCTAATTTTTCACCTAATGATTTCTTCAGAGTCCTCGTACTTCCGTTTCTTCCCCATGTTCAAATTCAAATAATGGTGCGGCAGGGTTCTTTCCCAATGACGTGCGTAGGCTTCGGCACGGAAACACATAATGAGGAGCAGATCGCGCCGACCGTTCGAACCGGCAGCAGCAGCAGAGTGGGGGTAGTGGGGGTAAAAGTAAGTTGCCAGTGTTAAAAAAAAAAAAAATGTATTTAAAAAATCCGTGTGATAGGCTGATGCGTGGTACACATCTACAATTTGTTAACCAAATCGCAAAGAAAGAAGCTGCGAAACATAATTAAAATGAGGTGTGGATGTCTTATAAGTTTATTGTCACTACTGATTTCAAAAGGAGCAGTAAAATTTTATTTTTTATCATAATCAAAAGTCATTTATACAAATTAGCCTGACGATCACCATTTTTTGAAAATCAAAATTACTTTTGACAGATTAATAAAAGAAAAAGGTAATTCTACAAAAAGACCGTGCTTCAGCATTCCCTAGTGCTTTCGCTGGGGAGAAAAAATGGCGCATCAATCTCTTCAGTAGCTGATAGTCGGTTTACGAATTATAGGAAAAACAATATCAAGATTGTATATAAACTAGGAATAAATGACTAAGTTTGTGGAACATTTCGGACGTACATACCAAGACAATCTGTTCTTAGGACTGCACGTTAAGCCGACAATGAACTAAGGGATTGGTTTTCTTCGTCCGCTGTCGTTGCAGTATATCTTTGACTCTCGTTATGGGTCTTCAAAAGTTTGAAAGCCTGGCAACTAGTCTTACCAACTACTGTAACTGTAGTGTAACTGGGTTGTGAAGCTCAGATAGGTAGTCCTTCCATGTAGAATACTGGTACATAATTATCTGCATCTAGTTAGACTGATAGTCCCTAACTTATATGGTAAGTAGATGAGGATAAACCTTAAGGTAGACTGGTAGAAAATGCCTAAGGCATTAAGTCCGCCATTGTGCAATGTTGTTATTTGCGCATGAAGATTTAATAAATAAATAAATAAACTGATGAATAAGAGAACATGAGATACAGCAGCAAATGCTCCTTAGTGCTTCATAGTGTTGCGGAAATGCTGCTGGTAATTGCGTACTACAGTAACGTTGGAAAAGGCCATAATTTAGACAGTTCAACAGTATTCATTAACGACATCGCTATGGGTATAAGCCCCTATAAAAAAATATTAATTACGTTTTCAAAATCTATTGCTGATATTGATAGTGTGTTACGTAATTACCCTGCGTTCAAAAACAAAATGTAACCTCGAAGAAATCGTATTGTAATCAAATCTTTTATTTGACTTTTATGATTTGAAACGAAACTGCCTTTGGCTTATGATTATTAATTTATAAGGAAAAAGTCGGAAAGGGTCGGTCAGACAGATTTCTTGAAGGTAATCTTTATGAAATCTGACCGACCGATCCTTTGACCTTTTAAAAGTGCCTGTAATTGGTTTAACCGAAATAAATGCTTTGAGTTTGTGGTTGATGACAACGTATTTTGACTTTGATACTTTGTATCATCTTAATTGCATCACATACTGTGACTATAAAATTTGAATAATTTTGGACCATCTTGCTAATCCATTGCTCCATATGTTTGAAAAATGTGTCTGCTCAAAAACGTCTTTTGGCTTATACATTTTTTTTTTTACATATTATAAACCAGCGCTTGACCGCAATCCTGCCTGATGGTAAGCAGTGACGCAATCGTTGATGGTAAAGCGCACTAGTTTATTAAGAGCCTATTCACTCTAGCCTTGAAGACACTCAAATTGTAGTCCGACGGAAACACCGCCGCTGGCAAATTGTTCCAGTCCCTCGATGTACGCGGTATAAAGGAGGAGGCGAAACGCTTCGTCCGGATCGTAGTGGTGTTAACAACGTAAGGGTGGAAACCAGCCGTACGACAGGTCGTCCGCTGGTGGAACGGAGATGGGGAGATCTTCTTCTTATTCTTCTTTTTCTCAGCCTATAGAGGTCCACTGATAGACATAGACCTTCAAGGCTTTCATTCCATGGGGGGGCATTGCCATAATCCCCACGCTTGGCAGGCGGGTTTGACATCGCAGTAATTTGTTAGTACACCGGTGTAGCGCTGCTGCCCGCTTCCCTGGTGAGAGTTCCCTTAGTAACCTCTTACGACACCCACGAGAGGATATGAGTTGGTACTATTCTATGCCCGGTACTACGCGGGACACAAATACAAAACTTGGTCTTATTTTTAATTGTGTTTAGTTAACTTAGTTTAGTTTTATAATATTCCTGTACGAAATACTTTTTCTTTCTTTCTTGTCTATTTAGATTGTACTATAATGTTTTGTTAACCATCATCATCATCATTTCAGCCGAAAAACGTCCACTGTTGGACTTAGGCCTCCCCCAAAGATCTCCACGACGACCGGTCCTGCGTCTCCCGCAACCAGCGGTTTCCCGCGATCTTCACTAGGTCGTCAGTCCACCTTGTCGGGGGCCTACCACACTGCGTCTTTCGGCGCATCGTCGCCACTCGAGAACCCGTCGACGTGTCCGGCCCATTGCCACTAGTGTTGCAATTCTTCGGGCTATGTCGGTTACTCTCGTTCTTTTGCGGATCTCCTCATTCCAGAATCAATCACTAACAATGATCTCCTCGCTTGGCAGCAAGACTTTGTCTGGTGGTTGGCACTTCTGCCGGCAGCCGATGTTATGGCCTACCACTGAAAAAAATTCACACATAGTAAAACGCCTCATGGGGTTCAAACTTCGACCTACAACTTAGTAAGTCACAGCCGATACCACTATGCCACCAGTTCTTAACACACAATTACCCTTAACATAATGAACAATTATAAATACATGTAATTAAACTGTTGTGAACCCCTGAAAACAGGGGTCGTAAGTCTAAACCCTTTAGAATTGAACGACTCGATTCAATACGATCACTTTAGAGTCGTCAATTCACTTGGAAAATACCCACGACTGAACAGTGAGCATGATTTTCCCGTTATCGATTGTATTGATAAGCAATAGGGTAGCATTCGTAAATAGGTAATACTCAATTGATTACGTCAATGCTTTTTATTATGCTTATGATTCGTAATGGAGAACGTGATTTGAATATGATTGATTGTTTTGTATGTTAGAACTGTTTTGATTTGTTAACTTTGCGGTTGAACGGTTATGTATGTTAGAATCCATACTAATATTATAAATGCGAAAGTAACTCTGTCTGTCTGTCTGTTACGCTTTCCCGCTTAAACCTCTCAACCGATTTGGATGAAATTTGGCACAGACAATCTTTAGACCCTGAGAAAGAACATAGGCTACCTTTTATCCCGGAAAAAATTGATATTCCTGAGGGAAATCTAAAAAGCACGATATAACCGAACTCTACGCGGGCAAAGCCGCGGGCGGAAAGCTAGTGTTCTAATAATTTATGTTTTTGTAAATTGTTTTTTTATTTTATGTATCATATTTGTTCCCTTTACTTTTCACACGCTTAATATAATGTTCTAACAATTTATGTTTTTGTTTTTGTGAATTGTTTTTATTTTATGGATCATATTTGTGTCCTTTACTTTTCACAGGCTGTCTAAATTTCTATTTCTATTGTCCAAAGTATATCTTGGACACCAATGACTGATTAAAAGGTGAAGGAAATATCTTGAGGAAACCTGGACTTTAAGGCTGCAATCGCCAACCCGCATTGAGCAAGTGTGGTGATTACCCTCAATCCTGCCCTGTAGGTCAGGTCTCCTATCAATCTGTGCCCAGAAGTGCGACGATAAAAAGATTGACGATGATGATGATTGTTATATTGTTGGAGAGTTTTATTAAGATTTCTTTTTTAAAATTAGGATCACCTGTGTACCTCTTTCTGTTCAAGTTTTCTTATCTGTTTATATATGTGTGTACATAAGTGATAAAATAAATAAAATTAAAGTGGGAGTGAGGCGTTTGTTCTGCAGTGGATAACACAGCTTTACTTGCTAATTCATCATTAAAGCATATCTTAAAACTTGGAATTAATTTATTTGCATTGTTTAAGTTTTATTTTTAACCGTATTCATAGGGTATAGAAATAACTATATACAAAGTTTTTTTTTATGCTAAATCCGAAACACGTGTCCTGGTATATTTTTATGTAAAGAATTTATTTACAAAACTTCAAAAAGCTATCATGAAAAATCCTGCCGCCATTTATCTATCTTCGATCTATTTCGCCATCGCTTTGCACGAGTGAACCGAGATACCGAAAGTCGGTGCAGATTGGTAGGAGTGCGCCATCAAGCGCTATGACTCCAGAAGTGGAGAGATCGCCGAAATCGCAGAACATATATTCGGTTTTGGTTCTGCTGATTTTCAAGCCAACATTCTCCAGCTTCTGTTGCCATTTCTCCAATCTGCTCTGGATCTCAGGTCCATCTTCACCGACGAGAACAATGTCATCGGCGAACAGCATGCACCAGGGTGCCTCCTCCTGGATGTCCGACGTAAGAGCGTCCATAATCAACAGGAAGAGGTACGGACTTAAAGCCGATCCCTGGTGCAAGCCTACCGCCACACTGAACTCGTCGGTATTGCCAGCAGCCGACCGGACGTAGGTACGAGATCGACTGTACATAGCACGAATTAACTCTACATACTTCCCAGGCAAACCTTTCTCTTTTAGAGCCCACCACAGCATATCACGAGGTATCAAGCGCTAGTTTATAATTATTAAAAAAAAAAAAACAGTTTTTGCGTGAAAGCGCAACAAACATACATCCATATATACCCTCTCACAAACTTCTGCAGGATTTATTATTAACTCAATTCTCTTCTTAAATATCACAAAATTGGAAACCTGAATCCCATAAACGGCCCCAAATTAATTACTGGACCATCGAGAAAAACCTTTAATCACAGCGAAATCTGAAATTATAATTGAACGATTATTCATTTAGGTATTCAACTCTCAAAAGCGTAAAACAGATTGTTTAAAAATTTATAAACGTCCACAACATAATGAAAAAGGGTGTATAATAAAGTGTTGTGATTCGTGAAATTGTTTTAAAAACAAACTCGTTTCGAGAATTAGATTGTGGTTGGAATCACTCTGTATAGACGATAGGGTGACTGTATTGTTGTACAAATGACAGCTCGTCAATCTACTACAATCTGTCATATGTCTATTTTAAAGGAGATGTTTTAGAAATGTATGGAACTTGGGCCAGCACATTGTACACTTAATACTAGGTATATTCATACTATACTCCCTCATCCTGATCCCAGCGTTAATCCCAGTCGCATCCGAAGCCTTTTCAGCTTTGGAGTCTGGGGTCCGCTTTTACCAGTCCAACTGCTGATATGGCTAAACTTCGACATTTTCCGTGAAGCGACTGCCGTCTGACCTCCACAACCCGAAGGCGACATCGAAGCATTGCAGCTAGACCAATTGTTGGACTTTTGAGGGCTCCAACAACCCCTAATGATTGCCACTATATGTTCGTATGGCAGCCGGGACCAACGGCTTAACGTGCTTTCCGAGGCACGATCAGACCAGTGCAAATATTCATATTCATGCATACAAATACTTGCACTGTGCGGGGATCGAACACGCGCCTCCGTGCGCAATGGCCGTGTTCGCTACCGCTACGCCACGGAGGCTGTCAGTTACTAGTGCAATAAATATATACATCTAATTAATAAACATCATACAAGAGCAAATCAAAACTAATGACATGTCTAAAGAGAGAGAAAGTGCTTTTTTATTATGGTTTAATGTATTAGTGGACAGAGTTTGAGCACGCCTCACGGACACGGGCAAGCCATTCCATAGCCAAACTGCTTTTACAGTAAAGGATTTATCATAGAAACTTGTAGAATGCATTAGCATGTCTAATATTTTCATTCATTATTTCAGGTTTTCCGATGAAACTTAGTGTTTTCGGAACTCGACAAACTATGTAGTATCAAGATAGGTTAGGTGTGTATAGCTATAGTGGGTAGAGGACTGTAAGATGCTGCCCAACCAACTGATTAAACTCATTTATCTCTTTTAACGCCACCCTTCGACCGAAGAGGCGGTACCAGTCTCCTTAGCTTGAAAAATGGTTTCATGAAATCAATTTCAGGTATTGAGAAAGCTAAAATACTGACTGGAAGACGCGGCAGATTTTATCTCTTATTACAAAGACAAAGTCGTTTTTGTTGTTATTTGAGCCTTTGAGTAGTGATGGCCCAGTGGTAATGACTCTGACTACGAGTTGTAAGCTATGAGTTCCAACCTAGGTAGTCCTAGGAGGCTTTACTTTATGTAAATTATGTTATCATTACTGCTCTCAAAACGCCTTATATAAAACATCGTGACGAGATCATATAATAAAAATTTGAACCTATGTTGCATGTACCAATCCGCACTAGGCCCATGTGGAAAATTTCCAGCATAATATATAATATAATATATGTATTCCATAGCACTTTTGGTGCAGTAATGTTTCTGTGGAAACATCGCAGCGTAAATATTATGCAGTTTCAAAATTAAGGAAGGATTTATTTAGCTTAGTGGCAGAATGTTATAATTATATCCTGCAGGGAAGTCGCTACTAATATTCAATTTTCGAAGCATCATTAGTCGTACATGTTACAAAAACATTTTATTTATGGCACTATAATTCATCAACAGCTCAGCATTAACCCCAGTCGCTTACGAAGCTTTTTCAGCTTTGTAGTCTGGGATCCGCTTTACCAGTTTAACTGCTGATTTTGGCTAAACTTCGATATTTTCCGTGAAGTGACTACCGTCTGACCTCCACAACCCGAAGGCGATATGGAAGCATTGCAGTTAGACCAATTGCAGTTGGACTTTTGAGGGCTCTAAGAACCCGTAACGACTGCCATTAGATGTTCATAAGGCAACCGGGACCAACAGCTTAAGGTGCTTTGCAAGGCACGACCAGACCAGTGCAAATTTTCATATTCATGCATACAAATATTTGCAATGCGCGGGGATCGACGCCACGCCTTATTGCGCAGCGGCCGCGTTCGCTACCGCTAAGCCACGAAGGCTGTTATTTAAGGCACTATAATTGTCTGGCTTTTATTTATTGATGCCCCAGGTCTAGCCAGTAAAAGCCTGACACGCCCTTTCACTCCGCTTAGGAGAAATCAAGTTTACCAATCAGAGAAAAAACAAACTGGTACCTATTTCATTCCATTTTGTAAACGTTGTCCCGGTCTTTTGGAAAATATACGAGGGGTCGAGGCCAACTCTCAAGACCTCATCAAGGATTTGCCTCGGCTGGTGTAGGAGTATTTAGAGGATACATAAACAAATATTAAGGTTATGGGTTAAGTGGCTTAAGTGAACTGAATCTAGGACTAGAACAATTATGGTTGCAATTATGGTTATGGTATAAAATGAAATAGCAGAAGTTGATTTGCTCATTCAAGAAATTTTCATTCAGGAAAGGGTGGCCAGTACATAGTATCGTAACCACAAGTAGTGAACATGTCCTGAGGTGCTTTTGGAGAGGAGAGGTATTCCACATCTATCAGAATAATCCAGAGACCGGAATTAATATTAACATTTTAGTGTGGTTGAAGCGTTGAATCCTTTGGCATTAATTCTAAAGTAAATTCACCTTCATGAATAAAATAATGCACCAGGTATCAACCTTTTGTCCCGCTTTTAACACTGAAAATAAATCCTCCTTTTCCCCTGAATCATGGCCCCAATCCTCGGTGAATGTACCACGAGTTTATATAGCGTGTCATCTGTAGAATAATGACGTCACCACTTCGGTGACTCGGCGACAGTAATAAAGTTTGTATTTACTGTGTTAGGCGTTAAACGCGTTGAAAGCAGTTAAGTCTTGACTGTTTAGAGAGAGTGTTTAAAATAGACGTGGTTGTAGTTTTGGATCTGTTGTAACAAGAAATTGTTTATGGATTTTGCACTGTATTGTTGAGGTCGAATATCTTTCTTTTTTTTTCTTTTTTTTTTTTTGATTGAATCAGAAATGAGGAGATCCGCAGAAGAACCAAAGTCACCGACATAGCTCTGCGAGTCGCTAAACTTAAGTGGCAGTGGGCAGGGCACATTGCTCGTAGAACCGATGGCCGATGGGGCAGTAAGGTTCTGGAGTGGCGGCCACGTACTGGAAGACGCAGCGTAGGAAGGCCCCCAATAAGGTGAACCGATGACCTGGTGAAGGTCGCGGGAAGCCGATGGATGCGGGCAGCACAAGACCGGTCAGCGTGGAAAGCCTTGGGGGAGGCCTTTGTCCAGCAGTGGACATCTATAGGCTGAAGAAGAAGAAGAAGAGAAGAAGATCTTTACGTGTGTTGGCAGTTGGTTAAACACAAAAAAGCCAATTTCCGTGGTTAAAAACGTTTAAAATCTAGTTGCAATTAAATTAGGCTAATAATATAATAATAATAATAATAGGAAATAATTTCAGACCACGATCATAGAGATAGCATTAGCAATAATATTATCTTTATAAAAAGACGTATCAAAAATTAAAATAAAAAATAAAAATTATCGAATTAAAACATACATTGATTAAAAATACATTTAACAGTACAAAATATATGTACAGTGGACGGCCTTATCGTTAAAGCAAACTCTTCCAGGCAACCCAAGAATGGACAGAGATTTTCCTGAATCTTAAATGGTGATATCATTGATATCATCATTGCTATCCTTGATGCAAAAATATAATTATACAGTGTAATACACTCAAATTATACACAGATAGGTACATAACATAATATAGATAAACAAAGTAATTGGGCAAAAACAATTCGTTCAACAAGATCATAACGTCAAGTAGTGTTCCTTCAGGAGTCTTTTGAAAACGTGTAACGGCTGCACGTGTTTTATTTTTATTGGCAAAGCGTTCCACGAGGGGTCTGAACAGTAAAAGACTTATCAAGGAACGTTGTGGAGTGCATAGGCATTTTGAGTCTTCAGTGTGGCTACCATGAATTTTCATTACGAGACTCGATCATATACATCGAGCGCGTTTGGCGCTCTCATTAGTTAAGAGTTCTTACAATCTTGAAACGGGCCAATCGACGAGTCAAATACGGTCGATATCGAAGACCGAGTCTTCGTAATGAAAACTCATGTTAGCCACACAGACTTCAAGTGGTTTTATGTTGTAACACAGTTTTTTCTTAAAAAAAAAATCTCATAAGCTGTACGTATAAATAGCTAAGCAGATTGATTTAATATGAGAAAAACCTAACCTGAAGCTTATCCTACTTGATGGACAGAACATGTGGATAAAATGTTGATGACGGTTTTTGCCGCAAACGTTTTTTGCAACTAAAGTGGCCCGTTCTTGCTAATAATGACCAAAAAACGCGCAATTTGAGTGGGATGACGACGATCTTTTTTCGGTCTTATAGCTGGAGGGGAAGTTTAGAGGTACTTAAAGACATTATGTGTAATGACTACAATGACTTAAACAGTTACTTAAGTTCTCGGTGCTAGGCCATAACATCGGCTACCACCAACCAGACAAAGTCTTGCCGCCAAGCGCTTAATTGTGTTTCGGCATGATGTCTGGTGAAGCCATACGGAGGCCAGGTCTGAGCAGTTGTGTTGCGATGTGTGCCGGGTACGATGCACCAAATGTTGTAATGTCGGGAGTTTGGTTTTGGGGGGTCTCCAAATCAATCTCCCTTTGGCGCAGCATCGTTGGTCGTGTTGTTGGGTTTAACTTTGCATTACCTCTCTCAACTACCGTCTTCCTTCCTATTCATTTAGTTTTTTTTTTTTTTGAGTGAATAGGCTTGTAATAAACTAAAGTTCATTTCAGATAATCTATACTAATATACAGTATATATAAATGTATGTATAAAGCTGAAGAGTTTGTTTGTTTGTTTGTGCGCACTAATCTCGGGAACTACTAGTCCGATTTCAAAAATTCTTTTTGCGTTGGATAGCCCATTAATCCAGGAAGGCTTTAGGCTATATAACATCCGCTGCAACCAATAGGAGCGGAGCATAACTAAACTAGCGAACGAAGTCGCTGGCGGCTGCTAGTTTCAGATAATCATATGATAAAATTTGTTCACCCCTCCTACTAATGTATCCCAATATTCCCACACGATACAAAAACAATAACAATATCGTATCGTTGTTGCATAGTAGTGGTATAGTAGAGTACGATACACTTGTTTTGATCGAGTTACCGACACTTTCCTGTACATTGTTTTTGTATCGTGTGGGAATATTGGGATACATTAAGAGGAGGGGTGAACGCCTTCACGCTTCACGCCTTCGGGTTGTGGAGGTCAGACGGCAGTCGCTTCACGGAAAATGTCGAAGTTTAGCCATATCAGCAGTTGGACTGGCAAAGCGGACCCCAGACTCCAAAGCTGAAAAGGCTTCGGATGCGACTGGGATATATAAATAAATCAGTTCACTCAGTTTTTTTTTGAGTGAATAGGCTTAATAAGCTAGTGCACTTTACCATCAGCGATTGCATCACTGCTTACCATCAGGCGGGATTGCAGTCAAGCACTAGTTTATTACTAATAAAAAAAAAAAGAAATTTCATGTAATCTGTCAGACAAAAGACACATTAAATAATGAAAAATGACATATAATTTACGCACATATGACGTGGTCAAAATACTCCAGCATACTCCAGCATATAAAAAACTGTCAATTTTGTCCATTACTAGATGTTAGAGCCGGTGACCAAAGACAACATACATTATTTGGCAGATTGATAGCTGTAAATAGGTCTTATAGACTTCGGTTTGGTTTTTTTATTTGGTAATTGGCAGAGAAAGGTCGACATCGTTTTTACTAGTCATAAATAAAAATGAAATAGAATAGGTTTTATAGTCAGTCATTGTCATATACATCGTCATTGTCATAATCATTGTTGTGGTGGCCTAGTCCTGGCCTAGTGGGTAAAACACCAGCCTCTCAAGTATGAGTATACGGGTTTGATTCCAGGTCAGGCAAGTACCAATGTAACTTATTTAAATTACTAGCTGTTGCCCGCAACTCCGTCCGCGTGGACTTCGGTTTGAGCTCAGTTGATGTAAAATAAACGTCCGCGTTCGCCCCCGCTTTCGCAACATTTTTTGTTACTGCTCTGCTTCTATTGGTCATTATATAGCCTATGTCCTTTCTCAGGCTCTAGAGTATCTTTGTACCAAATTTCATTACGATCGGTTGATTTGTTTTGGCGTGAAAGCCGGACAGACAGACAGACAGAGATACTTTCCCATATATATGTACTTTCTAAGTATATCTTGGACACTTAATGGTGTCCAAGATATACATAATATACGATATAAAAAACTGATTACAAGGTGAGGGAAAACATCTTGAGGAAACTTAGGCTTTATGTCTGAAATCGCCAACCCGCATTGAGCAAGCGCGGTGATTACGCTCAATCCCTCTCTGTATGAGAGGAGACCTGTGCCCAGCCGTGGGACGATATAAAGATTGATGATGATGATTGTCACATAAGAGGACACAAATATATGGATACTCTTGCTACGGATGCTGTTTAAGTCTCGAGCCGTTGACCTTAAAGATTTTAAATGTAAGGGATACGATTTGATAAATCATACAAAGAGGAGTTTGAATACCGTAGCATGTGCAGTAGCGGAAAGGTGCTTTTTTATCACGCCATATAGCCTTATGTGACTCCCAAGCCTTGGTTTTACCTCTATAAAAAATATCAAAGAAGATAATAGCAACTATTTCCCGTCTCCGCATAGGGCAATGTTGTTCTTCGGTATTCCTTCACAAAATCCGGGTCAGAGATACATTGCTCTGCGAATTTGGGTTAGATGAAGGTACTTTGAAGCTCATTTTGTTTAACTGCTTCAATAAAAACGTAGCTCATGACTTGTCTCCCTAAATTAAAGATACTTTTTATTTATTTTTTTCATTCATGGATGTCTGGTGAGCGGCATGGTCTGTCAGGCTTTTACTCACTAAAAATCACCCCGGTGTTTTATCTCATACCTGCGCCGGGGGTTACGAATACTGCTTCCGCAACCCGCGATTGAAACCGGCCCGCTACTATGGAGCTCCTCGAAATTAAAGATTCCTGTTTCAAGTAACTTTCCATCTCTACTAACAGATTCTTCTGCAAAGCTCTTTGAGGCCTACCTACCTACTCGTCAACCCATTAAATTAAAAGTTGTGATGAATTAGATTTTAGACTTCTTTGTTTTCTCCGCACGTTTTCTCATCTGACCTTGGCACTATTACTCTTGAGGAATAATTGAATAAGTTTTATAGTCTCGAGAGAATTAGTATTTTTATATTATCTTTATTGCGTTCTTTAATATTAACAAGACCTTACAATGGCAATGGCAGCAAATACTAAGAATTCTTGTGTAAGTAGAATTTCTTCATATATACATAAGACGATTTGAAATAGCCATCCAGTTCATATTTCTGACAGGACCCTGTAGCGGTACCTACAAACACCACAAAAATGTACATAGCGTCATACTGACGTCATACGAATTCTACATCTCGCAAGCAGAGTTTACTGTGCAATTAGCATACATGCAACTTCCCAATATCAACCCTTGGGCAAGTGCCCGCCAGAAATAACTCCCGTTTGGTCGGAGGATGTTCTCTTTTCTAGGGAAGGTGAGTGAACTTTACTCACTATTCCTATCTCCACAACCCCTCTGATTTAAAATACCCATAATTGGTTTGTTTGAAATAAATGTTGCGTTTGAGTTTGTTTTATCACTGGCCATCAGAAAAAAATATATATTAAACTCATAGGTAAGTTTATCACTATTTTTAAAAAAATTCTATTCTTCTATTGTCTAGAACTATACGATACTATTACGTGGTTTGTAATTGAATATAATTTCTGCTAACTTGAACCAAGCAGGTACAATTTCTGCTTGCTCGCAGCATTGCTGTGTTTCATTTTTAACATTATTAAGTCGAGGTGAAATTACAGACACATTGGAGTTTTTAACTTTGCTGAACATTCCGTTAAATTCTGAAATTTATCGGTAACACGCCTGGGTTAGTTTTGAGTTTTTAGTTGATAAACGTTATTTTAAAAATATAATAATCTATAACAAAAATAAATCAGCCGTAAGTGCCACTTTTCTGTCGAAAAAATACTTTTAATTACTGTTTTTTTACCGAGTTATTTCGGTCCATTTTTTCGTGTATTGAGAACCTTCTGGTAATAATATATTTCGGAGTGGCCTAAGCCAGGCTAGGTGGTTTCATCGCGGCGATGATCTTAGCAGGATGATTGGTTGTAACTGGATGAGAGATACCGAAAATCGGGTTGAATGGCGTGAAATAGGAGAGACCTATGTTTAGCAGTGAACTACTATGGGATGATGATGGTGTTTAATAGAAACACCCACCGTAATTGCATTTTGACCAGACCTTACTGGAGTGTTTTAGGTGCCACTGATGCCGCAAAAGTGTCAAACGTGTGTATTCAAAAATAGAGAAAGAGCATCATTAGCACGAAATGACAAAGATCTTTGTCTATTTTTACTCACGATTAACAAGATATTGGAGTCAATCCCCTTGTTCACAAGCTAAACTTTATAAAGGAGATGTTTCAGAAATGTAGGTATGGAGACACTTAATGCTAGGTATAATTAAAAAAAATATTTTTCCTTTTTATCTATATAGCGTACATAGTGGTGGCCCAAAATGAAACATCTCATTTAAATTCAGTATCCAGTTATTCTACTTATTTAATTAAGAAAAGGACGGAACATAAACATTAGTTTTTTCAAATTATTTAATTGACATACTTTGACCACCATGTTTTTAATCACGACTAAACTGTCTAGGGTATAATATTTTAACAGAACTAAATTAACATTTTATCTTCTATTCGTTTCTAAATGAAATTGGAAGGAAAAGATGTACCGAACTTAAAACTAGTTTAGTTTTTGAACAAGGAAATTAGGGCCATTGTCCGGAATCTACAAAAAATGACCTAAAAATATTCCTCCGCTATCAAAACATTTTTCATTATTTTCCATATCAAAGTTTCATAAAGCGACCGACGATGGTAAGTAGTAGTCGCCAAGTGCGGGCCTTTTAAGTTAAAAGCTTTCCAGAGCTGTTCTCAACACCTGCTCCTCTTAACAGCTACTTACAAAGTCGCGTGCGTGTTAGTTACTGTGTCCATTTGAGAATATTATGTTTTTGTGAATGGTTCTTATTGCTGTGACTATAGGTTCATTTTGGATTAATCACCGGGTATGGATATGGCTAAAACCTTTCTGCTTGGGTTACAAAAAAAAAGGATATATATTTATTAGATTTATTATACACGATGAGACCAAATTTCCTAACAAAAAATGTGGGTCGTGTTACATTTGAGCAGTGT
Source organism: Sesamia nonagrioides (assembly GCA_017933935.1). Classification (NCBI taxonomy): domain Eukaryota; kingdom Metazoa; phylum Arthropoda; class Insecta; order Lepidoptera; family Noctuidae; genus Sesamia; species Sesamia nonagrioides. The sequence goes on along the minus strand of JADWQK010002062.1, from coordinate 1,121,403 downwards.
GCAGATGGCCGGGAGTTCGAACGAAACGTGCGAACTGAAAACATAGTTCCAACATATGATTCTGAATATCCGAGATTTTACTATCATTTATATATAAAAAACTAGCTGCTCCATAGAAAAATGCAATACCATTTATAACAGTTTTTTTTTTCAGGAACTGACGTATGATATCATAGCTAGGTATTCCGAATCATGTACTGAATCCATAGTACCATGTGGATATGACTTTGGGATTCTTTTCTGAAGAACTTGTGTGCGGACATCAATACCATATTTGTTTTACAGAACAGGGCCGTTGGAGCCATTTACAACCTCGGTCCTAGAGATTCTCTTAGAGAAAAATTCAGAGAGGTGATCATTCTGACAGTAGAAATAGAGTGTAAAAATATATCGAATTTAAAAAAAAATAAGCGATTTTCATAATATAACAAGAACAAACACAATCTTGCTGTACATCACACTCGTCTCCACAGAGTAAGCAATTCATTCATGGGTCAATGTAGACACTTTTACAACAAGCTTCCCATGGACATTTGAAACTTACCCAATAAACGATTTAAAAACTATATAAAGGCCAAACTTTGCAAAAAGGGGTATAAAATCACAGATTATTTAGAAGACAATAAAGCTTGGAACTGAGTTGCTCGCTCTGCTAAGCATTGTTATTAAGCAATATGCGTAATTAAGCTACAATTATGACATTTTAAACACTGTTTTTTTTAAATCACGTACATTATTGTAAACATTTTCATTTTTAATGTCTGGACTTGAAAAAAGATGTTGATCTCTGTATTTGTTTCGGCTATTTCTTCTCAGAGGTAGTCAGGAAATGCCGGCTCCATCTAGTTTAAAAAAATATAACATGTAAAAGTGATCAGTGATCCTACTTGCTTATAAAACGATTTAATTTCATTTCGCTTGTTGATATTCTTGCCACCCTGTACCCTAATGACGTAACACATTATTACTATAATCAATTTGAATAATTTTGAAGCATTACTAATTAATTACTGCACAGTTTACTAAAATTTTCTCCTCAACAATGTAAATTAGCAGCGTAGGGCGGTCCCCGACAAGGTGGATTGATGACCTGGTGAAGGGCGCGGGAAGCCGATGGATGCGGGCAGCATAAGACCAATCATTGTAAAAAGTCTTGGGGAAGGACTTTGTCCAGGAGTGGACCTCTATAGGCTGAAGAAGAAGAAGAATGTAAAAAACGCAATGAATATTGTTGACCCATCAAAATGAAACCTATTGCTACTAATAGTGCATTACTCAACTACTCCGGTATATAAACATTACATATCATCATCATCTCAGCGTTAATCCCAGTCGCATCCGAAGCTTTTTCAGCTATGGAGTCTGGGGTCCGCTTTACCAGTCTAACTGCTGATATGGCTAAACTTCGACATTTTCTGTGAGGGCGACTGCCGTCTGACCTCCACAACCCGAAGGCGATATCGAAGCAGTTAAACCAATTGTTGGACTTTTGCGGGCTGCAACAACCCATGACGACTGCCACTAGACGTTCGTATGGCAACCGGGACCAACGGCTTAACGTGCTTTCCGAGGCACGACCAGACCAGTGCAAATATTCATATTCATGCATACAAATATTTTCACTGTGCGGGAATCAGACCGCGCCTCCTTGCGCAGCGGCCGCATCCGCTACCGCTACACCACGGAGGCTATCTATATATAAACATAACATATCTCTTTTTCTAAAGGTTTGTCGTCACTGTACCTATTAGGTTCTATTTCTTTCCAAGTACAGCTCCCAAGCAAAGTATTAAAAATTAAATCACGGTTTAAAAATGTCTGCAAAGAGTTGTGGTTATAACGTTATTCTCTGAAGACCGGTGTTTATAAGGCTTTCAGTCCCTATTGTGTACTCCGTTCATGCCAAACAACTCCAAGAATCGTTACCGCTTGAAAATTTTATTTTACCTTACGCGGACAAGTTTAAAACAGTCACATGTATTCTTCAGTTGAGTTAAGGTAAGCTTTCTTGTTTTCATATTTCCCAGACTCAAAACACGAACACTTTTGGAGATTCAAACTTGCTTCAGCTTCTCAGTATATTTTATAACTACCATCCTGCTTTTATACCCGGAGGTGTAAGAAATGTACGTCCAGGTATACATAGATTTATGTTGAACTTATGATAACTTAACTGTAAAATTTGACAGCCTCCGTGGCGTAGAGATAGCGGACGCGGCTGCTGCGCATGGTGGCGCGACTTCGATCGCCGCACAGTGCAAGTATTTGTATGCATGAATATGAATATTTATTTGAACACTGTTCTGGTCGTGCCTCAAAAAGCACGTTAAGCCGTTGGTCCCGGTTGCCATACGAACATCTAGTGGCAGTCGTTACGGGTTGTTGGAGCCCTCAAAAATCCAACAATTGGTCTAACTGCAATGCTCCGATGTCGCCTTCGGGTTGTGGAGGTCAGACGGAAGTCGCTTCACGGAAAATGTCGAAGTTTAGCCATATCAGCAGTTGGACTGGTAAAGCGGACCCCAGACTCCAAAGCTGGAAAAAAAAACAGCTGCGGATGCGTCTGGGATTAACGCTGAGATGATGATGACATGTATTGTTCAGTTGAGTTCATGTAAGCTTTCTTGTTTTCATATTTCCCAGACTCAAAACACGAACACTTTTGGAGATTCAAACTTGCTTTAGCTTCTCAGTATATTTTATAAATATCATCTTGCTTTTATACCCGGAGGTGTAAGAAATGTACCTACAGGTATACATAGATTTATGCTGAACTTATGAAAACTTAACCATACTTTGAATTTAAGTTACTGCCACGAACTGGCTGAGTAAACATAATGTGAATTTATACATATATGTAGGTAAGAGGAACAGGACAGAAAACTTAACTCATACTCCTAGAAAAACGAGCATCCTCTGGCTAGACGGTTGTTGTATCTGGCAGGCAACTGCCCGACAGTTGATGTCCGGAAGGTGTATGTATTCTAGTTGCGCGTTAAACTCTACTTGCGAAGTGCAATATTTTCGTGACGTCAGTACGACGTTTTTTTTCGTATGTGGCGTTGTAGATTGCGCTACAAGTGACCTAATTACTCATTCATTATTATTAAATAAACTAGCTGCGCCACGCGATTTCACCCACGTAGGTTTCGATATGCTCCGCTCCTATTGGTCGCAGCGTGATGTTATATAGCCTAAAGCCTTCCTAGATTAAGGGGCTATCCAACGCAAAAATAATTATTCAAATCGGTCCAGTATCTCCTGAGATTAGCGCGTTCAAACAAACAAACTCTTTATATAGATAAGTAAATTTAAGCAAGACATTAATATCATTTAATATTTTTATCTAATTCTGTGCTGTCGATGTCAATTTTGTTTTTACAATAATTTTCTTTTTGCATGCAAAATAGAATCACTTCAATTAAGTAAATTTTATCGCTAGCATCCATATTTTCTGCATAATAAATAACGTTGATTTAAATTCAATTTTAAAATTGAAAGCACTCATTTCGCTCGTATTGTTATTCATGATTTATTAATGATACTAATTTTGTTTTAACCAAAATAATTTCCACGATAGTTGTATAAGTATTCAATTCTAAAAAGTTCCAATTTACGTTACGCATATTATGTATGTTAGCCTACTAAAGCGTTATTAATTGACCTAAATAATAATAACAATCTCAATGGAGTATTTTTTTATTCTGTGGCCCTAGTCTGCTATTTTTATAAATGTGTCATTCCAACACTATCCCATTGTCATTTCATTGTCATTGTGTTTCATCATCGACCTTTTTATCGTCCCACTGCTGGGCACAGGTCTCCTCTCATACAGAGATGGATTGAGCGTAATCACCACGCTTGCTCAATGCGGGTTGGCGATTTCAGACTTAAAGTCCAGGTTTCCTCAAGATGTTTTCCTTCACCTTCACTCATTGGTGTCCAAGATATACTTTGTCATTGTGCTTAAAAGTTCGTAATCTGCTAAATTCATAATGATCAACCAATTATCTCAGTCGTCTGGTAATGGAATGTTGATAGAATGACATGGGTGCATTGCCATTATTATAAAACCCGTTAGTAGAAATAATTTTTTAAAACTACTACTCAATTTGAACATTTATTAATATGGAGTGGAGTGTCAGAGATTGGTCACTGGAAAGTCGCAATGACGCCATTTTGTTAGTAGATTACGAAACTTGGCAAAATCGATCATTATGAGATCACTGATCGACCATTCATAGCAGACTAGGGCCCCTGATAGTAAGCAGTGATGTTGTAACGGTGCCTACAACGCAACATGCGGACAATGCGTCATACTGACGTCACGCGAATCCTGCATCTCGCAATCAGAGTTTTCTGTACAACTAGCTGACATGTGTAGGTTCTTCAGGTGTTGTAGTATTGAAATAATAAGCGAAGGTACACAGGAAAAGAGAGTTTAATTCACAGCAGACAGTCACATTCACAATAGGTTACACAACACAGAAGAGTACTATAGAAGAAGAAGGAGTGATATGAAGATTAGACTATAGCGTAGAATAGAAATGAGGAAAGTACATAAATACAATTAAGCGCGGAGAAGCTAGAATTTAAGTCAGTTAGCATGCGACAGCGAACGTATCGGTCAGCGGACTGGCGGCGCGGGCGCGCGAATGAAACATGATGTTTCCGTCTCGCTTGCCCTCATAGCGCGTGAGACGCGCCGAGAGAACAATAAGGCGCGTCATAACATGGCTGCCGGACAACTATGAAATATCTACTAATAAGTAATACATAAAATTTGTTTGTTTATAAACGTTAATCTTTGGATTAGTGCTAAGTTAAAATTACGCTAATAAACATTGGTTGACACTTATGTCAAGTGTCACTACATCACCCCCCTCCAGAGACCGTCAAGGGCGATAATAGTCGGGAAATTTAACGCGACGTCCTGACCGCGTCGTTCTAACGACGCCGTCGTCAGACGAAGGCAAGTTCCGGCTATCCGCGTTGGGTGAGTGGTGCTGAGTGTTAGTGTTGAGTGGTGGCTGTGGTGTGTTGGTGTTGTGGTGCATGTTAGTGGTGGTATATGGTGAGGATGCTAAATTGTCAGGATCAAGCAGTATGAAGGCCGGTTTAATGCGGTCTATCGATACGGTAACCTGTTTACCATTAACCATGATTTTAAACACCTTTTCTCCTCTTTCTATGACCTTATGAGGACCAGAGTATGCCGGTTTCAGACTTCCACCAGCAGTGCAGTCTCTAAGGAAAACGTGGGTAGAGGAAGCTAATTCTTTGTAAATAAATGTTTTAGAACTGCTTTTGTGCTTACTTGCTGGTGTTGGTTGCAGATTCCGGAAAATACTCCGAAGTCTTGACAGGTATGTGGTTATGTCGACGGTCTCGTCAGCCTGAGGGTCGAAAAATTCGCCGGGCAGGCGTATTGGTTGACCGTAAACAAGTTCGGCTGCAGTAGCGTGGGCGTCCTCTTTATAAGCGCTGCGTATGCCTAGCAGGACTATTGGAAGAGATTCCACCCAACTATCGTTTGCGTGGCAGATGATCGCAGCCTTGAGTTGACGGTGGAATCTTTCCACCAGTCCGTTACAGGCAGGATGATATGCAGTTGTTCTGCGATGTTGGAATCCTGCGATGTCAGACAGGCATTTGAAGAGTGTCGATTCGAACTGCCTACCTCTATCAGTAACGATATCCGATGGGCAGCCGAAACGAGCGATCCAGCCACTCAGTAAAGCCTTTGCCACTGTTTCTGCAGTTATTTCTGCTAACGGTATTGCCTCAGGCCATCGCGTAAAGCGATCGATGGCTGTGAGACAATAGCGGAAACCTTGGCATAATGGCAAAGGTCCTACGAGGTCGATATGAATGAATGCGAACCTCGATTTAGGCAGTTTGAAGGCTCCTAGTGGAGCAAAGACATGCCGCGTGGTCTTTGAACGCTGGCAAGCCAGGCAAGAGCGAACCCACTCTCGGCAGTCTTTTCTTACGCTAGGCCACACATATCGGTCAGCAACTAATCTTGCTGACGCCCTGGTGCCTGGATGGCTGAAAGAGTGCAGGCTGAGGAAAATGGTCCTGCGTAATTCTTTGGGGACAAAAGGTCTTGGCGAAGGGGTGCTGACATCGCAGTATAGTTGTGTCTGCGATGCTGGTATGCTGACTAGCTGCAGGCGTAAAGCGTTTTCCCCTATAAGGAGTTGCTTGAGCTCCTGGTCCTCCAGTTGTGCTGCAGCGATCCTTTCAGCGGTTACTGGCTGGGTAATCTCCTCAACGCGGGAAAGGGTATCCGCCACGACATTGTTCTTCCCGGTTATGTGCCTGATGTCTGTGGTAAATTGGGCTATGAGGTCCAGATGGCGAAATTGTCGTGGGGAACAGTTTTCTTTACGAGAGTGGAAGGCAAATGTGAGAGGCTTGTGGTCTGTGTAAATAACAAAGTCACGAGCCTCCAGCATGTGTCGAAAATACTTCACACTTTCGTAAATGGCGAGCAGTTCGCGGTCGTAGGGTGAATATTTTACCTGTGCCGAGCTGAACCTTCGCGAAAAGAAGGCAAGGGGTTCCCATGCTCCTGCGTTCAGTTGCTGCAAGACCGCACCCATGGCTTTATCAGACGCGTCCGTGACCAACGCCAGCTTAGCGTTGCAGTCAGGATGAGCCAAAAGTGCCGCTTGACATAGGCTTCTTTTGCAGTTCTGAAATGCTTCGTTCTCTTCGTGTGTGAAGGCGACTGGATGTGAACCCTTAACCGATCCAGTAAGCAGGGCGTTAAGGGGAGCCTGGAAGTTTGCTGCGCCTGGGATGAATCTGCGGTAAAAATTGAGCATCCCAAGGAATCTCCGTAGCTCTCTTACGGTTTTGGGAGCGGGAAAATTCTGTATGGCCTCGACTTTCGACGGCAATGGCCTAGAGCCCTTGGCTGAGATGTGGTAGCCCAAGAAGTTTACCTCCGCTACTCCGAAGACGCATTTGGAAGTATTAATGACCATACCGTAGTCCCTCAGTCTGGCAAAAAGCTGACGCAAGTGATGCTCGTGGGTCTTCTGGTCTTTCGAGTAGACCAAGAAGTCGTCCAGGTAAGCGTACGTGAAGTCCAGACCCCTGAGCATTTCATCTACGAACCGTTGAAACGTCTGTCCGGCGTTACGTAGACCGAACGTCATATAAGGGAATTCGAAAAGACCGAACGGCGTTGTGATCGCAGTCTTTGGGATGTCGTCTGGATGCACAGGAATCTGGTTATAAGCTTTCACCAGGTCGATCTGAGAGAAAACGGTACAGCCAGACAGGCTATGAGCAAAGTCTTGGATATGTCGGATAGGGTACTGGTCCGGGATAGTGCGTGCATTCAGCATCCTGTAATCACCGCAGGGGCGCCATCCGTCATCTTTCTTCGGCGCTAGATGAAGAGGCGACGACCATGGTGACTCGGACTGACGACAGGTTCCGCATTTCAGCATGGCCTCAAATTCGGCCTTAGCAATTTTAAGTTTGTCCGGGGCCAATCTACGTGGTGTACAGGACACTGGCGGCCCTGGTGTAGTACGGATGTGGTGTGCTGTATTGTGTTTGGGAGTGCGGTGTATACCATGTGGGCGAGTGATGTCGGGAAATTCCCGTAGTATGTGTGTATATGCGGAATCACCCAAACTTACCCTCACCGAGGAAACATCATCAGAAAGACGGACAGGCGACGCCGGGGTCGAGAGCGTTGTATGATTGTCGGTGAGGCGTTGGTTCCTGCAATCAACAACCAAATTATAAAAAGATAAAAAATCTACACCTATTATTGCCCTTGTAACATCGGCGACAATAAATCGCCAAGCAAAGTCACGGCGCAACCCTAGGTTCAGAGTTAAATTTATGAACCCATATGTTGATATATTCGTCCCGTTCGCCGCACACAGCTGGTAGTTGTTTTTCTCTAGCCGTTTTGATATTGCCGATCGTGGGTAGACACAGAGATCGCTTCCGGTGTCGATCAAAAACTGCATCTTCGACTTTTGATCGGTAACAAATAAGCGACCAGCACTCGGACAATCATCAGTCGCCATCACTGATTGCCCTGCACATTTCCCGACGTTGGATAGTCGCACGGCTTAACGCACTTCTTAGCCCTGTCCCCAAAATTCTGATGGTACCAGCACTGGGGGAAATTTCGGTAGCTGGAGTGTGACCTGCTGGAACTGGAACGACGTCGCGTACAACTCCTGGACCGTTCTCTGCCTCGAGATAGTCTGTCAACCCTCTCTGCTAACTTTTCCATCTGTCGGGTGAGCGCAGCGATCTCTGAAGTTATACCGGTACTTGTAGCAGTCGTGATAGCTGAAGTTGATGCCAACTGTGTACCGACCACGTCGTGGATTCTGTCAGCCAGCTCGGCCAACTCGGGAAGGTCTGTCCTGCTCTGCGATGCCACTATAGCCTGTGTGCTGCTAGGTAGGCGGCTCGTCCATATTGTCCGCAGGAACTCCTCTGGGACGTCTGGACCAGCTAGGTGCAGCAGGTGGCGATAAAATTGAGACGGCTTCCGATCGCCTAATTCCTCATGCATGAGGAGCTGCTTCACCTTTTTCTCACGTGACGCCGATAGCCTCTTAATGAGCTCACCTTTGAGTTTTTCGTATCTTTCTGTGGCCGGAGGGTAGGCTATTATGTCTTCGACCTCCGCCGCGTACTGTGGGTCTAGGTTCCCTATGACGAAATAAAACTTCGTTTCATCCGATTTAACGTTCGACAGGATAAACTGCGCCTCCATCTGAGAAAACCACAGTGCTGGCTTCTCCGGGTAGAACGGTGGGATTCTCACACCCACACGGAATGTTTCCGCTACTTTTTGCTCCTCGTCATTCTGTGCAAATGTTGATTTGCTCTGCGCCATCCTGGTGTTCGAAGACGGGGTCACCAATGTAGGTTCTTCAGGTGTTGTAGTATTGAAATAATAAGCGAAGGTACACAGGAAAAGAGAGTTTAATTCACAGCAGACAGTCACATTCACAATAGGTTACACAACACAGAAGAGTACTATAGAAGAAGAAGGAGTGATATGAAGATTAGACTATAGCGTAGAATAGAAATGAGGAAAGTACATAAATACAATTAAGCGCGGAGAAGCTAGAATTTAAGTCAGTTAGCATGCGACAGCGAACGTATCGGTCAGCGGACTGGCGGCGCGGGCGCGCGAATGAAACATGATGTTTCCGTCTCGCTTGCCCTCATAGCGCGTGAGACGCGCCGAGAGAACAATAAGGCGCGTCATAACATGGCTGCCGGACAACTATGAAATATCTACTAATAAGTAATACATAAAATTTGTTTGTTTATAAACGTTAATCTTTGGATTAGTGCTAAGTTAAAATTACGCTAATAAACATTGGTTGACACTTATGTCAAGTGTCACTACACATGCAAGTTCGTGACATCAACCGGCAGGCACAGTGGTCCGCCAGACAAAGCTTATCTGGTCGAAGGATACTCCCTTTTCTATGGAGGATGAGTGAGCTTCACACGCTTCTCCTCATACCTCCACAATGCAATCGTTGATAGAAAAGCGCGCTAATTTATTAAGAGCCTATTCACTCTAGCCTTGAAGACACTTAAATTGTAATCAGATGGAAAGACCACCGCATCAAATTTTTCAGGCCTTCAATCATGTACGCGGTATAAAAGACGAGGCGATCCGCTAGTGGTGTCAAAAGAATGGCCAGGTTCGTAGCAGATCTTGTAGTGCATAAGTTTGTGCACAAACACAAATGCACTCTTTTTCTCCATTTTCGTAGTGACTTAATGCGACAATTTGACATGAACAAAGAGATATTTCGAAGGACGAACGGCTTTACGTATTTTCGAGACATAAGGGGTATTACAATACCAACTTCCAAACTATTTTATTTTAATGATTATAAAAGAGTGCTTAACAGCAATCCCACCTGATGGTACAGCAGTGATGCAAAAGTAAAGCGCGCTAGTTTTATTAAGGACCCATTAACTCAAAAAAACTGGGTAAAAAGGAAGAAAGACGGCAGTTAGCGAGATGATGCAATGTTAAACCCAACAACACAAGCAACGATGCTGCGTCAGAGGGAGATTGATGTGGAGACCCTCCACGACTAAACTCCCGACACAACATTTGACGCATCGTACCCGGCACACATTGCAACACAACTGCTCAGACCCGTCCTATGTACTAGACGTACTCTCGGCTGCCACTAAAAATTTCTTATAGCAAACCCCAAAAAATATTTGGCCCGATCTGGGATTGGAATAAAGCATCCCATGCACAACGAACACTAAACCAATGGGGTGGTTAAGTTGCCTGAGTAATATTACTATGGACAGATATTTGGCAACTTATACGATTCAAAATACGGAAAGACGAATGAATTTGATATGACCATATATCTTCTTCTTCAGCCTATAGATGTCCACTGCTGGAAAAAGGCCTCCCCCAAGGCTTTCCACGTCGACCGGTCTTGTGCTGCCCGCATCCATCGTCTTTCCGTGACCTTCAGCAGATCATCGGTCCACCTTGTTGGGGGCCTCCCTACGCTGCGTCTTCCAGTACGTAGCCGCCACTCCAGAACCTTACTGCCCCAGCGGCCATCGGTTCTACGACCAATGTGCCCTACCCACTGCCACTTAAGTTTAGCGACTCGCAGAACTATGTCGGTGACTTTGTTTCTTCTACGGACCATATATAAAAGTGACAAAACATTTCAACGGCCACATTTTGTCTTAAGAATTAAAATAGGGTTCTTACAGCTGTTTACCGAATACTGACTTACTACTATGAACCGTATATTCGGAGTTTCTAACACTACAATGCGCCAAGTGTCGGGAGAAATGAGGAACCAAATGCCCCGCGTAGAAACATGTTTATATTGAATTTGTATGTAGAACAACGCTTTGGGGCACGGATCCCACGCACCAGAGCGTGACGGCTGGTATTATTCGATACGCTTTATATACCTTGTTATATATGTATTATAAACATTTATGCACACATCTCATGTCCCCGTAAATTCTAGATCTTCTTTTGGTGTGAGTAGCGTGAAATGAATAACCCGGCTCAAGTAAGACTGTCGCAATGTATATCTATCTCTGTCTGAATGTGACTTTATAATTCCAATCTTTCCAGTCTTATTTATAGTGTGTTAGTTATAGTGTAAAGGACGACAAATGAAATGCTGGGAAGATGATATTAGGAGAGTAGCTGGTCCAGAACGGATTAGGATAGCCGGAGACAGAGAGAGATGGAAATCTTTAGAGGAGGCCTTTGTCGAAAGAAATGCTATTTCAAATAATACCGATCGTCAAAAAGTTAAATCTATACTAATATATAAAGCTGAAGAGTTTGTTTGTTTGAACGTGCTAATCTCAAGAACTACTGGTCTGATTTGAGTTTTTTTTTTGCGTTGGAGAGCCTATTAATCCAGGAAGGCTTTAGGCTATATAACATCACGCAGCGACCAATACTCTACCAAAATCTCTACCCAACAACATTTGGCGCATCGTGCCCGGCACACAGTAGTCTTATTTGTTAGATCATCGCTCATCATGTTTCCGAAGGCAAATTCCAGTCATTTAAACCGTAATTCAAAACGTAGTCATACTCTATCTCGGCAACAAACAAATGTCAAAAACTTTTCAAAATACGGGGAAATTAGAAGAATTTTTTGAGAGATTAAGAAGGAGATTAGAATATAAAAGTTCTTAAAATAACAGAGTCAGCTCTTTGTTCAGTCCCATGTCAATGTCTTCTTCTATTCCGACCCGTTAACAGTTAGTAATCATTCATTCCCTTTCAATCATATCATTCCTTAAAAAAATGTTCTATCTATGTATCAACACAACATATATTATTCAAACAACATATTCAACATATATTATGCAAAGAGGCTGATTGGTGACCCTGATTTAACTCCAGTTGGTCTCCAAAGCCTAGAGCACAGGCGTAGAGTAGCCAGCCTTTCGGTGTTCTATAGGATGCATTTCGGGGAGTGTGCGATGGAATTGCATGATTTAATTCCCCCATCTCCGTTCCACCAGCGGACGACCCGTCGTACGGCTGGTTTCCACCCTTACGTTGTTAACACCACTACGATCCGGACGAAGCGTTTCGCCTCCTCCTTTAAACCGCGTACATCGAGGGACTGGAATAATTTGCCAGCGGCGGTGTTTCCGTCGGACTACAATTTGAGTGTCTTCAAGGCTAGAGTGAATAGGCTCTTAATAGAATAGTGCGCTTTACCATCAACGATTGCGTCACTGCTTACCATCAGGCAGGATTGCGGTCAAGCGCTAGTTTATAATATATATAAAAATATATTATATTCATCATTGTTTTATTCAGAGTCATGCGTTGCCTTCTTCTTCACCAAGCCAATAAAAGTCGCTTAACACTATAGTTTTCGAATTCTTAATTTCTGAATGTAGTATTTTATTAAAATTGAAACCGAAGTGCTCGTTACTCATACCTTCTTTTTTTAGAAAGGAAAATGGCACAATCGAATGATTCTGTGTTAACCCAATTTTATTGCTGACCGTACGTAGGTATTTTAATAAATATTAAGTTACTAGTGCTGATCCCGATAGCCTCCGTGGCGTAGCGGTAGCGGACGCGGCCGCTGCGCAAGGTGGCGCAGGTTCGATCCCCGCACAGTGCAAGTATTTGTATGCATGAATGTGTATATTTGCACTGGTCTGGTCGTGCCTCGGAAAGCACGTTAAGCCGTTGGTCCCGGTTGCCATACGAACATCTAGTGGCAGTCGTTACGGGTTGTTGGAGCCCTCAAAAGTCCAAAATTGGTCTAACTGCAATGCTTCGATGTCGCCTTCGGGTTGTGGAGGTCAGACGGCAGTCGCTTCACGGAAAATGTCGAAGTTTAGCCATATCAGCAGTTGGACTGGTAAAGCGGACCCCAGACTCCAAAGCTGAAAAGGCTTCGGATGCGACTGGGATTAACGCTGAGATGATGATGATGACTAGTGCTGATCCCGCCTGATGGCAGTGATACAATCGTTGATGGTAAAACGCGCTAGTTTATTAAGAGCCTATTCTGCTATTCTAATCTTGAAGACACATATATATTTTAGTCAGACGGAAAGACCACAGTTGGCAAATTGTTGTTGTATTTTGTCATTGATTATCCTTTATATTCGTATGACGGTCAAGATTTCTACAACCAGTACTATTTAGACTAAACTGGCCACAAAAATCAATGAGCGAACCCCACAAATTAGTCTTAGATTCCTATTTCCATTTTCTTAATGAGCCTCATTGAATGTGATCTCCAAGCAGAAACTAACCTAGAAACAGAAGAAAAGTAAGTTTTATACGAACTTAATGGAGTGGGTCAAATACGTGATCCAAATACTAAACGTAAGGTCGCCTTATCAAGCAAGAGACCTCTATTTTCTAATAATAAATTGGTTGTATCACTACTAGATCTCAGTCTACGTCACCATAATATGGGGGAAGGGTCTAAGTAGATTTAGGTTACATTTTTTAAATAAATTGCGTCAATTTGTCTCTTGGGTAACGTTGGAGTTGATAGATGGTTTGTGTGTTGTAGATTGATAGTTGTTTTCACGTGGTGGTTAATATAAATAACATTGCCTCTTTAACGTCTACCTCAGTAGTCTAATGGTTGCGACGGCTGAGTGTGAAGCCATGGTTAAGATACCTGCTATGTAATTCTTTAACAATCTATCAGCATCATAATGAATAACTAAACTTTCAAGTGTACGTGGGATGAACTGTCAGTCCAAATAATGTAATAATATTGACCGTTCAGTCTTTTTTTATATAATTGTAAACTAGTGCTTGACTGTAATCTCGCTTAATGGTAAGCAGTGATGCAGTCTTTAATAGTAAAGCGCGCTAGTTTATTAAGAGCCTACTCACTTAAAAAAACTGAGTGAGTAGGAAGGAAGGCGGCAGTTGAGCGAAGTGATGCAATGGTTTAAAAACCTAGTCTTGCAATAAAAACTGAGTGAATGGAAAGAATGACGGCAGTTCAGAGGGGTGATTGATGCAATATTAAACCTAACAATACGACCAACGATACTGCGCCAGAGAGAGATTGATTTGGAGGCCCTCCACGACCAAACTCCCGACACTACAATATTTGGCGCATCGTACCCGGCACACATAGCAACAGAGCTGCTCAGACCCGTCCATCGTACGGCTTCACCAGACATGATGCCGAAACACGGCAAATCGCATGGAGGAAAAAATTTGTCTGGTGGATTGTCCCTTTATGGACTTCTCAGTAGCATTTCCATAGCGGGACGTGTGCTCCACTTGGCCATAGAAGTCTAAGTGGATGAGTAGCTCTTTTTGTATGGCCTTTGCAATAATTGGGGAAATATGGGTTAACTATATTGAACTGCCTTGAACTGTGAACGAACACCCAACTACCAATATGAACACAGTGAATGTACATTATACGTCATATATTCTACACAAGTACCAATTGAGTGTACAATTTCAACTGAACATTAAACTTGCATGCTATTTAATGACCAATAATGATTTTGTTTTGAACTTCATGCCGTTTAATTTGGTCACATTATGTATGTTCTATGAAACAAATGAACTTAATTTCAGCAACACATTATGTATTATAATGAATTTATCCATTTGATTCTGATTTATAATTTCGTTGCAGCTATGAGACTGAATCCACTGCGTAAATTCTGCTAAACTCTTAATATAAATCACATTCAGTAAAGCGCTGTTTTCTCAATGAATTTAATATCACAATCTACCACAACTTTAACTTAAAGTTTAGACATTGGCATCGAAGTAAAAATTAATCGCTATATGTCACTATCATTAATCTACATATATGCAGGTCCACTGTGATCCGAAAATAATTCCTAACCGAACTCCATTTAAATGGTCGTTAATTATACAAAACTACACAATACAATAATCAGAACTTCGAAACCCATGTCACCATTGCGTGAACTCTAAAAAAACACTGTCTAGTGAACTCGCTCAAATATGAGAAATCCAACATTCGGATGTACATGAATTATTGACGTATGTTATTCTTTCATCAAGTACGGCATTCCCCAACTGCTCCGCAATTTTTTCCCTTTTCAGCAGAAAATTGAATCAAAACATTTTCTGATCCGTACCATCCAATACTACCTATGGACTACGTTGAAGATAGGGTAATTATTCCAAATTCTTTCTTCCATATAACAACAGTATCTGACCTCATAAACCAAGGACCTAAAGAGCCTATAAAAGAATCGCTCCCGCAATAAAATTGTTACGGGCTAGGGGTACTTAAACGCCGGTTAAGGGTTACGAAGTTTATTGGCAACGAAGGTACAGTCGATTGTAGGCAATGACAAGTAGAATGTCGCTGACGTTGCACCGAAGTCTTCTCTTACGTCCACGAAGTCCGTGTCGTAAACACACAATAACTCTACTGATGTTACTTTACGTAGTACTCACAGTTCTCGTTACAGTTGTCGCAGTAGGTATTCTCAAAGATCGCTTCTTAACTGTCGCTGTTTTCGTATCGCTAGTCGAGTGTAGACTGACTCTGAGCCGGCGTCACGGCGCTTTATATAGTCCAGCTGATCGAACATTCCAGATTCCTCTAGACGTAATAATAATAGCACATAACTTCGAGGTCACTCGGAAGTACCTACGGTAATTCCCGGAAACGGGTTTCTAGAAATTTCGATGTCGACACTTTGTTGACAAAACTGTTGAGACCTGTACCATTCGATAGGCCGTCCTAAGTCTAGTAATGCGTTTTATTATTGTACCTGGAAAATGTCTAGATCTGGAAAAATAGGGCTTAAAAGTGACACACTGCTTGTCACGCGATATTGAACCTTATGCCATCGACATAAGGTCCATTCGTAACATTGCCCCCTTCTTAGTCATGCTCGTCCCGAGCATGATTTGATCCATAATAGCGAGCTAGGCGGTCAACGTGTACGACCTTCAGCTTCCCTCTAGGTCCTTTCTTAATCCGGTAGGTGACATCGTTTATTCTGGTTACTATCGTGTACGGACCCTCCCATTTGGCTTGGAACTTTGGACTCTTTCCTTTTCTTCTGATGGGGTTATGTAACCATACTAAAGTTCCCTCTTCAAATCCGGGCACGTTAGCTTTGCGGTCGTATCGGATCTTCATCTTCTCACTGGTTTTCAGACCATTCTCTCTCACTAGCTCATGTATTCCATCTAATTTACGCCGTAGGTCGGCCACATAGTCGACGGCTAGGTTAGGAGTATCGGGAGGTGTTCCGGTTAGTGCATCTATGGGTAGTCTAATTTCTCGGCCGAAGTTGACTTTCGCCGGTGTGCAATTTGTGCTATCAGGTGTTGCAGAGCGGTATGACATTAAGAAGAGTGGAATGTATTGGTCCCAATCCCTCTGGTGTTCTTCCACTACTTTGGCCAAATGATTCTCCAACGTCTGATTGAATCTTTCGACCATTCCATCTGACTGTGGGTGATACGGTGTTGTACGAGTCTTATGTATCCCGAGTAGTTGGCAAACCTCTTGAAATAGTGAAGACTCGAAGTTTCTACCCTGGTCAGAGTGTAACTCCAAGGGAACGCCAAATCGACAGAACACCTCGTGAACTAGCTTTTTGGCGACTGTATGAGCTTCCTGGTTAGGTACTGCAAAAGCTTCTGGCCATTTGCTGAAATAGTCTTGCATGACGATGATATACCTATTCCCTTCTTCAGTAACAGGGAATGGCCCAGCTATATCGACAGCAACTCTTTCCCATGGTGCACCAACATTGTACACTTTCAGCCGACCTCTGGCTCTCGTTTGCGGTCCCTTTACTGAGGAGCAAGCTACGCATTTTCTACACCAGTCCTCTACGTCTTCGCGGCAATGCACCCAGTAGAATCTTTTCCTCACCTTCTCCAGGGTTTTCTTTACTCCTAGATGTCCTCCGGATACTCCGTCGTGCACCTGTCTTAGCACTGACGCGACTTTATCGCAGGGGACAACTATCTGTAAGGTGACCTCCTGTCCACTGGGTGATTCCCATTTCCTCTTGAGAACTCCATTATCAATTATCAGGCTGTCCCACTGAGCCCAGTAACTTTTTACTGTTGGGCTAAGCGCTGATATTTCACTCCAAGCGGGCCTCTGGCCACGTTGTTTCCATTCGATTACTGTCTTCAAGTCACCATCTTCCCTTTGTGCGTCTTCCAATGATTGATTATCCCAGTCTTCGTCCAAAGCGTTCACCTGGATAATCCTTACGTTCTCTTTCTTTTCCTGTTTGGCACAATGTCGGCAAGACTCTTCGCAAGGTCGTCTAGACAAAGCATCAGCATTATTGTGTGACTTGCCTTTCCGATGTTCAGTGACAAAGTCAAATTCTTGCAGCTGCTCTATCCACCTTGCTACTTGTCCTTCTGGGTCTTTGAACTGGAGGAGCCACTGTAAGGCAGCGTGATCGGTACGAAGTGTAAACTGCCTCCCAATCAAATATTTCTTGAAGTGTTGTAAGGTCTTAACAACGGCTAGAAGTTCTCGGCGGGTAACACAATAATTTCTTTCTGGCTTGGAAAGGCATTTGCTGAAATATGCGATAACGACCTGCCTATCTCCTTGTGTTTGAGAGAGAACTCCTCCAATACCCACATTGCTGGCATCTGTGTCTACCAAAAATCGGCCTTCCCTACTAGGGTAACCTAGTACAGGAGCCTCACACAAGTGAGTTTTCAGTAGAGCAAATGCCTGTTCGCAGTCAGAGTTCCATTCAAATAGACACTTTTCCTCTGTTAAACGATGCAACGGTTTCGCTAACTCGGAGAAGTTCTTCACAAACCGACGGTAATATGCACACAGACCCAAGAAAGAGCGTACCTCAGTTTTATTACGAGGGGTAGGCCACTTCGACACGGCTTTTATTTTTTCAGGGTCTGTTCGAATTCCTTGCGCCGAAATAATGTGTCCCAAGTATCCAACTTCTTTCTGGAATAGTGTACACTTACTAGGACTGAGTTTTAAATTCGCTTCACGCAGTTTCTGGAACACTTTCTCCAAATTGCGTAGATGTTCTGCGAAGTTTCGTCCCATAATAATGATGTCATCCAAATAGACCAGGCATGCATCACCAAGCAACCCCACCAAGATGCGCTCCATTAGGCGCTCAAATGTAGCTGGAGCATTGCACAGTCCAAAAGGCATGACATTGAATTGCCAGAGACCGTTTCCAGGACCAGTGGTGAAAGCGGTCTTTTCTTTATCCTGCTGACAGATTTCCACTTGCCAATATCCACTTTTGAGGTCAACTGTGGAGAACCATTTCATGCCACTTAGCAAGTCCAAAGTGTCATCTATACGTGGCAGAGGATAACTATCCTTTTTCGTGGCATCGTTCAACATCCTGTAGTCAACGCAAAACCTTGTACTGCCATCCTTTTTCTTAACTAGGACAACTGGAGATGACCAAGGGCTGGTAGACGCTTCGATAATCCGATTTTTCTCCATATCTCTTAACATTTCCGACACTTCCTGTTCTCTTGCAAAGGGGATACGACGTGGTCTCTGTCTTATCGGCTGTGTATCGCCCGTATCTATATGGTGTTTGACGAGCCCGGTCCTTCCCACGTCACTGTCGGTCTTAGAGAAGATGTCATGGAAGTTATGCAACAGTTGCTTAACTTTGTGACTTTCGAACTTGTTTAAATTGCCCTTACAATTTTCGAGTAGTGTCGATACATGTTCCTGCCACTTCTTATCACGTTCCTTTTCGTGCGCCTTTGTTTTTCGCAATGATGCTACATGGTCGCACACACCCACGATGCAATTCTTTTCAAGAATTATTTCCTTGTTACTAACGTTGATAATGCGTACTTTTGGTTTATCGGAAATCATCATCAGTGTCCTTGCTGTTATCCAGTCTGGGTGATCTCCAGAATCTTCTATTAAAATGCAACGTTTATGGCATCCTATTGGTGATAATCTAATATCTACTAAGGTTTCTGATCTTGGTGGTAATATCGTTCTCCTTACACAGTACACTGACCCCTGTTTTCCACCTTGAAGAAATACTTCTTGTTCTGGAAAACTCAATACTCCTTTTGCTACATTAAGGACGCACTGCTGTTTCTTCAAAAAGTCCAGTCCTATTATGCAATCATCTGTAATATTCGCTACTAAAACAGGGTGCGTGAATGTCTTATCACCCATTTTCAAAGTCACGTTCGTTTCACCAAGGACGAGTACTGGTTGGCCAGTGGCGGTTTGTAATCGGCATTGTGAAGATCCTCTTTTCCATACTATGGTCCGAGGAAATAGCTCCGGTCGTGCAATGGTTCTTGATGCACCAGTATCCAATGTGAAACTGCAGGATTTACCATTCAGTTCTCCTTCTATAATGAGACTGTTTCCGTCACCCACTTGTGATACTGTTATAATGGGGGCTACATGTCGACCAGCCAGTACTCGCCCCATAGCCCTGGCTGTTCCTAGTTTAAATCCTCGGCTTCCACCTGTGTCCCAGAAGTGCTTCTTCCCTTAGCCTTCCTGGGACAATTGATCCGAATATGCCCTTTTTCACCGCACTCATAGCATGTTGGCCCTTGTCGGGGTTTCATTTGTGCGGTTACCTCACGAATACGGTGGTGTGGCCGGCCGTCTTGGCGTACTGCTTCCACCTCCAGAGCGTGTGTCAAGGCTGCCTTCAGAGTCTGATGGTGCCCCAGACGAACCGCAGCCCTGACTTCCGCATCTCGAATTCCATCAGTAAAAGCTTGCACCGTACTAGCATCAATTACTCCCGGCGTTGAAGCATACGCCCTCCGAACAATACGTTCTATTTCCGATGCCCATTGTTGCAAACCCTCACTGCTTTTCTGTGTGCGGTCGCGGAGTTGAGCCCTGTAGACATGTTCCAGGTGTTTCTCTCCATATCTAGACTCCAACGCTTCTAACAGACAGGCTAGGGTATTGCAGTCGCCGGAAATATTTTCGAGGATTTGTACCGCCTCACCACGCAGAGCAAGCGTAAGGGCGGTTACAGCTTGATCGTCATCCCAATTGTTGCCTTTTGCGACCTTTTCAAATTGAAGACGGAAGGCCACCCATGATGTTGTTCCGTCAAAATGAGGTACCTTGAAGGTCGGCAAAGCACTGGGTACAGGTACCACACCTTTAATACCTCCTTTCTGCACCGTTTTATGGAGAAACTGTATTTCTTTCTCACACTCCATGATGGTATTGTCTAGTTTCTCCATACGCGCATCTTGTTTGTCTATACGCATGTCTTGCTGGTCCATACGGGCATCTTGTTGTGCTGTTTTTATTTTAAGCTCATTAACCTCTTCTTTGGTTTCTTTCCACTGTTTATTTAGTTCTAATACTAGTTGCTGGGATTTTGCCTGGGATTCATCTATTTTTGCTTGGGTTTCCACCTGGGATTGTTTTATTTGAGCCTGGGTTTTTTCTATTTTTGCTTGGGTTTCCACCTGGGATTGTTTTATTTGAGCCTGGGTTTTTGCCTGGGATTGTTCTATACTCAGCTTTATTTGCGCCGTCAAGTGAGCCAGTAACGCCGAAAAATCGGGTCCGCTGGCTCCGGCAGTGGTGGTGGTAGTAGGCGCACTCACATTCGTCGGTGTTACGACGGCCGCATCTTCTACGGGTGCAGGGACACCAAGTGATACTTCCTCTTGACGCGCCAAATCCATCGCTGCTTGTCGTCGCGTGCGTACTCTTTCGTCTTCCCTTGGCGTGACCGGCATGCCGCTTCTGACACCAATTGTTACGGGCTAGGGGTACTTAAACGCCGGTTAAGGGTTACGAAGTTTATTGGCAACGAAGGTACAGTCGATTGTAGGCAATGACAAGTAGAATGTCGCTGACGTTGCACCGAAGTCTTCTCTTACGTCCACGAAGTCCGTGTCGTAAACACACAATAACTCTACAGATGTTACTTTACGTAGTACTCACAGTTCTCGTTACAGTTGTCGCAGTAGGTATTCTCAAAGATCGCTTCTTAACTGTCGCTGTTTTCGTATCGCTAGTCGAGTGTAGACTGACTCTGAGCCGGCGTCACGGCGCTTTATATAGTCCAGCTGATCGAACATTCCAGATTCCTCTAGACGTAATAATAATAGCACATAACTTCGAGGTCACTCGGAAGTACCTACGGTAATTCCCGGAAACGGGTTTCTAGAAATTTCGATGTCGACACTTTGTTGACAAAACTGTTGAGACCTGTACCATTCGATAGGCCGTCCTAAGTCTAGTAATGCGTTTTATTATTGTACCTGGAAAATGTCTAGATCTGGAAAAATAGGGCTTAAAAGTGACACACTGCTTGTCACGCGATATTGAACCTTATGCCATCGACATAAGGTCCATTCGTAACAAAATGTTAATAGACTTCCCTTTGATTAAGGTTCACGCTCTCCAGATATTACCGGTATATTCTAGCATTTACCCGTTTCGACCGGTATTTTCCAGGTGATTGGACATGCTGTCTCGTTTAATTCGAGCATGACGGAGAGAGACAATGAAACGAGGAAATGGCACTCGACCGATAAGTGTCGTATTAATAGCGGGCGATATGACTTTATTGATATTCTGAAAAGGCCGAACGTGCATTTATTTACAGGTTTCGTGTCGGGGTTGGTATTATATATATATATAATACCCAGTCATTGGATTCCAAGGTATACTTAGAAAGAACATAAAACTTAGAAAAGTTACATTGGTGCTTGCCTGACCTGGAATCAAAACCGCACATTCGTAATTGAGAGGCTGGTGTTTCAACCAATAGGCCACCAATGACTGTTTAAAAGGTGAAGGAAAACATCTTGAGGAAACCTGGACTTTAAGTCTGAAATTGCCAACCCTCATTGGGTAACCGTGGTGTAATCACCACTCATACAAAACTCATTCAGCGTAATCGCTGAATCCTTCTCTGTAAGAGAGGAGACCTGTGCCCAGCAGAGGGACTATAATAAAAGGTTGATGATGAATATATTACACATTTATACGTAGAAATTGTATAATGGTACTTGCATAAAGCTGGTATTGATTGCTGCACTGTTCAGGATATGAATAATAATACAGCAATTGTTTTGGCAATAAGCAAATTTGGTATATTGGTTGCAGTTGCAAGGTACAGACGACAGCAAATCAAGCTACCTTCTACTATCTGTCAAATTTGTTTATTAGATTTTCAACTTTTGCGCTAAAGCATTCAGGCTCAAGGTAAATTGGAAATATTTGACAGTTTCGGGTAGATTGGCCTACGGTCGCCCTTACCTACACTTCTGAACTAATAATATTATAATTTCTCATGAATATTCTTCCTATGAAAGCTTGCTCGTATATTGTAAAATGAAAATAATATATTGTGTCCGAAGAACCGGTGGTGGTAGCTTGTGTAGAGCAAGTAAACTGGGGTAATATTCCCGTAGGACTAATTTGTAGCGGTCTTAGGAAACCGGGTCGAGATGTTTAAATTTATTTTTTTATTAAAGCAGCAACATTATTCAATCTTACTTTGGGCTTGGACGTGATTTCAACTAAATCTAAAGTTGAAAAGTCATGGACCTAACTTTTCAAACAACTTTAATTCGTAAAATCAAAGTCCTTTTGCCTATCACTGAAAAACTTTCTCGAAACCAATTCACTGGAATTCAGTTCTACAGTGTACTGTTGTGTTGAAGATTGTTTTATTCCAATAACATTTGAATCTAAAGTTTACAAACTTGGAGATGGTAGCCTCGTTTTCAATGAAACATAAATTTTGTTTGGGTATTATTCTAAATGGCATAGAATCTGCGCCCAGTTGTTTGTAAATGATATTTGTAATTTGTCAGGCAGATATTCCATTAATTTTAATTGGATACTTAGCTTGGTTTTGCTCGCAGCTCTTTTTACTAAAATTCCTTTATCTTGTTATTTTGCTAATTTTATTTTAGTTGACGTTTTGCTGAAATTTTTAGACTTACCAATCTTACCTTTTGTTTGGACTTTTACCTTCATGAAATCTGTTTCTATCCTAAGAAAAATATGGCGATCTATGTGTTTGACAGGATGTTTTCAAATTAAGAATTTTTTTTTTTTAATTGTGGTCATCATTAGTTTGTGTTTTTTAAAATAATGTTGAAACTTTTTTGTTACAAGTGCCAACAAAAACAAGTAAAAAAGTGACTTCACTAAGTGTAATGGATCGAGTTAAAAAGAAATTACAATAGAGATCAGGGACGAGGATCGATCTTAATTAATGTGGAAGATTGATTATACTACTCGTAGGAAATAAACTAAAAAATAGAAAGATATTGGCATGTTCTAGAACCAAAACTACGTAGACATTTGATATTTACCAACCCGCATTGGGTCAGTTGGGGCACATCTTGAGGAAACCTGGACTTTATAAGTCTGAAATCACCAACCCGCATTGAGCAAGCGTGGTGATTCCGCTCAATCCTTCTCTGTGTGAGAGGAGACCAGTGCCCAGCAGTAGACGGTAACAAAAGGTTGATGATGATGATTGGGTAAGTTCGTGGTAAAATAATGCTACTCCTTCTCATTGAGAGAACGCCTGTATTCCAGCAGTGGAAACATTATAGGTTGATTATGAACTCACTTTCACCCCTTTGGGAGTAGAATTTGGAAAAATCATTTTTTAGTAGATACCTACCCACTCTTCACGTCGAACACAACCTTTAAGTTACATGCTTTCAGGATCAGCGATTTAGGCTGTACGCTGTTTCAGGGTTGCGGGTTGTTTGAAAAAGAAACCGTGGCCCTGGCGCACAGGCAATTGAAGAAACACGGGTGGGTTTTAGTCAGTAAAAGTCTGACACGCCCTTCCGCTCCACCCACAGTAGGAGAGGTCATTTGATGATTTCCCATCCTAAAAAAAAGGTTGTACGTTGGCTGTAGCAGTCAGTTAATCGGAAGGGAAATTATTATCATAATTTAAAATGTTTGCAATCTATTTGCGATCTCATTTCGACAACAAACAGATGTCAATAACTTGTCAAAATATACGGAAATTGGATATATTTTTTGATAGATTGAGACTTAAATCAGACTGTTTATAATAATTATGTCGTGGATAACGATATCATTTTCATAAAAGTTGGTAATTTGATTTATGTAGTAGTGGGGCAAACGCTGTGACGTTATTTTGTAATAGCGGCACGTGGACAGTGGCCTGATGGTAAGCAGCAAATTACTGGCAAATTGTTCCAGTCCCTCGATGTACGCGGTATATAGGATTAGGCGAAACGCTTTGTCCGGATCGTAGTGGTGTTAACAACGTAAGGGTTTAAACTTGTGGCTACTGACGGGTCGTCCGATGGTGGAACGGAGATGGGGGAATTAAATGATGCAGTTCCCTAAATCATGCAAATCCCAAAAATTGCATTTACAGTATCTGTATGAGCTCCAAGGTCCGGCTCGAAGGACCAAAAGATGTTGGGGTTTTTCGCCGTTGACGATATCCCCAGAGTTGTTGTAGGTAATGAGTAACACTAAAACCACCAGTATTGAGCCGCACTTGTTTATTTACACCTGACCGCGTAACGGAGGTATATTTACGACTGTTTTTACAGTATATATGCATCTTTACATATGTATATCGGCTTAAACCAATTCGTCGCAATCATAAAAAAACCAAACCAGTGGTGTACCTAGTAAATGTTAGTTTTGTACCAATATGCAAATATGCGACTGTTGAAATATTCAACTCCCTGAATTCAAGGGTTGTTCGTACGTAGTTGATTTTCAAATGTTGCTGGATTTTTGAAGTAGAATAGCTCAAACCGCACGTGGAAACGTCAAGTGGTACAACGCAGTTTCACAAGCTCAAACACAACTTGGGAAATAATGGAGCGAGTTACTTTGTTGGCCTTTCAAGTAGTCAGAACTTCGACTTAAATATAAATGGCATTATAAACCGTGAGAGGGAAAGAAAAAGTATAAACTTTTAAATGTTAATTATGTGCTTCATCTACAACCTTTTTATCGTCCCACTGCTGGGCACAGGTCTCCTCTCATACAGAGAAGGATTGAGCGTAATCACCACGCTTGCTCAATGCGTGTTGGCGATTTCAGACTTATAAAGTCCAGGTTTCCTCAAGATGTTTTCCTTCACCTTCAGTCATTGGTATCTAAGATATATTTAGAAAGTACATATAACTTTTTTAGAAAAGTTACATTAGTGCTTGCCTGACCTGGAATCGAACCCGCGCACTCATACTTGAGAGGCTGGTGTTTTAACCACTAGGCCACCACGACGTTATTATGTGCTTAAATTTATATTATACATGTAATTTCAATAAAATAATTTTCACATACTTACCTACCTATACCTGCAGCTATTTTTTCCGGCAGAATTCAATTTAAGTGTCTTGAAGACTAGAGTAAATAGACTCATAATAAACTAGTGCGCTTTATAATCAACGATTGCATCACTCCTTATCATCAGGCGTCATCGACTAATTTATTAGGTTAAAAAATATCACATTTATAAAGTGTATATACAATATGTAAAGAAAACCTTGTCCGATCCGTGAAGGTATTGTTAGGTATCGATAACTAATTCTACTAATGCCTTCAAATATGGGCTAAACTTAAAAAAAAAACATAAAAAATAAATACTATTTCGCAAAAGGAGGTAAATTAATACATGTGCGGTAGGCGATATATGCGCAGGCGACGAAAGGGGGCAGGTCACCCGGTCGCATCGCTATTCGCTCATTCAAATACCGGTGTTGTCACTTTTTAAAGATGACCAAATTTTGGGGAAATTGGGATTATTTCGCGGAAAAAAAGGATTATTTCAAAATTCACTAGCATTGATACTATGACGATTATGTAAAATTTTATAATTCATTTGGTCATATGTTTACCTTATCTTTGGTATCCTTATGGG
The DNA here is from genome assembly GCA_017933935.1 of Sesamia nonagrioides. Lineage (NCBI taxonomy): Eukaryota > Metazoa > Arthropoda > Insecta > Lepidoptera > Noctuidae > Sesamia > Sesamia nonagrioides. The sequence goes on along the minus strand of JADWQK010002062.1, from coordinate 1,095,489 downwards.
CCGGACGGGGTTTTCTTTACATATTGTATAATAGTAAATACTGAAATAAATATTTAATACTATGCACCTATTTACGTTGTCAATGTTTGTTTTAACGGTTCACACCAGAAATAAATTATTTTTGTATTTTTTTTATGTAATTCTTAATATATATAATAATAATATAGGTATGTGACAAATTAGCAAATTGGCTAATCGTCATAATGAAAAGCAAATATTGATTTTATTTATTCATTTTTAAAATTAATTACTAAAAAAATATATAAAGGTAGATTGTACAAATATTTCTCATTTACTGTAAAATCTTATTAAGTTTATTCAAAACAGTATAATGTAAACAAATTTTACTTTACAACCTATTTTAAAATGAAAACATTTTTTTTTATAATTTATTAACTATCGCTTGACCGAAATCCCGCCTGATGGTAAGCAATGACGCAATCATTGATGGTAAAGCGTATTTTATTAAGAGCCTATTCACTCTGGCCTTGAAGACACTCAAATTGTAGTCCGACGGAAACACCGCCGCTGGCAAATATACATGTCGTTACATACAAAAAAACAAACTGTAATCTCTTTAAAGTCTATCAAAAAACCACCAATCATAAAAAAATAACATTTGCTCCAAATAAAAACTTTACTTTTACTTTAAGTCATGAACACGATATTCTTTGTAAACTTTTCCTATAACCATTGTAACACGTTCCAAGAAAAACTCAAAGTCAGCTGCTAATTTCCACTGTCGCTTTAGTTTCAAGTCAGTAAAACTAGGTTACTGTCTCGCTGCCGTCAAGCTGACATCGTCTAATGCACTTAACGAAAGTCATTTAACTAATGACTGCAGAAGTATCTTTAGCTTTATTCCACTTGCTTGAGCACTGACTGGTTTTTTTGATAGGCTTTCTTTAATATCGATTATGGAAGTCCTAATTCTAGTGCTTAAAAGGCGGTGAAATAAATGGATTGTATTTTTAAGGTCTGATATATTGCCGTTAATATTTATTCATCATCATCATCATCTCAGCGTTAATCCCAGTCGCATCCGTAGCTTTTCAGCTTTGGAGTCTGGGGTCCGCTTTACCAGTCTAACTGCTGATTTTTGGCTAAACTTCGACATTTTTCATGCAGCGACTGCCGTCTGACCTCCACAACCCGAAGGCGATATCGAAGCAATGCAGTTAGACCAATTGTTAGACTTTTGAGGGCTCCAACAACCCGTAACAACTGCCACTAGATGTTCGTATGGCAACCGGGACCAACGGCTTAACGTGCTTTCCGAGGCACGACCAGACCAGTGCAAATATTCATATTCATGCATACAAATATTTGCACTGTGCGGGGATCGAACCCGCGCCTCCTTGTACAACGGCCGCGTTCGCTACCGCTACGCCACGGAGGCTGTCCATAATATTTATTATTACCTATATATTTAACAGAATCCCAGACAAAATATTGTTTAAATTAAAAAGAGGTGTTTGTCGCGGCGGGGTCTGTGGAAGGGAGTGAGGTCTGTGCTGGTCCGCTCGCTTGGTCATGTCCCGCTGCCCATGATGACTGCTCACGCCACTGTCGCGTGCAGACCGCGACCATGTTGGATCTCATTCCCAACACTAGTATCATTGGAAACTTTTAACTTTTTTTGTTTTTTTTTGTTTTAATTTCTTCTTGAATGAATTTTGTCTTCAATGTTATTGATTACATTACATATTTAACGGTACTTCTTACGAAGTGTAATGTGTGACTGTTTATTTTCCTCGATAAATAAGATAAAAATAAAATCTACGTAGCAAAGTGTTGTGGCAACATCGACATCCCTACAATCAATCTATGTAAAACACACTGACGTTATGAAAAATTCTACATCGCGCAAGCAGAGTTTTCCGCATGACAACCATTATATACAAGGTCCCAATACAAATTATCAGCCCGCCTGATTGAAGGTTACTCCCTATTCTATGAATGAGAATGAGTGAATTTGACACACTGTCTTCCTAGCTCTCATATTCCTAACTATAGTGTCATGAATTTATGAATTTTTAAAAAAAAATCAGATTTTTCTTTTTATATATTAGAATCAACTATTCAATACATAACTCAGCACGTTGCCCATATCTGCATAAAGCTTAAACAAACAATGATAAGGATCAACAGATAATTCGTCAAGATCGTGAAAATTAATGGGTCTTACAGCGTTATAATATCATGAAGCATTATGCTGTTTCTATAAATTCACCTTGCTAAGCTGCGAAATTGTAATCCCAAAATCTTAATTAATTAATTTTAATCTGCTCAGACAGGGCTGTTTATGACACCCAAGGGATTTGGGCAATCTTCTCCATGGAATGTACCGTTCCCTAAACAACCAACGGAGGTTAAAATATTTAGAGCGGCTTACTTTTCTTCCTTATTTCTTCAGGCACAATATTAAGTTTTTCAACTCCAAGAACCGCAGTACAACTAAAAGCTTCCTTGCTTTTAAATTTATTATCTAGAATAAATTCAGTTGCTAGTTCCAGGAGTGCATGTGACATCATAAACATTTAACTTGACGTGCACTCTCCCGGAATGACGAATGTACTACTTAGAAAGCTTTTGAAGGAACTTTAAACTCAGCGCTTCTGTTAGTATATGTGACAGCGATCTTGATGTGTTTCGAGGACGTTTTGGTTTACGTGAAATTGTTCTTTTACATGCCTTTATTTATCGTTCATAGAACGATTATCATCATTCATCGTAATCCTTAGCAAGCTTTGCGTTAAAAGAGAGCAGTAAACGATCATACAGTTATCGATAGTCCAAATACAGAGCTTTTTTATTGTTTTCTTAATGTAAAATACCAGCGAGGGTCGTTATTATAAGATGAAGATACTCTTAAGTTTAACTGCCATCTTAGTTCTGTAAATAGTAGATGAAAAGTTTTCAAAACTGCTAAAAGTTTCATATCAAAAATCGAAATCATTTAGTCTAACTTTAACTACATTTTTATGTATTTGTGTTCATTGTCGTCTTCCAGGGGCATTATAGTCTGCAATTTCTGTAAATTTGTCATTTCACTAAAAAAAAAAACTGAGTGAATAGGAAGAAAGACAGCAGTTGAGCGAGGTGATGCATGTTAAACCTACATGACAACGATGCTGCGCCAGAGGGAGATTGATCTGGAGACCCTCCACGACCAAACTCCCGACACAAAAACATTTGGCGCATCGTACCCGTTACAGATCGCAACACAACTGCTTAGACACGTCCTCCGTACGGCATCACAAGACATCATGCTGGACATCATTTCATTGTCATTTTGCTTAAAATTCCGTAATCTGCTATATTCATAATGATTGATCAATTACCTCAGTCGCCTCGTAATAGAATGGTGATAGAACAATTTTACCATTTATTAATATGGAGTGGAGTGTCAGTGGTTAACCACTGGTAAGTCATAATAAAGTAATTTTGTCTGTACATTACGCAACTTGTCAAAATCGATCATTGTATTATAATGATCGATTTTGAAAAATTTCATTGATTCATGAGGTCGTTGTTCGATGATTCCGATACTATTGTATTAGCAGACTAGAGCCCCAGAACGTATGGTTCAGCAAATTTCTTTAGAAAGTTACATAGGTATATAACGCACTTACTATATAGAATCATATTATCAACATCATCGACCTTTTAATCGTCCCACTGCTGGGCACAAATCTCCTCTAATACAGAGAAGGATTGAGCGTAATCACCACGCTTGCTCAATGCGGGTTGTCGATTTCAGACTTAAAAGTTCAGGTTTCCTCAAGATGTTTTCCTCCACCTTTTAATCAGTCATTGGTGTCCAAGATATACAGAAAGGACATATAACTTAGAAAAGTTACATTGGTACTTGATTGACCTGTAATCGAACTCGCACACTCATACTTGAGAGGCTGGTGTTTTAACCACTAGGCACTAGGGTGTATGTACATGGCATCATATCCTATTCTATCCGCTCGTGATATATGTAGTTATATACTAGTACGAGGGGATAGGGCGACTCAGTTGGAAGACAGCCAGAACAATTTTACAATGTATAACAATTTTACAATGTATGACTTCACTTTATTTAACTTCGAGTGACGAGTATGTTTTTATTTTTTATTATTATTTGGATGGTTGTTTCTTAATATTGAATAAAGTTTATTATTATTATCTAATTTAATAAATATAGTTTAAAAAACTAAAAAAAACATGCTTTTAAAAATATCAAACTAAAAAGTTAAAAATAATTTGAAAAAAAAAAAGCGTGGGGCGCTTAATATACAAAAATTATGGCACAAAGCGCCTCACGCTTTTTTTTAAATTATTTTTAACTTTTTAGTTTGATATTTTTTAAAAGCATATTTTTTAAACTTTATTTATTTTCAACTTTTTAGTTCGATATTCTTTTTTTAATAAAAACTGAATGAACGAACGTATTGAACACGGTGGGACATTTTACAGTAATAAGCCGCTAACTCGTGGTCCAAAGAGTTAGAGACGGACAAACAAACAAGCAAACAAGCAAACATACAAGTGAAGCTAATAAAAAGCATGTAAAAAGCACTCGCGCACTCGCAGTGAGTCGCTGTGGCGCCTTTGACGATGCTTGAGATTAGGTACTATTACAATAGCTTTATTTGGCAAATTCAGAGTACTGGTGACATTTACATAATGGAGACAGTAGAAGGACCAATAGGAAAATTACTCGGAAAATACGTAAATTGAAGTAATTAACACTCAAATAAAATGTGGGAATGTCTTTATTCCCACTCAATTCAATTTGAGAGTAAAATCACTGTGTACCAATAAAAGTTAAAATAAATTATTCCAGGGTAATGCAACCCACAATGGAAAGTAACCATAACGTCTAGATTGGTTTCACGGCAGTAATTGATGGCATTTGTTTGTGGGACCCATAAAACGTCTATTCAATTTCGCTACGCACCTATTACTGCCTTTGTATCGGGTTGGTAAAGAAAAATGGTAGAACCAGCGACCTCAATGGCACCGACGTTCCGTTTGAGAGCAAACATTTGCGGAAAAGAAAATGGGGTGCGATTTTTTCTTTTTGGGAAAAGTTATTCAAAATGGTATTTGGAGGTAAATTTTTTTGGACACTTGTCCTAAAAAATTACTTTTTTCAATGGATTTGTTGATTATGTCCGTGAACTTCAACTGTGGAGTTTTTGCCGGGTTTTCTCTATAGGAAAAGGCCGATTGGAACCATTCACCTAGCTTTAGACGTTTGATTTTGACCGGCCTTTTTTTTAAACTCCTAAGTAAGAAATATTCCTTTGACAACAATAAAAGAATATACCTACTTAACTAGGTTGAAAAAAGCAGACGATGATGTGACCTAGGTTTAAAGTCATTGAAAGATAAAGAAGAAAGACTGAAAGATACGTACATTGAAACCTCTTGTCTCTTAATGTTATCAGATTAGAGAAAATTTAAAGGCTTTATACAAAGCTTTCTATTGTATTGTAATTGAGTTTTGGAGCCATTAGATAGATACTAGACAAGTTCCACATATTCTAAATGTCTTCATAAAACCTTGTTAGAATTCCACCGAAACTAAAACAAGAAAATCACCGAGCCTTTCAATTAACGCAATTTATCTGAATGTCGCTTTTCATCTCCAAATCTGAGGTCTTAACAAATTAAGTTAATGTAATAAATTACTGGCTTTGTTATCCCGTGTAATCAGAGAGAACCGTGAAAAATATCTTTCACTGCCGCAATATTGAACTATAAAGTGAGGAAAGCTAAGTTGATTTTAAAATGAATCGGCATTTAAGAGGTTGCAACAAAACAACTTTTAGTAACAATGGAAATTAAACCATGTAGCATGAAGTTAAGGTTACTGATCACAAAATTAGTTGATTTTAAATTTTCTTTGGTTGATGTTTGGGGCTAGCTGTGCAATATTATTATTTTCCTAGTAAACTCCTTTATCCGTTGAGCAACAGGTGCATATGCCTAAGCGGTTTTTATTGTTCATACTAAAGAAGAGCCATTGGATCTCTATGGCTTACATCCTGATAATTAGATTATGCTCGTTTATATAAATATTAAGATTAGAATCAGTAATTATTACTCGTTTTCTAATTAATAAGTATTGTATGTGGGCACGAGGAAACAGAAAACTGAAAATGCTTTGAAAATATTTTTTTTATTCTCCAACCATTTTCAATGGGATTTGAAAGGGTTGGGAACAATACAAAATGACTGTCTAAAACATTTTGGTGCCTTGTGTTAATCCAATGCCTACATTATTGACTTTGCCTGGGGTAACTTGACACATTAAGCATAAGAAAGAGTCTGTTACAGTTCGCGTCAAACGCAGTACTTCACCCCTTACCCCCCTTGACCTATTAATATATTACTGCGCAGCGGCTCGCCTCATCTTCCAAGTTTAAATCGAAGTGTATACATGTATGGTTGATAGAAAAGACGCTCCTAATACGAATAAAAAAAAATGCAGTGGTTTGCACTCCGAGAGTGCTGGCAGAAGCTTGAACATTTTGAAATGGTTAAGGAATAATTTCACACTAATTGCTTTATTATTTCATGCACACAAATTTTAAAAGTATACAGACGGTTAACTCATCAGTAGTCATCATCCGTGGATGCACGTAGCAAGCTCTATTAGTACAAACACATACGCACACTCGTGTAAGCGTAAGACGTTTGCAGAAGTGTGCGTAGACGCCGCACCGCTTAAACGGAACAGTAGAAGCAGCCATACAACTGTGCGACGTTCTACCATCTCCCCGTCTTACGAATTTTTGATCAGGGTCACGAGTCCCAAGGTGAGGTTGTATTTATTCCAATCAATATTTATTCCATCCCAAAAAATTATGCACAACGCCCTGAAGAAGCTTTCACTGCAAAAATATCTATAACAAGCTAAATTTTGATCTGTAGGTTGCATGAATGTGTGGCATATGTTTACTGCCTGCAAATTCTCTGTAGTGGCCAAGAGCACAACAATAAAACATTAACCTACTTCCATACATGAATAGGCACTGCATTTGCCATGCGGTACCAGAGCAATTTAGAATGTGTATACTCTGTGTATATTGCGTATCCAGCGTTGTTCAAAATTATGGGACTTATAACAAAATGAAGTTTTTCATCTTACATGATTTAAATCGTCGCAAAAATTTTTCGAGCGCACTACCAACGACGCTGCGCCAAAGGGAGATTGTTCTGGAGACTCTCCACGACCACACTCCAGACACAACAACATAGGGCACATCGTACCCAGCACACATGCAACACAACTGATCAGACCCATCTTCCGTACGGCTTCACCAGACATCATGCCGGAACACGACGAATCGCTTGGCTACTTTGTCAAAATGGTCAAAGAAGACATCGTCAGGAAACCAGCACGGTCTAGAACCAAAAATTGGAAGTACTCTCGCTGGACCCGCATATCCTTCACGCGGGTCCAATGCGGCCCACTCCCTCTCACAGAGAGGAGTCCTGTATCCCAGCAATGGGAATATTATAAGATTATTACATTAAGTTTTAATTTATGAAAATCTAATAAAGTTTTTCAAAGGTTCCAATTAATCGGCAACAAATAATCCTTCTTAACGCTTAGGTATGAAAGTAACTCTGTCTATACATATTAGTATTTATTTATTTATACTTGTGCACTAAGAAATATACAGAGGCGGATTGAATTGAATTCTAAGGCTTCTCCACCAGTGAATCATAGGTGGTGATGAAATTAGATGGCAAGTGCTTTAGCTGAAAACAATGATAAGAAAAAACAATCTTAACACTAGTTAAATAAATACTTAAATAAGCTATTAACACATACATACTATTACCAGAATATATAGGTTACACCTGTAATCGCCTGCGGGTTGTGGAGGTCAGACGGCAGTCGCTTCACGGTAAATATCAAAGTTTAGCCAAAATCAGCATTTAAATTGGTATAACGGACCCCGGACTCCAAAGCTGAAGAAGCTTCGGATTCGACTGGGATTAACGCTGAGATGATAATGATATACAAAACTAAAACTTAGAAGAGAGGTGCTGAGATGTCTCTACTCTAATTGTTTAGAAAATCACTTTGAAATTTCCGCATAAATGCAAATCGACTGGTGGCCATCTTGATATCAAGAGGAAGCACATTCCACCGATTATCAGTATTCTGTAGGTAAAACATAAATATTTTCTACTTAAACAGCTGTGATTCAAATTAAGTTCTTCATACAAAACTGAACTCTCGGTCCATTGCAAAGCTGTTATTTTTGTATTAAGAACTTTTAGCGTAGTCAGAACAAAGATCAAAAACTAAAATGTTTCCATAGCTTGAAACTAGGTCTTAAAGATAAACCTTATTTTGTAATCGCCTCTCTTGTGGCTCAGGTTTTAACGGGCGGTGAAATGGACTTTCTTGCGTGTGCCATTAGAAAGAAGAAGTTGTGCTTTTAAAAGGTCTGTTTTAAATGGCAGTGCAGCTAGGTAACGCTTCCATTGTTTGCTTGTAGATACAAAGACATAACTTAGCTATAACATTGTAAATATGCTACAAAAAAGGAGTACATGCCAGTTTGCATATCCTAGAAATATAAATTGGAAATAGAAATTGGAAGGCATATGACATCTCTACCAAGCTATACTGGACTCAGGTGATCGCTTACCCACTTCTCACTCAGAGGAGGCCGGTGTCTCAGCAATAAAAATATTGTAGGCTGATTATTGTTAATATATCATTAGGATTATTTTAGGGTCACCAAGATAAAGGTCGACCCTGGGAGCTGCTGTTAATTCGATCAAAATTAAAAGTTCTTCTGCTAGCTAGCTAGTAGTTAGCTTGTAGGTTTTTTAACCAAGTATAAGTCTAATGTCTGGTGAAGCCGTATGAAGGACAGGTCTGAGCAGTTTTGTTGCGATATGTACCGGGTACGAAGCGTGAAATGTTGTTGCGTCGGATGTTTGGTCGTGCAGGGTCTCCAGATCAATCTCCCTCTAGGTTTAACGTTGCATCACCTCGCTGCCGTCTTCCTTCCTATTCACTAAGTTTTTTTAAGTGAATAGGCTTAATAAACTAGCGCGCTTTATCATCAACGATTGCATCACTGCTTACCATCAAAGCGGCGGGGTTGCAGTAAAGCACTAGTTTAAAATAAAAAAAAAGTATATAAAAATACAAATATTTTTTAAGTATCTGCGGGTCAGTTCTGAATGAACTTAAAACTTAGTTAAAATGAGGTGTCACCAGGTTGAATCACTTTTTCACGGTCTCCGGAAAACACCTTTTCTTTACAAAACGATGATGAATTTTCTAGGGACCGGACGCTACTAAAGTTTTATGTCCCAGCGACCCTTTTAGCACGAAAGTAAGCTGTCACCTAGAAAGAAGCTTTTAACGTCGTCGATACAAGGAGTAAGTTGGTACATAAGGTTCGAACGTATATAAGTCTAGTAGATGTCAAAGTTATGAATCACCCCTGTCCTCAGTAAAGGATGTCCGTACGTGAGCAACGGAATGGACTTCCGTCCATGTTTCCACTGTAATGGAGATTGCTTTGACTTTTTAAATGCTAAGTCGTGGGTGTGAAAGCAGACGTTCGTAATTTTTATATTTTATGTTAAAGCTATATTTAGGATTAGTTTGAGCTGTAAGGAATATATTACATTTCTAACGTTTTATTTAAAAATAAATTTCTGATTCTATATGATTTAATTGCTCAAGTGTTTTGTTTTCTTAATTTAGTTTTATAACAATACTAGCTGACCCGGCGAACTTCGTTCCGCCATAAAGGCAATATCAGATGACTACTTTTTAAATTAGGATAATTTTAAATAAATGAATATTATTATTCAATGATTCTTTATTTGGGAGCACAATCCTGGCGATTCTCCGGAAATCTTTAATGTGATACAATACTCGCAAACAACATCCATTGGCCCAATGCGAACGCCATTGTGCTATATTATATGCGTATTGAAACGCTGCCCGATTCAAATCAGTATTTGATGAATTTCTTCTTGTGTTTCGTAAATTATCTAGCGCTTGATCTCTGAGGTTTGCTTGACGATTTCGCATTGCCAACCGAGCCATTTCACGGGCTGCCTCCCTTTGCTCTGGTGAGTGAGAAGCACGAAGTCGAGCCATACTAAGGCTGCGCCTTCAAGTGCAATTTCTTGCTCTTCTTCAGTTTTTTTTTTTTGTTGTGGATGGAAATCATCAAGTGACCTCTCCCGCTCTGGGCGGAGCGGAAGGGCGTGTCAGACTTTTATTGACTAAAACCCACCCGTGTTCCTTCACTTGCCTGTGCAACGGCCAGTGCCATGGTTTCTTTTTTAATCAACCCGCAACCCTGTGGACCAGTCCTCGTGGACACCGTCAAGGTGTGCTGACATCTCTTTGAGGCACGTGTGAAACACAATGGGCTGTCAACCCGGGCCTGGTTCTTACAAGGAGGCGAGCTGCCTATCCCTCGCCGCCCGCAAGCCCGCGCCTACGGCGGTTGGGAGTCCGATGTTGCCTCCCGACCAGGGCGCTTCCTGCGGCGGTTTGAGCCGTGAGTGTAGTGGGATGTCCGCTCCCTCGCGCGCTCCGCCTCCTCCTTTGCCAGCATCACTGCTTCACAGAAGGAGGTGAAAGCTTGCCATGCACTTTTGCTCCGGACCAGGGTCGGACGCGAGAGATCGCCGCCGATCGCCGCCACGAGAACACGGCTGTGCTCTATCCAAGCCGGGCAGACCTCCACCTTATGCTCCACCGTGTCCTCAGGGCGATGCACACAGTGGTCACCCTGGCGTTTCCTCCCGCCTTATACGGAACAGGAACCTCACGAAACAGCCGTGTCCGGTGAGGACCAACGTCAGTCGGAAGGTGATACCGCCGCTATTGCGGCGTGCTCAGTGCTGGATTTATCAATCACACTTTCCATGTCGCCATGAGACCCCGCAGGAACTCTGTCCGCTGTACTGCGATTTTTCGCGGCAACAGAGTTATGCCTCCTCTCATCACTCCCACATGTGGGCGAGGGATAGTGTTTCTCCACAATTTAATGGATGTTATTATACATATAAACGTTTCTTTTTAATTACTCTATATATTAAAAGAAACCTCATCAAAATCTGTTTCGCAGTTTTAAAGATTTAATCATACAAAGGAACATAGGGAAAGAGAAAGTAACTTTGTTTTATAGTATGTAGTGAAGTGGTAAATGGCACAGCAATACAATATTAGAAATTTTGAAGTTGAAGTTTACTTTGGGGCTTTTATTAAAAAAATTAAACCGACAGAGAGTATTTATATTCCTTGCTTTAAATAAATGCATCAACATTAAACCGGTAAGACTTTTTTTAAATATACTGAGTAGTGCAGGAGTGTGTTTGTACCATTTTTAACAAATGAACCGCTAACTTATATTTTGACTGAGTTCAAAATCAAAAATCAAAATCAAAGCATTTATTTCAAATAAACCAGTTACAGGCACTTTTGAATTGTCAGAAGGTCGGTCAGTCAATAAGATGAAGCTAGTCGCCCATTCCAAAGAGTAGGTACCTATGGAGAAGAACGGACAAGAAACTCCATGGACACTCTTTTAAATTTTCAAGCTAATTTTACAAATATTTGATTACATCATTCATGTTGAAATCAACCGTGTGAGAACGATGCAGAAATAAATTGTACGCCGATAGCGTCCATTATGGAAAACACACGAAATCAATTCAGAAATTAAAATACGCCGTGGCAGCTAAGAGATGACCAGTCCCCTCCGACGGCGTCCGTTCACGAACATGACGAATGGATCAGCATCATTCAGTTCAACCATATTAAAGGGAACCTAATGACCCAACACACACGCCACCATCAGCGAGACATTTGAGTGAGCATGACATACTCTCAACAGCCAGAGCACTATCAAGTCAATAAAAAAGACTAACCCAACAAAAAAATGCCTTACAGCACATTCGTAATGTACGAATGTGCTGTAAGGCATTTTTTGCTGCTGTGCTGTGCTCACACGTTTGCCATGCAATTATACAATACTAAGAAATTGAATCTACACAATGCTAATATAGTTTTGTCCAAGGTTCAGCAGCTCCAACAGTGTTTCCGAATACTAAGTTTAGCTCCTGTGCAGCTGTACAAGTGCCGAACACCTCTGTCAGCGATACAATTCCGTAACGTATAATATGCTTGGCTACATAGTGTGTAATACAGGCTTTGAACTAATAACATAAACAATTACATGTTAAAACTACAAGAGGAAAAATCAGTTATTTTGTTATTCCATGTCAGTTGCGTTTTGTTAAACCATGTCTTATATCACGTCACACGGGAACGACAGAAACCGCGGGAACGGGATAAAAAGTATCCTATGTCATACGTCCTTCTCCCAGTTCTTATCTACCTCCCTACCAATTTTGAGCCATACTGGTTAAGCGGTTCTTGAGTTATAAATATAGTAACTAACACGACTTTCATTTATATACATAGACTTCATTCAAATCGGACCAGCCTAGGAGGAATTGTACATTTGGAACAGTGACGTACACACGTACAGCAGATTTAGGATGGAAAGAAGAAACCCATGGAAAGCATTGTCATCTACATTTGTAACAAAGATATCATACCTCTCTCTACCCCTAGAGCTCTTGTTTCTGTCTCTTTAAGTTAAATAAAAAATCTTAAATAATTATTTATTTCTATTTATTTTTTTCTCTTTTAGTTCATAAGTACAATTTTAGTTAAATAAAAAAAAAATATATCTTTTTTATTTTTTCGCCTTTTAGTTCTTATGTACAATTATATTTTTAAGTAACTAAAAAAATTAAAAAAAAACTATAAACTTGTCTAAAAACAAAAAAAAAAAAACTTGTGATTGACCGGGTTTGAACCGAGGAACACCAGCCATCGCGAGTAGACCATACCAATATCGACTACGCTACAGCCGCTATGTCAAGCCGCGCGAAATTAGCGCCCATATTATGCGTGAAATATTGCGAAAGAGAAAACTCGAAAATATGCGCTTCCCCAGACATAAAACTGAGCTAGATCAATTTCTCGTCCCCGAAAACCCCCACATATTAAATTTCAGCGAAATCGTAAGAGCCGTTTCCGAGATCACATGCTTCTTCAAGCGATCAGCGCCATCTGCCGGGCTGATTTGTAAATCAAAACCATCCAGGTCGCAACTCAAACGCATACAGAAAAATTCATTAAAATCGGTCAAGCCGTTTAGGAGGAGTTCAATGACATACACACGTACAGCAGAATTATATATATAAAGATATGTATAGTTACCAAGCGTCTTCTCGGTCCGCTCGTTTCATCATGGACCTCTTCCATCGCTATCCATTAGACGTAAGCGATATGGGCGAGGCCCATTTTGCTTTTTTTTTTTAATTTCTACAATGTAATAATTTAAGGCATTCCTGTGGGCACAAAAACAGTTAGCTTCAGTATGAAAACCTTTTTTTTTATTCCCAATATGTACACACATCAAAAGTGTCTAGGGATCAACATATATTTTTGCAATAACTTTTCTCCTGATTGATATTAATTAAAATTTTCTTTAAGGATTCATCAAATAAAGTGTTTTCGTTTGTCACAGTAACGATAAACAAAGTCACCTTTGCATTAATAAAGAAATTTGCCATTTTCCTAATAAAGGGATATTTGACATTTGAACCACTAACACAAAAGTTCGAAAAAAGACTGAAATAACAGTTTTCTCTAAAATTTTATTGGGTAACTTAAACAATTAATAATCCGTGTTTCTACCGCGAACACTAACAACACAAGAACATCGGTTTGGCATACTCAAAATGAGTTCATCAAAATCACGCTGTGGAATGGCCGCCCATGTTCGTTGCAACAACAAAAAAGGTCTTCTTGCGACTGGATACCCTCCATATTCGGCAGAGCTCTTCTCTGTAGCATATCCCATGCATGCTCAATCGGGTTCAAGTCTGGCGACTGAGCAGGCCAGGGCAGGACATTGATGTTAGCTGCGGCGAGAATCTGTCTTACAACTCTTGCGGTGTGCGGTCGTGCATTATCATGCATTAACTGAAATAAGGGACCGATTTGCACTTGTAGAGGAACGATGACGTCTGATACAATCGTTTCAGCATAAATTTGAGCGTTGGGGTTGCCTCTGATCCAAATCAACTCAGTTCTTCCGCCGATCCAAATACCCGCCCATACCATGATGGTTCCACCACTATAAGGATGGACTTCCTGCCAGGATTTTAATCGCTGTTGGCGTCCAGGGGTTCTCCAGTGTCGTATACGTCTTGTATCCGGTCTCATACCAAAACGAGACTCATCAGAAAAGCACACGAAACGCCATTGTTCTTCTGCCCAATTTCTGTGTTCAAGAGCCCATTGATATCGAATCCTACGATTGTGCATTGCTATAGGTGGTACCGTAGCGGTCTTCGGGAATGAAGGTTCACTTCATGCAAGCGGTTTCTGACTGTTTGGTCGCTAATTAAGTTCCCTGAAGAGTGATGAAGCCTCACGGTTAACATCATGGCGGTTATTGTTGGAGCTCTTCGAGTTAAGATTTGAATGTATCGGTCTTGTCTCCGTGTGGTGCAGCGATACCGTCCTCCATGGCGCTCAGCCACGGTACCAGTGCTTCGGTAACGTGTCCAAAGTCGACTGATAACACTCTGACTTGTATTCAGAGCTAAAGCCACAGTACGTTGCCGGGAACCAGCTTCTATCATTCCCACGGCTCTGAGCATTTCTTCCCTGCTTAAATGACGTCGCGCTCCATAATAACGTTGGTTTTAATCAGTAGTAGGGAAACAGTAGCACTAATAATGTCTTCAATGCGTTGTATGTTTTTATAGGAAAATATTGACAGCTGATTTTCATCTTTTACTCGAATTTGATTCACAGTTCCTGATTCAAATTATGAAATGCACCAAAAGGATCCATATAAATTTATAAAATCATAAATTTATTACAAAGCCACATCTCAATCTCAAGAAATCCGCATAAAAATGCTTGATCCCTAGACACTTTTGATGTGTGTATATTATTCCCTCTTTATGTTATACATGTTCACATATTTTTGTGCTATCCTGTATCTACTTAAAATCATAACATTGTCCGATTATTCATATTGTCATGCTGTTGTTACTACGTTAGAGTAAAAAAAAATGACATTACACATACATTACATTTACATTACATTTATGACATTATTATCTGCCGTACATAGAAGGACTGGAACAATTTGCTTGCAGTGGTCTTTCCATCTCACTACAATTATTTTAGTGTCTTCAAGTGTGAATAGGCTCTTAATAAACTAGCGCTTTACCATCAAAGATTGCATCACTACTTACCAGGCGGGTTCTTGTAGTTTGTAATAATTTGAAACAACGCTTTCTTAGATTTGACGATAATTAGGCATTTGTGACATTAAAATGTCACATTTTTTTCTTTTTTATCATGTCGGCATAGAACAACCACCCTTAATGATAATTTTCCAAGTTTCTACAAAGTAAAACAATTCAGCTTTTCATGAAATGTGAGATGAAAATGAATATCATACTCAGTTCGTATGTAATACATTGGTTTGTTTAACTCAGTGCATTGTTTCCTTGTGAGCAACAGGAAAAAGTAATTGAGGTTGTGGAAGAAAACCACTGTTTTACAATTTTGTAAACTGTGGATATTGTAGGTAATGTGCGTATTCTCAGTAATCTGCCGTAAGGAAAAAGACGCATCTAACATATTTTTTCCAAATTGAGTTACATGCATATTCTAAATCAGTAAAGAAATAGCATACAAAAAATGTTTATTTTTCGCATGAAAAAATGTTAGATGCGCCTTTTTCCTTATGACGGCAGTAATATCACAATCAAAGTCGAGTTATAATTAATCTCAATACTACATTCGCGAGTTGCGGGTTTATAGTTACCTTGCGGATTAATCAATTCGCTGGCGACACACTTTACGTGGTTTAAATAATGTTCTAATTAGGCATACTAGATGCGCCCAAGGTAAACGGATGATATGTATCCGATGCATTAATCCTAGTTATTTTGTGTTCTTACCAATATTATAAGGGTGTTACCACACCAATCGAGCGATCGTCGATCGATGGTAGAATGGATTAGTCGACGTCGATCGATAGTTTCTACTACACCAATCGATCGATAGCCGATAGATGCCATCAATCGATGGTAGAATGGATTGGGCAACGTCGATCGTTAGTTTCTACCACACCAATCGATTAATGGCCGATAGATACCATCGATCGATTGTAGAATGGATTAGTCGACGTCGATCGATAGTTTCTACCACACCAATCGATCGATAGCCGATAGATGCCATCAATCGATGGTAGAATGGATTAGTCGACGTTGATCGATAGTTTCTACCACACCAATCGATCGACAGCCGATAGATGCTATCGATTGATGGTAGAATGTATAGAGCCACGTCGATTGATAGTTTCCACAAGACCAATCGATCGATTGTCGATCGACTTCTGCGTCTTTGTAATAATAGTACGAGTTACATCGTACTGGCCAACAACGCATCCTCTTGTGTATACATTTCGAAAGAAACTGATGGAATATAGCCGGGGTTAATCGATCTACGTTGACCGATGCCGTCGGCCGATCCCATCGACCGGTATCCGTCGATCAATTAAAGCTACCACACCAATCGATCAACCGCGACCGATGTCGATCGATAGCATCGATCGACTATTGATCGATTAGTTTGGTGACCTAACTCGGAAACCGGAAAACCGGAAACCTAAATCGGAAAGTGAGTTTGTTTGTTCCGCTTTCACGCCGTAAGTGCAGAACCGATTGCTTTGAAATTTTGCAAACGTAAAGTTAAAAAGTCTGGATTAAATAATAGGGTCCTTTTTATCCCGGAAAAATTTGATATTCTAAGGAAAAAAATGTTGTTATCTTCATAAAAGTTCGGTAATTTATTGCAAACGAATATGCCTGAATATGAATATAATTAATCCCCGAAATTGAGGAATCTAAAGGCGCGGTGTAACAGAATTCCACGCGGCGAAGCCTGAGGAAAGCTAGTTTAAAAAAAACTACATAAAAAATTAAACCCGACCGCTGAAAACTCTTAAAAGTATGAAACAAGAAATTAATCTCATTTGAAATTGTTTTGTACAAACTAATAAATATGTATTTAGTATTTATCGTATATTAAATAAACTTACACGTAATGTATTTTAATGTATTTAATACATATTCATAATGATGCTTAGAGGACAGTCGTAAGCTTCCAAAGATCTTCATTTGTCATGATAATTAGTTTAGAAGTTCTGTGGGATTAAAAAGCACTTCCCTCTCTTTAAACATGTCATTATATTTTATTTGCTCTTGTATGATGTTTATTAATTAGATGTTTATATTTAGTTTAACTAGTATGATTCATTTAACGTATATATTTATTGTATACTCTAAGTAAATAGTACACTGTAGACTAGGTAGTCGGAATAGGAAGGAGAGAGAACAGTAGGTACACTTTCTCTCCTTCAGTATTCCATTCAAAGTTGTCTGTAAAGATCTCTCTTAGCGATAAGACCGCCCATTGTGTCACCCTTTGTAAAATCTTTATATTTATGTTCTGTAATCTATATGGTGTACATAATAAAAGTATTCTATTCTAATAATACGCGTACATACATACCGGTTAAAATTATAGCCCTTCTATTTGTTCATTCTACAAATCCCCACTGAGAATCGATGAGGATTTGTGAATTATTGCCGGGAGATATAACACGTTTGATGTCAAATAAAGAAACTCAACCGAATATGATTGAACTTGAAGCCGTTCCAAACAATCGGGACATGTTCAAGCAAGTAATGATGACAATATATACAATAAGTAAAAGAAAACCTTGTGCGATCCGTGAAGGTATTGTTAGGTAGCGATAACTGATTCTACTAATGCTTACAAAGTCGCGCTAAACTTAAAAAAAGATCTCCCTAAAAAATTAATATTATTTCGCAAAAAAGAGGTAACTTAAAACATGTGCAGTAGCAGCCATACGGGCGCGGACGAGGAGGCAGGGCACGCGGCACGCCGCATTGCTATTCGCTCAGAATTATACCGTCAAAAATAATGTTGTCACTTTTTAAAAATTACCAAATTTTGGGGAAGTTGGAATTAATTCGCGGGAAAAGAGGTAATTTCAAAATTCACTAGTATTGTTACTATGATGATTATTTAAAATTTCATATTTTATTTGGTCATGTGTTTACCTAACCTTTATTATCCTCACGGGTCGCACGGAAGAAACGAAAAAGCCTTATACAAAAAAAAAAAAATACGGCACAGAGGGAAAAATAATTTAAATTTCGAAAACCGTTTGTTTAGTGTTGGTTCAGTATTTCTTCCAATAAAAAAATAACTACACTCACCGGAGATAATTGTTTAACATCCTTACAAATATTAAAAATCGGAGAGTGAGTTTGTTTTGTTTGTTCCGCTGTCACGCCGTAACTATTGAACCGATTGCTTTAAAATTTTGCAGACGTAAAGTTAGACGTCCAGATTAAATTATAGGGTACTTTTTTATTAAGTAAAATTTGATATTCCCACGGGATAATCTAAAAAGCGCGATATAACCAGAATTCAACGCAGGCGAAGCTGGCGGGCGGAAAATATTACATATACAAAAAACACTCATCATCATCTCAGCGTTAATCCCAGTTGCATCCGTAGCTTTTTCAGCTTTGGAGTCTGGAGTCCGCTTTACCAGTCTAACTGCTGATTTTGGCTAAACTTCGACATTTTCCGTGAAGCGACTGCCGTCTGACCTCCACAACCCGAAGGCGATATCTAAGCATTGCTGTTAGACCAATTGTTAGACTTTTGAGGCTCCAACAACCCGTAACGACTGCCACTAGATATTTGTATGGCAACCGGACCAACGGCTTAACGTGCTTTCCGAGGCACGACAGACCAGTACAAATATTCATATTCATGCATACAATATTTGCACTATGGGGATCGAACCCGCGCCTCCTTGCGCAACGGCCGCGTTCGCTACCGCTACGCCACGGAGGCTGTCGGCTGTCACGCCGTAACTATTGAACCGATTGCTTTAAAATTTTGCAGACGTAAAGTTAGACGTCCGGATTAAATTATAGGGTACTTTTTAATAAGTAAAAATTTGATATTCCCACGGATACCTAAAAAGCGCGATATAACCGAATTCAACGCAGGCGAAGCCGCGGGCGGAAAAGCTATTACATACACAAAAATACACTGATGTAAAACAACTGCCAGTCACCATCAAATCAATTCCTCGCACTCTAATGCAAGAATCTAGAATTCTAGATCAAACCGCCTAGAATGCAATGCAGATAATTCCACTCCATCAAACGAAAATCCTTCTTTCGTAAAACCGCTTGAACTGCAAAGTCTTCTATTGTATCCCACAGAAATAAGACATACGCATTACTTAAAGCTGTAAGTATCGTAAAACCCGTTTCTTTTTACAAGTTTTCGATATGGTTGAAATAACTTTCTGTATTCACATCGGAACTTTCGAACGACTAGGTTACGTTTTTGGTTCCACACTCGGATCATGCCAACTGAGCCCCATTGCTAAGCTCCTTTGTCTGTCTCCGTCCTTCACGGGGCACGGAACCGTAGTTTTCAATAATTCTGTGTTTTTTTTCAATATACAAATCATACGAGTTAATCCCAGAGTCGTAGTGTCCTAATAAACATTAGGACACCACGCTACACGCAACACCAGCTTTTCAAGTATGAGTATGCGGATTTATTCCAGGTCAGGCAAGTACCAATGTAACTTTTCTATAGTTATGTGTACTTTCTAAGTATATCTTGGACAACCAATGACTGATTACAAGGTGAAGGAAAACATCTTGAGGAAACCTGGGCTTTAAGTCTGGAAATCGTCAACCCGTATTAAGCAAGCGCGGTGATTACGCTCAATACTTCTGTTGAGAGAGGAGACCTGTGCCCAGCAGTGGGACGCTAAAAGGTTGATGATGATACAAATCACAAGACAGCGTTTACGACATGGCAAGACACTACACGATTGACGACACGGTTGGGGCAGTGGCTGAGCGATTGAACTGCTGCAATGCGTATCGCGGGTTCGATTCCCGCACGGAACAAATAATATGGCCATGTGAGTTTTAAACGTTTGTAAACGCAGTCGCACACACGACACAGGAGTAATTCCTAGTGTGGGGCAGTTTAAAAGAGATATATACATAGGTACGTATGCGATAGGTAATTTAGTTAGAACTCAAAATGTTCAATAATTTTATTTCAGTTCAATTATCCAAAAAAGAACGAAAAGGTATTACTGTTAGTCTGCATCATCCCACTACTGGACAAAGACTCTTCGCTTGATTCCTAGCTCCATCGATCCGGGGCTAAAGTAGACCACTGGTCGTTTAAAATAATTTAGTGTTTAACACAGTACGGCAGACAAAGTCTTGCCGGCAAGCGATTCGTCGTGTTCCGGCATGATGTCTGGTGAAGCCGTACGGAGGACGGGTCTGAGCAGTTGTGTTACAATGTGTGCTGGGTACGATGCGTCAAATATTGTTGTGTGTGGTCGTGGAGGGTCTCCAGATCAATCTCCCTCTGGCGCAGCAGCGTTGGTCGTTGTTGGATTTAACATTGCATCAACTCGCTTTCTTCCTATTCACTCAGTTTTTGAGTGAATAGGCTAATAAACTAGTGCGCTTTACCATCAACAATTGTATCACTGTCAAGCACAAGTTTATAATTACACATAAATATGATATACGGCGGTACCGAACTCTTGTGTTCGACTCGCACTTGGTCGGGCTACTATTGAACGCGTGAAGTCTACACGTTCATAAAAAGAGCCTGGTTTTATTGTTACCCTCTTTAGGTTCAATTTACGAACTCGGTCGAATGGCGCCGACACTTTAAGTGGACCTTTAAGAATCGAATGTCAATGTTGATCTTCGAGTAACGGGGCGTTCTGTTTTCAAAATTTGCTCAACGTTATAATGTTTTACATAATGACAGAATCAGAGAGGCTATTCTTATATAATTTTGAGTAAGTTTTTTTTTTTAATATTTATAAACTAGTGCTTAACTGCAATCTCGCTTGATGATAAGCAGTGATGCAAGCGTTGATGGTAAAGCGCGCTAGTTTATTAAATATTTACTCTAGCCTTGAAGACATTTAAATTGTAGTTAAGCGGGAACACGGTGGCTGGCAAATTGTTCCAGTCCCTCGATATATGCGGTATAAAGAAGAGACTAAACGTTTCGACCGGATCCTAGTGGTGTCAACAACGTAAGGTGGATACCGTACGACGAGTCGTCCGATAATGGAACGAAGATTGAGGAATTAAGTCATGCTTTTCCTTTACACACACTCCAAAATGCATCTTAAAGAACAACGACAGGCTGGCTACTTTTTCATTTGAACAATAATGTTAACATAGATTTTCGATGAGATAGACCGATTGTGACTCGAATTTGAACGATTTTGATTGCGGGAATAAACGGTTTGATAACAAGTTGCTTAAGTGGGTACCTACTGGGTTACGACTAAAGCAGGGTTGCGACCTAGAGGTCGCAAGTTCGCAAATATGCAGTTTACATACTTTGTGTAAATAATTTCATTGCCGCTTGACAACTCTCAACGAAAACAGCGTGAGAAGTCAGCATATCTTAGACCCAAAATTCGTATGTCTCATCAACAACCGACACTTTTTTTTTTTTCCGGTTGGAAATCTTCATAGATGTCCGCCGCCTAGGGTGGGCGACGGGGTCTGTCAGACTTTACTGACTAAAACCACCCCGGTGTCTCTTCTATCACGAGCAAACGCGTGAGGCCGCGGGAGTCTAAATTCTTTCATTCTTTCATTAATTCTTTCAATTCTTTCATTTTCATTCTGGGTCAACGTGGTGGATTACGACGGAGATCAGACTGTGAACTTTCCTAACATTATAAGAATAATATCCCAGTACCTACTATGTTTATAGTGTATTGTATAATGTATATTATACTAATATATAAAGCTGAAGAGTTTGTTTGTTTGTTTGTGCGCGCTAATCTCAGAAACTACTGGTCCGATTCGAAAATTCTTTTGCGTTGGATAGCCTATTAATCCAGGAAGGCTTTAGGCTATATAACATCCGCTATGACTAATAGGAGAAGAGCAGTAACAAAAAATGTTGCGAAAACGGGAGCTAACGCAGCCGTACATATTGCCAATAGGAGCTGAGCATGACTAATTCCACGCGAACGAAGTCGCTGGCGGCCGCTAGTATACTATATAAATTTATTTCCTTTCTTCTTATCCTCATTTTCCCTCATGGATACCCTCTCACTGGGAGAATGTACGGTTATGTTGAATTACAACAACTAATGCCCCGCTTTTCTTTCGACAACCATAAGTCGGGGAAGGAGAGGGGAGATATACATGCACCTTCAGCCTCGATTGGTATTATATGGTTCCCTACATTATCTTCGCTTCCATAATTTTAATGCCTCGTAAAGGCACACGTGTTTCACTGCAGACGTCAGGTGGGGTATGTTTCACACCATAATGACAAAAGTACGTAAAGCATGAAAAGTTATAAATCATCAGAATACGTAAAATTTTTCCAGTATACTTCGTAGTGGCAGCACTACGAAAGTTCTGTCCTAATAGCGTTTGTCCAATAACAATATATCTTCATGTATTAGTGCACTGTCAGATGCGGCCTCATAACTTGTTCCTCGTAAATAAAGACTTCTAAATAAAGAAGAGTTATATGTTATATCTTTCATCGTTTTATATGTACATATGTGTGTGTATAGCTAGCCTATAAGGAAACGAAGAATATTTATGAATAATAAAATGAGAGAAGTAGTATAAATCTGTACCATGTTTTCCTTATGTAAAATAAAAATGACCGACAGTCTTCAGCTTTTGGGAGTTGAGATTTGCTCAAACCTAATCTTTGGTTGGTTCATTGGGTCGAAAACCAAGGTGTCCGCCAGAAAACTTGGCCCAATTGTAAAGACCCGGCGGTACTTCACACCAGGACTGCTTCTAATATTATACAAAGCACAGGTCCATACAGGTGTGGAGTACTGCAATAAAATTTAGGCTGGTGCTGCAAAATGCCACCTGCCAACTTTGGGTTCGACGGAGAAGCGGGCCAAGAGGCTACTTGGGGACCCAGATTTAGTTTAAAACGGTCTCTAAAGCCTGGAGCACAGGCGAAGAGTAGCCAGCCTATGGTGTTCGAGGAATTGCATGATTTAACCCCCGATTTCCGTTACATCACTCGACGTACGGCAAGTCCACCCTTACGTTGTTGACACCACCACGATCCGGACGAAGCTTTTCGCTTCCTGTTTTATACCGCGTATATCGAAGGACTGGAACAATTTGCCAGCGGCGGTGTTTCCGTCGCACTATAAGTTGAGTGTCTTCAAGGCTAGAGTGAATAGGCTCTTAATAAACTAGCGCGCTTACCGTCAACGATTGCATCACTACTAATATCCTGGCGGGATAGCCGTCAAGCTCTAATTTATAATTAAAAAAAAAAGGAATGAACACTGTTTACTATCCATGTATAAATAAGCATAGTTAACATTTACCTTATTCTCCTTTTTCCTATTCTAAAGCTCAGCGAGGTAGTAGCTTATCACACTAACAGTAGCAATGATAGTTTAACAGTTTTTAGTTTGATAGTAACAGTTCAACAACATTCATTGCATTATTTACGTTGTTGAGTAACTGAACGCTTCGAATGTATCAAGCAAAGGATAAGCAACCATTCACAAAAATTATTCAGATCTGATTGACAGTATGTATCGCGCAGTATACTGCTAGTTTTCTGAGAGCAACGGTGGCTTAGTGGTACCGGCCGCGACTTACAGCTTGTAGGTCGCAGGTTCGAACCCGGCGCTTTACCTTCAGTGAATCATCACCACTACCCTTAAAGCTGTGAAGAAAATATCGTGAGCAAAATCAACACTGGGTCAGCGTGGTAGATTTCGGCTCACTTACCGGACTTAGAATATTACCCACCCACATCCTCTCGTGGGTGTCGTAGAGCAGCGCTTCTCCTCTGTAATATCAAATTACTGCGATTCCCAACCCGCCTGCCAAGCGTGGAAATTATAGCAAACCCTCCAATCCAATGAAAGCCTTTGAGGAGGCCTTTGTCCAGCAGTGGAGGTCCACTGCTGGACAAAGGCCTCCCCAAAGGCTGATAAAGAAAAAGAAGCAGAATGTGAAATACTAACGAGAGTAATAGATTTCAATGACAACCGTATTAATCTGACGACCCCCGCCAGTCAAAATAAAACAACATACAAAACATGTTTGAAACTAACGTTATTTCAAGTTTAAAAAACAACTTTATCCTAATGGGAATTAAGTTGATTTCAGCACTACTGAAAAACTTGGATTTTTTTTTTTTGTAGAGTTTTAAGGTATTACTGAACTATATTGTGTAGGAATTAAATTAATTATTACTCCATAAACTAATTTTAATCTCCATAAAATAAT
Source organism: Sesamia nonagrioides (assembly GCA_017933935.1). Classification (NCBI taxonomy): domain Eukaryota; kingdom Metazoa; phylum Arthropoda; class Insecta; order Lepidoptera; family Noctuidae; genus Sesamia; species Sesamia nonagrioides. The sequence goes on along the minus strand of JADWQK010002062.1, from coordinate 1,070,958 downwards.
TATTTTATATTTTTGACGACTATGTCGCTAATGCAGAATAAGAAACCATAGATTTAATGACTTTCTTACTTCGTTAATTTCAGAAATGTCACATAACTGTGACATTTGCCAGCGGCGGTATTTCCGTTGGACTACAATAATTTGAGTGTCCTCAAGGCTAGAGTGAATAAACTAGGCTCTTAATAAACTAGCGCGCTTAACATCAACGATCGCATCACTGCTTACCATCAGGCGGGATTGCGGTCAAGCTCTAGTTTATCATTTATAAAAAAAATATATTAACGTCATTATTTTGAGAAATGTCACAGTTGTTATGCCAGTACTTAATTAATCTGTTCAAATATGTTTATTTTAGAGTGCTTACAAAGTCTTGTCGACTGTGTGCTTTTGCCTATTTATTTTAGTGCTTAAGTGTACAGAATGTTGTAGGTCGCAGTGAAATGTGTTCTCGGCTGTACAAATAAAACATTAGCTGTTGTAAATTCAAGAAATACAAACAACGCAACGGTTCTTAAAGTTTGTTTTACGCTTATTTTTAAATACGCCTTAAGTTGTCCTTTTTTTGGGTGGGCGTTCCAGCCTTTTACTGACTAAAACCCACCCGTGTTCCTTCATTTGCCTGTACACCAGGGCCACGGTTTCTTTTTTAACCATACCGCAACCCTAACCCAGGCGGCGGGTCTTCCTGGACCCCGTCACGTTGTGCTGACATCTCTTTGAGGCGCGCGTGAAATACACCACGTCGTCGACTCGGGCCTGGTCCTTGCTGGGCGGCGAGCTGCCCACTACTCACCGCCGGCAAGCCCGCGCCTACGGTGACCGGGAGTTCGATGTTGTCTTCCGACCAGAGCATCTCCTGCGGCGGCTACCGTTATGAGGGCGCTGGGATTCCCACTCCCTCATACGCTCCGCCTCCTCCTTTGTCAGCATCACTGCTTCGCAGAAAGAGATGTCGGACTGCCCCGAACTCTCGCTCCGGACCATGGCCTGGACCAGGGCCGGACGCGAGAGATCGCTGCCGATCACCGCCACGAGGACACGGCGGTGCTCTCCCCCGCTTGGGTAGAACTCCACCGTATGCTCCACCCTGTCCTGAAACTGTCAAATATTCTCAATCAACCTTGGGCTTCAATGCTTTGTAGATAAAGTTGAAAATGTATTAAACAAATCTGACAGATTGTAGTACCTTGATGTGCTGTCGTCTGTACATTATCGAATCATATCATGTTATTCGACTTTTGTTGCTCGATGTAGCTATACAGATTACATTACTATAATAAGCAACACATTCAACCCTGCTGTAACATCACTATTTAGTAAGATGTGCTGAAGTCACCTCACTATATGCATGTTGGCTTCATTCTCTTTGTAACTGTGTAGACGACAGCTTGTACTTCTAAATAATATAGTAAACGATATTATAAAATGATTATAAGTCTTTAATTCAATCATAAAAGAACATAACAAACCCTTCACGAAATCGAGACTCATTTACCTTTTTTCCGTACATTAGTAATCACAGAGCACTTTAAACTCCCCACGTTTTGCAGTAATACTAATTCAAACTTAAAGAGGGTTAAATTACCCGTGCAACCAGTTGCAATCCAATAAAAAAAGTTTAATGTAAAGCCCATTAGCTTGGTTAACTTTGTATTCAAAAGAAATAAAATACATTGTAAAGTGAAATTGCAGTTTGGACTGAAATGTAATGTATATGTACCATGTGTATTGTAATGTATTCAAACTTGTTATATTTACTCGTACTTATACCTGTAGGTCAAAATAAGCACTCCTTTAAAGTTGAGGGCTGTGTTTGTGAAATGATTGTTGATGTATAATGAGTCTCGGGGATGTAGAAAATCATCAGAATAGCGCCAACTACCCACTACTGGAATGCATATTCTGACCTGCAGGAATCAATGCAAATAAGTAATAGTTCAAATAACAAGTGTGACTAAATTTGCATTAGATTACAATTATTTTATTTATTTGTTAACTAAATCATGTGGTCGTTCCGTTTTCAAGACATTTCTTCATTTCATTACCATATATTTTTCTGCTTACTTTGTTACCTACTTTAGACGAACAATGCGCTTTATGTATTAACAGCATTAATGAATTGCATGACCATTACGATTAACGATTTAAATCTATACTAGTATACAATATGTAAAGAAAACCCTGTCCGATCCGTGAAGGTATTGTTAGGTATCGATAACTGATTATAATAATGCATACAAAGCCGGTCTAAACTTTAAAAAAATCCCCCTAAAAAAATAAATATTATTTCGAAATAGCGAGGTAACTTAATGCATGTGCGATAGACAACACGTTAGGCATACATCCGCGGGTGACGGGGGGCAGGGCACGCGGCACGTGGTCGCATCGCTATTCGCTCCGTCACAAATGGTGTTGTCACTTTTTAATAATTACCAAATTTTGGGGAAGTTTGCGACAAAAAAAGATTATTTCAAAATTCATTACTATTGTTACTATGATGATTATGTAAAATTTAATATTTTATTTGGCCATTTGTTTACCTAACCTTTATTATCCTTACGGGTCGGACAGGGTTTTCTTTACATATTGTATAAAGCTGTAGAGTTCGTTTGTTTGTTTGAACGCGCTAATCTCAGGAACTACTGGTCCGATTTGAAAAATTCTTTTTGCGTTGGATAGTCCATTAATCCAGGAAGGCTTTAGGGTATATAACGTCATGTTGCAACCAATAGGAGTAGAGCATAACTAGCTCCACGCGAACGAAGTCGCTGGCGGCCGCTAGTATATTATAAAGCTGAGGAGTTTGTTTATTTGTTTGTTTGAACGCGCTAATCTCAGGAACTACTGGTCCGATTTGAAAAATTCTTTTTCCGTTGGATAGCCCCTTATTTCAATAAGGCTTTAGGTTATATAACATCATGCTGGGACCAATAGGAGCGGAGTATATCGAAACCTACGCGGGTGAAACTGCTTTGCGCAGCTAGTATAATATATTTAAAAGTCTCTGGAGGCATGAGGAACAGTGGAATAAGTTCACTCATCCTCCATATAAAAGGGAGGATCCTCCCACCAGACGTGTGTTATATCTGGCGGGCACTTGCCGCATAGTTGCAATTGGAAAGTTGTATGTATGCTAATTGCACGGTAAACTCTGATTGCGAGATGTAGAATTCGTGTGACGTCAGAATGACGCGTTGTTCATTTGTGGCGTTTGTAGGTACCGCTACAAGTGGTTTAGATATCAACAACTGAGACAAATAATTGCCTTTCACTCTAATGTTGCTACTCACCCTTAACTACTTAGTGCATCTCAGTGGAAGTGAACGTACAAACCTATACGACAAATTAATGTGCGGAATTAACTACTACAACCTAGCGACTAACCAAAATGTAGCGCAGATTGTAAAGAAAGTAAAGCTTAAAAAATCAGAAATCGAAATCTAAAAGTCATTTATTTAAATTAGGCTGAGAATCAGAACTTATCGAATGTCAAAATTACAAAGGACAGTGCCCCTAAACTGCCGTCTTTCAAAACATGTATCTTCATAACACAAGATGGAAGCAATATTAACATTTGTATCATTGTGTTTGGTTCTATCCACCAGTATTTTTACATGCAATGGAGTGCAACAGTTTTAGTAGGTATTGTAGGAATCGCGAAACTGCCCTATTTACATACAGAAAGCAGCTCACACAGTTGCCAACATACACGCACACATATACTCATACACACACATACAATGTAAATATGATTTGAAACGAAAGAGCAGAGTCTCCCAATACAGGCATTAATTGCTTATAAAGGGATGATTCGATGATTATTTCTGATAGAATAATGATACTTATTTTGTTTTTTATAGTATTGTGAATATTCACGTCCATAAAACGTGTAATGTAAAGAAAGACATGTGGCCATCTACCAACTCTCTATGATCCGCGGCCACTCTCTCTCAGAGAGAAGAGGTCTGTAGTTTCCCATCAGTGCGAATTTTATGAGCTGATGGACTAGTTTATTAGTATATTTAACAAAAATAATCTTTTTTATTAAAATTAAAGATAATATTTACAAACTCCTAATGCTAAATAAATAGGCTGAATAATTAGTCAACCTCTTTTCTCAATTAATTCGAATTCAACGACGTTTGATGTTATATTGTATTACAGTTCGCATTATCAGCTCCATAAAAATACAAGTAGGAAAGGTTACCTTATAATGCCCTGTCCATTATTGATAAATTGAATATTTTGTTACTAAAATGGAAGACAAGAGGTAGCGATTTCATAACACTAGAAAGGCTTTTGACGGCTTTTTGCGGCCCTAAGTACGTTTTTGTAAACAATAATAACAAAAAGCACAAGGTCACTCAAAGGGAAAATCGAGAGGGCTATGCTTGGAGTTTCACCGTAATCAAATCAGAAATGAGGAGATCCGCAGAAGAGATAACCGACATAGCGCGAAGAATTGCAGCACTTAAATGGCTGTGGGCCAGGAACATTGCTCGTAGGACCGATTCCCGATGGGGCTGACGGCAGGGGCGTGCACAGACATTTTGGTTGGGGTATGCATACATACACTACGAACTATAAAGTTGAAAATAAATATTGTTTAAAAACCTAAAAAAACATGCTTTTAAAGAATATCAAACTAAAAAGGTAAAAACAATTTTTAAAAAAGCGTGAGGCGCTTAATATGCAAAAATTATGGCAAAGAGCGCCTCACGCTTTTTTCTAAATTATTTTTAACTTTTTTTTTTATATTCTTTAAAAGCATGTTTTTTTAGTTTTTTATACTTACTAATTTTTTTTTTAGTAATTAACTCTGAATAGAACTTTTAGTGATTTTAAAACGTTGTCGTTAAAATTGGAAGATCGTTTTAAAATCACTAAAAGTTCTATTTCAATGAATATCATAAACAAATCTGTGAGTCTGCTTTAGAAAATGATTACTATCACTGATGCACTCGTACTCATTGGAATCGTAACTATTAAGTTTGCTAATTTGTAAACTTCAGGAAATTCGCCTGTAATATTCTTGAACAATGTCAACACCGCGTTTTAAAATAATACATAAAGGTAGGAAACAAAATAATAACGTTAACGTTGAAAAATTCACCGTTTTAAATTTATCTAAATATACATCACCAGTACAGATCTTTCTTAAAACAATCAATATATTTATGTTACCAAATACACCAATAACCAAATAACATAAGCTGATAAAATAAAAAGGTATTTTCACAAACAACAATTGTGCTAGTTTTGTCAACTTCTTGATTCGGCAGCGTAAAATGTAGGCACTGCTTATCTGGGCTTATAAACTGAATGAAACTGCAAGACAACACACGAAAAGTTTACACACACAATCAAAAAATTTTATTCACACATGCGAATTTGGGAGGAACATTTCGTAACTGCTTACGCCGCCACGCGAATGTGGTGCGGTCGTCGCGACAAAGCCGAGTTGCGCGGGCCGCATTGTAATTTGTGTTAGTAGTTTGCACTAGCCCCAATAGATGGCAGTGTTATCACTAACTGATTAAAGAAGTCTTTAAGTTTGTAGTATATATTATAAATTATTTTAATGTACTATATTATAAATTATGATATATTTTTTTTGAAAATCATAAGGGTATGCAGTGCTTATCCGCCTCTATGGAGCGCACGCGCCTGGCTGACGGGTCCTTGAGTGGCGACCACGTGCCAGATGAGGCAGCGTGAGTAGGCCCCTGACAAGGTGGATGGAGAGATAGATGGAGAGAGATCGTGCGGCGTGCGACATCAACGTCTCGAATTCAGTCATATTGACCACGGCCGCTGTATCAAGAGCGAAACGAAGAAGAAGAAGATCGTATTTCCCAGTAACTAGGTTGTGAAAGTTAGATAGGCAGTCGATCTAAGTAAAATGCTGGTATTCAGCTGAATCCGGTTAGACCATAACATCGGCTGCCGGCAGAAGTTACCACCCACCAGACAAAGTCTTGTCGCCAAGCGATTGGTCGTGTTCCGGCTTGATGCACGCTTAAATTGGCTACCATGCACCGGAAGACACAGCGTTGGTAGGCCCCCGACAAGATGGACCGACGTCCTGGTAAAGTTCACGGAAAACCGCCGGAAGCGGAAGGTGCAGGGCCGGTCGTCGTGGAGATCCATGGGGAGGCCTAGGTTCGGCAGTGGACGTCTTCGGTTGAAATGATGATGATGATGGTGTCCTTTTCTAGTAAATATAAGTAGTTATATTATTATATTAGTGTTAGTTTTTTTATTATTACCAGCAAGGGATCCAAGCACCAACAACCATTAGCAGCATTATCGCCTTATCCATGGCTCTATATGATCGAAAAATGTGTCTGCTCAAAAACTTAATTAACGTAATAAATGTTGTTAAACTGACAAAATGAAACCCATAGCTATAAAAAGCAATCTTAGCTCATATATCCGATATTACCACATTATCACGAAGAGACATTCACGGCTAAAGCAACACCACAATTAGACAATTTCAGTACTGAGATATATAGTACTTCTCTCTTGGAGAAGGAGTGTGCTATAACCTACCAATCGGGTGAGTTGGCGAAAAATAACCAAAATAAAAAGAGCGGCGGCAGCTTATTGGTATCGGCCGTGATTTACAATTTGTAGGTCGTAGGTTGGAACCCGTGAAGGAAATCATCATAAGGAAAGGCATGTTCTAGAGGCAAAACTTTGGAGACATGTGACACCTCCCTTCCCGCATTAGGGTCGCGTGGTAGATTACAATCCACTCCCTCTCACTGAGAGGAGGCCTGTGTTCCAGAAGAGGGAACATTAAAGGTTGACAATGTTATTGTAAGCGAAATAAATTTATTGTAGCAGAATGGGCCTACTTCTGACCTCGATCACCCATGATAAAAAGTGATGCATAAGGTCTATGATGGAACGAGCATGCTCAGAAGATACCTGTTCACTCTTGCTTTAAAGGCATCGTTTAAATAGTAGAGAACAAAGTCCACACACCAGCAGAGAGTTCCACACTGGTCATCATCTCAGCGTTAATCCCAGTCGCATCCGTAGCTTTTCAGCATTGGAGTCTGGGGTCCGCTTTACCAGTCTAACTGCTGATTTTGGCTAAACTTCGATATTTTCCGTGAAGCGACTGCCGCCTGACCTCCACAACCCGAAGGCGATATCTAAACGCCACAGTGGTCGTGTGAATAATAAACGAGGAGGAAAAGCGCTAAGTACGACTCGTCGAAGTTTATTTAACTCAGCTTAAGTACACATGGTGGATGTCACATGTCTTCGAATATCTTAACAACACAACCTACTTATAGGACACACCAGTTTCCTCAAAATATTTTTCTTCATAATATTTTCTATCACAATATTGCTTATTACAATATTTTGATACCATATATGTTAACTGACGGCTTTGAAGGTTGTTTATGACTAAAGTTGTTCGACTCTTGACACTGTAGGTACAGAAAGAAAGAAAGAAAAATATTTATTGTGACTCGTAGGTACAGGAAAATCTTAAAACTAAACTTTTTTTTTTATTTTTTTTTATTAGTTATAAACTAGTGCTTGACTGCAATCCCGCCTGATGGTAAACAGTGATGCAATCGTTGATGGCAAAGCGCACTAGCTTATTAAGCCTATTCACTCCAAAAACTGAGTGAATAGGAAGGAAGACGGCAGTTGAGCGAGGTGATGCAATGTTTAACCCAACAACACGACCAACGATGCTGCGCCAGAGGATGATCTGGAGACCCTCCACGACCAAACTCCCGACACAACAACATTAGGCACATCGTACCCGGCACACATCGCAACACAAATGCTCAGACCCGTCCTCCGTACGGCTTCACCAGACATCATGCCGGAACACGACGGATCGCTTGGCGGTAAGACTTTGTCTGGTGGGTGGTAACTTATGCCGGCGGCTGATGTTGTTGCCTACCACCGAGAGGTACAGAAAGAAAGAAAGAAAAATATTTATTGTGACTCGTAGGTACAGGAAAAACTTAAAACTAAACTGAGTAGATACAATCTATACTAATGTATAAAGCTGAAGAGTTTGTTTGTTAATTTAAATGCGCTAATCTCAGGAACTTGTGGTCCGATTTGTAAAATTCTTTTTGCGTTGTATAGCCCATTAATCAAGGTAGACTTTAGGCTATAAAACAACACTCTGCCGCCAATAAGAATGGGGCATATAAAATAAAAACGCGGAAGAAACCGCGAAGCGCAGCTAGTTAAATATAAAAACAAGTTATACGTAAAAAAAAAGTAACAATAATACTGGAACCCGCACTCCTCCGCTATTCTTTTCTGATTAATTTCGTTGCGGAACCCAAGACAGTTGAATCGTTTCTCCGGGACTCGTCGAGCTTCATTGCTCGGCGTTTTTCTGGCGGTCTCCACTGTTGATTCTGGCTTTCAGGAGTTGCAGTGGGTGGGATAATGTGTGGCGGGTTTTGCCCGATAAAAATAAAGAAAATATTAGAAAGTCCCTTATGAGGCCAAAAAGCTCCTATCTCAGCAAAGTACTTCGATATATTTTAAGAGTAAATGTCGCAGTGCTTGTATTCTACAGGGATTTCATGTTCTGTGAGTATGGTAAGGATAGTCAAATCAAATCAAATCAAAAATGTTTATTTGCTAAAATACGGTATAAAACGTATTACAGTGCCATATAAAAAATATTACCTCCTTGTAATGAAAATTAAGGAGAAACAAATTGTGTTTGCTGCATTCCCGCCTCGCACTAGTTGATTCTTGACCATTTCGCGCTCAAACGCGGCCGGACGGTTGTCGAGCGTCGCAGCTTGCGCGTTATTTATTTTATAAATACGTAAATAAACCTCCGTTATAACTCCGCATAAAATTTTGCGGAGGCGGAGGCGGAAGCGAAGATACGATTTCTTGCGGAACTTCCGCAGTAACGGAGGCGGAGGCGAAGCTCCGTTACAACCCTAATTAAAATTACATTATCAAAATTCCATCAATTTATCTTCTAAATAGTCCTTAATTCTATAGTAATTCTTTGATAACAAAAGTTTAAAAAGCATTCTCTCAAATAATGTCAAAGGTAATTCTTGTAAACTATTTGGTCATTTAATATAAATGATTATGGACATACAGCCTCCGTGGCGTAGCGGTAGCGGACGCGGCCGCTGCGTAAGGTGGCGCGGGTTCGATCCCCGCACAGTGCAAGTATTTGTATGCATGAATGTGAATATTTGCACTGGTCTGGTCGTGCCTCGGAAAGCACGTTAAGCCGTTGGTCCCGGTTGCCATACGAACATCTAGTGGCAGTCGTTACGGGTTGTTGGAGCCCTCAAAAGTCCAAAATTGGTCTAACTGCAATGCTTCGATGTCGCCTTCGGGTTGTGGAGGTCAGACGGCAGTCGCTTCACGGAAAATGTCGAAGTTTAGCCATATCAGCAGTTGGACTGGTAAAAGCGGACCCCAGACTCCAAAGCTGAAAAGGCTTCGGATGCGACTGGGATTAACGCTGTGATGATGATGATGATGATTATGGACATACAATATACATTTTTCTTAAATAATTTTAATTTTATTCGTGGTAAACGAAGTCTGTTTTTATGTCGTGTTTGGCTATTTGGCCTCTCTTCCAAAGTTTCAAATAAATTGTAATTTCTTTTTACAAAAGAGCATGTTTCAAAAATGTATAAACATGGTAAAGGCAGGATGTTCAATCTTTGAAACAGTGGCTTACAGCTGTCTAAAAAATGAGCTCCACAGATTGCTCGGATGCATTTTTTTTTTGGGATTTAAATACTCTATCAACCTCCACTGAGTTCCCCCAAATTATTAGACCGTATCGAAGTACGGACGATACATAGCCATGGTATGCAAGCATTGCCGTATCATCATTAGTTATTTGTCGAATCCTTTTTAACACATAAACAAAACGATCAATTTTTACAACAACTTTATCAATATGTGGTTTCCAGTTGCAATTTTTGTCAACTGTTATACCTAAAAATACACAATTATCCACAGTAGTTAGGTTAGAGTGTTTGTATTGGATGTCTAGACTATTTATTGTATTCGATTTGTATGTTTGAAATTGTATTATATTTGTTTTAGTAATATTAATTTTTAAGTTATTTTTTATTAGATAATTTACTGCATTGTTCAGCGCTAGGACAGTATCCTTTTCCAAGTTTTTCACTCTTAATTATTAAAGTAGTGTCATCGGCGAATAATATGCAATCTTTGCCTACTGCCGTGATCTACTGTCATGATTATCCTTTTCCTGACTATTTTGTGATCGGCTTCCAGTCTTTTTTTAAATAATTTAACTAGTGCTTGACCGCAATCCCGCTTGATGGTAAGCAGTGATACAATCATTGATGGTAAAGCACGCTAGTTTACTAAGAGCCCATAAAAACTGAGTAAATAGAAAGGAAGACGACAGTTGAGCGAGGTGATGCAATGTTAAACCCAATGACACGACCAACGATGCTGCGCCAGAGGGAGATTGATCTGGAGACCCCCCACGACCAAACTCCCGACACAAAAACATTCGGCGCATCATACCCGGCACACATCGCAACACAATTGCTCAGCCCCGTCTTCCGTATGGCTTCACCAGACATCATTCCGGAACACGACGTATCGCTTGGCGACAAGACTTTATCTGGTGCGTGGTAACTTCTGCCGGCAGCCGATGTTATGGTCTAAGCGGATTCAGCTGAATACCAGTACTTTACATGGATCGACTGCCTCTCTGACCTTAACAACCCAGTTACTGGGTAACACGATCTTCTTCTTCTTCGTTTCGTTCTTAACAGAACGGCCGTGGTCACTATGACTGAATTCGAGACATTGATGTCGCACGCCGTACGATCCCTCTCCATTTATCATGTTGTTGGTAACACGATACTCCTTAGCAAAACTGGTGGTCAGACTTTCGGAATAAGGATGTTTCCTGGGTAAAAAAAAATGATTCTATTTAGTCCGTCATTCAGATTATGGAAAAATATTGGAAACGTATATTTTGTTTTCTCAAATCAATAAAAATTGATAAATATAAAAGGCATCAAAGATCAGGAGTGGTGGCTGGTGACGTCACACTTCGCTAAAAAGTGTAGCGTACAGTGACGTCACACGAGTTTTCAACGCAGTGTGTCGTCTTCATTTTTTGTATATATGAAAAAAGAAAAAATACGTGTGTAGTATTTTTTGGAAATTTGACTTACGGGCTAATTAGTTTTCTTTTAGTCAACTACCCTATTCTGATGACGATAGTAGTAGACTAAATTGGGTATTTATCATACTAATGACTAAATAATTATGGTGTTAAATTATGTTACCCTATTCGCACATTAACTCTGAAAATATTGGGGAAAACCTAATTGATACTGCTCATTTTCAATCGAATACCGTTTTGATTAAATTATAATCGATTATCGATTCGTTACATTATTATTTTCCTTTATATAACGATAAACAGGAAATCGTTTAGAATAAATGTCAATTTGATTGATCGCTGTTGCGACAGGCCAAGTCTAATAGTAGCAAAAGACAGAATTATGTGGGTAAAGAAGATTAAGGCAATTACCTCAAAAACAAAGTATCAATTAGGGTTGTAACGGAGCTTCGCCTCCGCCTCCGTTACTGCGGAAGTTCCGCAAGAAATCGTATCTTCGCCTCCGCACAATTTTATGCGGAGTTATAACGGAGGTTTATTCACATATTCATAAAATATTAACGCGCAAGCAACGACGCTCGACAACCGTCCGGCCGCGTATTGCGCGAAATGTTCAAGAATCAACGAGTGCAAGGCGGGAACGCGGTTGAGTGGGGATGTGATATGTCGTTTCGTTTGTCAACACGCCTGCCTGCGACGTGGAGGCCCCGGGTTCGATCCCCGGCCAGGTCATGATGGAAAACGATCTTTTCCTGATTGGCCTGGTTTTGGATGTTTATCTATATATGTATCCATTATAAAATATAGTATCCCATAACACAAGTCTCGAACTTACTTTGGGGCTAGCTCAACCTGTGTGATTTGTCCGTATATATTTATTTATTTAATTAATGATACACGACAGGAATCAACTTGTGGAAGTGCTTTGACGTAGTTTTCCCGATGTTTATGAATAAAAACTACGCAAATTAAAAATAAGTAAATAAATATAATACGCAAATTACTATTTATATAAAACATAATTATTATTTTTTTCTATATCCTCTTTCACCTCCGCCTCCGCCTCCGTTAACCTCCGCATCCGCGGAGGTGAAACACGTCGCCTCCGCATCCGCCTCCGCCTCCGCTATAAGACCTCCGTTACAACCCTAGTATCAATGGATGGGCCAGTGACCCAAAAATGGCTATTTATAGCCATTAGGTTAGACACTTTGCTTGAAAGACATACTTTCATAAACGATAGATTTTAACAAAGTACCTAACTGACCTAGACGACCATAATGAAAATTCACCCGCTACCTACATCTACCTCGGTGGCACGTTTTGCCCAGTGGCTAAGCTATTGACTGCTCTGTTGCATGTTGCAGGTTTGCTGTATGTACGGAACAAATAACAAATAGATAGTTGTTCCGGGTCGGGCTTTTTGTTTATGTGAGACAACGCGTTAGGACTGAGATGTGTGATCTATTGTTCATTACTACATCATCAATATCCTGTTATCGTCCCACTGCTGGGCACAGGTCTCCTCTCAAACAGAGAAGGATTGAGCGTAATCACCATGCTTGAATGCGGGATGGCGATTTCAGACTTAAAGGCCACGTTTTCTCATGATGTTTTCCTTCATCTTGTTTTAAATTTTTGTTACTACATAATCTAATGAAATTTATTTCCAAGAACTTTAGTACATAACTAGATGATCGGGTATGTCTTCTCTTGTCATTTTCTAAAAATTATTCACTAAAAGAAGCAGGCAAAATTATTCATTAAAATCAGTAATAAAGCTAATCAAATTGGTAAATAAATCATAGTTATTACCAATATAGCTTTTGAATATACTAGCTGCTACTTATAATTCATAGTCGGTGGGAGAGTTATCGGTCATGAGGCTGCAGCCGCGGTCGTGGGTGGCATTCCAAACTATTCGTCGATCGGTACACAACAAACTTGTGGGATATGTTTACTTGTTTAGTCAATATTAAGTATCCAAATTTTAACAGTTTTGAGCATGTCTCAGAACACTTAAAATTAAATTATTTTTCTATAATATCTGGGACACTGGGTCTATGCGGATCTGAGTGATGACTGTGATTTGGAGAGGGAACGCAGGGCTCTGTCTGTGCGCTGTAACATGCTGGCCCGCAGGTTTGCACGGTGTACCGAGCAAGTCAAGGTGACTTCATTTCAGGCCTTCTGCCAGTCTTTCTACACTTGCAGCCTGTGGACTAAGTACACGCAGCGTACATACACCGCTCTGCGAGTCGAATATAATAATGCGTTCAGAATACTGTTTGCAGAGCAAAGAGTGGATGGTTTCCACGCCATCATGCGGAAGCGCTGTGCATCTCTCATGAAGCGAATGCGGGCCAGCCCGAACAGCTTTCTGAGTGTGTTCGCGGACCGCTGGGACTCGCCGATGTGGTGCCACTGGATGCGACTACACACTACGGGTGGTCGCATCCTGGGTTTGGCATAACTTGGCACTTCTGTGCGGTTCCATTTGATTGTTGTATTTCTGTTTTGTGTAATTACTAACAATAGATTTATAAGGTTTTATTTGTATTTTAATTTTTTGTATCACTAACATTATATGGACTAGGTACATCTGAAATAAATTATTATTATTATAAGCTTTGATTAACGCTATTTTACATTGATTGGCAGTTCGATCCCATGATTTTGGCAGTTTATTAAATATCCTTATAACTAGTTGAAAACAACTTCTATAATAGGCTTTACATTGAAGGAATAATTGCTCTCCCAGGATTTATCTTGTTTTAAACGTAACAGTATCTGAAATAAATCGGAATTAATTTTAATGAATTATTGCTCGTTAGTTTGATGACGCGTCTACATTAGCTTGCTGTTCATTGTTTGGTATTACGGGTATGGTACTTTTGACGCGGCGCCGTCAGTGCGTACCCATAACGCTAATTAGGTACCAAAAAAACCAATCCAAATGATCAAACTGTTGAAAGCTCTGATTGTTCTCTAGCCGTAAAATTAAAATCAAAAGTCATTTATTCAAATTAGGCTGAGACTCAGCACTTTGTGAATAACAAAATGATATAAACTGTTCCCCAAAACGCCCGCCTTTCATAACTTCCTAGTGCTTTCGCTGGGGAGAAAAAGTGGCGGAACAAGCTCTCCATAAGCACAGCTGTATATCTGTTCATTAAAATAATATATGAATTTATGTAATACTAACACAAAACATTCGATGAAACTATCCACTATATGCCAGCTAGCCACGCCAAAATACCAGCGAAGCAAAATAATAATAAAAAAAAACAAAAAATGGAAACACATATAAGTATAACCTTATTACCTAGGTAAATAAAAGCCCCAGGCATAAAGGCCGAGAGAAATCACATCTTAATGCACTGTAAAAAAAAAATATACGAAATTACGTAACGGAAGTTAACTTATTCATGACATGTATAGAAGTAAATCTATGGTACATGTTTGTACGAAGTAAAAAAATATGTGTAATGAAAATTCATTTGTACACTTTAAAAACATAGACACAAAGGACAAAGAGAGGATTAAAAGCTATTGTACAGAGAGTCACTTTAAAAGGCGATTTAGTGCCTTCTAAATTAGAACAAAAGCCTGTGTTCTAGGAGCCAAGGTTCCTTTAGACCTGATATACAATTAGTAGGTGACGTGCAAGTACTTAAAAAATGTCGTGGTGGCCTAGTGGTTAAAACACCAGCCTCTCAAGTATGAGTGCGCGGTTTCGATTCCAGGTCAGGCAAGTACCAATGTAACTTTTCTAAAGTTATATGTACTTTCTAAGTGTATCTTGGACACCAATGGCTGAAGGTGAAGGAAAACATCTTGAGGAAACCTGGACTTTAAGTCTGAAATCGTTAACCCGCATTGAGCAAGCGTGGTGATTACGCTCAATCCTTCTCTGTATGAGAGGAGACCTGTGCCCAGCAGTGGGATGATAACAGGTCGATGATGATGATGATGATGTGCAAGTACTTATATTAACATAATGATATAAAAACACAGAATTGATTTAAACACAGTATTAGATACTTATTTTAAGAGACAATCGTAATAATATTCGATATAAATAAGGCCAGAAAGTAATTTCGGCAAAGATATTCTATGAGACAGCCACAATTAATGGCTTCCTTTTCGTGCGGCTGGCCCTGAGTGCTTTTCCACTTAGTGACACCATAACAGCCATCTGATACTAAAAGCCACTCTTGTCAGATATTCTTAGGTAGAGAGCAGATACCTACTTATACAATGTGTAACATAAAGGGTATATACATAACAAAGGCATGGCATCTTTACACGATATCAAACGATATTGGAAGAGTTTTTTAATTCTATCTCTTTATGTTAACAAGTTATGAGGAAAAACACCGCCTGTGATAGGCTACTATCATACTAGTCGCACAGAGATATTGAAGACATTTATCGGATTTTGGCAAGTAACCTGACTGGTAACGAGTAGTTATTAACGTATGTAGTGTGCTGACACGTTTTTTATGATTTTATTTTAAGAAACACACAATACCGAAAATTTGGTACCAATTTTTTGAGTATTTTATTTTCTGTTGAAACCCTTCCGATATCGTTTGATATCATCTAAAGATTCCATGCCCTTGGTATGTATATACCCTTTTTGTTACACGTTGTATAGAGTAGCGGTAGCCTAGTGGCGTCAGATAAGTTGTAAGTCGTAGGTTTCCTCCTATAGGTTCCCCAATAAGTGCTTTACTTTGTGTAAATTATTTCATCACTATTGCTTTTAAAACGGTAAACGAAAACATCGTGAGCAAACCGGCATATCTTAGAGACAAAACTTACGACATATGACATCTACCAACCCGCACTTTGCCCGCGAGGTAGATTACGGCCCACATGTTCCCACCGAAAGGAGGCCTTTGTGCCAAGATTGGGAAAATTATAGACTAATTACTTATATCATCATCATCATTAACCTTTTTATTGTGCCACTGCTGGGCACAGGTCTCCTCTCATATAGAGAAAGATTGAACGTAATCACCACGCTTGCTCAATGCGGGTTGGCGATTTCAGACTTAAAGTCTTGGTTTCCACAAGATGTTTTTCTTCACCTTTTAATCAGTCATTGGTGTCCAAGATATACTTAGAAAGTACATATAACTAAGAAAGAAGGTTCTTGCCTGACCTGGAATCGAACTCGCACACTCATGCTTGAGAGGCTGGTGTTTTAACCACTAGGCCACCACGACTTGATTATGTATTGTTCTTAAGTAACAAATTACGAGGTGGCTGTACGGTTACCGCTTCGATATAGCTTTGTTTACATTGGCAGGAGATAATGGGAGCAAAAAAAAATTACCAAGGGTGTCGCCCTGTGAAGGAAAACGTGTTGGTTTTAGTTAGTAAAAGTCTGGCACGCCCTTAAGCTCTGCCCAGAGCGGTAGAGGTCATTTGATGATTTCCAATCCAATCGAAAAAAAATCGGCCAAGTGTATTTCGGACTCACGCACAAAGGGTTCCGTACCATTGATTTATGAAATTAAAGGATTTAAGTTATCTGTATGAAAGATTGCGCGGTAATAAGCGGTGTACGATTTACGTGGTATTAAAAAAAAACTACTAACTATATCTCGTTCAAAACAATTTTCGTTGGTAGTTTTTGTAGTAATGTACCTCATCATATGTTTTTTTTTAGATTTTTCATTTTCTAATTTTAGAAGTTGGTAGGGCGGACCAACTTTTTTCCACTTTGGAAGCGTCTGTCACGCAAACTATTCGGTTTAGAAAAAAAATATTTTAGAAGCCTCGACATCATTTTTGAAGACCTATCCATAGATACCCCACACGTATAGGTTTGATGAAAAAAAAAATTGAGTTTCTGGTCTAAGTATGGGGAGCCCCGGTATTTATTGTTATTTTTTTATTTTTGCATCCAAATCCTAATGCGGTTTACATAATACATCTACCTACCTAGTTTCAACAGTACCTATAGCTCTTATATTTTCGGAAAAAAATGGCTGTGAGATACGGACGGACATACGGACAGACAGACATGTCGAATCTATAAGGGTTCCGTTTTTTGCCATGCCTACGGAACCCTAAAAAGGATTAGTGTCGCCAGAGATCTGCGGAAAAGGATATTGTTAGCGCTGGACGCAGTAATCCCTATGCGGTGGAGTACGTACATTCAAAATCAAAATGAAGATATTTTAGTTCACATACGCCTATATAATATGTAAAGAAAACCCTGTCCGATCCGTGAAGGTATTGTTAGGTATTGATAACTAATTCTACTAATGATAACAAATTAAAAAAACCCTTCAAAAATAAATATTATTTCGCAAAACCTAATACATTTGCGTACAGGGCACGCGGCACGCAGTCGCATCGCCCATTCATGATACATAACACCGTCGAAAATGGTGTTGTCACTTTTTTAAAAATTACCAAATTTTGGGGAAGTTGGAATTAATTCGCGGAAAAAAAGATTATTTCAAAATTCATTAGTATTGTTACTGTGATGATTATGTAAAATTTAATATTTTATATGGTGATGTGTTGCCCTAACCTATATTATCTTTATGGGTCGGACGGGGTTTTCTTTACATCTATCTATACTAATATATAAAGCTGAAGAATTTGTTTGTTTGTTTGTTCGCGCTAATCTCGGGAACTACTGGTCCGATTTGAAAAATTCTTGTTGTTAATTCTGCGTTGGATAGCCTATTAATCCAGGAAGGCTTTAGGCTACATAACATCACGCTGCGATCAATATGTGCGGAGCACAGCTAACTCTACGCAAACTCAGTCGCTGGCGGCCGCTAGCATTGTATAACTTCACATCATATCATGAAACTTCTCAGTTATGTACTCTTTTAAGAAGTGAAAGCGTAGACCTGCCAATATGTACCAAATACCTACTTATAATCAGCCCATAATGTTCCCGTTTCTAAGACACAGGCCTCCCCTCGGTGAGAGGTAGTGGGCTGTAATCTACCACGCGGGCCCAGTACAGGTTAGTAGCTGTCACATGTGCTATATACAGGGTGTATCTGACATCGTAACGCAAACTTCGCGAAAAGGCTAGACCGCATGCCACTAATATAATTATGATAGTCATTTATGTCGTTAATGAACGGTTACAGAATACACAGTGTTTAAAAAAAGTGTCGGCTCGGCTTTTGAACGTTGCAAGCGTGCCGCCGTGCGAGTTTGTAGGTATGACGTTGATCCCTGATGTGAACTCTATTAAATCAGCTGATAAGATCGTTTTTCGGGTTTTGTTTTCATTGCGCTTTTTTATGTAATTAGCGAATAATTTAATTTTGACTTTAAAATATTATTGGGTTATAAAAGTATAACAATTGTGAATGGTCTGAAGTGAAAAAAAACTACATTTATTTTTTTAAATCATGAAAAAGCCGACGAAAAATTCCACCACTGGGGGGTTCAGAATCATGTACTGGATCCATGGTACTCGTTTGTGCGTCGATGTCAGATACACCCTTTATATGCGATATGATAAAGTAAAGCGCCTGATAGGGTTCAAACCAACTACTTTCTAAAAATAGTCTCTTTAGAGGTCTTTATTGACGGGAGATTTATAAACATTTCGGACCAGAATTTATTCATAATTCTTTAACTCAAAACTGTAATCTAAACTAGCAAGTCTTTACTTAACTCTGACCGCACTCTCCAGATCTCTAAGTCAACAGTAGGTAAACGTTGATAGATGAACCGTTTCAAGTTTATCAAAATGCTCACCCCATCTTTGTGTACCACTTAACACCGACATAAATGGACATTTTGTTATTTTCCCAGAAACATGACCCAGGAGATTGGTTCCCGTGAAATTATGCTCAGTTATGTTTGCAATTATTCCGTAACAGTGCTATTTGTTAAGTGGAATTACAATAACTAATTAGTAAACTTAATCCTGGTATGTTTATGTTATTAAGGTGGCTATATATTATTTTGAAGTTGTATTTATTCTTAGCTAGCTGCTCCGCGCCATATGTTTTTTTTTTTATATGCTCCGCTCCTATTGGTTGTAGCGTGATGTTAAATAGCCTCAAGCCCTCCTGGATTAATGGCCTCTCTAACGCAAATATTTTTTCAAATCGGACTAGTAGTTCCTGAGAATAGCGCGTTCAAAATCAAAATTGTTTATTTCAAATTAACCAACAGTTGGTGCTTTTGAATAGTCCATGTCCGCCAGTCCAAGAAAAGTGATGCTAAATTGTCAAACAAACCAACTCTTCAGCTTTATACAGTATGTTAACTAACAGAGGTCGTTCCCGTTAACCCGAAATAGTATAACATACATACATGCTAAAAAAATATTTCCATTCGAAAACAAAATGTTTTAAATTTTTTTCCAATAAGAAAATATTCAATAAAAATTTTAAATTGACATGTAAAAGAAACACACTGTACACGCGAACATGAAAGACGGCAACGTCGCAATTTATTTATACATGACGACTACTATTTTGATTTAAAACAGGAGGTTTCAAATTTATTTCCAATTAGAATTTTTTTTTATTCGGATTTTTTATGCTTATTTTTCTATGCTGATATTTTTATTTTAATCTATTAATGATATATATTAACGAGTTTAAGGGAACGCCCTCTGTTATTTAACATACTGTATATTATTGTAGATTAATTCAGAATAATTTAAATTCCATTACGTTATATGTAATCAGTCTATACTTAATGTTCCCACTCCTGGCATACAGGCCTCCTCTCGGTGAGAGGGAATGGATCATAATCTACTACGCGGGCCCAGTGCGGGTTGGTAGATTTCACAGGTCTTCGAAGCTTTGCCTCTAGGTTATGCCGGTTTTTTCAAGATGTTTTCTTTCACCGTTTTGAGAGCAGTACTGGTGATGAAATAATTTACACAAAGTAAAGCACCTGAGAGGGTTAGAGCCATAGAACCTACGACCTCCTACTTGTAAGTCATAACTACTAGGCTACTGTTGCTCTAATTTCATTAATTGTTAGTACATAATTATTAGTAAAATTGTTAATTCATCATTCACTGTTTTTATTTACAACTAGCTTTTCATCCGCGGCTTCGCGGCCCGCGTGGTATTCGGTTATATCGCGCTTTTTAGATTTCCCTCGAGAATATCAATTTTTTTCAAGATAAAAGTACCCTATTATTGCATCCCGACTTCTAACTTTACGTCACCAAAATTTCAAAGCTCTCGGTTTAGTAGTTACAGTGTGAAAGCGGAGCAAACAAACATACAAACTCACTTTCCCATTTACAACATAAGTAAGGATTATGTTTTTAAAAAATCAATGTAATTTTTTTACGCCATGTTTGAATACGAGGATTTTGACTACATTCAACTATCACCGACAAAATAAACATAAAATACTTAAACTGCAATATTGTATCTATAATTTGCCAGTGCAGTACCTAAACAATATTCCTGTTTTACTTTTCTTATTTTTTGCGATATATGGAGTTTATTTGGCAATCAATAAACTGATTACAAAGCCACTTCGCAGATCTCGCGAGTTAATTTTAAAGTTACTCATCTAACAATAGCTTAGCCGTTGGCGCGTCGCTCGAAACTTAGAGAGTAATCGCCCATTTCAACGACTGCATTTGTAACGTATACTGCATTTGAATTATTCAAAGGACTCTCGCATTTTACACAGAGCCGTTTTCAAGTTAAGGCTTTTTTATAATTATAAACTAGTGCTTGACCGCAATGCCGCCTGGTGGTAAACAGTGATGCAAACGTTTATAGTAAAGCGCGCTAGTTTATTAAGAGCATATTCATTAAAAAAATAACTGAGTCGACACGGCAGTTGAGTGAGGTGATGCAATGTTAAACCAACAACAACACGACCAACGATGCTGTGCCAGAGGGAGATTGATCTGCAGACCATCCACGATCATACTCCCGACACAACAACAACATTTGGCGCATCGTACCCGGCACACATCGCAACACAACTGCTCAGCCCCGTCTTTCGTACGGCTTCATCAGACACCATGCCGGAACGCAACGAATTTCTTAGCGGCAAGTCTTTGTCTGGTGAGTGGTCACTTCTGCCGGCAGCCGACGTTATGGCCTATCACCTAAGAAAAGGTTCGAAGGGTTTTCGTTTATTAAAGAAGTAATTTGAGTATAATTGAGCAACGTGATAGTACGAGTGACCCACACTGTACACGTGTGTTACATATTCATACTTAATTTTTGGCGTGAAGATTTTCAAGTAGTCGGATGATATATTGGCCACTATGATTTATGATGAAAGCCAACCAATCTGTCCTATTAAGTCATCGTATTACCCCTCAATAGGGTTTTTGGAGGTCATATAGGTAATTGAGAAGCTTGTGGCTAATTTTACAGCCATACTAGAGCCTTAGGCTGGTGTTTTTATAAATCTGCCATACTAAATGATTTCTTTTAATTGTGCTAAAAAATTCGTAATCTGCTAAATTAATAATCCTTATCCTTACTGATATTAAATCGGAAAGTGAGTTTATTTGTTCCGCTTTTACGCCGTAACTACTGATCCGATTGCTTTGAAATTTTGCAGACGTAAAGTTAGAAGTCCGGATTAAATATTTTTTTTACTTTTTATCCCGCAAAAAATTAATATTCTCGAGGGAAAACAAAACTATTGTTAGCTTCGTGCCAGTTCGATAAATATATAGTTCGATAGATGGCGCTGCGTGTCATTTAAAACAATGTAATACTAGCTTTCCGCCCGTAGGTTCGCTGGCGTGGAGATCAGTTTTAACGCGCTTTTTAGATATCCTTCGGGAATATCATTATTTTCCGGGATAAAAGTACCCTATTATTTAATCTGGACTTTTAACTTTACGTTTGAAAAATTTCTAAGCAATCGATTCAGTAGTTACGGCGTGAAAGCGGAACAAACAAACAAACTCACTTTGCGAATTACAATGTAAGTAAGGATATTGCAAACGAATATGCACAAGTAAACTTAGAAGCTAAATGATACAATAATTATCCCCGTAAATTCGGAATCTAAAAAGTGCGATATAACCGAATTCCACGCGGGCGGTAAGCTAGTGATCAATAAATTCGGTCAGCCGTCTCTTAATGGAATGGTGATAGAAGAACATTGCCGTATTGCCAATATTATAAAACGCGTTAATAGAAATGGTATTCTAAAAATTACTACTGAATTTGAACATTTATTAATATGGAGTAGAGTGTTAGTGATTGACCACTGCAAAGACATAATGATGTCATTTTGTTGGACCTTTCTGACACTATTATATAGACAGACTCCGTGGCGTAGCGGTAACGAACGCGGCCGTTGTGTAAGGAGGCGCGGGTTCGTTCCCCGCACAGTGCAAATATTTGTGTGCATGAATATAAATATTTGCACTGGTCTGGTCGTGCCTCGGAAAGCACGTTAAGCCGTTGGTCCCGGTTGCCATACGAACATCTAGTGGCAGTCGTTTCGGTTTGTTAGAGCCCTCAAAAGTTCAACAATTGGTCTAACTGCAATGCTTCGATATCACCTTCGCGATGTGGAGGTCAGACGGCAGTTGCTTCACGGAAAATATTAAAGTTTAGCCAAAATCAGCAGTTAGACTGGTAAAGCAGACCCTAGACTCCAAAGCTGAAAAAGCTTCGGATGTGACTGGGATTAACGCTGAGATGATGATGATCTTTGACTGACATGCAATCTGCATGGGAGCACCACATAGGCTATACTGTCAAAACTAACGCTAGAACTCACCCTTCTCAGTATGAACACGTTTTCACGTACATTATCAATATTTTTTATCGTCCCACTGCTGGGCACAGGTCTCCTCTCATACAGAGAAGGATTGAGCGTAATCACTACGCTTGCTCCATGCGGGTTGGCAATTTCAGACTTAAAGTCCAGATTTCCTCAAGATGTTTTCCTTCACCTTGTAATCAGTCATTAGTGTCTAAGATATACTTAGAAAGTGCATATAACTTAGAAAAGTTACATTGGTACTTGCCTGACCTGGAATCGAACCGCACACTCATACTTCTTCTACTGGTGTTTTAAGCACTAAGCCACCACGACCGTTTTCAAGTACGATGAGGTCAAATCGATCGATTTAATTCTTTATTCTTAACTGAATCAAACTGAACATAACTGAATAGGTAGATTAACACACATGCTAATAAACCACTGAAAATATGAATCGTTAAGCCAGAGTTGGCTTAACCGACAATAAATTAGGCAAAGTTACAAACTTAGTTTAAGCCCTAGATTTCACTTATTGAATCTAGCTTTAAGAGTTACAAACCGGGTTTTGAGCTGTTGGAGAAAATTATTTAGCTGTAACTGTTGCCTGTGACTTGGTCTGCGATCCTGTATATATAGTAGCCTATCCTTCTACAGATCGTGGTCTACTCTTTTGCCATCTAAATCCGTTCTACATGTCTACAGTTTTTGTATTATTTAAACTTATAACTATGCTTGTTTTTCCTGAAAAGTTAGCCAGAGGAATTCTATTTATTTATATTATTATTTATTATATAGTACACCCGCGTTTCACCAGTTATATTTATGTTCGCCCTTATAGTACACCCGCATTTCACTAGTTATGTTTAACTCCCCCTTATGGTACAGTCACCGTAAGTTCCGAGTTCCAGGCAAACTTACGGTGACTGTACCATAAGGGGGAGTTAAACATAACTAGTGAAATGCGGGTGTACTATAAGGGCGAACATAAACATAACTGGTATTGGAGGAATTCTCCCCCTTATGGTACAGTCACCGTAAGTTCCGAGTTCCAGGCAAACTTTCTAGTTTTCCTGGAACTCGGAACTTACGGTGACTGGAGAAACATAACTGGTATTGGAGAAAAACTCCCCCTTATGGTACAGTCACCGTAAGTTCCGAGTTCCAGGCAAACTTTCTAGTTTGCCTGGAGAGGAAGTTACGGCGAGTTTTGAGAATTATTATTATTTTAATAAAACGGAACCCTCACTAGGAATTTCTCTCGTATGTTGGATGCGTTTACAAACATATAAACGCACATACACAAACAGCCAAAACCGGAACAACTACTTGAAGGTCATACAAATATTTGTTCCGTGCGGGAATCGAACCCACGAAACGTAACGCAGTGGTCAATCGTTCAGCCACTGGGACGCGACTGCCGTGCCGCCTACACTAAACTAAATTCCTCTAAACTAAATTCTATTAGCTCAGACAAATACAGGGCCTACCTTGTATTTGTATAGTGTGGTAGTGTATTTGTTTCGTAGTTTATTGGAAAAGTTAAGGTTACATATATGAGAACTGTCCAACATTGATGAGGTTACAAAACATTAGTTAACTTTAATAGTTTGGTTTAGGTGTTCTGGCTGTCGGAAACAATTTTGTGGGTGTTTTGGGATATGTGAAAGTAAGTAATGATGTTTGCAAAAGAAAATAAGGAAGTAAAAAAGATAGGTAAAGATTGGAACACACACAGGAACAGTTTTGTTATATACAAATTAATAAACCTCTTTTGTATAATACCTTGCCAATTGAAAACAACGCGCGCAGTCGTTGCAAAAATTCATTCAAGAGAGTTGTGAAGGAACAATAGTTGTTATGATCTTGTTGAAAAACAATTTTTGTCTAATTACTTTGCTTACCTATTATGTTCAGTATCTATATATTTGTTTATGTATGTATAGTTTTTTATAAGTGTGTATCTATTTTAGTGTATTATATTTATAATATTTGTACCAACGACAGTCCCATTTATGGTTCAGGAGAATCACTATCAATTCATTGGTTGGAAGAGATTGCATTAGTGATAAGGCCGCCCATTGAATATTTTGCTGTTGAATAAATTTTAATCAATGTAGGTATGTTTTTGGTGTACGTTCCTCTTCCTCAAGTCGTTTTCCGCATTTTTTTTTTTTTATTGGGACAAAACCCGCCACACTGTTCCCAACCCACTGCAACTCCTGAAAGCCAGAATCAACAGTGGAGACCGCCAGAAAAACGCCGAGCAATGAAGCTCGACGAGTCCCGGAGAAACGTTACAACTGTCTTGGGTCCCGCAACGAAATTAATCAGAAAAGAATAGCGGAGGAGTAAGAAAAAAGATATTTTTTCCACTTCCCTCCATAATAAGCAGGAGACAGAATAGAACTAGGCCAATCGGCACAAAGGGACATTATTGCAACTGGGAGAAGCCCAGATTGCCAAGCACCACGGAATAACATTTGATCAAGTTAATGGGTCCTAAGTAGGTATTTGCTGTTACAATTGATTCCAATAATAGGTATGGCAAAAGCGCCTGAACGCACGGAAATTAGTTCTAGTTTCTACAAGGTCCGTATAATAAACAACTCCGGATGTAACTTGTACACTATCCAACATAATATTGCGTTCATTCTGCCAAAGAATACACTCCCACAAGATGTGATGTGCGGACTGTTCAAATTCACAGTTCGATGTAGAACACTGACACAAAGGCGAAGGAACAAGTTTAAAAGAATACAGTTTACTTTTATAGTTGCCATGACCTGTGAGAAATTGGGCAACGCAGTGGTCAACCTCCAGTCATGTCCTAGCCAGCCGATCGCCAACGGATGGAAAGAACAGATGGAATTATCCCACCTACTTTGCCATTCGGATAAGAGGTCCTCCCAGACGTCAGTCTGAGGTTTAAATAATCTAGAAATTCTATTGAGGTCGCGCTGTGTAACAAAGTTAGTGTCCATGGCCTCCCCCCTCGCGGAGTAGTACATTGAAGCACGTCGCTGTACTTCAAGATCGACTGGAAGTACACCTGCCAGAACGGGTAAGGCTTCAGTACTGACTGTTCTATACGCTTTGCATAAAAATATCAATGCCAAACGTTGGCTTTGAAGCAGTTTACGTCGCGCCGCCCCTATGCTGGCCCTATCGGCCCAAACAGGTGCACCGTGGCACATACATCCTAAGTAGGTAGCTCCATATATAGTTTTTAAAGTTAGGAATGATAGACCCCAAGTTGCTTTGGATATTCTAGTTAGGGCATAAAAGTTCCTTTTAGCTTTTTCGCCAACTATTTTTATATGTTCGATAAATGAAAAATTCCTTTCTAAGACCATACCAAGGTAGCATACGGATTGCTGTTTTTTAACGGGAACGTTATTAAATTTAATAGTAGGCAATGATTTAAGATTACCTTTTAGTAGAAGTTGATAGGTTTTATGCGGCGCAAACGCTAGGCGGTTACGATCACCCCACTGAGATATTAGGTTTAGGCAAGTATGGGCCAAGTTCTCAAGTCCGGCTCGGGTACTTGACTGAATGAGCAGTAGGCCATCGTCCGCGTAACCAGTAAGTGAACAGCCGCAAGGAAGCGGGATCGCGAGAAAATCATCAAAACCCAAATTCCATAAATAAGGACCGACAACTGAACCCTGAGGACATCCCATGGTTAGTGCTTTAGTACTAGAAAAATGACCGAGCTTTACCGCGGAACCGTTTATAAAGTACGAGTAAACGAGATTATATGTGTTTCTATAGCAACCGCGGTTTTTTAATTTTAACAACAGCATAGGCCACCAAGCGTTATCAAAAGCCCCAGAAATATCCAAAAAGATACCAATCACGTACTTGTGTTCCGACTGGTTAACGGTTCTTCTGACAGAAAGCGCCGCGTCGACTGTTCATTTACCGATGGTGAAGCCATATTGATTACTATGAAATTTTGGACCGTTCGGTAGTAAACGTGGAACGATGAGGCGCTCAAGAAGTTTCCCCAAAGATGGTAGAAGCGTGATAGGCCGATATGACTTCGGATCATCCGGTGGTTTATCACCACACTTTGGTATTATTCGTATGAAACCGCGTCGCCATTTACGAGGAAAAACGCCTTCAGCAATGCATCGGTTATATACAGTTAAGATGGCATCACCCGCTGTTTTACACGCTTCTTTAATCATCCTATTAGATATTTTATCTTCCCCTGATGATTTGTTGACCGGTAGTTTTCTAACAATATTTATAAATTCGTCATTAGATGGTACGTCTGACATTGGTGATTCAGGTGGCACAGGAGCCCACGCTCGAATCTGTTGGTGGTAGTCGCTATCGTTAGCCGGTGAATCATCAGGGATAAGTGTATTAATTAGTACTTTTGTTGTTTCCTCTATGCCCGTGGTATGCTTATCATTGACCTTAATGTTTTGAACGTATGCAAGGTCGACCGATCTGTTAGCTTTAAATTCGTGATATAAGGGAGACCACGGACCCTCCCTGTCAAGTTTGTCAACGATTTTCCGCATCAAGTTACCCTTAGATTTTTCCACCGATGCTTTGTAGCGTGACTTGGCAACTCTGAAAGCATTTAAAGCGGACGTAAGAAGATCTCCAGTAATCTTTCGGCTCTTGAGTTTATTTAACTGTCTACGCGCTCTGCGATATCTTTTGCGCTGTTCAACTAAATAATCACTCCACCAGTCACATCTACGAATATTGGTCATAGATCCACGACCAATGGCGATGTCAGCACAGTAGGTAAAGGTTTCTGACATAATGTCAGCACTTTCTTCGGCTGACAGCCCGTCCCGAGTGAACTCCTTGGCGTGACACGCAAAAAGCGAGCCAAAAAATTCCCAGTTCGCGCCTTTACATCTATATCTGAAATTACCAGGAATATGAGACGGGCCCTGAATATAACCAGGAACAAATTCGTACACGATCAGGCGATGATCACTACAAGACGCGTCCGGTAGGACACGCCACCTATCCAAACGTACGTCGGCACTAGAAAGTGTGACGTCAATACAAGATTCGCCTATTTGGCTGCAAAAAGTAGGTGGTGCATCGGGGGTATTATGAATCGATAGGTTCATCTCAGCAATGAAATCCTCAACAGCGCAGCGTCGTTCGGTATCGGTTGCCCGAACCTTGCCATACCACAGAGACGATGACGCGTTGACATCCGCGCCAACGATCACTTTGCAGCCCGCGAGTGACCGCAAGACATGACGGAGATTATGTATATGAGGAGTAACAGGATCTGAATATTGAAAGTAACAGCTTACAACGAATACTTTAAAAGAAGCTGATGAGACTTCAGCAACCGCACAGTGTGGCGTCATGAGGTCACGTATAGACGTTACTGTAAAGTTAGAAGACGTTTTCCGCATTACTGAGGGTCGTGCTATCCCTGCAGAATTATCTTCTCCTTTACTATAGTTCAT
This sequence comes from Sesamia nonagrioides, assembly GCA_017933935.1. Taxonomy (NCBI): domain Eukaryota; kingdom Metazoa; phylum Arthropoda; class Insecta; order Lepidoptera; family Noctuidae; genus Sesamia; species Sesamia nonagrioides. The sequence goes on along the minus strand of JADWQK010002062.1, from coordinate 1,042,626 downwards.
CATCTGTTGATATCCCTGGCGCGATTATAGCACCATGCAAGCTAGTGGCCAGATATGAATGCAATTGGTCAGTCCACCTTTCCCATGACCATCAGATTTCGAGACTGTCTCCATTTGTTCTGGTAATATGGCCAAAATATTCCAAAATTCTTCGAAGGCAGACCGAGGAGAGTCTTATTGTGACACACAGCTCTCAAAAGATTGTCTATTTTGTGTGGAATGCTGTCCAAGGAATTTGAAGCATCTTTCTCCAGTACCACATCTCAAAAGCATCAATGCGGTCAATAAAGTATATAAAAGAATAAGTAAAAAATGTGACTAGTGATGATAGTTATAACTAATTGTAACAGTTAGTGTGATAAATGATAAGTGTTTGACTATCCCCACACCGCACTTCGGCTGTACGTAAAATTGGTGTGAACAATACGCGCCTGCGCCGCCAGATTCATTGATAAACCCGTCAGAGAATCATATTAGCGATCACGATTAGGTAGCCAGCCTGCTAAGCGAGAGCGTGAAAGCGTAAGTAATTGCCTGAATGAATTTTCGCAAGCGTGATCCCAATTTTGGTTACATTTTTAATATTTATTTTGTTTAATTTTTTTTTTCAATTTTTGAGTTATAGTAACATATCATAGTTATATTGTATTGTATTTTGACATGGTAAGTTATTTGACATTAATATTTATAAAAATTTGACACAGCATTATATTCCAAATTCATCAAATTATTCATCATTTTAATATAGGTATTGTGAATCCTTTTTTATGATTTTAAATTCTGTTAAACAGTGTATGCCTTTATGGTAGATTTTTTGAGGAACTGATTTATTAGATATCAAGATCACATTGTAAAATTTAATTACCAAAAATCACACTAATAAATGAATTGAATCAAAATTAATATGATACACAAGCCCTCCCCATGTGTTAAGTTAATGTCACCATTGTAGCGCCACGTTGTATAAATCAATAAATTATGATGAATCATTTGATATAACTGAAATCCTAAAAGAGAGCAATAAACTCATCATTATAAATGTGTTATACCACGTGACTGTGCTCATCTTCATCGCTAACCTTGCAACACAACCAACTCTGCGCAAGCAGAGTTTTATTATATGATGTATAATAAAACTCATAACATATGTGAGATTTATTATATGATATAAAACATTCCAACACCAATGATAGAGCAGTGGACACAGTAGCGTTTTCTATGCGGGTTGAGTGAAACTTTACGCCCTATTCTATGCTACTGCTACTACTACATATGTTGGTCCCCAAATCGAAATTGCAAAAACGTAGTTTCTGAAGTGTTATGTAATAGTGACGTTCTAAAAGTTCTGATTCTCAGTCCAATTTAAATAAATGAACTTTGTATTTGATTCGTTTTCTCATTTATCTGCATATATTCTTAGTACCTATCTTTTGTAAATCATTTACCTAACTTTAGGTAGGTAATTAAAAATAAAACGTATGAAAGGCTTGAGCGCTCACATTTGGTTTCAGAATGTAAAACAGCTACCCTTGTAACAGAGAAAAAACTTTTCACAAAAACGTCCAACTGATTTACATAATTATACTTTTTAACGGAGGTACCTAAATCACGTTTCATTTTCCTTATTTCTTTGACAGAGAAGAGTGTAATTAGCTAAGCGAAAAGTACAAAACATTCACTCCGACATTTTTTACTTCAATTTTAACCAGTTTGGGGAAAGTAGAAAAGACGACTGTTATTCTGTAGGCGTCCTTTTTAATAGGAAACCCAGACAGATGCTTTACCTTGTGTAAATCATTTCAATACCACGCCTTTCAAAAACGGTAAAGGAAACATCGCGAAGAAACCGGCATGTCTTGGAACCAATCTATACTAATATATAAAGCTGAAGAGCTTTATCTAAATTGAAAAATTATTTTTGCTTGGATAGCCCATTAATCCAGGAAGGCTTTAGGCTTTATACCATTACGTTGCGACTAGTAGGATCGGAGGGTAACTAACTCCACGCGAACGTAGTCGCTGGCGGCCACTAGTATTTTTTTATTTTTTTTTTTAATAATTATAAACTAGTGCTTGACTGCAATCCCGCCTGATGGTAAGCAGTGATGCAATCGTTGAGTGTAAAGCGCACTAGTTTATTAAGCTATTCACTTAAAAAACTTAGGAATAGGAAGGATGACGGCAGTTGAGTGAGGTGATGCAATGTTAAACCCAAGACCAACACGACCAAACGATGCTGCGCTAGAGGGAGATTGATCTGGAGACTCTCCACGACCAAATTCCCGAGACAACAACATTTGGCGCATCGTACCCGCCACACATCGCAACACAACTGCTCAGACCCGTCCTCCGTACGGCTTCACCAGACATCATGCCGGAACACGACGAATCGCTTGGCGGCAAGACTTTATCTGGTGGGTGGTAACTTCCGCCGGCAGCCGATGATATGGCCTACCAGAGGGAGGGTGTTAATTTATACAAAGGAACATCGTACTCATGTGAAAGAACTTAAGCCCGATTTTAGTAACACTCCAGCTGTTCTAATATCCTTTTTTAACATAATATCGAACTGGGATGCACTTTCACAGTCTTCTTAGTTCCAATCTGTCAAAAGATATTTCTAACTTGCCTTCATATTAACAAGTTTTTTATCTTGACCATAATTTGTTTGTCGCTGAATTGAGTCTGCTACTAGATTTTGAGCGTTTTAAATTTGGAGGATTCCGGAATCTTCCTATCCGCGAAAAATCCAAAGTAAAAACTGTTTTCAAAGGAGTAGGAGCAAAAAACTATCGACTAACGACTTGCCCAGCAAAGCTACAAGAAACTGGCTACAAAGCTTTGAATAAAATGTCAAAACCTCCTTTTTCTTTATAAAAAATGGCTATTCTTTCTGTACCAACAACTTTACTGGACCAATTATTATACTTTCCTACCAGCCAGTATTGTACCGTACCTAGAGAATACTGGCAGTCTTGAACGCCGTAAAAAGTTTGCAAAGATTTACGAGTTATCTGCTCTATGGTGGCATGTACTCTTTTTAAAGTTGGAACGTCCAACTTAACCTTAAAAAACTCCGGATAATAATTATAGCGTCTTTTGTTTCTGGGTGGTAGAAGGTAGAAATTTTAAATATGTACTGTAATTTTTAGAGAATAAAAATCAAATTCCTACGAAGTGCTTAAGTATCAAGAATGTAATATGCCACCGCTATCAAAAGGCCAATTCTCGTTAATAACATCGTTCAAAATTTAATCAAAATTTTACCTCAATGACAATCAATGTCAAAGCTTGTCAAAGGTAAATTAGCGGTATTTTTGATACATTGACATTTATATTAATTTTATGCGAACGTTCATAATAATTATTATCAATATGGAAATTTCCGCGCGACTTGCTTAATAATATACAATGTTTCAAGATCAATCATCATCGGCAGTAGATATTGCAAAAATTTTGTTAGCCTTTGGTACCATGTCATTATAGCTAGGTAAGTATATTATGCAATTATTTTTTGCAAACCTTTTACTACCATTTTTTTAACCGACTTCAAAAAGGAGGAGGTTACTCAATTCGACCGTATATATGCTTTTTTTTATGTTTGTTCGCGCAAAACTTCGTCGTTTATGAACCGATTTTAATAATTCTTTTTCTGTTGGAAAGAAGATGTTCCCTAGGTGGTCCCATGATAAGGTTATCAGGGTTTGATGATGGAAGACCAGAGAAAACAAGGGGAACTTTCAAAAATTGCAGGGGTGACTAGTGCATTTCTTAGCATTTCCATTAAGTATTTTAAAGCACTACAATTTAATAAAGGTCTGGAGTAGATCTGATGATGGAGCCGGGAGACAGTCGAAGGAATTCTTCAACAATTCACAGCAGATACCTTGTGTTTGGGCTCGATTAATTTGTATTGACAAGAACTTTACACCTAGATGGGTTGTGACTGTCATAAGAGCTCTGATGATGAAGACAAAGGCCAGTTCCGGGAACTCCTCAACGTTTTACAGTAGCTACTTTGTGGTTGGAATTCATTCATTTATACTGATAAGACCTTTGCACCTATTGGGTTAAAATAATGGTCTGCAGTAAATTTGATGATGAAGACCAAAGGCAGTTGAGGGAATACTTACGAGTAAAAATTAAAGTAAACAAAATTAAGTCGTTTCCCAACCATATTTGCGTCAGCTTCCAGTCTGGCCGGATGCAACTGAATAATTTTAACAACTAAAAAGTGTAAAATAAAAACTTTTTTACAAAAAAACAACCGACTTCCAAAAACCACTACAAAGTGTAATAACTAATTTCGGAAGTCGGTGTCAAAAAACGAATATACAAAACCAAAGACACCGACTTCCGAAATTAGTTACTTTTCACTTTGTAGTGGTTTTTGGAAGTCGGTTGTTTTTTTGTAAAAAAGTTTTTATGATTACCTCAAGAATATGTTTATGTTCTTTCTCCAGAATTAGCTTACTGGCAGGGTATATAAGTTCATATAATTGTCTTTATTTTATTTTTACAATACCTAAATGTTTGAGCTGTCACCGTCTTTATGCCCTGGGGCTTTTATTTGGGTAATACGTTTTTACTTACTTACATTTTAATTTTTAACATTTTTTTTTTTTTGCTTTGCTGGCTATACCTATATTGGCTTGGCTAGCTGGCATATGGCAAGTAATTTGATTAAATGTTCTGTGTTTTCTTATGTTAGTTATTATACATAGTAGTAATATGTGTTTTATAAATGAAAAGACAGTTGTACTACTGGGGAGTTTGTTCCGCCACTTCTTTCCAGCGAAAGTACTAGGAAGTGGCGAAATGCCGTCGTTTTGGGGAAACAGTTCCCCATAACGACAGTTTTTTGCTACTTCCTACTATTGATGTTCAAAAACTGCTGATTCTCGGCCTAATTTAAATAAATGACTGTTGCTTTTGATTATGAAAACAAACAAAAATTTCAGATGCTTAAATTTAAACTTAAAGGGGACTTCGAAATATCCGAATCTCCGGAAAATTCAAAGTTAAGTGTAAGTCTGCTCTTTTATCTCAATCATAAATCCAAGATCCTTTTGATTATAACAATAAGGTAAAGAAGTTGTCGCTAATTATTTTTCTCATTAACAAAAATTTGTGAAATGGAGTATATTTTCATGTTTTGCTTGGATATTATTTAGTGTTTTTTTTACAAAAACTGCGTTTGAAAAAGATATGGCACGAATGTGTTATTGGATGATTTCAAAATGCCGTATTTAAATACAAATATTTTTAACAAGAAAAAGCCTTCAAATTTTAAAATGGAAGCATTTTCATACTTTTTTGTGCACGTTTCGACGTTTTTTCTTATCGTGCCAGTCATATTTTAGTACTAATTGACAAAACCAATAACATTTTTTATTTATTGGTCTTATGAAGACTAAACCAAATTCATTTAATAAAATTCAGAATTTTTATTATTCTGTATAGACTTTTTGTTACAACGGCTTAAAGGATTTGAACGAAATGAGGCACATGCTTAGACCATGACATGGATTTGGACATGGGATAGGAGGTCATGTCTATGCACATAATTCTTGTTAATTTTTTCAATTAAACTTATGAATAAAATTTTTAAATCAAAGCATTCTTGTTTTTTCTTTTCACCTCAATGTCTCAGATGAAAAAAAAAAATATTAATTAAAAACACAGATCAACAATAAATGTATAAAAAGTCTGTTTGTATAGTAATAAAAATCTTAATAATAATAATCATAATGTACTCTTTCAGCATACTCAAATGGACTTAGACCGAACTTGACGCCCTGGATCAGAGGGTCCGTACGCTACTGACTGCAAATCGATTGCATCACCCACGGTCATCGGTTATGAGGTTGTATATCCCGCGAAAATGTGGAGGGCGTGGCTTTTTAAACGCCAAGACCCTCCACAATCGCGAGATATGTAATCTCAGGGAATATTTTCTAGAAACCGACGTGGGGATGCATCGGGATGTGGTCGCGGTTGACAAGGGCCTCACTCCGCTCTCCTTGGCTAAAGAGAACTGGCGTAAACCAGTAGTGCTTGATACAAATGATCGCATGGAGGTATGGAAGAGCAAAGAGCTTCACGGACGCTTTTTCCGAGCCCTACACGGGCCCGATGTAGATTTACAAGCGTCCGTAGCCTGGCTACGATTCGGTGACCTTTTTGGGGAAACTGAAGGTTTTGTATGTGCAATTATGGACGAAGTTATGATGACGAACAATTACCGGAGATTCATTGTGAAAGACGGCACAGTTGACATCTGTCGGGCATGTCACCGGCCGGGGGAATCAATAAGGCATATTATCTCCGGGTGTTCTCGTCTAGCTAACGGAGAGTACTTGCATAGACACAACCTTGTAGCCAGGATAATTCAACAACAACTTGCTCTTAAATACAACCTTGTGGAATCAGAGGTGCCGAACTACAGGTATATGCCCGACCCAGTTCTCGAGAATGGCCATATCACATTGTACTGGGATCGATCCATCATCACTGACAGGACTATTGTTGCCAATAAGCCTGATATAGTGATGGTGGATCGATCAGAGCGGCGTGCAATGATTGTTGACATAACCATCCGGCATGATGAGAACCCCGTGAAAGCTGAGAAAGATAAACAAATCATGTATCTTGACTTGGCTCACGATGTTGTCGACATGTGGGAAGTGGATTCAGCAATCATTGCACCGATAGTCGTGACAGCCAATGGCTTAATAGCCAAGAGCCTCGACCAACACCTCAGGAGGCTCTCGTTAGGCAGCTGGATCAAGGGCTTGATTCAGAAAGCGGTACTGCTGGACACGGCTCGCATCGTCAGGAAGTTCCTCTCTCTGGAGCCCTGACCGCCGGTAGCTTGGTCCCTGTTCCCGATGCCGGTGGGCTACTATTTTTTATATTTTTAAATGTTTTTGTTTTTTTTTTATATAAATATTTAAAAACGTAAATTATGTGGAAGTAAAATAAATAATCATAAAAGCTAACTTACTGTAGACTAATATATAACATCACGCTGTGATTAATAGGAGCTAAGCATACACAAAAAAAAACATATCGAAATCTACGCGGGTGAAACCGCCCGGTGCAGCTAGTACATAACATAAATCTATAAAGTTACGATCTAAAACTAATGTTGGAACCATTAGAACTAGGTTTATTTAAACCTGTGTTTCAAGCTATCATAGACAGATACGTCTCAATTCTTCAAACCTATGAAGTTAAGCCCACACATATCATTCAAGAAATGCCCGCCCTTTATTTGCGGAATTTCTCATTTAGATTTGGTCCGCAGGCGTTTCCTCAAACACTCGTAGAATTAAACTACTGGCTTCCTGAAGAAATTAAATGCTAACATAATTAGCACTTTGTCGCAAGTTTTGAGATATTTGAGGACAAAGAAGATGATTTATTAGGTGACATTTGACATTTAAATCTTTTGAGTTTGAAAGATTGTAATTTTTTTTTATCGTCAACTCGGACAGCGGTTGGTGGCATCCTTACCGAAAGAGACAACTGCACATTACTCGAAATGATCATGTACTACTTTATTATTATATAGAAGATAAACGATATCGATGCCCATGTACGGGGTTCAAAGTATTTCCATATTAAAATTCATTAAAATCGGATAAGGCTTTCCGTAGATTAGCTTTGAACGAAAAGCATATATACTTTTCTTATGCAGTCCGAAAGTCTGACTACCAAGGGGTATCTTATTACCGAGCAACTGGGCTGTGGAGGTCAGATTGATAGTCGCTTCCAGTTAAAGTATTGGTATTTAGCTGAATCCGGTTGGACTGGAAACTGACCCCGAAATAGTTGGAAAAGTCTAGGTAGATGATGATGATGATTCTTCTATATGCAATCAGTTATAGCTGTTGTTTGATAAATCAAATTACAAAGTTATAAGAAAACAGTATACATGGTTTTTAAAAGTAGGAACCCGACTCAGGTAGACGGGCGTTGTGTTTCACGCGCGCCTCAAAGAGATGTCAGCACATCGTGACGGGGTCCACGAAGACCGATGCCTCCTGGGTCAGGGTTGCGAATTGGCTAAAAAAGAAACCGTGGCCCTGGCGCATAGGCAAGTGAAGGAACACGGGTGGGGTTTAGTCAGTAAAAGTATGACACGCCCTTTTTCCAGTCTGTCCTATATATATACTTTACACCCACTACATATGAAGGAAATCCGTGTCAACCACGTATCGGCAAGAGTAATGTGGAGCACCCCCAGCTCAATAGATTGGCACACTCTAGTGCGGCCGCCGAGAACATGCTTCTCCGTGGCGTATACCGTGTTATACCACTCCGCCCAGAGCGGGAGAGGTCATTTGATGACAAAAAGGGTGGGTAAAAGTCTGTCATGTTCTTCCACTCCACCTAGAGCGGGAGAGGTCGCTTGAAGATTTCTCATCCAAAGCAAGGCAATACTTAGGAATATAGGGTGGTGCAGGGCAGATCAACGTAGCATCTGTTATATTGGATTCAAAACATTATTCTGACACTCCTATTTTTTTCTAGGGGTGGAAATCCTCAATGGATGTCCACCGCCCTGGAGCGGCGACGGGGTCTGTCAGACTCTTACTGATTACAACTACCCCGGTGCAGTGTCTCTTCTATCACGAGCGCGCGTGGGGCCGTGGCAGTCTAAATTCTTCCCCCACACGCCCACGGCCCCACACTCTCGTGCTGGCCCGGTCTGTCCGGGCCTCGTCTCCAAGGTTATCGTATTACCCAATACCTGGGTTATGGAGGTCTGATAAGCATTGCTTCATGGTAAAATTGCGTATCCAGTTCCATTTGGTTGAACTGGAAGTCATCCCCAACATTGATGTCAAAATGCAGGGCAGATGGGAAGGTAGAAGATGTTGGGGTTTATGAGAATCCGCCTTTTGCTCTTCATCATCATTGCAGCCGAAAGACGTCCTCTATTGGACATAGGCCTCCCCAAAGGATCTCCACGCTGACCAGTCCTGCGCCTTCCGCATCCAGCGGTTTCCTGCGACCTTCACTAGATCGTCGGTCCACCTTGTCCGGTGTCTACCCACGCTGCAACTTCCGGTGTGTGGTCGCCACTCGAAAACCCGTCGGTCCCATCGGGCATTGGTCTTACAGGCAATGTGCCGGGCCCACTGCCACTTTAATGTTGCAATTCTTCGGGTTATGTCGGTTACTCTCGTTCTTCTGCGGATCTCCTCGTTCCTGATTCGAAAACGCAGTGAAACCCCAAGCATAGCCCTCTCCATTGTCCAAACTAGGCTTTTGTTTAGGTACACTCCGGTTCCCCAGTATGAGGTAATTAACAGAGTAAGATAAAGTAGCGTAAAGTCAACTAGAACTTTGTTATACTCTGCTATTTTGCCTTACCGTAACGTCTTTGCCTAGCATGGGAGGTAAAGAACTTTTCTCTGTGTACCGTCATTACCGTAACTACTAATGTTATTAAGTATGAGATCCATTGGTTTATAATTAAATTTGTAAAAAGAATATTATAATTTAATTCTTCTTCTACTCTCATTACTACCTGTCTTCTTCCTTTTCAAGGTGAGATTCAACCTCAACTCTTACCTCTCTACTCTGACCTCTGTGGAATATTTACCACAATTTTGCCAATAGCATGTGTAAGAAAGTATAGAATTTTCTTTGAAAATTTTATTTCACAATAATGTGTTCAATGTTCTTTATGAATTATTTACTGAATTCACTTTTTACTACATAAATCACGCGCTTTTATTTAGTAAACGGCACTATGAATAATTTTAAAAGTCCAATGAAAAATACGCGTGACGCTCATCTTAGCTTTGCTGTCAAAACTCTTACTACTTGTCATAGATAGTTCTAACCTAGCGTAATTAAACGTATGTCAAATATGTACATAATTGTATCACCGGTGTAGGTATTCCAAACTTAACTTTAAATGCTCAAAAACTTTTTTCTGGTTGGGAAATATTCAAGTACGTCCGCCACCCTGGGGTAGGCAGCGGGGTCTCTCAGACTCTTACTGACTAAAAACCACCCCGGTTTTCCATCAAAGACCTCCGTCGGAGGTTGCGAGAACGAACATTGCTTCCGCAACCCCCGATTAGTGCTGCGCCACTGTGGGCCTCCACGGGTCAGGGGGGCGAGTGAGATGTGTGACTCCCCCGTGACGTCTAAAAGGGGCTCAACCACTGTCCCAACTCCCATGTTAGCCTTTTAGATCCGCTACCTCTTATCACTTCCACCGACAACTTAGCGGGCTATAAAGTGTTAGAACAAAGGACGGCTAGAGGTTAACGACCGAAACCAGCCAGGCACAATTACAAATGAAACCCTGTACCGCCGTATTACTGTTCGCCGTCAACCTTGATGAGGACTTGCAAATTTCAACGTACATTTTTTGCGAGTCAGATTTCAAACTACGCTACGACGCAATGTAATGGATTAACCAACTTTAATTAAAGCTGGTCCTACATTGGACTTATGTGGCGAAGTTGGTGCAAATATCTTCATTAGTAGTAGTGGTTGTATGTAATGTAAGTATATAAGTGTTAATTTTAAATGTTAAGAAGTTTTCTCGTTTTGGAAACCGAGTTGGTATTGCTGTGTCTAATTTGAATTAGTCCATCTTAGAATGGTATTTAGAAAGAATTGCTGAATTTGACAATTATTCGAAGGGCATGTTCTTTTAATATATAACTGGGTCCCGTGGTTTCACCTGCGTAAGTTGTAATATAAAAAAATATATAAAAACCTATTCTTTTGCCTAACGAATGTATATGCTTTCTTTAAAATCGGTTCAGCCATTTTGAAGGAGTTCGAGGACCAATACTGTAACAGGAGGATTTCTTATATTTTTTGTCATTATTTCATTTTTCCATTAAACCAATATGAAAATTCAGCCACTGTAATAAATGACAATCAAAAGTCGATTATTCTAATTTCAGCGCCCTAAAGGCCCACCTTTCACCACTCTATAGTGTTGTAGCTGATATAAAGCGGGGCAAAAAAACTTTCATAATTATGCTGTATCTGTTCTTCGTAAGCCACTGTTCTACCACTTTCGCACAGTGTCACTGTGTGGAAGACGCAGCGTGGGTAGGTTGATTGTAGATTACACACCCGACAAGGTGGACCGACGACCTAGTGAAGATCGCGGAAAACCGCCGGATGCGGGAGGCGCAGGACCGGTCGTCGTGGAGAATCTGGGGGGAGGCCTATGTAAAGCAGTGGACGTCTTTCGGCTGAAATGATGATGAAGCCACTATTTATAAAGTGCTAACGTAGGGTTAGACCTGCCTATTTCATTTAAGCAATAGTTTTTCCACTTATATTTTTTCGAGAAACATCAAAAAGAGATAAAAGTCGAAACAAAAACGGTGACTACTTTTTCAAACTTTTAATTGCTTGTCCAAAGACAGTAACAAAGTTACTTTCAGAAAAAAAAGACTCGTTATTTTTACAGCAGGTCTCTTTCTCTAGAATGTTTAATGCTTAGGCTACAAAATATTTAAACACTCTTATTAGAATGAAGCCTTGGCACAACTGAATTTTTTAGGACAGTTTTTAAGTTTTCCACCAAATACTGATGTCCTCGACGTACTGGGATGTATTTCAAACAAAAAGACAACAGTCCTATAGTATTTTGGATTATCTTTACTCAACAAACCTAATTAGCTTCTTCCATAGATATTTACAGAGCAGCGGTGGACAAGTGGTTTCGGGCAGATTTATAAGTTGTAGGTAGTAAGTTCAAACCCCTCTAGCGCTTTACTTTGTATAATTTATTTCATCACCACTGTTCTCAAATCGGTGAAGGAAACCGGTATATCCTTGAGGCAAAACTTATATACTTGATATCTACCAACCCGCATGTTACCCACTTTGTAGGTTCCGGCCTATTTCCTCCCACTGAGAGGAGGCCTTTGTCCCAGAAGAGGGAACATTACCTATAAACTGATTATAAATATTTACAATATCTGTAATCAATAATTGAACTCAGCCTAGTTAGACCTGTCCAAAGCTGCGTTTGAATAAAACTCCCTATCCCGATGTATTCAGTCTGTCCTAAACACTTTACACTCATATGTAGGAAATTCGCGTAAACCGTGTATTGGCAAGAGTAGTGTGGACACTCCCAGCTCGATAGATTGACACACTACAGTGCGGCCGCCGAGAAAATGCTTTCTTGATACCTGTCAATTTCATGCAAACGAATAGGTACATATTTACAGCATCTAGCAGGTCTCCGCGGCACTCACAAGGTCATTGACGCGTACCACCATGTAGGAGGGCTCTTTACACTTCGCTGGAAACGGCAAGCAGAAAACCGTTCTTTATATACCAGGAGGTGCTTATCTATAATTTTTTTTTTTTGTAGTACCAGACTATGTCACAATAATAAACACGTTTTTTGCAAATTGAATATTAATTACCTACAAGCATTGTTACACAAGCATGCGACCTAGGCGGCGGATTTAAGTAAACCTGTCGTCGACTGTTGTCGACCTCCGTGGCGCAGCAGTCAACACGTCTGCCTGCGACGTGGAGGCCCCGGGTTCGATCCCCGGCCAGGTCATGATGGAAAACGATCTTTTCATGATTGGCCTGGGTCTTGAAAGTTTATCTATATATTATGTATCTATTATAAATATAGTATCGTTGAGTTAGTATCCCATAACACAAGTCTCGAACTTACTTTGGGGCTAGCTCAAGCTTAGGGTTGTAACGGAGCTTCGCCTCCGCTTCCGTTACTGCGGAAGTTCCGCAAGAAATCGTATCTTCGCTTCCGCCTCCGCCTCCGCACAATTTATTGCGGAGTTATAACGGAGGTTTATTTACGTATTTATAAAATAAATAACGCGCAAGCTGCGACGCTCGACAACCGTCCGGCCGCGTTTGAGCGCGAAATGTTCAAGAATCAACTAGTGCGAGGTGGGAATGCGGCAACACAATTTGTTTCTCCTTAATTTTCATTACAAGAAGGTAATAGTTTTTTTTTACCAAGTATACTACTATTAATGTACGTATTTAAAATAAAAAAAATGTTTTATTTAACCATAAATTTCCATTTTTCTATATGTACTTTCACCTCCGCCTCCGCCTCCGTTAACCTCCGCATCCGCGGAGGTGAGACTCGTCGCCTCCGCATCCGCCTCCGCCTCCGCTAACAAGCCTCCGTTACAACCCTGCTCAAGCTGTGTGATAAAAAAAAACACAAAAAAAATCCGTAAAAAAAAAAACTAGCCATGTCTCGATGGAGCTGCTCGTTTATCTCTAAAAGTAATGAAATCTAGACAAAGTCGTGCCAAGTCTAAGTTAATGTGTGTAAGTTAATGTAGTGTGACTTGGCCGTTGAAGAGTACACAAGCATACAAAACCAGGTGCTCCATAACACCATTGCACCGATCTGCCGCCAGAACTGCTATCCATTGACGATAGAAAATTTCCACTTGGAAAACATTAATTTAAAATAACTAAGTAGTCAATTATAGACTTGAGTGGCTGCGTATTTCAATTATACTTATGTTCAAGTATTGTTACACTAGAATGCCACCTAGGTGGCGGATTTAATAATAAATAATAATAATAAAATAAATAATAAATTGTTTATTTCTCACATTTGTACATAATTTATACAATAAATTTTTTAACTCTAAGTAGGACTGATGTATAATTTAAATAAATATTATGATGAGATTTAAATAAATATTATATAAATATCTCTGACTGAATAATAATAATAATAAACGTTTATTTTTTCCACCACTTAATTAAACATAAGTTTAACACAAAATTAAGTATACAAGATTTATATCTTGTACTACATCATTATTGATGTAGTGGAAACTGGAGCCTGTACTAGGACAACCTGTGTTACAGGTCTCCAGGCCTCCTGACTACACGGTCGTGTCACAATTAATACAAACGTATACTAACAGATGACAAAGATTATGGGATGAAAGAAAATTTCAAAAAATGCAAAAAGGAAAACACAAAGTAAATAATTATGTATTTTAAAAGATTAGACAGAAAAGTAGTTCGTGTCGAAGTTTGAGTGTGGGTGTGGTTATGAAGGTTATTTGTGAAGTGTGTGTGTGTGTTTGTAATTAAATATTTAACTATAACTAAGTATTATATGTCAGTCTATCTAATTTTAAAACTCTACGAATTTACATTACGTTTGACTCCACATGTTAGTGTCAGATTCACTGTTATTATAATTCTGACAAGTTCTTGAGTAATGTTGAGAAACATAATATAGTAGCAGGTGACAAGGATCATTATTTTTAGGGTATCATAATATTATCCGCGTGTCTGGTTGAAGTATCATAAATATTGTGTTACGCTGAGTGTTTTCATTTTCAAGCAAGATTATTTAAATTTATTGCGTATGTTATCAACAGACGCAATGAATTTAAATAATCTTGGTTACCAGTTATAAAAATAATAATGCTTCTTAAAAATATTAACTACATACCTATTATACAATATGTAAAGAAAACCCCGTCCGACCCATAAGGATAATAAAGGTTAGGTAATCACACAGGTCAGGTAATTTATAATAGGCACTTTTACGCCTGAAGCACAGGTTCTACCTAGTTCAGGCAAATTATACATCAATGCTATTAAGAGTTAAGAAAATTATTGTAATAATTATGTACAAATGTGAGAAATAAACAATTTATTAATTTTTATTTATTACCAAATAAAATATGAAATTTTACTCAATCGTCATAGCAATACTAATGAATTTTGAAATAATGTATTTTTTTTCAGCGAATCAATTCCAACTTTTCCAAGCACCTTTAACGCAAACAGTTACCTCTTTTTGATAAATAATATATTTTTTTAGGGGGATTTTTTTACATTAAGCCCGGCTTTATAGAATCAGTTACTACTCTATAGAAAATGTCTATCCATTCTAAGGTTGCCTGGAAGACATTTCATTATCGATAAGGCCGCCCATTGTATATTTTATAGTGTTAATTGTATTATTAAGTTCTTGATGTACAATAAGGTATATGACGGAGTCAGCGACGGCGGAGCGCTAGGATCGTTAAGATGCTAACGATCCTAGCGCTCCGCCGTCGCTGACTCCGTGGTGTGGTGTGGTGGTAAAGACTACATTTCGTAGGTGAGTTTTCAATTAAACCGCGAATTGTAAATATACACTCAAATCTTGGCAATAACAATTTAAATAGGCAAACCGACAGTTTCAGAAGTGCCTTTGTCCGCATCTCAAACCGAAGTGACCGTTCGACAGTCCCCGCACTTTCCATAACGACTCTGTCCACGAACCGCCATACATCGAGCACATCGATGCCGCCATTACAAAATAACGCACCGGCGTTCGCCCCACTACTACGTAAATCAAATGAGCAACTTTTATCAAAACGATTCCGCTATCCACGACATATACTTATATAAATTAATAGCGTAGTTGACAGCCTCCGTGGCGTAGCGGTAGCGGACGCGGCCGCTGCGCAAGGTGGCGCGAGTTCGATCCCCTCACAGTGCAAGTATTTGTATGCATGAATATGAATATTTGTACTGGTCTGGTCGTGCCTCGGAAAGCACGTTAAGCCGTTGGTCCCGGTTGCCCTACGAACATCTAGTGGCAGTCGTTACGGGTTGTTGGAGCCCTCAAAAGTCCTACAATAATTGGTCTAACTGCTATGCTTCGATGTCGCCTTCGGGTTGTGGAGGTCAGACGGCAGTCGCTTCATGGAAAATGTCGAAGTTTAGCCATATCAGCAGTTGGACTGGTAAAGCGAACCCCAAACTCCAAAGCTGAAAAGGCTTCGGAGGCGACTTGGATTAACACTGGGATGATGATGATGATGATGAAATTAATAGCATAGTCAATCAGGCTTCAATGTTTCATCTATCTACCAACCTTCGCCTTTCTGTATGATGGATTACCGCCCACCCCTTCTCATAGAGAGGAGGCCTGTCTCCCAGCACTACGACCATTACCTACAGGCTGATTATTCTTCAAATAAAAGCACAACTGTAATTTACGAAACGTTACACAAAATATGTAGAAGACTAATTGTCATTACACATGAAGAAATCCTTTACCTTTTCATTTTCAATAAGAACATAAAACAAGCTAACATAAAATACCCATTTGTTAACCCAAATATCTTCAAGATCTAAGAATTTTCGAAGGGAAAGTATTCATCGTAAAGCTAAAGGAGGCGGTTACATGAAAGTTAAGGTTATTAGGTTAATTGGCGATGTTTTGTACCAGAGTACAACTTAAATGTTAATTGGCGATGTTTCGTGCCAGAGTACACCTTTTAATGTTAATATCAAAGTATAACAAAAGAACGAGATAACTTGTAAGCCGTTAACTCGATTGGGGAATAAAGGGTTGCTCTCGTATTCTTTTTTAGTAGCCTAAAATGGTTTTATTTATTCTGGACTAAAAGTGGTGAAAAAAAAAGATTTTATTTTATCCAACATTGCGTACATAATATAAATTAAGGCAACCCCAGTAAGTTACAAAAGCACTTGTGTTGGGGCTGTCTCGTTTCTTCCCTTACAAATCAAAATAACAATGTTGAGACTAAAACTACAAATATAGAAAATGTGCTATAAGTGCAGGAGGAAGATGTGTAGAAGCATGTTTGTATGTGTGTGACTGTCTATCTGTATGTGTGTGTGGGGTGTTTATATGAGGATGTCGGGATAGAAGAGGTATGTGTACAAATTTAGCTAATTCTGACTAGCGTATCTTCAGTTTCGTCATAAGTTACAGTTTAATTATTTTCTGTGAGTACTTTTTTTTTTTTTTTACGAACAAATCACACAGATTGAGCTAGCCCCAAAGTAACTTCGAGACTTATGTTATGGGATACTAACTCAATGATACTATATTTATAATAGATACATATATAGATAAACATCCAAGACCCAGGCCAATCAGGAAAAGATCGTTTTCCATCATGACCTGGCCGGGGATCGAACCCGGGGCCTCCATGTCGCAGGCAGGCGCGAGGCGTGTTGACCGCTGCGTCACGGAGGACGACAAAACGTTACTCATATTTTTTGAAGTAGTTGAATTTGGGACATTCTATTTGACTACTCTGAGTAGGTAGGCTGAAACAAACTCTGGGGTCGCAGTCTTTAAACACCAGACATTGGCACCGAATCTTTAACCGAAAGGAAAGTACGTTAGGCCGTTGGTCCCGGTTGCCATACGAACATCTAGTGGCAGTCGTTACGGGTTGTTGGAGCCCTCAAAAGTCCAACAATTGGTCTAACTGCAATGCTTCGATGTCGCCTTCGGGTTGTGGAGGTCAGACGGCAGTCCCTTCACGGAAAATGTCGAAGTTTAGCCATATCAGCAGTTTGACTGGTAAAGCGGACCCCATACTCCAAAGCTGAAAAGGCTTCGGATGTGACTGGGATTAACGCTGGGATGATGATGATGACATTGGCACCGAATCTCTTGTTCACAAACTAAATTAATTGTAAGTTTAGTGCATTCTTGTCTTTCTATTTGATTAAGAAAAGGATAGAAGATAACATTTTAGTATAATCCTGTCAAATTAAGATATTCCATAAACAGTTAAGACGCGATGATAAACATGGCAACCAAAAAAAAGTGTGTGTCAGCTCCGACGCACGACTGGAGTTTACTCCTTAAGTACGAGTATCTAACTAAACGCAAAAAGAGTTTAATAAATTAATAATTATTATTAATATTAATAAAATAATAATAAAAAATAAATAAATAATAAATAATCATTAATTAATAATAATGTATTATTCTTTTTTAATTAATAATCAATTTAAAAAAAGTTAATAATTTTAAATTAATAATTATTTTTTTTAATTTTAATTAATTTTAATAATTAATTTTTTGATTAATTAACATTTTATTTTTTTATTTATTATTTTTTTATTAATAATAATTTATTACTAATTTTTTATTTATATATATTTTTAAATAATAATTTTAATTTTTTAATTATTATTTTATTATTATTTTTTAATTTATTAATTAATAATTAATTAATAAAATAATTCTAAATTAAAAATTAATTTATAATTTTAATTAATTATAATAATAATTTTTAATGATTTTTTAAATTAATTAACATTTTTTTAAAATATATTATTATTTTTTAATTAATAATAATTTATTGTAATTTTTTTATTTATATTTTTTTTTAAATAATAGTTTTTATTTATTATTTTATTATTATTTTTTTATTATTATTTTTTTAAATTTATCATTCAATTATTTTCATTAAATCTTTTAATCAAGCCCAATAACATATAGTATATAGGTATAGTCGCCTATACAGCATACCCTATGTACGTCTTAATACACACACAGCCAGATTAGAAAGTTGCGCACCGAAGGTGCGCACTAAAATAGTAACGCTTAAAATTCGTTACTCGTTAGTAGGTTTTATCCCTTGGATTTTTCTCATACCGGGCGCCTTATTTAGGAAAATCGATTCTTAAGGAGTAAACTCCAAATACATCAATTTAAGTCAAGGTCAGACTAATTTGACAGGTCTAAACTAACAGATTATGTTCTGTCCTTTGTAGGCCATTTGTAGCCCATGGTAAGCAGAAATGCAATCGCTGATGGTAAAGCGCGCTAGTTTATTAAGCCTATTCACTAAATAAAAAACCGTATGAATAGGAAGGAAGACGGCAGTTGAGCGAAGAGATGCAATGTTAAACCTAACAACGCGACCAACATTGTTGCGACAGAGGGAGATTGATCTGGAGACCCTCCACGTTCAGACACCCGACACAACATTTGGCGCATCGTACCCGGCACACATCGCACCACAACTGTTCAGACCCGTTCTCCATACGGGTTCACAAGATATCATGCCGGAACACGGCGAATCGCTTGGCGGCAAGACTTTGTATAGTAGTGGTAGCTTCTGTCGGCAGCCGATGTTATGGCCTACCACTGAGTGAAATGACTTTATTCTTATGAATGTATTTATTTGTTTCAGATTATGAAGCCCTGCGGGGGGCAGAGCCTCGTCCAGGCGCTATGTGGAGTGCGAGCGTGTTCTTCCTTACACATATAGTCGTTTGTCAATTCACTACAGGTTAGTTCTAGAACATTCTCTTTGCTTCTCACTATTTGATCAGGCACATTTTTCATTCCGATTCGCTAAGACTCAGGCCTCTTCAACTGTGTGCTTGGTATACAGATTTATAATTATTTTGCAAGTAGAAATTAAATAGTAAAGGTTGTTTTAAAATGACGCGTTGAATCACCTTTTCGATGGATGCAAATGACTTAATATTGAGTCTGCTATAATTATTGCATGTATACTATGTGTTTTATTGATATCCTATAACCCAGGGGAAGGAATGAGACTGTGTCAAAGAATCAATCGTATTCATTATTCATATAAAAAATCAGTGAAGTCACAGGTATTATTGTATATTAGAGATTAATTGTGTAATTGGTTTAATGATTCGTTCGCATTAAAATAAATTACTCGTATTTATGAATTAAGCTTAGATATTTTACATACATATCTGTAAATTTAAAATTATGTGCTTTTAAACCACATTCTTTTACTAATTGTTTTAATTTTACTCATATATTACCCTGGAGTTATGGGATATAAAAAACACGATGTGTACATTATTAAAATACTATTCCAAAAATGTACGCAGTCTTAACCATTCATGTGCATGGCAAACCATGGAATATTTTGAATGCACTAAAATTCTACTTCATCCCACTTCCTACCAATATTATAAATGCGAAAGTTTGTGACGATGTATGGATGGATGGATTTTACTGTTACAATTTCACACAAAAACTACTGAACGGATGTAGTAGTGAAGGAAGCTGCGGAACGGGAGAGGGAGATCTCAACTCCCTTCCCGGGCCGCGGAAGACGCACCGGGCGCCGAGGAAGGGCGGACGACGCCCTCTTCCGCCCCCCATGAATGGGTCCAGGGGCGAGGAAGTCCCCGCCCCCTATTCGATGGACCCCGAGGCGGAGGCACGCGCGAGTGTCAGCGCGCGCCTCTGGGGCGATGCACGGGGTAGCTTAACACCCCACTACCCTGTGCAGGAGACAAGGCCCGGACAGACCGGGCCAGCGCGAGACTGTGGGGCTGAGGAAGAATTTAGACTCCCGCGATCCCACGCGCGCTCGTGATAGAAGAGACACCGGGGTGGTTTTAGTCAGTAAAAGTCTGACAGACTCCGTCGCCCACCCTAGGGCGGCGGACATCCTATGAGGATTTCCACCCCAAAAAAAAATAGTGGTTAAGCCATTGACTACTGCGCTGCGTGTCGCGGGTTCGATCCCCGCACGGAACAAGTATTTATATGACCCACAAATAGTTGTTCCGGGTCTGGCTGTTTGTGTATGTGATTTATATGTTTGTAAACTCACCGACGATACCGGAGAAATGGCTAATGTGGGGCAAAGTTTTTTTCTTTTTTTTAAGTACCTACACGAACGAAACCCATGCGAGTAACACTATAAATATTCTAAAATATCCTCAGAGAATTCTTACCTCTCTCATTCAACACAGTTTCCTTGAAACATAAAGTACAATTGTTTTACGCACGCTGAACGTCCCTACTAATTAACAAGAGAATTTCAAAAACCTTGATGAGCGAAATGCTTTCTCATCACAGAAACTCAGGCACGGAGGCACACAAACCTCATTTCTCTTTACTGCCCTTATCTCATTTACGACTTAGCAACTTACCGCTATAATAGAATTCATAATCTCAAATAATTTACATTGCATCGCTTACTCAACAATTTACTTTAGTGTTGTGTATTTTTAGCTAACTTTTGAGTGACAATCTGTAATAAGAAGTCCATTTTTTTTTATTTCTTTGTGATGTCACTCAAATTTTCATTACTTAGGACGAACTAATATACAGAGGGATATAGGTTTGCCCTTTTTCTTGCCATATATACCAATTTCGTGCGTCCATCAATCAAATCTTTGCCGTTCGTGACAATATCGTCAATGCACTTTTGGACGGCTCTGGCTTAATTACTTTGACATTGAACTAGTCGTCCTATAACTTGATAATTGTCACAGATACTTGATATTACTTTAAATACATAATATAGAAAGTAATCATTATCAATCTTTCCCAGAAACCCCAGAAACAACGACAACAGAAGAAACTCAAACGGTGACAACATTTTACGCGCTCAGCACTGGCATAGTCCCCGCGCCAGTGATGCTGAAACTTGGCAACTCAACCATTGATAGCACCAAGTCTTTCAAAGTACCACAGCCTTCCCAAGACCCTGTGACCTCCAAACCTACTAAGGTAGACATGGTACCGCATGTGGTGCTGAAGAACACGTACTTCGACCATGATAGGAAGTATGGACCGAGTTTTGAAGATGCTCCAGATGGGAACATAACGAAGATAACTGTGCAGTTAGGAGAAGATGCGCATTTGAACTGCAGAATTAGTTTGCTGCAAGATAAGACGGTGAGTGTGCGTAATTTTCTCTATTATTAAGGTGATGGCTGTTAGAAATTAATAAGATGACATGGATGCCAATTAATTAACCACTAGGGTTTAGAGGTATTTGTCCTTGTCCTATTAGATACATCAGCAGGGTAATGCCGTCACAGACTAGCAGTTGCAATGGATTTCGTTTTGACAGTTGAACAATATTCATTGCTTTATTTGCATTGTTAAGAAGACACATTATTCAAACATATGGAGCAATGGATAAGCAAGATGTTTCAAAATGATTCCAATTGTTAGTATTAGTGTATTACGCAATTAGGGTGCTGTATTGTATTCATTTTAAATGAAAGTAATTGTGTTTATTTTTGTTATATTTTTTAAAATTTTAGAATGTGTGCTTAAGAATCAATAAGTTTTTCTGATACGGGTTTTTTGACAGAAAGCTCCTGGAAATTTATTAAGATACGGGAGGTCCTTCATCGACCGAACAATATTTAGTACCAACATGGTAGGTTGTTCGTCATCGTAGTTTCAATAGACAACATTTTTTTTTTTAACATAAGTAAATCAAAGTTATATAGAAGTAAATCAGATTTTTTTTTATATTTTTGGATAGCTTTTCAGCTATAATTTCAACTTTGACGGTGTATTTTAAATAGACGTAACAGCCAATCATACGGTGGACTGGTGATAAAACCTTTGCTTCGCTGTGACAACATGGTGACAACTAAAGAAATCTGGTATCTATGTACCTACATGTCAATTGTGTTATCTTCGTCAGCTTGTCAAACTTGTTGGCACATACAGTTGTCAATTAAGCTTGTCGATTTTGTTATTAAACAAGTGTTATTTTCCATATTCTTATTATTAAATCACCATGAAAGTTTCGGAACGATTATGGCAGCCGACAACAAACAGTGACGTTGACATACGTGACATTTGACACTTGATGTTTTCATTTTAAAAAAATAAATACTTAGGCGAAAGTAACTGCTTCATTCTGCCTTCGTGAAGTGACGTCACACGTTTTGTGATTTTAATGTTTTTCCTCAGAAAGAAAAAAGTATGAAAAAAATGTATCTGAACTCAGGATAAGAAAATAAAGAAATAGTATTTTTGTTTTACGGTGTTGGCGGTTTTGAAATGTTGTCGATTGAGCGCGGTATTAGTACATATAAGAAAAGAAGAGGCGTACGTGTAGATTTTAACGGAAGTATCTAAAAAAATGCAATTTTAAAATAAAAAAGAAAAACAATGATGACATCAGTAAAAAGTGTGGAGGAAGAAGGAGTAGCGTGTAAAGCTTACTCATCCTCCATTGAAAAGGGAGGATCCTCCGATCAGACTGGACGGTCTGCCGGCCACTTTGCCCGCCAGTTGATGTCGCAAACTTGTATTTATGCTAGTTGCACAAAAAACTCTGATTGCGAGATGTAGGATTGTTGTTCGCATGTTGCGTTGTAAGCACCGCTACAAAAGTAACAAAGTCTGTTATTTTCTTAAGTTGTTCAAGATATAAATGAAAATCCATACTAATATTATAAATGCGAAAGTAACTCTGTCTGTCTGTCTGTCGGTCTGTCTGTTACGCTTTCCCGCTTAAACCTCTCAACCGATTTTAATGAAATTTGGCACAGACAATCTTTAGACCATGAGAAAGAACATTGGCTATCTTTTATCCCAGAAAAAAATGATATTCCCGAGGGAAACCACGCGGGCGAAGCCGCGGGCGGAAAGCTAGTATGATATAATGATGAAATGCAAAAATATACCCATATTTTTAGCATGATGGAATTATCTTTATATTACAATCATATTAGGATGAAAGGATACAACCAAGCTCATGATTTTTTATCACAACATAAACTTGAACACTTATTACTATATCGATTTTCAGAGATGGAACTTTTACCTAACCGCTCATAAAATTTAGGTAAATATTGTAAGATATCATCTTCATAAAGAGTTTTCTAGTTATATGATTTTATTCTAGCTAGATAGGATGTTTGGAAATAATGATAATATTTTTAACCACATAATAAATTGTTCATCATCTTTGAGATTAATACGTTACATTGTTTTTTAACTATATGAACTAGTGTTTGACCGCGATCCAGTCTGGTATTATGCAATGATGCAATCGTTGATGGTAAAGCACGCTAGTTTATCTACATTGTTTAGCTAGTGGGGCTTAGTGTTAGGCTAGAATGAATAGGCTTTTGATAAACTAGCGTTCTTTACCCTCAACAATTGCTTACCATCAGGTGGAATTTCAGTCAAGCACTTGTTTATAATTTTATAAAAAAGTGGTGTTAGAGTGATTAGCACCGTTGAATAAATTACAATAAATATTTGATGTCGTCATTGATATAATATTAAACTAAGGTAGATACGTCACTAGCGCGCTGAAAATGAAGCGTACAAAAGGAGGTAAGTCCAGCAAGTCGCTTTAGTTTGCGCAAACGACAAACACTAGCCATCTTTTTCTTCTCTATGCTTTAGATTGCGCCCCATCTCACTCACACTGTGCCAACGTGTGAAATGTACGCAGAATAAAAAAATTGCATGTGTGTGCTGCTGCTCCGATCGGCACATTTATTTTGGTTAATTTGTTAGAGCATATCATATCTGTTTAATATTATATCAATGGATGTCGTGAACTAAACTTTCTGTCATTGTTAATTTCTGTCAAGTCATATTGGTTCATTTTTTGGCAGATATGTCGCAATATTTAAATATTACGATAGTATGTGACCATTCAGGCTTAAATCCAACCATTCAGTTTATACATTAATTTATGCATGTGTCGGAATTTGAATATCTCCAACCAATATGTTGCTTATCATTTTATTCCCTCAAGTGTTAATCTTAACTAATAATGGTCGATAACATATTGAAATTCGACATTTTCAAAGATAAGACACGCACAGCAGGATAATCGAGCGCCATATTCTTTTACCTTCGCTCCCAAATCAGCTTGTACGAAACGTAATTAATTATTTACCAGAATACAGACATTATTTATTCAGATATCAACCTTGTGCTATAAAATAAAATTGATCAGAAGGTTGACTCTATACGACGAGCAACGGGTAAAAGAAGGAGCTCGTAGACATAGACATAACGGGAGATGTCATGGTGCTTTTACATTGATCGAATCATTTCCCGGTGGTACGCCATAACATCGACTGCTGGCAGAAGTTACCACCTACCAGACAAAGTTTTGCCGCCAAGCGATGCGTCGTGGGTAGAAACTTTTGCCGATAGCCGATATTATGGCCTACCACCGAGTGACCTATAACGGTGTTCGTGAAGTTTCTTGCTCCCTCTTCTCCATAGAAACCCTTTTTTTTTTGTTGGGATGGGAAATCATCAAATGACTTCTCCCGCTCTGGGCAGAGCGGAAGGGCGTGTCAGACTTTTACTGACTAAAACCCGTGTTTCTTCACTTGCCTGTGCGACGACCAGGGCCACGGTTTCTTGTTTAACCAACCTGCAACCCTGACCCAGGCATCGGTCTTCGTGGACTCCGTCACGACGTGCTGAAATCTCTTTGAGGCGCGCGTGAAACACGACACGCTGTCGACTGGGGCCTGGTCCTTACCGAGCGGCGAGCTGCCCACTGTTCAACGCAGGCCCGCGCCTACGGTAGCTGGGAGTTTAGTGTCATCTCCCGACCAGGGCGTCTCCTGCGGCGGCTAGTGACGTGAGGTCGCTGGGATTCCCGTTGCCTCACGCGCTCTGCCTCCTCCTTTGCCAGCATCACTGCTTCGCAGAAGGAGGTGACGGCCTGCCATGCACTCTCGCTCCGGACCATGGCCTGGACCAGGGTCGGACGCGAGACATCGCCGCCGATCGCCGCCACGAGGACACGGCGGTGCTTTACCCAAGCCGGGCAGGCCTCCACCGTGTCCTCAGGGCGATCCACACAATGGTGACACCCTGGCGTTTCCTCCCGCCTTATACGGAACAGGAACCTCCCGAAACAACCGTGTCCGGTTCCATAGAAACCCTCAATTTGGAAAAAAAAACATAGGTCATCTTACTGAATCACTAATCGAAATAAATGACTTTTGATTCTGTACATACTTGAAACATGTCTATATATTGTACGAATGAAGCTAACCTTCTATACCAATCTATTGTTGTGCTTTATGCGGAGACACGAAGCTAGCCGAAGAGATACGGAGGCAGCCGAGCGCCCCAGAGTATTACTTTTACAAACTTCGTTAGCCGCCTCCATTAAACAACATGACATTTTTACGAAATTTCATACCAGGCTTTTCGTTTACGACAGTTTCTAAACTTCAAAACTAAGTAGTTGAAGAAGTTTTCACTATAATATGTTGGAGAACCTACATAATATCATAATGGCATTTTAAAAGTATAATGGAATTTAACAAATCCTAAATGCGTGTCATAGAATTTCTTTGTGAGTATGACTAAACTGTAACAATTTATAGAGAACTAGGTACTTAACTTAGCCTGTTTTTGATATAAAATCATCAAATGACCTCTCCCGATCTAGGCGGGGCGGAAGGGAATGTTAGACGTTTACTGACTAAAACCCACCCGTGTTTCTTCACTTGCCTGTGCGCCAGGGCCACGGTTTCTGACAATGACAATTACGCATCCCCGCCCATCGGGGGACGGGAGGGGTATGTGGGACTCCCCGGGAGATGACCTCCCGGTATACCCAATAAAAACCCCAGCGGCACTCCGGCATCGCCATAGTGGCGGGGGAGTGAGAAAATAGCGCAGACCCGCAACTTAGCCTAACTTAGCCTTAGGTAAATAACTTTTTTTAGGAAAATCTAAAGAAGACAAAAGTCAGATACCTATGGTTACGAAAGAAAGCGTTAACTTCATAATGTAAAGCATTTTGACAGATCCAAGTAAAAAAGTTTGACTTCTATATATACTGGTCAATTGTGTTTTAGCCGTTTCTAGAACCGCCACATGCGAACAACGCGTCATACTGACGTCACATGAATTCTACATCTCGCAAGCAGAGTTTACCGTGCAACTAGCATACATACAACTTCCCCACATCAACCGTTAGGCAAGTGAAAGCCAGACACAACACCTGTCTAGTCGGAGGATCCTCCCTTTTGTATGGAGGATGAGTGAACTTTACAGCCTGACAGCCTCCATGCCGTAGTGGTAGCGAACGCGGGCGCTGCGCAAGCAGGCACGGCTTCGATCCCCGCGAAGTACAAATATTTGTATGCATGAATATGGATATTTGCACTGGTGTGGTCGTGCCCCGGAAAGCACGTTAAGCCGTTGGTCCCGGTTGCCATACGAACATCTAATGGAAGTCGTTACGGATTGTTGGAGTCCTCAAAAGTCCAACAATTGGTCTAACTGCAATGCTTCGATATCGCCTTCGGGTTATGGAGGTCAGACGGCAGTCGCTTCACGTAAAATACCGAAGTTTAGCCAAAATCACCAGTTAGACTGGTAAACCGGACCCCAGACTCCAAAGCTACAAAGCTACGAATGCGACTGGGATTAACGCTGAGATGATGATGATGAGTAGGTATACTATACACCCTGTTCATGTTAAAGTCTCATCGTGATGAGAATGGTAAAATGAGTTGTCAATAGTGTCAAAACCTTAGCATTAATTGGAATATAAGCTGATTTCACGCTGCCTTCACTTAAGTTTTCGCTGTAAAATGGTAACAGAAAAGCACTGCTAATCCCAAGTTCTCCTTTATTTTTGTGTACATATTTGTTATCGGCTTAGCACAATTAGCCTATAATGTTTCCAAAGTTGGGATACAGGCTTCCTTTCGGTGAGAGGGAGTGGGCCGTAATCTACCACGCGGGCCCAGTGTGGGTTGGTAAATGCCACATATCTTCGAAGTTTTTGGCTCTATGACATATCGGTTTCCTCACGTTTTCCTTCACCGTTTTGAGAGCAGCGGTGATGAAATAATTTAGATAAAGTAAAGAGCCTGATAGGGTTCGAACCTACGACCTACAATGTATAAGCCTCGGCCGATACCACTATTGCATCACACACAAAAATCCAAAATAAAAGGAACAGTACATTACAAAAGTTTCTTCTTTATATAAATTCCATGCGCTCAATCAACGCGCAAAAGTTTCCATTCATCTATACTTAATGGACCGATCAGCTGAAGAATGATTTAAAATTCATTAATGGCGCCAAGAGCGGCCATTGTTGAGGAAGTGGCGCCACCTAGACTCATTATTGGAACTGTTATATCTATTGTCTACAAAGTAGTCGTCCTGGGAGCTATTAGAAAGAATTATTAATCGCAGCTAATGTTTATACGGGATTATTATCCCGATTTTGAATATTGGCTAAATTAAGTACCGGAGGGACGTATGTATATATTTTAGAGTTAATCTGTGAGGATTACGCGAAAAGCGATATTGGATATACAACGTTATTTTTTCTTTATAGAAAGCCTGAATACAGTTTGTTCGGAATAAGCAACTGAATTCCAATAATTTTTACACCATGTTATATTTTTTCCCGAATATATTTAAAAAATGTTGCAGTGTTGTTATCGATCGCACAACAAGGTTCACAGATGATCATAGTGTCCTAGGGCCCCGCCACGCCGCGCCGCAGCAGGCGCGGGCGGATGAGCGGCGCGTTGTCCATAATTTTGTAGGGACAATCAGGTAACATAACAAACTCAAAACTTTGTGGTTCTTCATGACAGCTATTTGAAATTTTGTACATAAATTCTTTACATAAAAATACTAGACACGTGTTTCGGGCTTTGCATATACAAAGATAACGTTGTATAATAGAACAGATAGTAATGTCATCATCATCTTAGCGTTTATCCCGGTTGCAGCCGCGGCATTCGCGTTGGAGCCCGGGGTCCGCTTTCTTGCTTAATTTCCCCCATTTTGGGCGATCTTTAGCATCCTGTGGTGTGAGATTGTGATTGGCACGCATGTCATCTCTTACAACGTCAAGCCAGCACCTCTTTGGTCAACCCCGCTTGTTCCGGCCCGCCGGAGGCGCCATGGCAAGACACAACTCCCGTCTGGTCTACTGTTGTCAAAACATCAATATCATTGGTCTAGAGTTTTCGTATCTATGTTGGAGTCAGGTTCCATTCTAACCAGATTCAGCTGCATACCAGAGCGTAATCGCGTTAAATAAAACAGTAGAAGTTCAACTCTGGTTCGTATCTAATCCAGTTAAAGTTATGGGTTAGTTTCGATCAGATTTCGTGTCGCGCTAAAGTTTTAACTTCGTTTGAAGTAAAATCAATGTAAACGGAAAATAAAGGATTGCGTTGACTTATAAGTTAGATTGTTTTACTGTTTTAGTGGCAACCCTGAATATTTAATATTTGAACTTGATAACTCCACACGTTTCTGAGAAAAAGGGTTCACACAGACAACGAAATGATTTTATAAGGGTCTTGGTGGGCAATCGCGCTAAATAAAACAGTAGATGTTAAACTCTTGTTCGTATCTAATCCAGTTAAAGATGTGGTTTAGTTTCGATCCCATTTCGTATCGCGCTAAAGTTTCAACTTCGATTGCAGTAAAATCAATG
Organism: Sesamia nonagrioides; assembly: GCA_017933935.1. Lineage (NCBI taxonomy): Eukaryota > Metazoa > Arthropoda > Insecta > Lepidoptera > Noctuidae > Sesamia > Sesamia nonagrioides. The sequence continues at coordinate 1,013,608 of JADWQK010002062.1, read as the reverse complement.
TATGAGTGATACATTTCGTCAGATATAATAATTAAAACTAAATCCATACTAATATTATAAATGCGAAAGTAACTCTGTCTGTCTGTCTGTCAGTCTGTCTGTCTGTCGGTCTGTCTGTCTGTCTGTCTGTCTGTCTGTCTGTCTGTCTGTTACGCTTTCCCGCTTAAACCTCTCAACCGATTTTGATGAAATTTGGCACAGACAATCTTTGGACCCTGAGAAAGAACATAGGCTACCTTTTATCCCGGAAAAATATGATGCTCCTGAGGGAAATCTAAAAAGCGCGATATAACCGAACTCCATGCGGGCGAAGCCGCGGGCGGAAAGCTAGTTTATTATAAGTAAATCTAATCGTTCAGACGTTTGACATGGCACAGAAAAAGTTAGCTTTGTTGCAGCTTTTTCATTTGACAGTGGTTACGTTCCAATTGCGATCCAGTTATGGTTAAACCATCTGTGAAAAGGTTAGCGCGATACGAAACATAACCAAGGTTATGGTTTAGTTGCGATCCAATTCTGTTTTGGTTGAATTATTTTAGCGCAAATGCCCCCAGTAATTTAAATGGAATGACTGTCTATGGTCTGAAACTCAGTCAAAGAGTAGCCAGCCTGTCGGTATTCTATAGGGTGCATTTTGGAGAGTGTGCGAAGGAATTACATGACTTATTTTCCCGTCTTCATTTCATTATCGGACGACCCGTCGATCGTACGGCGAGTAACAACAGTTACGTTATTGACACCACTACGATCCGGACGTAGCGTTTTGCTTCGTCTTTTATACCGTGTTTCCAACGGACTGCAATTTGAGTATCTTCAAAGCTAGAGTGAATAGGTTCTTAACAAACTAGTGCGCTTTACCATCAACGATTGCGTCACTGCTTACCATCAGGCGGGATTGCGTTTACACACTCGTTTACATTAATAAAAAAAAACCAGTTACTGGATAAAATGATAAAGGGTACGAGATGATGAAGTTAAGTGCAAATATTTATCTATTTTTACACATGGGTATATGCGTCATACGCCACCATTATAATGTCTCAGTTCGGTAGTGTAGTTCATTAGCAATTCATGAAATAATTTACTACTCAATAATAATAATACCTATCCCTACCAAACATATTTTATATAGTTTAGTTTAGTGTTGTTAGTTATACAGTATGTTAAATAACAGAGGGCGTTCCCTTAAACTCATTAATATATATCATTAATAGATTAAAATAAAAATATCAGCAGAGAAAAATAAGCATAAAAAAATCCGAATAAAAAAAAATTCTAATTGGAAATAAATTTGAAACCTCCTGTTTTAAATCAAAATAGTAGTCGTCATGTATAAATAAATTGTGACGTTGCCGTCTTTCATGTTCGCGTGTACAGTGTGTTTCTTTTACATGTCAATTTAAAGTTTTTATTGAATATTTTCTTATTGGAAAAAATTTTAAAACATTTTGTTTTCGAATGGAAATGTTTTTTTAGCATGTATGTATGCTATACTATTTCGGGTTAACGGGAACGCCCTCTGTTAGTTAACATACTGTATAAAAACACAGACCAAGCTGGCATTTACCAATAAGATATCAGTTACTGTTAACATTTTAAGTGGTACTTAACTTTAACAAACTAAATTGAACCAAATACATGATTGCATAAATAACACAAAAAATACTACAAATGGATCTACACACAAGTACCACACAAATTATCCTTCAAATATTCACTTAAGTATTGTTCAAGTGCGACCACAAATTAACAAGTTGTGCATTGTTACTGTATTCTATTTTACCGCAGGTGTATCGCTGTGTTTTGTTTTAGCAAGCCGCGTCTCGAGATTATTATACCACACAATTCGCAGCAGAGGTGATTAAGTTTATATTATTATTAAATGGATGTTAATTATATTTCGTAGTTTTTGTTTCCTTCAAGTGTTTATCTAAAATTTGAAATAGTCTTCAGTAAGTTGCTACTTAATAAAGAGTTTTACTTTATAGCAAAGTAAACTGGACAACCAGTAAAACAATATGGAATAACAATTCCGCATATCAGAAATTGGACTTGAGTTCGGGATTAACCTTTTAAAAAATAAATTTGGTTTACTTAAATAGACAAAAAAAAACTACACTATACTTTTACTGTTAATTTATAACGTTACAAGCTTTCCGCCCGCGGCTTCGCCCGCTTGGAGTTCGGTTATAACGCGCTCTTTAGATTTCCCTCGGGAACATCAAATTTTTTGGGATAAGAGGTAGACTATGTTCTTTCTCAGGGTCTAAAGATTGTCTGTGCCAAATTTCAGCAAAATCGGTTGAGAGGTTTAAGCGGGAAAGCGTAACAGACAGACAGACAGACAGACAGAGTTATTCTACATTTGAAATAATTTATTATTATTGTAAGTATAAAAGAATATCGCGAGATCTAAGTACTCGAGTTTATATAGCTTGAAAACTTTAACTGATTAAATTGTTCAGATTAAATTCCCGCGACCTTCACCAGGTCGTCGGTCCACCTTGTCGGGGGCCTACCCACGCTACGTCTTCCGGTGCGTGGTCGCCACTCGAAAACCCGTCGGCCTCATCGGGCATCGGTCCTACGGGCAATGTGTCTAGCCCACTGCCACTTTAGTGTTGCAATTCTTCGGGCTATGTCGATTACTCTCGTTCTTCTGCGGATCTCCTCATTCCTGATTCGATCGCGCAGTGAAACCCCAAGCATAACTGTTGAAGTATCATCTTCATGGTCTCAATGTGTAAAGGCTGGTTATAAATATGTTTTGAATATGTCTTATTTGAAAATAGACTAAGATACTGACGTTGTATTTCCGATCACAATTGTCGTGCCTGCTGTTTCATATGTAACTATTTTATTATACTTTTATGTGATTCTTACACCACTTATAGCGTTGTTATTTGTGTTCCACGAACCTCCCCAACAAAGGTTATGGGCCCAGTGAGTAGTAAGAAGAATTAATAGTAAAATTATAATAAATAGGTGTGTGTACGAAATGTCAAACGTACGTATCGAATTACTTTGTGGAGATAATTTCGATAGTTGGAAGATTCAGGTAGAGGCGTTATTAATAAAAAACGACTATTGGGAATATGTCGGCGGTGAGAAGCCAAAGCCGGATGATGATGTCGCGAAGGTATTATGGGAGACTGGTGATAGGAAGGCCAGGTCAGAATTAATACTGGCATTGGATCCATGTGTAGTTCGTCATGTAAGAAAAATGACCACTGCACGAGAAGTTTGGCTAAAGCTGCAGAGCTTGTTCGCATCACGAGGCCCTGCGAAAAAAGCAACCTTGATGAAAAGGCTCATGTTGCAGAAAATGAGCGAAGATCAAAAGGTGAGCGAACATTTAAATTCATTTTTTGAAGCTGTCGATAAACTCGAAGATATGGGCATTGTTATTCATGACGACCTATTAGCCATAATGCTACTTTATAGTTTGCCGGCTAGTTATGAGAATTTTAGATGCGCCATTGAGTCCAGGGACGAGCTTCCAAAGCCTGAACAACTGAAAGTGAAGATCATTGAGGAGTATAACTCAAGAGGCAACACAAAAGTTGATAATGTAGAAGGCGCTTTGTACCTAAATGTGAATAAACATGAGAAGAAAGGACATAAGACTGGAAATAGCAAAAACATTAAGTATAAATGTTTTAAATGCCATTCATTTGGACATAAGGCATCAGAGTGCAAGAAAAAGAAGGAAAGTATTGTAGAAACCAGATACGTAGAGTCGTGTACAGATGTGAAGTGTGAAGATTTTGAAGCTTTAACTGCTACTCAAGTTTCAGATGACTGCTGTGCTACTGATGTCAAAAATCGACATGAATGGATTTTTGATAGCGGCTGCACTTCCCATATGTGCAACGATGGTACCAGGTTTGATGAGGTTTTGCCTTCGAGTCAAACAATAAAACTAGCCACTAATTCAACAACATCCGTGCAAGGTAGGGGCACAGTTAAGATATTAGCATGTAATAATGATGGTACGCGCAAAATTCAGTTTTTAGATACATTGTTTGTTCCCGAATTACGTAATAGTCTCATTTCAATCGCTAAACTCACTGAACGAGGCTGTGAAGTCACTTTCAAACGTGATGTGGCTCTTGTTATCAAGAACGGTGAGGTAAAACTAACTGCTGACCGGCGAGGAGAGTTATATTACTTGAGGGAGCTGGATGCCTTGGCATCTGTAGTATCAGGGAGTGATGTGGATTTGTATAGATGGCACGAGCGTATGGGGCATCTGAATGCTAGAGATCTTATGCAAGTACTCAAGAAATCAGGTCTGGGGTCACCCAAGACTGACATTAAATTGCAGGATTGTGATGTGTGTGCTAAGGGTAAAATGGTTTCGTTGCCTTTTGTGAAGTCCAGGGAGCCTTGTAAGGAAAAATTAACAATAATTTATTCTGATGTGGTAGGCCCAATGAGAGTTCAATCGAACGGAGGGAATAAATACTTCGTGACATTTATCGACGATAGTACTCGATGGTGTCAAGTATTTATGATTAAAAGTAAAAATGAGGTACTGTCAAAATTTAAAATATTTAAATGTCATGTTGAAAACTTGACAGGCCGAAAAATAAAAACTTTTCAAAGTGACAATGGTACGGAGTATAAAAATAAAGTTTTTGATACATTTTTACAAGAAAATGGAATACAAAGACGACTCACGACACCTTACACGCCGCAGAGCAACGGTACAGCTGAGCGCATGAACAGAACACTTCTGGAAATGGCTAGGTGCATGTTGTTATCGTCAGGTTTATCCGCCAGCTTTTGGGCAGAAGCAATTGCAACTGCATGTTATTTGCGTAATAGATGTCCAACAAGCAGTCTGAATGGTGGAATCCCTTATGAAAAATGGTTTGAAAAACCTCTGAACGTAAGTTATCTGAGGACATTCGGTACAAAAGTTCATGTTTTATATAAAGAGCCAGGAAAAGATAAGTTTGCGTCACGAGCTATTGTTGGTTATTTTGTAGGTTACCCATCGGAAGCTACGGGTTATAAAATATGGATACCAGAGTGGAAAAAGTTCATAGTGTCGAGGGATGTCAGATTTCAGGAAGGAAAGTTCATTGAAAATGAATGTAAAATATCAAAACCACTTCTTCAGTCACAGTGTGAAAATGAGGCTGTGAGAAAGACAGTTGAGATAGAAATTCCATTGGAAATACAAACAAATGTACCATCAAGTGAAATTGAAGAGAATCGATTAAATGTGTCATTGAGTAACGAACCGACTACATCAAGTGAGCAACCGTATACAGATTGTCCTCAAAGGACATTAAATGAGGAACTGCATTCACCAAATACTGTAAGTATGGAAAATACTGAAGTAGGTGAGAGAAGGGTTACTTATAAAAGAGGTCCTGGAAGACCAAAGATTGAGAAAGGACAAGTAGGGAGACCTCGAAAAATCTACAATATGATTGAAGTTCGAGAAAATAGCGAGAACGAATCATCGTCAGAAGAATTTCTTGATACTAATGATTTTGCTGGAGCTATTGAAACCTCGTTAAAGGACGCTTTGTCAAGTGACGAGAAGAGTCAGTGGGAGGAAGCGATTCTTTCGGAAATACGAAGTCTAGTGAAAAATGACACATGGAGAATGGTAACAAAACCACTAAATCGGAATGTTGTAGGATGTCGATATGTGTTGACAACGAAGCTTAATGTCGATAAAACTGAGAAAAAGAAGGCGCGACTTGTTGCGAAAGGATATAGCCAGCAACCAGGCCTTGATTATCATAGAACATTTGCACCAGTTGCTAGACTAGCAACAGTACGTTTGTTAATCGCATTAGCTGTCGAAATGAATATGGACATTGATCAGATAGACATTGATACAGCTTATTTAAATGGAGATTTAAATGAAGATATATACATGAAGGTTCCAGATTTGCTAGAAGAAAGTTTGGAGAAACTTATAAAACTTGAAAGTGCTAATAGCGCTACTGGAAAAAGAGCAGCAAGAATGCTTGAAGATATAAAAGGAGGTGGAAATACTTGCCTTTTAAATAAATCTCTTTACGGACTAAAACAAGCTGGACGTCAGTGGAATATAAAGTTGGACACTAAACTGAAAGAAATGGGTTTAAGACCAACAGTAAATGAACCATGCTTGTACCACAAGCGAAATAAAGATGGGTCTGATCTTTATGTGGTGATTTACGTTGATGACATATTAATTGCGTCACAGAAGAGATTTGCTATTGATACCTTCAAGCATGAACTAGCAAAAAGGTTTGAGTTAAAAGACTTTGGTCAAGCAACTTTTTGCCTAGGAATTAATATCAAGAAGAATGGTGTTGAATACCATTTGTCACAGGAAAAATATATCAATGATATATTGAAGAAATTTGGCATGGAGAACTCGAAACCTGTTAAGACGCCTATGGAGACAGGGAAACCAGTGATAAGCGAAAGAAAAAAAGAGGAGGGGAAAATATTTCCCTATAGAGAGCTCATAGGTTCGCTTATGTACTTGAGTGTAGCGACAAGGCCGGATATAGCGAACGCTACGGCAAAACTAGCACAGTTTGCGGAGAATCCTGATGATACTCATTGGAAAGCGGCAAAAAGGATTCTTCGATACTTAAAAGGTACTATAAGTTACAGTTTGGTTTACAAGCCGACTGGGTTATGCATTCAAGGATATGCGGATGCAGACTGGGGTAGCTGTACGTATGATCGACGATCATTTACGGGATATGTTTTCGTTTTAGGGGGTGCAGGTATCTCTTGGGCTTCACAAAAGCAACGCATCGTCGCAACGTCTACCTGTGAGGCCGAGTTCGTGAGTTTGGCAGAAGCCATGAAAGAAGCTATGTACTTAAATAGTCTGTTAAAGGAGCTAGGCCTACACAACTTATGTAAGGTAAGAATGCATGCTGATAACTTAAGTGCCATATACCTAGCCGAGGATAATGGTGTTTATCACGCGAAAAGTAAGCACATTGATATTCGTTATTTTTTCATTAGAGATGTGCTGCGTGAAAATAAATCCATAACTTTGGAACATTTGGGAACTGATAGAATGTTGGCAGATATCCTCACCAAGCCTTTGTCCCGCGTAAGGCACGAATCTTTGACTAGTGAGTTAGGTTTGTGTTTCCGCTTATAGCACCTACTTATATTTTAAAGGTGTTGAGCCCAGAAGTTGAAGGGGGTGTGTTGAAGTATCATCTTCATGGTCTCAATGTGTAAAGGCTGGTTATAAATATGTTTTGAATATGTCTTATTTGAAAATAGACTAAGATACTGACGTTGTATTTCCGATCACAATTGTCGTGCCTGCTGTTTCATATGTAACTATTTTATTATACTTTTATGTGATTCTTACACCACTTATAGCGTTGTTATTTGTGTTCCACGAACCTCCCCAACAATAACCCTCTCTATTAGCCTTTGAGTGACTTTGAGCCTCCTTATAAGGCTCATTGTTAGCGACCACGTCTCAATTCCATAAGTCATCACTGGCAACACACACTGGTCGAAAAGAAGATTCTACGTAGCTTCCCGAAAGCAGCCCAGCCGAGTTGGATTCGACGATTGACCTCTTTCTCGAAGTTGGACCTTCCTAACTGGATAGTTTGTCCCAGGTACATGTAACTGTCAACAACCTATTTAGCCTATTCACTCGTCTATTTTTTTTTTTTATTTCAGCCTATTTTCATACACGATCCTTATTTATCATAAGTAATCAAAGTATTCACAATTCCCTTGTTATTATGACGATTGAATTGTGACGTAGCACTCGAAGCGGGTATGTTTCACTCAATTCAAGCGGACGTAAACATTTTTCGACCCTTTTCACTTTTCCAATTTGTTTTAAATTAATTCAAATTATTTTATCACTCACACCGAACCCTACCGCGCTTTTTAACCTGATTTGTGTTTTGATTTAAACAAAAAAATAGGGTACCACGATTACTTATTTTTTATAGTCAACTAGGGTTACCAGCCCTCCTCTAGGTTTGATTAAAATTTCCAGAACCAAGAACCCACTAATAAAGGGTTGAAATTAAAAATTGTATTGTCTGTCAAATATTAAAAGATGTCAATTAAGTAATAATAATAATACTTTATCAATCACTCCAAGAAATATAATTTTCTCTTAGTTTATATACAAAGTCATGGAAATAAATACATACGTATTTAAAAGAGATACCGTTGATGACTATACTAGTATAAACTATGTCATAGTAAGTCAAAGAAGTATTTAAAAAAGAAAAAACAAATAAACATCCTGAGAGCTATGAGGTGCCATATAAGTGAGATATTATAGGTAGGTACTGTAAGACTAACCCAGTACGAAGGGACTCGGTTCGAAGAAAACATCAGAAATACCCAATACTCAGCTCCATTTTATTATTACCACAATTAATCAACTTATAATTTAACTATAACTATCCAATTATATTACATAGATTATTTTGACAATGCAAGGCAACCGAACCGTTCGCTCGTCGCCGACCAAGTGTCCAGCTTTTTCTGTTTCCTGCCATATTCCACCGCCCAGTTGACTATTACCGTTGTGAAGTAAGCTATGACTCCCGCCATTCTAGGCTGAACCAATCAGATACAAGCATTCGTTTTGCTGTCAAAAACCGGCCAACGACAGACTTCAGAGCGGAAACAGCCAACTAACGCAACTAGTGCGCTTTACCATCAACGATTGCGTCACTGCTTACCATCAGGCAGGATTGCGGTCAAGCGCTGATTTATAATAAGTAAAAAAAAAAAAATATTTAAAAAATTGCATACAAAATAATCATAACCTTACAGTACTTAAATTAATAGGAAACGTTATAGTAAGTTTTAAACATTAAACACATTAATCATTATTTTAATTTAGCAAAAGTGCAACTAACGCTTAAATATTTAGTTGTGTAGTGTACCACCATTAATAAATATTAATGATAGTACACTATAAAAATTATTCATTAGTATGTATAATTTAGCGAATTCAGCAATTTAGAAATCTACATCGCTGTGGCATACATTAATGGGAACTTGTTTTACATATTTATTTGCTTACTGCATTTGTTATTACTTTACATAAATAAATAAACTCAGAATTTTTATGCATAGTCAGCAAGGACACTGTACAAACTACAAATATCATGCATTGGGAGAATCAGTACGAATGTCGTCATTTTTTTTTTAAACAATGCATACAAAATGTTTCTCAACAATTCCCACCCAACTTTTTGCGAGCGCCAAAATATTATGATCCTCGTATCAGTTTATTCTGACAGTGTACAGTGTACCAATACCTACTAATGAATTTTGAAATAATGTTTTTTTCCCGCGAATTAATTTCAACTTTTCCAAAATTTGTTTTTTTTTTAAAAAGTGACAACACCATTTTGACGGTATTATTATGAGGGATGCGACCACGTGCCGCGTGCCCTGCCCCCCGTCGCCCGCGCATGGATTGACTACCGCACATGTATTAAGTTATCTCTTTTTGCGAAATAATATTTATTTTTGTAGGGGAGTCTTTTTTAGTTATAACTAACAATACCTTCACGGATCGGACAGGGTTTTCTTTACATATTGTATTTAGACCAGCGCGCTGTTTTCTGCTAGGAAGCGTACAAAATATACAGTTTTTCTAGCTCAAGATACAAATTTTAATAATTGTTAAAAACTATAAAAATCATGTATTTAATTAGAAAATACATTGAAAAATTACGTTACCATATTTAAATATTGACTTATCAGACCTAAATAATTAAAGTGTCGAAAAACATTAAATGCCAATATTATAATTAAATCATTAATTTATTACGACAGCCTCCGTGGCGTAGCGGTAGCGGACGCGGCCGCTGTGCAGGGTGGCGCGGGTTCGATCCCCGCACAGTGCAAGTATTTGTATGCATGAATATGAATACTTGCACTGGTCTGGTCGTGCCTCGGAAAGCACGTTAAGCCGTTGGTCCCGGTTGCCATACGAACTTCTAGTGGCAGTCGTTACGGGTTGTTGGAGCCCTCAAAAGTCCAACAATTGGTCTAACTGCAATGCTTCGATATCGCCTTCGGGTTGTGGAGGTCAGACGGCAGTCGCTTCACGGAAAATGTCGAAGTTTAGCCATATCTGCAGTTGGACTGGTAAAGCGGACCCCAGACTCCAAAGCTGAAAAGGCTTCGGATGCGACTGGGATTAACGCTGGGATGATGATGATGATTATAATTAAATCATTATTACAAAAAAAGATAAACGCGGTGTTGTTGTAATAAGGTGAGAATGGCCTTTTTTTGTTTGGGATGGGAAATCATCAAATGACCTCTTTCGCTCTGGATGGAGCAGAAGCGTGTATCAGACTTTTACTGACTAAAACGCACTTTTGTTTCTCCAATGACCTTCAATAACATTCATTGCAGTATTTGCCTTAACAAGCAGATACAATTTTCGCTAAGACAACGATCACACAATCGACGAAGCACAAACCACAGACTATATTAGGAAATGCTGAATGTCAAACCTGAATCAGATGTATGTCATTTCGGAGGATGATATTCTCGTAGTTTTTATATAACCTGTATTTAATTTCTTATATACCTGTTTGTGTTGTTGAAATTGTACTCTCACCACTTACAAATGGATTTACTTTTTATATGTTTTTATTATTACGTTTTTATTTTTATTGTATTACCGGCTCGGTGCTACTTTTAATTGTTTGTTGCATCGGGTGACGTCTTTACGTCGACGCCGGCTGTCGCTGAAAACCAGCGCTGGGCTCTGTTTTTTGCATAGAGTCGCAGCATAATGCTGAGCGACAGCCGTTTTGCGTGGATATGATGCATGTTCCCCTCAACAATTTCTTATTTTTATGTTTTTGTAAACGCTTGCGTCATGTTTAGTGCAAATAAACGTTTTTTCTTCTTTTTTTTTCTAAGAAACATTCAAAATCATTCAGATTACAATAGAACGCGTGTCACGCAATTAGGGCGCTGGATGTTCTTAAGTATCTTTAGATTCTCATTGATGATCATTAAACGCGTTATAAGCCGCAGTGTAACCATAGAACCATTCAATTAAATGGGTTAAAGTACTTAGTTTCATAACCAAAACCCTAAACGTTTTTAACAGCTCAATTTATTACTCCATTTAATACCAGATTCAAACTATGCCGCCAGCCTGATAAAGACGCAAACGGGTACTAATCACTTAACTTTTCACGGAGTATTTCATTTGGCGAATTCTGAAACGTCATGGTGGAACATTAGGAGGAGATTTAGCGAGGCAACAACAATCGATGCCTCGTTTCTCTGATGGGTTAATCACCTGGAGATTAACGCCACAAACACTGTGATTCTCACATTGTATAAATGGTAATGGGCGAATCGTTTTAATGGTGAAATCATTATTTGGATTTATTTTGGCCGTAACAGGTTTAATGGTTGATTTTTGTGGATTATGTTAAATTAGTATTTAATCTGTTCTGTAAGCCAGTCTTTGACGTCATCAACTGCCTTGATTCTAACATTTTTTTTTTATAATTATTAACTAGTGCTTGACTGCAATCCCGCCTGATGGTAAGCAATGATGCAATCGTTAATGATAAAGCGCGCCAGTTTATGAAGGACCTATTCACTCTAGCCTTGAAGACACTTAAATTATAGTCAGATGGAAACAGCGCCGCTGGTAAATTGTTCAAGTCTCTCGATGTACGCGATATAAAAGACGAGAGAAACGCGTCGTCCGGATCATTGATCAGCAATGTAAGGCTGGATACTCGCTATACGATGCGGACGGGTCGTCCGTTGATGAAACGGAGATGGAGGAATTAAGTAATGCAATTCGCGCGCACATTCACCAAAATGCATCCTAAAGAACACCGACAGACTGGCTACTCTTCGCCTATACTCCAGGCTTTGGAGACGGTTTTGAACCAAATCTATATTAGAATCGGCTTCCAGTCTACCAGATGCAGCTGCATACCAGTATATTAAATGGAGCGACTGCGTATCTGACCGCCAATTATGTTACGGTTGGCTTCTAGTCTGACAGAATGCTGAATACCGACAACCTATTTGACCTCCACAACCCAGTTACTATGTATTACTATACCCCTTGGTAAGATTTGTTGTCAGATTTTACGTGCTTTTCTAAGCACGGGGGGTCTTGCTATGTACCTATCTGCGAAATGATCTACAGACTAAACTATGAGAACAACAACTTAACGTACTTTTCGTGGTATAGTAAGCCACCCTTTGAACTAAACATTGCCTCTCTTTATATAATTGTTACTAATTAACTGTTGTAGTTTAGAACCAAGAGTGGCGATTTACTTTGAGACTTTTTATATGTACGGTCAGTGCAGTGGTCAAGCTATTGACTGCTGCACTGCGTGTCACGGGTTCGATTCCCGCATTCATTTTAGTCATTACGGGGTGCAGACAAAGACAGACGTTTCGCCTCGTCGTCGTTTGTACCACGTAGGTTTATCGAACAGCTGAAACTATTTGCCTGCAGCCGTCTTACCGTCTGACTAAAACTTAAGTCTTTAAGGCTAGAGTGAATAGGTTCTAAATAAACTAGCGGCCATTACCATCAACAATTGCGTCACTGCTTAACATCAGGCGAGATCGCGATCAAGCTTTAGTGTCGTAGTTTAAAAAAGAGAAGGATTCACTTTCTCTCATCGAGAAGAGACCTATAAGCTATACAGTATGTTAACTAACAGAGGGCGTTCCCGTTAACCCGAAATAGTATAGCATACATACATGCTAAAAAAATATTTCCATTCGAAAACAAAATGTTTTAATTTTTTTTCCAATATGAAAATATTCAATAAAATTTTTAAATTGACATGTAAAAGAAACACACTGTACACGCGAACATGAAAGATGGCAACGTCGCAATTTATTTATACATGACGACTACTATTTTGATTTAAAACAGGAGGTTTCAAATTTATTTCCAATTAGAATTTTTTTATTCGGATTTTTTTATGCTTATTTTTCTATGCTGATAATTTTATTTTAATCTATTAATGATATATATTATTTAACATACTGTATATATTACCAAGCAGTGAACATATAAGGTCTAACTTAAATGTTCACTGCTGGGTAAACGCAAATGAAAATGAGATAGTGTAAAATGAAACAAAACTGAACCTTAAGATGAATGATCAATTATCTCGAGTAGGGCGACATAGTATCGGCTTCAGTAACATTATCTGCCTGCATTTCCTATGTTACTCATTTGTTCTTCCATCGTCATTAATTGTCATTGTCTTTAACTACCACGTTATCATTCATTCCATCAATCAGTTAGCCCTGTAATTTATCTTCTAATAAAATACATTATTTATAGTCCGGCTGTAGAGAGAATGCGTCCTTGACACAATTATTCTAGTAGCGAATAAGGATCAAATTCGCGTGCCACGTATTTTTTCTTATGAAACTAAGACGTATAAACAACTCACTTTCCGACACGACGGCCAGGCTGTGTGCAATAAATATCTATTAAGTGATAAGGCTACTTAATTATTCCAACAAATCAATTTGTAACATAAGACCTTGGGGATTATAGGCGTAATCCCCAAAGGGCCAAGCGGAGGTCTACATATTACATATAAGTTGCAGACTAAATGTCTGCAACCTATATGTACTGTTTGACTTGTGACCATGTAGCGGCAAGGGCAGTGTCGGACACCCACCGACTAGGTGGACGGATGACCCGACCAAAATTGCAGGGAAGCGCTGGATGCAGGCCGCGTCCTACCGCTCTTTTTGGAAATCCTTGGGGGAATCCTACGTCCAGCACTGGACTTCGTGTAGCTGAGATGATGATGATGATTAATTTGACTGTTAGGGACGCCAGCACCATCTTGTGGCGCTCAATAAATTCTAGCCTGACTTCGTGAAGGTAGAAGATAAATTGAAATTTTGATTGTTGATGCAAGAGAGGTGTGGATTCTCGAACTAACAACATATTCTGATCCACACAAACTGTCTGGCGTTCCATATCATTGAGATGTATACCTACAGTCGTATGATTGGATAATCATCATCATCATCATCAACTTTTTTTTATCAGCACAGGTCTCCACTTATACAGAGAAGGGTTGAGCGTAATCACCACGCTTGCGCAATGAGGGTTGGCGATTTCAGACTTAAAGTCCAGGTTTCATCAAGATGTTTTCCTTCACCTTGTAATCAGTCATTGATTTCCAAGATATACTTAGAAAGTACATATAACTTAGAAAAGTTACATTGGTACTTGCCTGACCTAGAATCGAACCCGCACACTCATACTTGAGAAGTCATGGTGGCCCAGTGGTTAATTTGATAGTATAACTAACTTATGCGTTAATTACAATCTGATTAAGACTGTAAACCGTTTTTCTATTGTGTTGGAACCAATACTCATTATATGCCCACAGTAATTAAAACATATTAGATTTAAATTGAAAGCATTAAATTTAAGAGATATTGGATCCTGTATAAGTGTTTTAGCATTTCGTCTGTCTGAAATAACTAATGATGATGTTGATAAAATGGTTGAGGCTGGCTTAAGACGACTCAGTGACAAAAGTGATGTATGGTATTTATGTATTTGTATACAATATGTAAAGAAAACCCTGTCCGATCCGTGAAGGTATTGTTAGGTATCGATAACTGATTCTACAAATGACAACAAAGCCGGGTTAAACATAAAAAAAATCCCCCTAAAAAAATAAATTTTATTTCGCAAAAAGAGGTAGCTTAATACATATGCGGTAGGCAATACATGCGCGCGGGCATCGCTATTCGTTCATAATAAAAGCGTCAAAAATGGTGTTGTCACTTTTTAAAATGTTACCAAATTTTGGGGAAGTTGGAATAAATTTGCGAAAAAAAAAAAGATAATTTTAAAATTCATTACTGGTATTATGGGGAATTTCATATGTTATTTGGTCATGTGTTTACCTAACCTTTATTATCCTTATAGGTCGGACGGGGTTTTCTTTACATATTGTATATTATATTATGGTTTAATAGAGCGACTTAGACATTTCTGAGAAAGCTTTTTAAATAAGGATTAAAACAAAACAGATCTGATGTTAACGAAAGGCCAACATACCTTTTGCGACGTACAGTACACTCATGTTCCAACAATTACGTTTAAGTGTCGATTGAGTAGCCCAGTGGTAACGTGACCGTTACCACGGCATACTTACGTGACAAAGGTTACGAGTTCAAACCAAGCAGACACTTTTTTCCGTCTCATTATTTCATTACCACTGGTCTCTACATAGTCAAACCAAGATGTGATAAAAACTATAACTCAGGGGTATACATAGATATCCGCCAGCCCACACTGGGTCCACGAGCTGGTTTATGGCCAACTCCGTCTCTACATTTTTTTAAATATTTATAAACTAGTGTTTAGCTGTAATCCCGCCTGATGGTAAGCAGTGATGCAATCGTTGATGTTAAAGCGCGCTAGTTTATTAAGCCTATCCATTTAAAAAACTTAGTGAATAGGAAGGAAAAAACTAAGTTCTGCTGCATACGCAGTTAGGACAATTCGTAATTTGACTGATGTTGAGACGGCCCGTTTAGTGTACTTTGGCTATTTCCATAGCGTAATGTCGTACGGCATTCTGTTGTGGGGAAATGCCGCCGATATTCAAACAATATTTGTTTTGCAGAAACGAGCTGTTCGTGCAATTTATAAATTAAGTCCGAGACACTCTCTCAGAGAAAAATTTAAAGAGATTAATGTACTGACCGTACCGTCTCAATATATTTATGAAAATCTTTTGTATGCTCATAAAAATATAAAATTGTTTAAAAAATACAGTGATGTCCATAATATAAATACTAAGAACAGGCACAAATTTATTGTACCTACAACAAGGCTCAAGAAAATAGGTGGCTCTTTCAGATGCCAATGTATACAATTTTACTATGGACTTCCAGAGGTGGTTCAAGATCTGAGCCTGAATAAATTCAAATCCTTCATTAAACGTAAGCTGTGTCAGAAAGCATTTTATAGTGTGAAGGATTATATTGAGGACAAAAAGGCTTGGGCTTGAGCTGCGTCCGATTGCGCGTGTATTGCTGACAGAGGTGTTCGGCACTTGTACAGCTATACAGGAGCTAAACTTAGTATTCGGGAACACTGTTGGAGCTGCTGAACCTTGGACAATACTATCTTAGCATTGTGTAGATGCAATTTTTAGTATTGTATAATTGCATGGCAAACGTGTGAGCACAGTATACGAATGTGCTGTAAGGCATTTATTTGTTGGGTTAGTCATTTTTATTAACGTGATTGTGCTCTGGCTGTTGAGAGTATGTCATGCTCACTCAAATGTCTCGCTGATGGTGGCGTGTGTGTTGGGTTATTGGGTTCCCTTCAATATGGATGAGCTGAATGATGCTGATCCATACGTCATGTTCGTGAACGGACACCGTCAGTGGGGACTGGTCATCTCTTAGCTGCCATGGCGTATTTTAATTTCTGAATTGTTTTTTGTGTGTTTTCTATGGACGCTCTCAGCGTACAATATGTTTCTGCATCGTTCTCACACGGTTGATTTCAACATGGATGATGTAATCAAATATTTGTAACAATAGCTTGAAAATTTAAAAGAGTGTCCATCCATGGACACTCTTTTGAAGAAGAAGAAACTCCAGTTTCTTGCCCATTCTTCTCCATAGGTACCTACTCTTTGGAATGGGCGACTAGCTTCATCTTATTGACTGACCGACCTTCTGACAATTCAAAAGTGCCTGTAACTGGTTTATTTGAAATAAATGATTTGATTTGATTTTGAAGACGGCAGTTGAGCGAGGTGATGCAATGTTAAGCCCAACAGCATGACCAACGATGCTGCACCAAAGAGAGATTGATCTGGAGACCCTCCACGACCATTCTCCCGACGCAACAACATTTGGTACATCTCAGCTCATGCTCAGACCCGTCCTCCGTACGGATTTTATTGACCACCAGATATCATGAGATGATTCATTCATCATCATAATTTCTCACAAAAAAAGAGGCTTGTAACCCAGCGAGGGAACGGCTCATTATATATTTGTGTATCTTCATCAGCTGAACGACGTCCACAGCAGGCCATAGGCCTTCCCAAGCATCGAAATTTCGATCGGTTCTATACTTCCCTCATCAAGCGGATTCACAAGTTACTTGTGAACTTGTCACCTAATGACATACATTTGTTTCAGGTATCCTGGGTCCGCCGCAGAGGCAAGGATGAAATGCCCGAGCTCCTCACAGTCGGAGCCGTAACCTACGCTCATGACAACCGGGTGTCTGTAGCACGGAGATACCCTGGGAACTGGAGGCTACTTATCAGGGAAGTCAAGCCTGATGACGAAGGAGTATACGAGTGTCAGATATCGACGCATCCGCCTAGAGTTAGCAGGACCTATTTACACATTAATAGTAAGTAGTACTGTATTAATATTAGACTTGCAGATTTCCAAATAAGGGAAAATATTTATTTATAAAACATTCAAAAAAACATTCAAAACTACAAAATATACAATGAGCAACCTTCTCGCTAGTGTGATCTCTTCCAAATAACCTTAAAATTGACATTAATTAAGACTGTTGGTACAAATATTATACATAAAGGGTGTATCTGACATCGACGCACAAACGAGTACCATGGATCCAGTACATGATTCTGAACCCCCCAGTGGTGGAATTTTTCGTCGGCTTTTTCATGATTAAAAAAAAAATGTAGTTCTTTTTCACTTCAGACCATTCACAATTGCTATACTTTTATAACCCAATAAGATTTTAAAGTCATAATTAAATTATTCGCTAATTACATAAAAAAGCGCAATGAAAACAAAACCCGAAAAACGATCTTATCAGCTGATTTAATAGAGTTCACATCAGGGATCAACGTCATACCTACAAAGTCGCACGGCGGCACGTTTGCAACGTTCAAAAGCCGAGCCGACACTTTTTTTTAAACACTGTGTATTCTGTAACCTTTCATTAACGACATAAATGACTATCATAATTTTATTAGTGGCATGCGGTCTAGCCTTTTCGCGAAGTTTGCGTTACGATGTCAGATACACCCTGTACAATCATCATCTAGGCTGGAGATCTGGCTAGGGCACCGCTAATTTGGGGCGGCGGTAGCCTACTGTGTACAAGTTATAGGTCGTAGGTTCGAACCCAATCAAGCTCTATACTGTGTGTAAATTACTTCATCACCACGGAACCAAAAACTTCGAACACTTGTGGCATCTGCCAATCAGCACTGAGGTCGCATGGTAAATTACGGCCCACTCCGTCTCAGAGAGGCGGCCTGTGCCCCAGAAGTGGCAACATTACAGGCTGATTATAAGATCAGACTATAAACGTTCATTAAGAGGGAACTCTAGTGGTGCTTTCTCTATACAAACGTACGTTTTTCTCGGTGGTAGGCAACAACATCAGCCGCCGGCATAAGTTACCACCCACCAAACAAAGTCTTGCCGCCAAGCGATTCGTCGTGTTCCGGCATGATGTCTGGTGAAGCCGTACGGAGGACGGGTCTGAGCAGTTGTGTTGCGATGTGTACCGGGTACGATGTGCCTAATGTTGCTGTGTCGGGAGTTTGGTCGTGGAGGGTCTCCAGATCATCCTCTGGCGCAGCATCGTTGGTCGTGTTGTTGGGTTAAACATTGCATCACCTCGCTCAACTGCCGTCTGTCTTCCTATTCACTCAGTTTTTTTGAGTGAATAGGCTTAATAAGCTAGTGCGTTTTACCATCAACGATTGCATCACTGCTTACCACCAGGCGGGATTGCAGTCAAGCACTAGTTTATAACTAATTAAAAAAAAAAAAAAAACGTATTCCGCTGTTTTCTTCGTGAATAATGCTTTTAGAGCAATTATTTATTTTTCTATAATTTTACACCGTGATTATACGTGCCCATAACATTTGATTTTTTCTGAAACTTAATTAATAAAAGAAATACGATACTTCAAAATCGCGAAAAATAACCCATTTTTACCATGATGTCCAGATGACTATTAGACAAACGTGATAAGTTTTTGACAAAAAATAAAATAATGGAAGCATATATACTTTTTATTGTATACTTTTCCTATAAATTTTTATATAAAAGTAATTGAGATCTGTCGTGTTTTGAGAATGAAAACAGCGGAATACGAAACGTCTTTTGGTCAACGTTTTTGTAGGTAAAATCAGCCTGATCTGCAACTGTCCTTTTCGTACTTTACCGTAAGAGTTCGGAAACAGTGCGACGGCAACAGGTAGTTTCTTCAAATACCTATTTTCCAAATTCCTCCTTCCAAGTCCTAAAATAAACGGTAGGTTGCCAAAACGCTTTCGCTGTTACGAAGAACTAGATCATGTAGAACCAAGGTATACCTCAAAAATACCTTACATCTCGGTCATAAGGTACGACTTGACTTGACTCCTTTTGCGGCTACCGTACAGACACTTCTACGGGCTTTTAGTAAGCAATAAATGCTGCTCAACAACACCAGTGAATTAATTGCTTACTAAGTATCATGTGATGGTTCAACGCTACCATACATTTTGACCAAGTTGTAAGATTTAAGTCTAACACGCCTTTTCGCTCCACCCAGAGCAACTCAAGTCATTTGAAGATTACCGAACCAAAAAAAAAAAAAAAAAAGAATAGGGACTCGGTTCTACGCGATCTGCTAACTTCTTAATAGTGTAACGTTTCAGCAACCTACTTTCAATAGTAGAATTTTATCGCTAATAGTGCGGAACGAAACCCTTTGCTCGTTGCCTTTGTATTGTAGATAATAATACAGTTTCTTTTTAGGCTAAGTGGAACCCAGCAATTCCATATCAAAAAGGGTAAACCTTATGTCTGAGAATATTTCGGCAATGCCCTAAAATAAAACTGAATTTATCATGTGCTTACCCTTTTTGGGCGAAAGCCTATTAACTAAGTGAACTATCTAAGGTTAATGGCTATAGCTTAGAGGCCGTATAAGATGGAAATTAAAGAATATAGGTACTAGAATATTACTAACGTTAATCTTATTTAAAAGCCTCATATGTTGGAATTTGAGGGGCCGTAGGGAGGCGTGACGGGGGCGTAACAGCCGCACATGGGCCCAAGTCTGCTATTATAACAGTGTCTGAATGATCTATCAGTGATCTCATAATGATCGATTTTGGAAAGTTTCGTAATCTCCTCACAATTTGGCGTCATTATGACTTTCCAGTAAACAATCACTAACATTCCACTGCATATTAATAAATGTTCAAATTGAGTAGTAGCTTTTTTGGAAAATCATTTTTGCTCACGGATTTTTTTAATAATGGCAATGCGGCAATGTCCAGCCCAGCGAATTAGCTCTCTGAGGTAGCAGTAGGCGGGACAGAAAAGCGGACACCCACCGACTAGGTGGTAGGATGATCTGACAATCATGTGATGATTCAATCATGATGATGGAAATCCTTGGGGGAGGCCTATGTCCAGTAGTGGACTTCATGTGGCTGAGATTATGATGATGATGACTGTCCGAGAGCTCAGGAACAAGAAGACCTGTCAATCAGACAGCTGTGCTATTTATAATAGACAGGCAGAGAGTAGGTGGGAGCTGCCACAAGTCTTTAATTTTTATAGCACATAATACATTTTAAAATATGTAGTACAATTTATTTGACATTACGTTTAAAAAATATTCGAGTCACGCTCTAAATATGACGATATAATATGAGAACGGACAATTTAAAATTCAGCTCAGCTTTAATCCCAAGGGCATGATATTAGTATTACATAGAAAAGCAATTATAAACCTAATCACGTGCTTATTCCCGCCTCCATCATCCGTAGAATATACTCATAAATAATGTACGTTGTACGGTCCCTAGCCGGTCTTTTTAGCAGAATACGGTCGAATCCGACGTAAAGGTCAACTATGAACCGTTTTATGGCACATTTGGGAAATGCAAAATCTCACGAATGCTTCAAGATTGGGTTTGAAATAAGTTTCGACAGACGTTTATTAAGATTATGTTAAAACTTGATGTGTTCGAGAGAGAAATAGATAGATATTCATTGGGTTACAGCTGGCATAACTATATACAGTATGTTAAATAACAGAGGGCGTTCCCTTAAACTCGTTAATATATATCATTAATAGATTAAAATAAAAATATCAGCATAGAAAAATAAGCATAAAAAAATCCGAATAAAAAAAAATCTAATTGGAAATAAATTTGAAACCTCCTGTTTTAAATCAAAATACACACATCAAAAGTGTCTAGGGATCAACATATATTTTTGCAATAACTTTTCTCCTGATTGATATTAATTAAAATTTTCTTTAAGGATTCATCAAATAAAGTGTTTTCGTTTGTCACAGTAACGATAAACCAAGTCACCTTTGCATTAATAAAGAAATTTGCCATTTTCCTAATAAAGGGATATTTGACATTTGAACCACTAACACAAAAGTTCGAAAAAAAGACTGAAATAACAGTTTTCTCTAAAATTTTATTGGGTAACTTAAACAATTAATAATCCGTGTTTCTACCGCGAACACTAACAACACAAGAACATCGGTTTGGCATACTCAAAATGAGTTCATCCAAATCACGCTGTGGAATGGCCGCCCATGTTCGTTGCAACAACAAAAAAAGGTCTTCTTGCGACTGGATACCCTCCATATTCGGCAGAGCTCTTCTCTGTAGCATATCCCATGCATGCTCAATCGGGTTCAAGTCTGGCGACTGAGCAGGCCAGGGCAGGACATTGATGTTAGCTGCGGCGAGAGTCTGTCTTACAACTCTTGCGGTGTGCGGTCGTGCATTATCATGCATTAACTGAAATAAGGGACCGATTTGCACTTGTAGAGGAACGATGACGTCTGATACAATCGTTTCAGCATAAATTTGAGCGTTGAGGTTGCCTCTGATCCAAATCAACTCAGTTCTTCCGCCGATCCAAATACCCGCCCATACCATGATGGTTCCACCACTATAAGGATGGACTTCCTGGCAGGATTTTAATCGCTGTTGGCGTCCAGGGGTTCTCCAGTGTCGTATACGTCTTGTATCCGGTCTCATACCAAAACGAGACTCATCAGAAAAGCACACGAAACGCCATTGTTCTTCTGCCCAATTTCTGTGTTCAAGAGCCCATTGATATCGAATCCTACGATTGTGCATTGCTATAGGTGGTACCCGTAGCGGTCTTCGGGAATGAAGGTTCACTTCATGCAAGCGGTTTCTGACTGTTTGGTCGCTAATTAAGTTCCCTGAAGAGTGATGAAGCCTCACGGCTAACATCATGGCGGTTATTGTTGGAGCTCTTCGAGTTAAGATTTGAATGTATCGGTCTTGTCTCCGTGTGGTGCAGCGATACCGTCCTCCATGGCGCTCAGCCACGGTACCAGTGCTTCGGTAACGTGTCCAAAGTCGACTGATAACACTCTGACTTGTATTCAGAGCTAAAGCCACAGTACGTTGCCGGGAACCAGCTTCTATCATTCCCACGGCTCTGAGCATTTCTTCCCTGCTTAAATGACGTCGCCGCTCCATAATAACGTTGGTTTTAATCAGTAGTAGGGAAACAGTAGCACTAATAATGTCTTCAATGCGTTGTATGTTTTATAGGGAAAATATTGACAGCTGATTTTCATCTTTTACTCGAATTTGATTCACAGTTCCTGATTCAAATTATGAAATGCACCAAAAAGGATCCATATAAATTTATAAAATCATAAATTTATTACAAAGCCACATCTCAATCTCAAGAAATCCGCATAAAAATGCTTGATCCCTAGACACTTTTGATGTGTGTAGTAGTCGTCATGTATAAATAAATTGCGACGTTGCCGTCTTTCATGTTCGCGTGTACAGTGTGTTTCTTTTACATGTCAATTTAAATTTTTTATTGAATATTTTCCTATTGGAAAATTTTTTAAAACATTTTGTTTTCGAATGGAAATATTTTTTTTTGCATGTATGTATGCTATACTATTTCGGGTTAACGGGAACGCCCTCTGTTAGTTAACATATTGTATAATAAAAGGAGGTTTTATTTTTACTTCGCGATTACTGCCTTTTCAATATACTTCAGTCGTCATTGATACACCATAATCATTTTTAGTGTTCCGTACGCGGAGGCTAAAAACTGGATCCTATTACTAAAAATACAATGTCCATCTGTCTGTCTGTCACCAGGCTGTATATCATGAACAGTGACAGCTATCCACTTGCAATGTACACACATGATGGTCTTCTGTTGCCAAAATTTCTCGGTGGTAGGCAACAACATCAGCCGCCGGCATAAGTTACCACCCACCAGACAAAGTCTTGCCGCCAAGCGATTCGTCGTGTTCCGGCATGATGTCTGGTGAAGTCGTACGGAGAACGGGTCTGAGCAGTTGTGTTGCGATGTGTGCCGGGTACGATGTGCCTAATGTTGTTGTGTCGGGAGGTTGGTCGTGAAGGCTCTCCAGATCATCCTCTGGCGCAGCATCGTTGGTCGTGTTGTTGGGTTAAACATTGCATCACCTCGCTCAACTGCCGTCTTCCTTCCTATTCACTCAGTTTTTTTGAGTGAATAGGCTTAATAAGCTAGTGTGCTTTACCATCAACGATTGCATCACTGCTTACCATCAGGCGGGATTGCAGTCAAGCACTAGTTTATAACTATTAAAAAAAAAAAAAAAAATATCCTCTTACTCGTTATACAAAACATCTTGATGATAATCAAGATATCTGTTCTAAGCCAATTTCAATGAAATCCAATATTCGTGCATGTATTTGTAGTTATAGCTTCCATCAAATTTCCTGTAGTGTATGTGTATGCTACCTTTGATCTTATTGAGAAACAAAGTCAGAGTGGCAATCAGTGTAATTTTAAGAATGTCATAGTCGAACCTCAATCTTAATGTATCCAAAATACGGCTAATTTTCGTCCATTTTGACATTTCATAGTCGGCGAACTGAGGCTTCGACAAAATTTCAAACGTTTTTAATTGAGGAGGATCTTCAGATTTTTATTATAAGTTTCCTTAAACAAATAAACTTTCATGCTACCAAGCAGTTTTTTTTTTTTTACATACCTATTATAAACAGCTCGGCAGCGCTGGTTTATAATATGTAAAAAAGGCGTTCCACGGGGTTCCAGGGGCGTTCCACGCTACGCTTGTCGATACGCGGTTTCCAGCAAGACTCGTCAACTCCACAGGCAATCGGTTCACCAAACAATGCCACCACACTAGTCCATACTAATATTATAAATGCGAAAGTAACTCTGTCTGTCTGTCAGTCTGTTACGCTTTCCCGCTTAAACCTCTCAACCGATTTTGATGAAATTTGGCACAC
This sequence comes from Sesamia nonagrioides, assembly GCA_017933935.1. NCBI lineage: Eukaryota > Metazoa > Arthropoda > Insecta > Lepidoptera > Noctuidae > Sesamia > Sesamia nonagrioides. The sequence continues at coordinate 989,272 of JADWQK010002062.1, read as the reverse complement.
ACAATCTACCTCCATAGGCTACCTTTTATCCCGGAAAATATTGATATTCCTAAGGGAAATCTAAAAAGCGCGATATAACCGAACTCCACGCGGGCGAACCCGCGGGCGGAAAGCTAGTTCTAAATAAAATAACAAATTGTCAAGTATAATTCTTGATTGTAACCATGATAAGAAAAATCTATCCCTTGTAGTTTGAAAATTATGGGCATTTAACAAAAACCTCGATGTTTGGTCAAACTGTAACCATTTTTCGGTTATCGTGGATACACTGCATAATAGTGTATTAACTTTTTTGGTTTAAGCTCGCTAACAATATGTTTAGGTCATAAAAAATGACATGGGTGCGCAGTTCTTAAGCTTAAAAATTTTTAAAGAAAAATTTTAAAGGATTAGTACTTCAATCATTATTTAACTGTATAGAGAAGTTTATTATAATACAAGGTACCTAAATATAATATTAACAATCTTCATATAATAAAAAAAAATACAAATTATTAAGATGTTATTATGATAATCACCTATACTAACCAAAACTATAAAACAAATCTCAAATAATAATAGCGTCGAAACATTCCTTCGCATTGCTGACAACTTGTAATGTAATCAAGAGAGTGGCGGCATTTCTTCATTTTATGCCAATACTTAGCCTCTGGCCAAGGTAAAACCCATCCCTTGGGCCAGAGGAAGTGTCAAAGAGCCGTTTAGAAAGTTCATTGAACAAACAATGACCACTCAGACTCACGGCAATTTCAACCCCAAACGGCTCAAAAATGTAACTGAATGTAAGCCATTATTTAGAAAACGTATTCCGATACGTCTTACAGAGGGCAAGGGGGAAGCCTGTGTCCCATCAAAAATATTAAAGGCTGTCTGTGATTCAAATACTTGAATATGATTAGTGAGACGATTAATCATCTACTCGAGATTGGTCTCGGAAAGGATTTAGAATCGAGCGCATTTGCATAAAAATGTATTAAAATTTTCAGTTCCAGCTTCTTTTTTGGACAGTTATAAATGGCTTGGTTGTGATGTGGGAGGTTGGGATTTCATGAAGGTTATCGATAACATATAATTTGTTCCAATGTTTCAATTATGATGATATTGATTTTACCTTTAACCATCAATTTGAATAAGACCGCATAATGGCAAGGATTACTTATTGCGTAACAGTGTTCCAACAAGTATTATAAATTAACTTCGCCCCGCGCATTCACCCGCGTAGGTTTTGATTCCGTGGGAATATCGGAATAAAAAGTATGCTACATAGCATACTTTTTATTATTCCTGATAATAAACGATATGCCAAACTTCATCCTAATCTGTTCAGTAGTTTTTGCGTCAAGCAATAACAAACATCTATCCATACCCACAACTTTCGGACTTATAATATTAGTAACATGTCAATGGAGTAAATATAAAGGGAGTAGTTAATAAATGTAAACGGAGAAAAATGATCATACATTCAGTACAATCGGTACGTTTACTTCTATGAAGGTTCTGCCTACCTTCATAGGGATACAGCGGTGAGTTTATATATATCGACATTGGAAGCATTAGGTTGTATGTATAGCTTGACATTAGGAAACAGTACGTCGTATGTATAGGTCCGACGATCTACCTGTTATATGTCGAATATTCTTATGTCTAACTATTCGTGTCTATTATGTTGTTGCGATGATGCGCCAAATGTTGTTGTGTCCGAAGTTTGATCGTGTCGGAGGGTCTTCAGATCAATATCTCTCTGGCGCAGGATCATTGGTCGTGTTGTTGGGTTTAACATTGCATCACCTTGCTTAACTGCCGTCTTCCTTTCTATTCACTCAGTTTTTTTTTTTTTTTGTAAAATATCCATACTAATATTATAAATGCGAAAGCATCTCTGTCTGTCTGTCTGTATGACCGGGTTCCACGCCAAAACTACTGAACCGATTGTAATAAAATTTGGTACAGAGATAGTCTAGAGTCTGAGAAAGGACATAGGCTGTATAACATCACGGTATGACCAATATGAGCAGAGCAGTAACAAAAAATGTTGCGAAAACGGGACAAATGCGGATGTACATATTGCTCCCATTATTTTAACAGGCGCTTATTTTATATCAACACGCGGCCGGAGTCGCGGGTAACAGCTAGTACTCTTTATAAACTAGCGCGTTTTACCATCAACGATGGCGTCACTGCTTACCATCAGCTGGGATTACGGTCAAGCACTTGTTTAAAAAAAAAAGAGTTTTCACACTATCGATTGGCTGTCCTCCTCCTTGTGAGAAGGGGCCACGCGGGTCCAATGCGAGTTTGTAGATATCTTAGAATGTTTGGCTCTACGAGTTGGATATACCAATTTTCTCACAATATTTTCCTTCCCACTATTGTGTAAATGGAGCACGGTTTTGCACAATACATAAGCGCTCTCGTTTATCTTTTTCAACACACATGTTTCAAAGAAATATATATAGCAGTTCGTTTATATATATGTCATATAATATTATTTGCTTATACGTGGTATTTTATTATGGATAACATGTTTGTATCTAAACATATTCGAGAGAATATTTGTCATCAATTTTAGCTGAATTCTCAAGAAGGTACCTATATTTAAAATGTCTTGAAATGAATGCACTTATTAGATTCATAATTAGCCTAGAATGTTCCCGTTGCTGGACACAGGCTTCCTCTCGGTAACAGGGAGCAGACTGTAGTCTGCCATGCCCATGCCCATGACAGCTTTTGTGGCATAGCGGTAGCGAACGCGGCCGCTGCGCAAGGAGGCGCGGGTTTGATCCCCGCGCAGCGCAAATATTTGTATGCATGAATATGAATATTTGCGCTGGTCTGGTCGCGTCTCGAAAAGCACGTTAAGCCGTTGGTCCCGGTTGCCATACGAACATCTAATGACAGTCGTTACGGGTTGTTGGAGCCCTCAAAAGTCCAACAATTGGTCTAACTGCAATGCTTCGATATCGCCTTCGGGTTGTGGAGGTCAGACGGCAGTCGCTTCACGGAAAATATCGAAGTTTAGCCAAAATTAGCAGTTAGGCTTTACCTGATAATTTTGGCTAAACTTGCGGACCCTTTTTCTCCTTCCTCTTTTTTTTTTTATAAGTTATAAACAAGCGCTTGACCGCAATCCCGCCTGATGGTAAGCAGTGATGCGATCATTGATGGTAAAGCGCGCTAGTTTATTAAGAACCTATTCACTCTAGCCTTGAAGACACTCAAATTGTAATGTGACGGAAACACCGTCGCTGGCAAATTGTTCCAGTCCCTCGATGTACGCGGTATAAAAGAGGAAGCGAAACGCTTCGTCCGGGTCGCAGTGGTATCAACAACGTAAGGGTGGAAACTCGCCGTACGACGGGTCGTCCGATGGTGGAACGGTGATGGGGGAATTAAATCATGCAATTCCCAATTTCTTCTTCTCCTTCTTCTTCCCTTTTTCTCGGTGGTAGGCAACAACATCAGCCGCCGGCATAAGTTACCACCCACCAGACAAAGTCTTACCGCCAAGCGATCCGTCGTGTTCCGGCATGATGTCTGGTGAAGCCGTATGGAGGACGGGTCTGAGCAGTTGTGTTGCGATGTGTACCGGGTACGATGTGCCTAATGTTGTTGTGTCGGGAGTTTGGTCGTGGAGGGTCTCCAGATCATCCTCTGACGCAGCATGTCATGGTCGTGTTGTTGGGTTAAACATTGCATCACCTCACTCAACTGCCGTCTTCCTTCCTATTCACTCAGTTTTTTTGAGTGAATAGGCTTAATAAGCTAGGGCGTTTTACCATCAACGATTGCATCACTGCTTACCATCAGGCGGGATTGAAGTCAAGCACTAGTTTATAACTAATAAAAAAAAACCCAGACTCCAAAGCTGAAAAAGCCTTGGATGCGACTGGGATTAACAATGATGATGACTGTAGTCCTCCATGCGGGCCCAGTGTGGGTTGCTATATGTCACATTTCCCCTAAGTTTCGTCTCTAGGACATGGGTGATTCCTCACCAGATTTTCCCTCACTGTTTTGAAAGCACTAGTGACGAAATAATTTACAATAAAAAATATTATTTAAAAACAAAAAAACCCGCCTGCATAAAACTCTAACGAACTGAAAAGGTAGAAACAAGTTGAACAATCGCAGTTGGGGGACTGTTCTATGAAATACTTGTTTATCTAGCTAAGAAGTCCCCCAACTGCGATTGTTCAACTTGTTTCTATCTTTTTAGTTCGTTAGAGTTTAAAACTACTGAACTGATTGTAATAAAATTTGGTACAAAGATAGTCTAGAGTCTGAGAAAGGACATAGGCTATATAACATCACGCTATAACCAATATGAGCAGAGCAGTAACAAAAAATGTTGCGAAAACGGGGACAAACGCGGATGTACATATTGCTCCCATTATTTTAACAGGTGCTTATTTTATATCAACACGCGGATGGAGTCGCGGGTAACAGCTAGTATTCTTTATAAACTAGCGCGTTTTACCATCAACGATGGCGTCACTGCTTACCATCAGCTGGGATTGCGGTCAAGCACTCGTTTAAAAAAAAAGAGTTTTTCACACTATCGATTGGCTGTCCTCCTCCTTGTGAGAGGGGGCCACGCGGGTCCAATGCGAGTTTGTAGATATCTTAGAATGTTTGGATCTGCGAGTTGGATATACCAATTTTCTCACAATATTTTCCTTCCCACTATTGTGTAAATGGAGCACGGTTTTGCACAATACATGAGCGCTCTCGTTTATCTTTTTCAACATACATGTTTCAAAGAAATATATCTCTTTAGCAGTTCGTTTATATATATGTCATATAATATTATTTGCTTATACGTGGTATTTTATTATGGATAACATGTTTGTATCTAAACATATTCGAGAGAATATTTATCATCAATTTTAGCTGAATTCTCAAGAAGGTACCTATATTTAAAATGTCTTGAAATGAATGCACTTATTAGATTCATAATTAGTCTAGAATGTTCCCGCTGCTGGACACAGGCCTCCTCTCGGTAAGAGGGAGCAGACTGTAGTCTTCCATGCCCATGCCCGTGCCAGCCTCTGTGGCGTAGCGGTAGCGAACGCGGCCGCTGCGCAAGGAGGCGCGGGTTTGATCCCCGCGCAGCGCAAATATTTGTATGCATGAATATGAATATTTGCGCTGGTCTGGTCGCGCCTCGGAAAGCACGTTAAGCCGTTGGTCCCGGTTGCCATACGAACATCTAATGACAGTCGTTACGGGTTGTTGGAGCCCTCAAAAGTCCAACAATTGGTCTAACTGCAATGCTTCGATATCGCCTTCGGGTTGTGGAGGTCAGACGGCAGTCGCTTCACGGAAAATATCGAAGTTTAGCCAAAATTAGCAGTTAGGCTGGTAAAGCGGACCCCAGACTCTAAAGCTGAAAAAGCCTTGGATGCGACTGGGATTAACGCTGAGATGATGATGATGACTGTTATGTAGTCCTCCATGCGGGCCCAGTGCGGCTAGGTTTATGTCACATATCCTCGAAGTCTTGTATTTAAGACATGGCGGTTTCCTCAAGAGATTTTCCCTCGCCGTTTTGAGAGCAGTCGTGATGAAATAATTTACAAAAAGTAAAGCGCCTGATGGGGTTAGAATATACAACCTACAACTTATAAGTCGCTGCCGATACCACTAAGCTACAGCTGTTATTCCCAATTAGATAACTAGGTTATAATTTTAATTCATACACCTATTTTTTATTATTGTTATTACTTACACTATTGTTATAAGTTCGTTAAAGTGTCAAGTGTCTGGCATTAACGCTGGAATAAACAATTTGTCCATTGTATTGTTGTTTTAATACATAATTTTTATTTATTTTTATTAGTTGTGTTTAACTTTATTCTTTCTTTTATATCGATAGAATACATATAAGCTTATTTATTTCCTCTACGCCAAACACAAAATACCACTGCCATAGTATACACTAGATTGATCGCCCCTATCTATAATGGCTAGACCAAAATCTAGGCCAAAATTTCGGCTTTTCATCGAAATTTTACCTTCCACATTTTGGTCTAACTCCTATCATTCGAGATGTTATCTAGAGATTCGACCTTCGGCACAAAATATTATCTTCAGAGGGTCGGGCTTCATTTACGGAGCGAAAAAATTCGCACGCATACATTGACGTATTATACCTTCATACAATGGTTGTAATAAGAGTTGATGGTCGAATCCTGGTGTAGTGGAAAATAGTCAAAACAGCTCTTTATTGTGCTAGAATGCGTATTTTGACCTGTAAAAATTAATAGAAATAGTTGTGAGTACAAATAGTAAATGTGAGTATGTGTATATGTAACATTACATTATATGGTTTCGATTGAATGCAAGTCGTGAGTATGCTTCTACCCGGCACAGAAATGTATAATACAAATACAAATATTTATTGAGACAAAATATTTATTTTTTTTAAATTTTTGAGTACATTAATATTGCATTACAATAGGTACAATAGTTTTATCCCTGTTCCCTAAACTAAGCTAGGCCTGTATCTTAGGAGGCAGTCTCCGGCTATAGGGTATGCTATAAAATGCAATTTTGGCAGATGTGCCAGCGGACCAGCAAGTTCTTGAATTTTTACCTTGTGTCAAACTTTAAAAAATATGAGAGTGAGATGGTAAAAAGTGAATTTGTATGGATTAAGAGTAAGTGTTTGAAGATTATGTTTAGGAGGTAGTGTGATAGTATTTGTGGTGTAGTCAATAAATAGGGTGGAGTGAGTGTTATATGTGTGAATATTTAGCGCTTTTATGAAAAAAAAAGGTGGATTTTACGGGTGGATATTAAAATTTGTTATATTATGTAAATTATAAGTGATTCCGCCCCGTGATAACCCTGTTTAATTAATGAAGTAAATTGATAGACTCTGTCAATTCCCTTTATTCATAAACGTCCTCTAAAGTTAGTAGTAGGTAATTAGTAGTAGGTAGGTGGTAAGTTAGTAGTCTTTAACCATACCTATGTTTTGACAGTCAAACACAATTTACATATGTACATTTCGACCGTAGCAATTAATATAGTCGTATGTGAAAAATCACTACTTTAGGGTACAGTCGTTCAAAGTTTCAAATTTGTATAAAGTGAACAATAGTCATTGTACCTTAACCAAATTTGGTATGATATATAAATAGTTATTGTCTGACATGGTAGTAATGCAAGTTTATCAAAAATGCATCGGAAATAAGAAAAACTGCACATGCAACATTATTAACCGCCTAATTATGCAACTGTTTTGTCGGAAATGGCAGATCCGGCATTATTAACCGGACAACGATTTCTGAATTTTGTCGGAAGTAGCACATATTACAGTATTCTCTGGACCTTAAAAGCTCATTTAAGTCGGATGTTCCACTTAATATGTTATTACCCGTAAAATATAAATATCTATGATGTAGATACCACTTACACTATTGTAGATTTGGGTAATAACTTGTGAGTAACACATAATATAATACCTAGTACTGACTTACTTAAATGGTAAATTGAAAAATATTAATTTCCTTATCATATGAAAGACCTGGAAACTGGGAAACCGCTGGATGCGAGAGGCGCAGGATCGGTTGTCGTGGAGAACCTTGGGGAAGGCCTTTGTCCAGCAGTGGACGTCTTTCGGCTGAAATGATGATGATGATGAATGACGAAAGACCTACAAAGTCTCAAGGTCTATATGGTAAAGAAAAAATAATTAATATTTTGACTTGTAATATTTCACTGCGATTACAAATCCGTTCACCATTAAGTAAATGCCTACCGTAAACCTTTCCGGTGAAAAATACTTGAATTTCCCTGTTAGCAGGAGTCTATTCATTATCATCATCATCAACCTTTTTTATCGCCCCACTGCTGGGCACAGGTCTTCTCTCATGCAGAGAAGGGTGTTATTTATTATAAGGGTATTATTATATTTCTAATTTCAAGTCTCTAACTTCAACGATTTTGGCAAGATGGCAATAAGGAACCAGTTAATTAGTATGTGTTCTTTTATAGATACAGGTATTGGTCCTGACAGAATATCTATGTATGTACTACTACAGATACGCGGGTTCTATGTACGTTGTCTCACAAGATATGAATAATCGTACTTTTAAATCCAGGAAGACGTATTTTACAACTTACATATTCTCGGGAAGAAGAAAGAAGGAAGGAAGAGGAAAAGGGAAGAAGTCACTTTGTAATGTAATCAAATTAAGATTCTTTATTGAAAAACTAAGTAATAATCCAGAGTTTTATAACGCAATTACTAATTAACTTAATTTATGAATCAATAAAATACGAATTAAGATTTCTGAAACTACACTAAACAACTAATGAAAAGACAGTCTTATAAGTTATGTTATGAGATCAGCCTCATTTGACATGAACTTATTTTTGTTCAATAAGAACTTTCATACGGTTAGGCTACCACGTTTATATTAGTAGTAACCATAACCACAGCTTCATATAAATTCATAACCTTTTATGGCACATGGTAAGTTTTACCTTTATACATAATTATAATATAAAGCACAGATCTAGAAACACCTTGAACATGCAGAGTAATTGCGTGACACACTATCAGTGGGTTTCATTTTGACCCACACACACGATTTTTCAAAAAATCGGAGCAATGAAATAGCAATATGCTTCAAAATTATTCAAATCGCTAGTAATAGAACATTACGCAAATAAGGTGTTGATCGGTTTTAACCTAATCGTCTTCTGAATCACGTTCTCCATGAGTCAGATTAGAAGCGTTAGTATGGGGGAAAATTTAAATAAAAGTCGTTGACTAGTTCTCAAACACGTCTCAAACACGTGGCAGACATCACATTTATCTTCTTTAGGTCTGTGTAGTGCCAGGTTGAAATTTGCTTTAACTACTTCCCTATACTGCCTTTTCGTAGTTGCTTGAGGAATATTTGGAAGCATCGAACCATTCGCAGTATAGTTTATACATCCGAGATAAACTCTGAACACCTTCTAGGTAGAGCTTGCTTGAATTTTTACTTAGTGATCCTTTACTACTCAAAAAAATCCTACGTGATCGCAAACACTTTTGACTAAGTCAGTATTTTAAACTTGTTTAACATGTTCATAAAGACCTCTTTCGTCATCTTCTATCCCATCAAATTTCCGGCAAAAAAGTACTGATTAGTGTTCTGTCTATCGTGCTTCTTTGTGTTTTTAATAACAAATTCTCAGTGACTTTTCTTCTTACCTAAGAGCCAAAAATATTTAAAGACTCGCTTTCGATCTTCATGAGTAATATTTAGGGTACACCTTAAACGGTACTTATTGGTACAGGGAGTATGAACATGACTTGCAGAAGAGATTTCAAATGGTGTATCCATGTTTTTATAAACCTCGTGGGTAGGAAGGAATCACAGAACAGTATGGTATTTCTGTATGTACACTGTCACCATCGTTAGGAAGCCAAACAGTAGGACTCGAGAACGGCATCGGTGTTGTTACTGTGTAATTAAGTCATGTGTAACTTTCGTCTTCATTCATTTCATCTTTTGGCATTTTGTGACATTTTGCTTTGACGTCAGGAGCATTCATGTGACTCTGAAAAAGATTAGACAGCTATTTATTGTTCACGGAGCTCTTTGTATTCTCATAAAAAAAGTCTCCCACGAGGCTATTTGCACTGTCATCAAAAACTTCTCCAATCAGATCTTCTAGTTGCACGAGCTCCTCTTCAAAGTCAGCAGGAAGAGGCGACGGTCTCCTAAAATGTTAATGTTAGCCAAAGAGTACCCTCCTCCTTTTTGAAGACGGTTCGGTTTTGAGTCGGTCGGCAAATTAAACCAAGTGCCCTTAGGAAACAAAGATGTTATTAGTATCATTTTTAATGTTAGTTTGTTATCATAAAGTGAACAATAAAGTCGAATATAGTACATCCGCCACCAATACCTTAGAATTAAACAATAAACAAAGTCAATAATGCCTTATCCGACAAAATGCATTCACACATACAGCAGTTAATAATGTAAGAAGTGGTATATCCTACAATATTATTTCACACGTGAACATGCAACAAAGTCTGTAGTACCATATCCGACAAAATAAAACAGTTTCTGATCAAGCAATAATGTAGTATGTGACACATCCGACAAAGTTCACGAAATAGAGAACCATAAACATTGATGTATCTGGCATATACGACATTATTCTCCGTTCAGAGCAGCTTTCAACTTTATTTAAAAAATAAAACAATTGCATAAGGCGCTCATAATAAACAATTGTTAATTAGGTTTGAGCAAGAAATGGTAAAATGCCAAGACATATTTTTTACTTACTTTTCCTCTTCTTTCTTCTTAAACGAGTTTCTAAAGTGCCCGCTAATCCACAATTTTGATCGTTTTGTTGCGGAACTGATGGATTTAATATATCCAATATTCGTCTTGACCTCGACATAACGGAATCACTAAATTTAATAATAATATTAGCCAAACTATTTCCGCGTTGAAATACAAAATTAATGCTTACGCTCCTCCCGCTAACATTGTCTGAAGTGGCAGATCCGCGCCGTGCAGTCGCGACTTTTCCCCCTCCATGCCCCGCAAATAACGTCTCATTGTACTATGCGACAATATTAATCGTGTGCATTGAACACATACTACTTTTTTAACTTGAAAAAACAGAGACGGCTTATTTCAGAAATGTAATAATTTACGGGGACGTTTATACACGTATTTTAAAACCTTTAATGCAATAAAATGAAAATCGCAAAAAAGTAGATCCGACAATGTTAATTGCTACGGTCGATTTCATCGTCGTTATATCCCGCTAGAAAGACTGAGATCACTGTTACTCTTACACGCAAAAATTACTGAACTGAATGATTCCGGATATACTGGACTAACATTATGAATACTTTTATCCTCATATTCCCACCGGATCGAAACCACGGAGCACGCAATTTCATACAACTGTCAAAGATTGACAGTAGCTAATGGTGAATTAGAAAAGTAATTTCCCTTATAGTTTTCACGTAAACTTCTGTTCCTACTAAAACTATTCTCGGTTTCCCGTGAGATACGTTTGCGAAATATTGTCGGCTACAATCGATATTTCGCCATTATTCCCGTCGGTCCCTAGAATTTCACAATATTCCGTAGCTTACCAGATATTCCGTGGAAGTTGAAATTCCTGCTATGATATTAAGGTGGCTATGAGATTTTGTGCAAATTACTAAAAGGTTGGCGTCACTTTTATTTGGACATTTCCCGGATCGTCCCGGACAAACAATTGTTTAATTTAAAAGAGGTGTGTGTCGCGGCAGGGTCCGTGGAAGCGAGCAGAAGCGAGTGAGGTGAGGTCCGAGCTGGTGCACTCACTCGGTCATGTCCCCCGCCCGCGTCCCGCTCCCGCTGCTGACGACTGCTCACGCCACTGGCGCGGTTAGACCGCAAACATGTTGGGTCTCATTCCCAACAAGAGTGACTATCGTATGATTTAACATGAGGCGAAAAACTCTTGTAGTATATTTTTCTGTTCCTATTTAATCGTTTAACAAAATAATTCTGTCAGAGTCTGTCATAATTACTTCCAACATTAACTTACAACCCTCTCAATTATAACAAACTGGATTATAATCTTCCACGCAGCATTGTTAATTGGAGCCCTTTCCTCAAACAACAATTAATCCATACATTATGTATCTAGGAACTCCAGAGTTTCTGTCAATCGAAAATTTTGAAGTTTTAATGAGTTGTATTAAGTGTAGAAGTGTCATTTAATACAGTTAAGAAAGCAACTCTAATGAGAACTCACTGGAAGGTGTCGCTAAGAAGTTGAATGTTAGTACTTTGTTTTAGTTTTAAGTATAGCTTGCGTTCTGCTGCTTTGACTAAACTTCTGCTTTGAATGGATTAACTTTAGTACGGTAAAATTAAACTGTATCAAACCGCCCAATAAGTCGTGGTGGTCTAGTGGTTAAAACAAGAGCCTCTCAAGTATGAGTGTGTTTCAGACATAAAGTCCAGGTTTCCTCAAGATGTTTTCCTTCACCTTCAGTTATTGGTATCTAAAATATACTCGTTTCCAACGCGTCGTGCGTCGTGGTGGCCTAGTGGTTAAAAAACCAGGCTCTTAAGTATGAGTGCGCGGGTTCGATTCCAGGTCAGGCAAGTACCAAAGTAACTTTCAGTTATATGTACTTTCTAAGTATATCTTGAACACCAAAGACTAATTACAAGGTGAAGAAGACATCTTGAGGAAACGTCTGAAATCGCTAACCCGCATTAAGCAAGCTTGTTGATTACGCTGAATCCTTCTCTGTATGAGTGGAGACCTGTGCCCAGCAGTGGAACGATACAAAGGTTGATGATGAAATCGATCAGCAGGGTAATTACGTAACAGGGTTTCATTTCTACAATTGAACAACATTCATTGCATTACTTATGTAGTCGATCTGACACGTCTTTCGAACATTGGGAGCAATAGTTTAGCAATATGCTTTAAATTGATTCCAATTGATAGTAATAGTATGTTACGTAATTAGGGTGAAGGTTATGATTCAGCCAGAGTAGATGACCAAACGGAGTATGCCCACAGGAATTCGCTAAACAAATACCGATGAAACGTAATTCTACTCTAACAAGCAGGACTACTTACGCTTGTGCCATACAATTGGGAGGACCTAGTACCCCGGAAAGGCAGATGACGAACGCTTAGGTGCTTTTTTTTTTAGCCAGCAAGGGTCCGGCACACCCCTCCGCGTTCCCGAGCGGAGGATAGTCCATTTGCCGCCATCGGAGAAAAAATAAAAAATAAAACGCTTACGCTTCGAGCTGTAAGAAATAATTCGTATGCATTTGTTTTTTTTTTTATTATTATTGCTGGGTAAACTCTTTACATCGATCACGCGTGATGGAAAGTGACGGATGACGTCTGTAATAGAACGAGCATACCCTAAATATGTGACTCTTGCTTTGAAGGTACACGACCTAAATGTTACTAAGTGTGATGTTACACTTTACTGTACTTTCATAATTGTTCACATACCATACCTGGGACAGAGAAACTCAGTACCTGCCATTACGTTGAATCATGTCAAGTCTCAGGTCTTTATTTACTTACTTAAACTTTCGCACATGGACTGTACAAAGACGGACTTAATGCCTTAGGCATTCTCTGCCAGTCAACCACAGGTGGTGGGGAGATTAGATGGCAGGCGATATAGTTGAAAAAAATATAATGAAAAAGTAACTCTTAACAATATTTAAACAAATACTTATATAGGCTATATGACATACATACAATTACCAAAATATATACAGTTTTTCATCTTGATTTAGTAATATTAATAAGGCTATTCTGAAACTAAATAAATAAATTGGAATCACAGGAAGAAATGCAAAAGCTATGGTAACCATAAATTGTAGTTAATTCCAGTTTAAAATTGATTTATTTTTTCCACAGCACCTCAAGTGTGGGTAGTCGATGAAGCCGGCGCCCCTCTCCTGGAAAAATACTATGAAGCTGAGTCGACTCTTGCGCTGCTCTGCAGAGCGCGACACGTTGAGACCCCAACGCTACTGACGTGGCTGCACGAAGGCAGGGCGCTGAATGCTGACACCACTCGCGGAGGTATCAGGTGAGACCAGCAGTGTGGTTCTGTAAAAATTTCATCATAAAAAATTACCTAAAGTTAGCGTGAAAGTAGCGCCTATCAGTAATTATTCAAATTAGGCTGATAATCAGCACTTTTTGAACGTTAATTGTTAAAATTCTCGTGTCGCGGTGTTTGTGGTTAAACTCCTCCGAAACGGCTTTCCCGATTTCATGAAATTTTGTGTGCATATTGGGTAGGTCTGAGAATCGGACAACATCTATTTTTAACCCCCCTAAATGTTAAGGGTGATCCACCCCTATTTTTTTAATATAGATAATATAGATCTATATTTAAAAAAATAGGGATAGATCTATATTAAAAACACCCTTTACAGCACTTGATTTAAATAAATAGTTTCGAAAATATTACAAATTTAAAAATTTCGGGGGTCGTATTTGCGGCGGTACCAGCCAGTTGGGCGGCGGGCCGCTATGTTTTTTATACAACGTTAACAGTTTTTTTGTGATGTATTTAGTATCAGCATTGCACCCATGCGAAGCCGGGCGGGTCGCTAGTAATAAAATAAAAGTTTATTTATACACATTTTGATGATAACACATGCGCAACAGACAAAAGTTGGCAAGACATAAATTAAAATAAACATTAAATATGTCGTGCAATTAAGTAGCGCTAGACCCCACACTAGGATATTCTGGGTCCTGGTCGCGTCAATATTACATAAGACAGTCCCCCAAAACGCCCGCACTTCACCACTTCGTAGTGCTTTCGCTGGGAAGAAGTGGCGGAACCAAAGACACATAAATTACATTAAAATATCCGCGAGTTTCCACCCTTACGTCGTTAGCACCACTACGATTCGGACAAAGCGTTTCGCCTCCTCTTTCATACCGCGTACATCGAGGGACTGGAACAATTTGACAACGGCGGTGTTTCCGTCGGACTACAATTTGAGTGTCTTCAAGGTTAGAGTGAATATCTTAATAAACTAGTGCGCTTTACTATCATCGATTGCGTTACTGCTTACTATCAGGCGGGATTGCGGTCAAGCGCTAGTTTATAATTTAAAAAAAAAAGTACATCTGCTCCTTTCATTAATGAAATAGAAAGAAAATGATGCACTAGTATTTAGTTTAGTTTGTGAATATGTGGAGGGGCCAAGTGGCTTCGCGGGGTTTAATATACCTTACTTCGATCTGGACTGTAATTTGCAAAATAGTTGCAAAGAAAAAAAATGGCGTCACTGTCGCGCTGTAAACTCTTAACCTAGGAATGGGTTATGGAATATCATGCACCTTACCTCTCTTCACGGACTGTTCCGTCGTCTCGTAGGAGTTCGATCAGTCCACTCTGTCTTCGACGGTTCTTCACCCTCGCAGTTCGGCACAGGCTCAACAAAAAACACACGTGGTTATCAAGTTCCCCGCTAACAGCTTCGTTTTCTTTTCTTGAAGCCACAAAGACACGTCTCCAATTAAGCGGTTGGGTACAACTTGTAATCGAATGATTATATCGTTCAGCGATAAATTCACACAGTAAAACTATGTGATTGCGGGATTTGAAAACAGCGGATAGGATCACACCGAAGAGCGATGCGAAACGCGGTGCGCGCGGCAAGCGGTGCGCTGCGCGGAGCTCCAATGGACACTAAAACTGTCTTTTCTCGTATATTCGACGTGTTTTCGATCAATAACGCAACAGCGCCATCTCACGGGCAGCGGGTGCATGACGTGATGTAGGTTACGGGTACGAGGATTAGCTAAGAGA
The DNA here is from genome assembly GCA_017933935.1 of Sesamia nonagrioides. Classification (NCBI taxonomy): domain Eukaryota; kingdom Metazoa; phylum Arthropoda; class Insecta; order Lepidoptera; family Noctuidae; genus Sesamia; species Sesamia nonagrioides. Next base: position 973,932 of record JADWQK010002062.1, on the reverse strand, counting down.
TACTGCGCGACAGCTCCATTCATAAACGCCAATAGATGGCGCCAACAATATGAGTATCTGTACCACTAACGGAACACAACACCTAGCCTATTTATGTTCCCACTCCTGGGAAACAGACCTCCTCCAAATGGGCCCACTGTAGGTTGATAGAAGTCACATGTCTTCGAAGTTTTGCCTCTACGGCATGCAAGTTTCCTCACGAAGTTTTCCTTTACCGTTTTGAGAACAGTAGTGATGAAATAATTTACAACAAGTAAAGCCTGGTAGAGATCGAACAGACAACATACAACTTATAAGTCACTGCCGATACCGATGCCACCGCTATAACGCGACAGAGGTGACCTAAAGGTACCGGTAGCACCAATCCGGTCCGGTCGGGTATCCGGTAATATAAAGTACCTACAAGCCAGATTGCATTTTCTGGCTTAAATTGAAATTTTCAACCATCGATGTCATAACATACCGGACCCGTACCAACGCAAGATTGTCTAAATATTACTTTAAAATCTGTATTTTTTGTCAAGAGCACATATTCTGACATTATTACGTTTAGCAATTACGCACTAATGCAGTTTTAACTTTAGTTGCACTTTTTCTTCTTCTTCAGCCAATAGAAGTCCACTCCTGGACAAAGGTTTTCCACGATGACCGGTCTTGTGCTGCCCGCATCCATCAGATTACCGCGACCTTCATCAGGTCATCAGTTGCACGCTGAAGCATTTATCGACTATGTTCAACAAAGCATACTTTTGTTAGCAAATTTCCAATTTAGTTAAATTCGCGTGCATCATTATAATGAGATCTCGAGTATTTCAATATTGGTGGTGTATTTTAGTTGAGCAAATTTAGTCAAACTCAAAGTATGTGTGGATTAATAACATTGCTGTGACTATGCTTTCTAGATTAAGCTTGCGAGTATAAATTAAATTTACTGGCTGCTAGAAGATATTAAACTAAAAGAGATCTAGTAATTAATTGGAAACTGTTTACCTGTCTATACAACCTTATTTTTGCTTTTATCATCATCATCATCATTTCAGCCGAAAGACGTCAACTGCTGGACATAGGCCTTCCCCAAGGTTCTCCACGATGCTCGGTCCTGCGCCTCCCGCATCCAGCGGTTTTCCGCGACCTTCACCAGGTCGTCGGTCCACCTTGTCGGGGGCCTACCCACGCTACGTCTTCCGGTGCGTGGCCGCCACTCAAGAACCCGGCGGCCCTATCGGGCATCGGTCCTAGGGGCAATGTGTCCAGCCCACTGCCACTTTAGTGTTGCAATTCTTCAGGTTATGTCGATTACTCTCGTTCTTCTGCGGATCTCCTCATTCCTGATTCGATCGCGCAGTGAAACCCAAAGCATAGCCCTCTCCATTGCCCTTTGAGTGACTTTTTTTACTTTACCTTAATATAATTTGTTTAGAATAAGCTACTGAAATGATTCTTTTTTTTATATATAAAATTATAAACTAGCGCTTGACCGCAATCCCGCCTGATGGTAAGCAGTGACGCAATCGTTGGTGGTAAAGCGCACTAGTTTATTAACCCGTTGAGCGTCTTATGCACACACGGTGGTACATAAGAGATTTGCGCCCGACGTGTCTTATGCACCGACGTCGGAGCATAAGCGACATGGCTGACTTCACGTCATTCAAACCTATTACTACTGTGATTGGTTCACATAAAAATACTTCTATAGACAAGTGTGACACTTTAGCCAACATAATAACTTAAATGTTTACTATTTTTCAAGCGACAACATTTAAAAATTTAATTTTTTCTCGTACTCGGAAGAAGTCGTCCGCCATATTTTAAGAGCCTATTCACTCTAGCCTCATTTTAACACCAAGTTATATTTTTTTCCCAAATACATAAAGAAATTGTTGCAGTGTGGTTACCACACAGCAGACGGTGAATCATAGTACCAGAAGCACATAACTTCGTAGTTTTTCATGATATCTTTTTGAAGTTATATACAGTATGTTAAATAACAGAGGGCGTTCCCTTAAACTCGTTAATATATATCATTAATAGATTAAAATAAAAATATCAGCATAAAAAAATAAGCATAAAATAATCCGAATAAAAATAAATTATAATTGAAAATAAATTTGAAACCTCCTGTTTTAAATCAAAATAGTAGCGCCGAATAGTATCTACCTAACGTTGCATTGCCCAACACACATCAATCAATTAGATCTTAGATCGCCGCCGCATACGCGGCTCGTCATTCATAAATAAATTGCGACGTTGCCGTCTTTCATGTTCGGGTGTACAGTGTGTTTCTTTTACATGTCAATTTAAAAATTTTATTGAATATTTTCATATTGAAAAAATTTTAAAACATTTTGTTTTCGAATGGAAATATTTTTTTTAGCATGTATGTATGCTATACTATTTCGGGTTAACGGGAACGCCCTCTGTTAGTTAACATACTGTATATAGTTTCTTAAAAATACTGGACACGTGTTCCGGGTTTCGCAGAAGCAATTAATATCATCTTATAGTCTCTGGTAACATTTAGAAGTACAAAAAATAACTTTAATCTTAAATCTTTTCATTAATCTTGTCATTCTGAAATTAACCTACTTGTCAATGTAACAAACTTAAAATTTGTTTAATATGAAATATGTTTTAAACACACTTCATTTGGTATATTTATTTCATTTCATATATGGTTGTTAATCTTATCGCGTTGTTGACGTCATCACGTCAACGCCGACAGTGGCTGAAAACCAGAACTCGCAAAGGATTGTATTAATATACTGAGCGATGGCTGTGTTTCGTGAATATGACGCATATTTTCCTCCAACGTGTTCTATTCACTGTATGTTGCGTATCTGTATCTGGCCACTAACAAAAATATTTACTTTATTTCTTAATTATAATCTCTTTTGAGAAATTAGTCGTAAGTACCGTCATGTCGGCCTCATGAGACCATTACAATTTGCCAACTTAAAAAGTCTTTAGTTTAATTCAGTACAGTATTAAGATACTGTACTGAATGAAACTAAAAACGTTTTAAGTAACTAAAACAAATAAAAAATCCTCCTTAAACTGTTTCAAGAAAAATCCCTAGTGAATGTGTTTGTCTACCAGAAATAATTTAGACAGCTTGCCTTGTTTATATTTTAACGACAAATTATTCAAATAAACAAGAAAAAACTTCTAAAGTAGAAAAATACATAAAAATAACAAACATTTACAGTCTTATCTTAGCCTCAATCTTTAAAAAATAAAAATATGTACCTCCTATTTTTTTTTCTAAATAAAAACACATGCTTGGTCGCAATCTCAATCCCTCCGCTGATAGTAAGCAGTGATGCAATCGTTGATGGCAAAGCGCGTTAGTTTATTAAGAGCCTATTCACTATAGCCTTGATGACACTTGTAGTCAGCCGGAAACACCGTTGCTGACAAATTGTTCCACTACCTCGATGTACGCGGTATGAAAGACGAGGCGAAACACTTCGTCAGGATCGTAGTGGAGTCAATAACGTAAAGGATACTCGTCGTACGACGGGTCGTCCGATGTTGAAACGGAGATGGAAGAATTAAGTCATGCAATTCTCGCGCACTCCTTCAAAATGCATCCTATAGAACAGTGACAGGCTGGCTATTCTTCACCTGACGTGCTCCAAGCTTTGCAGCCAATTTGTAACCAAATTTGGATCGCCAATTAGCCTCTTCTTACGCCTCTTCACTGAATCCAAAGTTGTCACGTGGCATTTTGCAGCACCAGCCCAAATATGAGAGATATGCGGGGGCCCACGGGCTCAGATACAATGCCAGCAAAAGCGAATTCATGGTATTCAAATCAGGCACTAAAACATATAACACCATTCCACCGATTTTCTTGAACGACAGCGAGTTAAAGCGAGTACCCTGCTTCAAGTATCTGGGCCACTGGGTCACCGAGTCTCTTGCGGATGACCAAGACATGGAAAGGGAACGCAGGGTATTATCCATCAGAGCAAACATGCTGGCCCGTAGGTTTGCGCGTTGCACTAGGCAGGTGAAAACGACGCTTTTTAAAAGTTTTTGCCAGTCATTTTATACATGCAGCCTTTGGGTCAAACATACGAAAAAGTCTTGGGATACCCTGCGAATCCTGTATAACAACTCGTTCAGGGTGCTGATGGGACTGCCGCGCTACTGTAGCGCATCAGGAATGTTTGCTGACGCACGTGTGGACGGATTCGCGGCGATAATGCGCAAAAGATCTGCGTCCCTGATGCGTCGGGTGCGCGATAGCTCCAACAGTTACCTGCAGCTCATTGCTGAGAGGTTGGACTCAGACTGCATTTTTATGGAGCACTGGACAAAGGCGTATATTGTATTCCTAGTTTAAATTTGACATTTTATTTTATTTTTAATTTTGACATTTTATTTTATTTTTTGGCACTTTATTTCATTTTTAAATTTTACATTTTGTTTTTTAATGATTCGATCTGACATATCATAATTCTTGACATTTTCTACCATCTAATGCGATGTCAACTGTAAGTTATTGTGTAGTTATGATTTATTGAAATTTCTTTATTATATTTTTATTTTATTACTTTGTGTTTCATGTCTGCTGTGTGTGTGTATTTACTTTTGTGAAATTATGGGTATCTTACCTGAAATAAATTATTATTATTATTATTAAATATGGCTGCAGTACTCCACGCACGAACAGGCCTGTGCTTTTTGACATCCAATTTTTATACATTGTTGAAATCAATTGACATTGAGATAAGAATGCGCAGTTTTAAAAAAAAATATTGTGAAAATTGGTCTTCATCTTTTGGCTTTGTATACGCCATTTTGGAGTTAGTTTTTGACCGACGGCATAAGCAAATTTAGGAGTAATAAGCGTTGGAAGATGAAGTTACTTGAAATCTATTAAGCAAGGGTCAACAATAGCACAAGTAGACACCTACTAAATTGATCTCTCCAGATATTGTAATCCATACATACTGACCGACTATCAGAAGTTTATTTAAACTGAATAGCTCAAATCATGAATATATAATCCTCCCAACCGTTTACTCACTTTAAACAATAACTTTTCTCATAAAGAATTCAAATCACCATCCAAACAAGGTGATGATGTTATATTTTAAATTGTATCGGTACCTAAAGTGTACAAAAAGAGGAAGCAGGAACCGGATTGCTTATAAATATACAATGTAAACTGGGCGACTCACGCAAACGTGAAACTTGAAGCAGGACAGACATTTATGAAATTTTAAATAGATCGCGCTCAAAAACCCGCCGTTGACAACAATATAATAGGACACTGATGTTGTGAATATTGTTACATACTCTTTCAAGACTGCGTAAATGTATGCTACCCTATTTTTTTTTGTAGGTCGTTGCTTCATAAAATCCTCTATACTCTCTAAAATCCATTTACTGCACCATTACAGTAAATAGATTTTAGAGATTTATTAATCAAACGGTTTTCAATTCAATCAAAGTCATATTAAAAATAATACATATTTCAAACAGCTTGTTTGAAATATGTATTATTTTGCGCACCGCGGTCTCACCCGCGTAGGTTTAAATACGTTTTTTTTTCTTTTATATGTGCCGCTTCTATTTGTAATGTCTAAATCTGTAATGCCAAATCTTCCTAAAGCTTCCTGGATTAATGGGCAATCCAACGCAAAAAGATTTGTTACAATCGGATCAGTAGTTCCTGAGATTAGCGCGTTCAAACAAATAAACAACTAGCCTCCGCCAGCGACTTCGTTCGCGTAGAGTTAGGTATGCTCCGCTTTGACTTCAGTTTTCGCAACATTTTTTGTTACTGCTCTGCGCCTATTGGTTATAACGGGATGTTGTATAGCCTAAAGCCTTCCTGGATTAATAGGCTATCCAACGCAAAAAGAATTTTTCAAATCGGACCAGTAGTTCCTGAGATTAGCGCGCACAAACAAAGAAACTCTTCAGCTTTATATATTAGTACTAGCTGACCCGGCGAACTTCGTTCCGCCTTAAAGGCAATATCACATGACTACTTTTTAAATTAGGATAATTTTAAATAAATAAATATTATTATTAAATGATTCTTTATTTGGGGGCACAATCCTGGCGGTTCTCCGGAAATATTTAATGTGCTACAATACTCGGAAACAACATCCATTGGCCTCATGCGAACGTCATTGCGCTAGATTATATGCGTATAGAAACGCTGCCCGATTCAAATCAGTATTTGATGAATTTCTTCTTGTGCTTCGTAAATTATTATCTAAAGCATACAAAAGGCACCTTTGAACGTCGAAAAATATGAACATATATTATAATGTATGTTTTCGAGGTTTGTGGCGAGGTGTCACAGTAGAACACTATTTATTATTGACCAACTCACAAACTGTTCTTATTGTGAAAATGTTAACAAATGTTCAAATACACCCGGCTACCGAGTGAGACCAAAGTGAACTGAATATAATATCTACTACATTAATTAATTATTGTAGGTCAACACGTTACGCCGATATTGCTAACTTAAAGTGTTCGGTGAAAACACTGAACATATGTACATAATGTATTCATCCGACAGCCTCCATGGCGTAGAGGTAGCGAACGCGGCTGCTGCGCAAGGAGGTGCGGGTTTGATCCCCGCGCAGTGACAATATTTGTATGCATGAATATGAATATTTGCACTGTTCTGGTCGTGCCTTAGAAAGCACGTTAAGCCGTTGGTCCCGGTTGCCATACGAATGTTACGGGTTGTTGGAGCCCTCAAAGTCCAATAATTGGTTTAACTGCAATGCTTCGATAACGCCTTTGGGTTGTGAAGGTCAGACGGCAGTCGCTTCACGAGAAATATGGAAGTTTAGCCAAAATCAGCAGTTAGACTGGTAAAACAGACCCCAGACTCCAATACTGAAAAAGCTTGGGATGCGACTGGGATTAACGCTGAGATGGTGATGACTGAACGTTATGTATTCATTCTTTTTATGGGGTACATTAAAGAGTTCATTCGTATGAAAAAGAAACTCCACCATTAGATCATTAACCTTTTTATCGTCCCACTGCTGGGCTCAGGTCTCCTCTCATGCAGAAAGGGATTGAGCGTAATCACCACGCTTGGTCAATGCGGGTTGGCGATTAGGTATTCATTTAAAAATGTTTTACAATATTTTGTGTACATTAATCTTATCTTATATATAAAATTCTCGTGTCACAGTTTTCGTTCCCATACTCCTCCGAAACGGCTTGACCGATTCTCATGAAATTTTGTGAGCGTATTGAGTAGGTCTGAGAATCGGCCAACATCTATTTTCATCCCCCTAAATGTTAGGGGTACTCCATCCCTAATTTTTTTTTTATTTTTTAGACAGAATTTTTAGTTTCTAATTTTTTTAATGATACAACATACAAAAATACATATAATCCTAAATTTTCACCCTTCTACGATCAACCCTGACTTTTAAATAGCCATTTTAGTAATTTAATCATTTTTCATATCCGGTCGAAAACTGATCAATCGTCATTTAATTAGTTTTATTCCCGAGGGAAATCTAGAAAACGCGATATAACCGAATTCCACGCGGGCGAAGCCGCGGACGGAAAGCTTTTTTTTCTAAAGGAAATTCTGTACCTGGATTACGTTGTATAGAAGCCATGCCCTTGGTATACGAATATACGAATATGAATATATATATACGAACAAATCACACAGATTGAGCTAGCCCCAAAGTAAGTTCGAGACTTGTGTTATGGGATACTAACTTAACGATACTATATTTATAATTTATAATAGATACATACATAGATAAACATCCAAGACCCGGGCCAATCAGGAAAAAATCGTTTTCCATCATGACCTGGCCGGGAATCGAACCCGGGGCCTCCAGGTCGCAGGCAGGCGTGTTGACCGCTGCGCCACGGAGGACGACTAATAAAAAACATGAGGTGCCATGATGGTAGTATGAGTATTATAATAATAGCGTTCCATGAAAACCGAGTACTATTATTACTATTAAATTAATATTATATATTATATTAATATTAAATTGTATTAACAACTAAAAACAGTACATTTATTTAAAAAGCTCCTTTATTTACTAGATGTTATTAAGAATACCGTTCATTTCAAGTTTTATTTATTAAAGTTATTCATCGACATATATTGTTCCTTTACTCTTCGTGTTTTACGTCGTGGTGGCCTTGGGGTTAAAACACCAGCCTCTCGGGTTCGATTCCAGGTCAGGCAAGTACCAATATAACTTTTATAAAGTTATAATATGTACTTTCTCTCTTTCTTCTTTCTGGACACCAATAATTGATTGAAAGGTGAAGGAAAACGTCCTGAGGAAACCTGGACTTTAAGTCTAATATCGCCAACCCGCATTGAGCAAGCGTGGTGATTACTCTCAATCCTTCTCTGTATGAGAGGAGACCTGTGCCCAGCAGTGAGACGATAAAAAGGTTGATGATGATGTTTCTTCATGTTTTTCTGTATATGCATTGAACGAGAGCCGTCCGTTGAGACTGGTCCTCCACCAAGGTTTATTTTGTATCTTATAATTTCGAATTGTTCAGTTACTTTAGATGCGTTAAGGATAATAAAATATGTAAGCTAATACAAAATAAGTTTATAAAATTACTTTGTGCAATTATTCAAAAATTGTGCAGCTCCTCTAGTTTCAAATAATTTTCATAAATAGTCTAAATAAAGTCCTACTTTTGATATATTTTTTTCATATTTTTTAAACTTGTGGTTCAAAAGTTTAGAGCGATTATTTCCGAAAATATTAACATTATCCAAAAATGATTTAGCATCACACGTCAGGGTTAAAAACTATTCCCACTTTACGTATACCGGTTACTGAGATTATCCGCGCACGGACCGGGTTCCTAGTTTAGTACGCAATCTTTAAAACCGGCCAAGTGCGTGTCGGACTCACACACAAAGGGTTCTGTACTATTGATTTATGAATATGAGCACAATGTACGAATGTGCTGTAAGGCATTTATTTGTTGGGTTAGTCTTTTTTATTGACTTGATTGTGCTCTGGCTGTTGAGAGTATGTCATGCTCACTCAAATGTCTTTTTGATGGTGGCGTGTGTGTTGGGTCATTAGGTTCCTTTCAATATGGTTGAGCTGAATGATGCTGATCCATACGTCATCTTCGTGAACGGACGCCGTCAGAGGGGACTGGTCATCTCATAGCTGCCACGGCGTATTTTAATTTCTAAATTGATTTTTGTGTGTTTTCCATAATGGACGCTTTCAGCGTACAATATATTTCTGCATCGTTCTCACACGGTTGATTTGAACATGAATGATGTAATCAAATATTTGTAAGAATAGCTTGAAAATTTAAAAGAGTGTCCATGGAGTTTCTTGCCCGTTCTTCTCCATAGGTACCTACCTACTCTTTGGAATGGGCGACTAGCTTCATCTTATTGACTGACCGACCTTCTGACAATTCAAAAGTGCCTGTAACTGGTTTATTTGAAATAAATGCTTTGAATTGATTTGAAATTAAAGGATTTAAGTTATTGGTATGAAAGATTACGCAGTAATAAGCGGTTTACGATTTAAGAGGAAATATTAAAAAAAAAACTACTTACTAGATCTCGTTCAAAACAATTTTCGTTGGTAGTTTTTATAGTAATGTATATCATATGTATTTTTTTAGTTTTTTCATTTTCTTATTTTAGAAGTTAGAGTGGGGGGACCAACTTTCTTCCACTTTGGAAGGGTCTGTCACCTGTCTATTCGGTTTAGAAAAAAAATATTTTAGAAACCTTGATATCATTTTTGAAGACCTATCCATAGATACCCCACAAGTATGTGTTTGATAAAAAAAATCAGTTTCAGTTCTAAGTATGGGGAGCCCCCAATAATTTTTATTATTTTTTTTTTTTATTTTTGCATCAAAATCTTCATGCGGTTCACAGAATACCTACCAAGTTTCAACAGTATAGCTGTTATAGTTTCGGAAAAAAATATGGCTGTTACATACGGACGGACAGACAGACATGGCGAATCTATAAAGGTTCCGTTTTTTGCCATTTGGCTACGGAACCCTAAAAACCTTTTTAATTTATATACTTTTCAGTAGCATCGGTAACTCTTTAAATTTGACAAGGATGTATAACAACAGTCTGTATAGAAGGAATAAGAGTCATCTACCCATTACTCATGTAATAATACCTATATAGACATAAAAAATCTTCCAAAGATATTAATAGACATAGCTCTTAAAATAATTACTTGTTCTTTTTTCCCATAGAGATCTATCTACATTTTGGCAAACTCAACGTCTAACTACTCCATCTTAAGTTTTTGATTAATTAACCGACTCATTGAAAAGCACAAAAATGCCTAAAAGAAATTCGTGTTTAACTGATATAAATGCTTTAAGTTTGTTTCCAATTCATGGAAATATCAATAAAGTCCTTTTTCTTTTTACAGCGTAAAGACAGAACAAGTGCCAGGGGGCGCTGACAGTCAGCTTCGTTTGGCACGTGTCAACAGCAGTGACGCCGGCAACTATACATGCGCGGTCCGCGGCGCCAGATCCCACACCGTATCCGTGCACGTGCTTAACGGTTCGTATCGGGGATATTATTGAGATTATGATGATATAATGATAGATATAGATAATGCTATTACAGAAATAAGACAACTAGCCATCTGCAGGGTAATTGCGTAACACACTGTCAGAAGCAATGGGTTTCATTTTGACAGTTCAACAGCATTCATTGCGTTATTTACATTGTTGAGCAGACACACTTTCGAACTTAAGGAGCAATAGATTAGCAATATGCTTCGAAATGATTCCAACTGATAGCAATAGTGTGTTACGCAATTAGGGTGCTGATGGTAGTTGGACAAACCATAGGGCCTGCGTAGACGGCGGAGGAAAACGTACGCTCCGCGAATAAAAAGTTCAACGTACGTAGTTCAACATTCGTTTATTTTACCTTTTATTAATATAACTTTTTACATTAATTGCTTTTTGACCTTATTGTGACCGAATAGATTTTTTTTTGTGTTTGATTGTTGTGTTTTTTTTTTATCTGATTAATGATTATTGTTCTTCTCTGTAGCTTCAAATTGACATAATTTAAATTTTGCATGTCCCATCTGGGACAGAATGTATGGCTCCACTTTCATTTCTGACAACCATATTTGTATACCTACCTGCATTCTAGCAAATAAATAATTTGATTTTATTTGAATTGATTTTGAACGCAGATTTACCGCGAACTCAAAGCACACGGTGTGCGCTCATTTGTTGCCCAGAAATGTGGAAAAGTGAGAGTACACAACGCGGACTAAATCCGGCCATGTGCGTTGCTTCGCCGAGTCACGCGAGTTCTATTTTATTCGGGGACTCCTCCCTACTTTTGTCCGGTCCGCTCTCTGCATGTCCTCGGTTATTCGGGGGACTTTTTGTAAGCGGTACTTTTAATCGCTCGTTTGCGTTACTCGATACAGTTATAAGCGATCTATTTTAGCGGACACAAATACATCGTCTGCGCAGGCTAATAGTCTTGCAATTAAGCCGCAGGTTCAGGCCCATATCCGGTCACGAGTGATGTGATGAGTAAGGGAAATAGAGATTCTCTTTTTTACAGAGTGTATCTGACATCGTAACGCAAACTTCGTGAAAAGGCTAGACCGCATGCCACTAATAAAATTATGATAGTCATTTATGTCGTTAATGAACGGTTACAGAATACACAGTGTTTAAAAAAAGTGTCGGCTCGGCCTTTGAACGTTGCAAGCGTGCTGCCGTGCGGGTTTGTAGGTATGACGTTGATCCCTGATGTGAACTCTATTAAATCAGCTGATAAGATAGGTTTCCGAGATTTGTTTTCATTGCGCTTTTTTGTGTAATTAGCGAATTAATTAATTTTTACTTTAAAATCTTATTGGGTTATAAAAGTATAATAATAATAAAAAAATTACTCCACTTAACTTACACGCTATTGACCCACAAACCAATGAACGTATTACCACTAAAGCAGAAAAAATAGCAGCTTGGGAACGTAAATCTCTCCATGGAAGACACCGCCTCGACTTGCAGCAACCCCATGTCGATATCAAAGCATCGAACGCGTGGCTGCGGCGTGGCGAACTCTTCCCTGAGACGGAGGGATTTATGATTGCCATCCAAGATCAGATCATTGACACAGCCAACTATCAAAAATTCATCATTCGCAGACCCAACTACAATGACTCCTGCAGACGATGCCATGGTGCATCCGAGACCATCCAACACATCACAGGTGCATGTAGAGCCATAGCCCAAACCGACTATAAACACCGCCACGACCAAGTTGCTGCAATAATCCACCAATCACTAGCAATTCAAACAAAACTAATTACAGATAAAGTTCCCTACTACAAATACAAACCACAGGCAGTGTTAGAAAACAATAATTTCAAGTTATACTGGGATAGGACCATAATCACAGATAAAACCATACACAACAACAGACCAGACATAACTATGGTAGATAAAGAAAATAAATTAGTGTACATAATAGACATAGCTATATGCAACACCCATAATCTTACTAGTACACACACTGAAAAAATTGCAAAATACACAGATTTATCCATAGAGCTTAAAACGCAGTGGAACATCACCCATACCAAAACTATCCCCATCATAATATCCAGCACAGGAGTCATCCCAAAAACCCTACACAATAGCCTTAATACATTAAACATTAGCCCGTCTACTTATCTTCTTCTACAAAAAGCAGTTATTCTGAACACATGCAGGTTAACCCGAAAATTTTTAAATACTTAATTAATTCAATATTCTTTACTTAAGAGCACTTGGCTTCGGCCCGTGCCAAATTCGACCCACACACAGATGTGAGATATTTTAAAAAAAAAAAATAACGAGGAATAATAATAATAATAATAAAATGGCAACACCGAAAACGTCAACATCAAATTTTTATCAGTATCAAATATATTATTTTAAATCAGTTTTTCTATTCCATATGGTGAAATAATTAACAGAAAACTCAAGCCCAAAACTATAATAATTTAAAATTTACATAAAAAAGTCTCTATACACAATGGAGTTGTTTTATAATCGAACAAAACCGAACCGTTACAGCTGACATCTGTCATGTCACCGTGGACAATACAAAACCAAGAAAAGAAAAATATTTAATATGAATTTGCAATGTTGACAAGATCTGCCGCTCGACGTGCACGCCCACCATCTCCGGACTCGTTGCTCGGCTCCGCCTCGCCGCCGCCGGTCTCCAGCCCCACTGTAAGCGCTGTGACGACCCCGGCCGCGGCAGTTGCGTTGAGCTCGAGCGACGAGTACTTCTCTCCGCCGACGACGCCACCACCTGTTCGCCGACGGGGAGGACGCCGGCCGCCGGACCGCTTAGGACCTCGAGGCCCATCGGCTTCTGACAGGGTCCCAGCTCCCGGTGGAAGTGTGCAGCGCATGAGATGGACACAATCCATTAATGAAAATGTCATGCGCTCATACTATGGGGCTACAGAGGGAGGAAACAACCTGACCGCGTACCGTGTTCGAATGCTCTCTCTGTTTCAGGTGCTTGAACCAGCTGTCAACGTTTCGGCACAACGTCTATCGGATCAGGTACGGGTTATCCAGCGTAATCATATGTTGGATGATACTGTGCTTGATCGCCTGCGCAATGAAATGCAGAGTAGCCGTGTCATCGCTCACCAGTCGCAGACTGCGGAGATACCACCGCAGTCAACAGACTATGCTGACGAGGGGAGTAATGATAGGGCTACAAATGTAAGTACTCAGTGCAATGAGGAGTTAATAAATGCTTTGGAGGCTGCGATTCGGGAATATCGTTCCACGTCGGCAGAACTAAGACCACGCCTGCCACGTTTGCCCATGCATAACAGAAATAGGGCACTGATGGCTGCTCTGGATGCGCAGTTGTCAAATTATTTTGACACCTGCGAGGACCTCACTGATACTCATTCAATCCTGTACTGCGCAGCTGTCGCAGCTTGTCGTGTAGCTCATGTCAAATTCCCCAGTGACTCTAGAGCTACACGACCGAAACCAGTAGTACCAGCTTGGCAACACAGGATTGAACGTCGTATTGGTGGGGCCAGAGCACTCATCGGTAAACTAATCTGCTTTAGGGAGGGTAACACTCGTCCTAGAGTGATGCGCTTTGTGAGGCGGGCATTTGCAGGTACAAATATCAGCCCACAGAATTATATGGCCCGTGTCACGGAGCGCATCGACTTCCTGAAGCAGAAAGTGTATGCATGGGCAAACCGTATCAGAAGATACAAACGACGAGTGGAACGGTACACCCAGAATCGCACCTTCCAAAACAATGAAAGGTGGGTTTATAGGGACTGGGAACGACCAGAACAAGGTGTGACTGACACGTGCCTACCGGATGATGATGTCATGTGTTCATTTTGGCGCAGCATCTGGTCGGTACCTGTCAGTCACACTGAAGGTGACTGGGCCCGGGATGTCGAGAGAGCCTGCGATCTAATACCTGAAATGGGGGCTATTACCATCTGCCCCCAAGATGTAGCTTGTGCAGTCCGTCCATTACCTAACTGGAAGTCTCCAGGACCGGACGGGCTGCATAACTTTTGGATAAAATGGTTTCCAAGGTCGCACGCTCGCTTGGCATCTCAATTCCAGACTGCTTTGGTGTCTGGTTCGTTACCTCAGTTCCTAACTACTGGAATAACCCACCTGCTCCATAAATCAGGTAGCACCGCGGAACCCAAAAATTATAGGCCGATCACCTGTTTACCGACGGTCTATAAAGTTCTTACATCCATTTTGAAAACTAAAATTAACAAACATATTGACAGCAACTCCATCATGTCTGCCTCTCAAAATGGATGTAAGAGCGGGTCCCGCGGTACTAAGGAGCTACTCCTTATTGATATGGCCATTAGCCAACAGGTTCGTCGTTCCCGAAAGGATCTGTCGACATGTTGGATAGATTATAGGAAGGCCTATGACTCAGTCCCACATACATGGCTCATGCGGGTGCTGGAGTTGTATAAAGTGGATGCAACTCTGCGCACCTTCCTGATGTCGTGTATGAGGACATGGAGGACAGTCCTTCGCTATCCAGGATGTCGAAATATTCAGAGGAATAGCGAACCGATAAGGATCGAGCGAGGAATATTTCAGGGCGATAGTTTGAGTCCACTTTGGTTTTGCTTAGCATTGAATCCTCTAAGCACACTATTGGAGGATTCAGGTCTAGGCTATCGGTTGAGGAGAGGTGGTCAGGTTATATCGCACCTCCTCTACATGGATGACCTGAAACTTTTTGCTCCCAACAATTCACAACTGAGGGAGCTACTGAAAATTACTGAAACTTTCAGTAGCTCCATCAGGATGGAATTTGGTGTGGACAAAAGTGCGGTCATGCATGTAAAGCGAGGAGAGATTATGGAATCCGTGGGAACCCAACTCACTGGTTCCATAAACCTTAGAGCCCTCTTCGCATCCGAAACCTATAAGTATTTGGGTATGTCGGAAGCGTTGGGTATCAATGTTACTGACATGAAGCAATCGTTGAAAGAACGCTTCTTTGGCCGCCTGAAAAAAGTACTTAATAGTCTTCTATCAGGCGGAAACAAGGTGCGCGCTTTCAACGGTTGGGTCATGCCGGTATTGATGTACTCTTTCGGCATACTCAAATGGACTCAAACCGAACTTGACGCCCTGGATCAGAGGGTCCGTACGCTGCTGACTGCAAATCGATTGCATCACCCACGGTCATCAGTTATGAGGCTGTATATCCCGCGAAAATGTGGAGGTCGTGGCTTTTTAAACGCCAAGACCCTCCACAATCGCGAGGTATGCAGTCTCAGAGAATATTTTCTAGAAACCGACGTGGGGATGCATCGAGATGTGGTTGCGGCTGACAAGGGCCTCACTCCGCTCTCCTTGGCTAAAGAGAACTGGCGTAAACCAGTAGTGCTTGACACAAATGATCGCTTGGAGGTATGGAAGAGCAAAGAGCTTCACGGACGCTTCTTCCGAGCCCTACACGGGCCGGATGTAGATTTTCAAGCGTCCGTCGCCTGGCTACGTTTCGGTGACCTCTTTGGGGAAACCGAAGGTTTTGTCTTTGCAATTATGGACGAAGTTATGATGACGAACAATTACCGGAGATTCATTGTGAAAGACGGCACAGTTGACATCTGTCGGGCATGTCACCGGCCGGGAGAATCAATTAGACACATTATTTCCGGGTGTTCTCGTCTAGCTAACGGAGAGTACTTGCATAGACACAACCTTGTAGCCAGGATAATTCACCAGCAACTTGCTCTTAAATACAAACTTGTGGAATCGGAGGTGCCGTACTACAGGTATATGCCCGACCCAGTTCTCGAAAATGGCCATATCACATTGTACTGGGATCGATCCATCATCACTGACAGGACTATTGTTGCCAATAAGCCTGATATAGTGCTGGTGGATCGATCAGAGCGGCGTGCAATGATTGTTGACATAACCATTCCACATGATGAGAACCTCGTGAAAGCTGAGAAAGATAAACAAATCAAGTATCTTGATTTGGCTCACGAGGTTGTCGACATGTGGGAAGTGGATTCAGCAATCATTGTACCGATAGTCGTGACAGCCAATGGCTTAATAGCCAAGAGCCTCGACCAACACCTCAGGAGGCTCTCGTTAGGCAGCTGGATCAAGGGCTTGATTCAGAAAGCGGTACTGCTGGACACGGCTCGCATAGGCAGGAAGTTCCTCTCTCTGGAGCCCTGACCGCCGGTAGCTTGGACCCTGTTCCCGATACCGGTGGGCTACTATTTTTTATATTTTTAAATGTTTTTTTATTTATTTATATATAAATATTTAAAAATGTAAAAAAATATGTACATATAGAAAAATAAAGAGAATAATAATAATAATGGCAACACCGCCAACGTCAACAGATCACGTTTTTAAATTTTACCATATTAATATCTATTTAAATATATTACAGTTCTTTGTGCATTTATCTTTATATGTATCTGCTGTAATCTAATAATATAATACATAATATAATTTAATAAATAAGTAAAATGGACAAATCACAAAATTTAAGAATACAAGATGACATGACAGAATATGTCACCGACAACACAAGAAATATAAATAAATAAAGAAAAATGAAACGGTGAAAATATGTTGACTAGATCTGCCGCAAGACAACGAGCACGCCCACCATCTCCGGACTCGTTGCTCAGCTCCGCCTCGCCGCCGCCGGTCTCCAGCGCCACTGTGAACGCTGTGACGACACCGGCCGCGGCAGTTGCGTTGAGCTCGAGCGACGAGTATTTCTCTCCGCCGACGTCGCCAACACCTGTACGTCGGCAGGGGAGAGGCCGGCCACCGAAGAGCTTGGGACTTAGGGGCCATCCGGCCCCGAGCCGGGTCCCCGCTGCCGGTGGTTGTGTGCAGCGCATGAGATGGTCTCAAACAATGAATGAGAACGTCATGCGCGCATATTACGGGGCTACAGAGGGGGGAACTAACCTCACTGCGTACCGTGAAAGGATGCTGTCTCTGTTTCAGGCACTGGAACCAACTGTCAACGTCTCGGCCCAACGACTGTCGGATCAGGTGCGGGTCATCCAACGCAATCACAGGTTGGACGATACCGCACTTGATAGGCTGCGCTCAGAGGTACTGAGCAACCAAATCGCCCCGACTCTGACACAGACCGCGGCACTAGCGTCAATTATTGATGCTGTTCCGTCGCGGTCCAATCGTGTGGAAGAAGAGGATGATAGGGTTGAAACAGTAAGTAGCCAGTATAACGACCGACTGAGGAGCACACTGGAGGATGCGTTTCGCGAATATAGGTCCACTCCAACAGACCTTAGACCGCGATTACCACGGCTACCTATGCACAAAAAGAATAGGGCGTTGGTGAGTGCTCTGGACTCGCAGCTCAAGAATGTCTTCGAGAGCAGCGAGGATCTGATTGATACACACTCGATCCTGTTTTGCGCGGCTGTAGCGGCATGTCGATTAGCTAATATAAAATTCCCAAACTGTGATGAAGCTAACCGACCAAAACCAGCCGTACCAGCCTGGCAGCACAGGATCGAGCGTCGTATCGATGGGGCCAGGGTACTCATCGGCAAACTATACTGCTTCAGGGAGGGCAATACACGACCAAGAGTGATGCGCTTTGTGAGACAGGCGTTCTCGGGGACTGGAATCAGTCCTCGAGAATACCTAACACATGTCACAGAGCGCATCGACTTCCTGAAGCAAAAAGTTTGTGCATGGGCGAACCGTATACGGCGGTATAAGCGGCGAGTGGATCGATATACGCAGAATCGCATGTTCCAGAGTGATGAGAGGTGGGTATACAGAGCTTGGGAGCGTTCTGAACTGAACGAGGCCGATGTGTGCCGGCCGGATGTTGCCGCCACGAGTGCATTCTGGCGCAGCATCTGGTCAGTACCCGTCTGTCACGCTGAGGGTGACTGGATACAGAATGTCGAGCAAGTGTGTGAAATGATACCAGAAATGGATACTATTTTAATAACACCAATAGATGTAGCCACAGCAGTCCGTTCGTTACCGAATTGGAAATCACCGGGACCGGACGGGCTGCATAACTTTTGGCTAAAATGGCTAAGTAGTTCACACACTTGTTTGGCATCTCAATTCCAGTCATCCTTAGAGTCTGGTTCGCTACCCCAGTTCTTAACAACTGGAATTACCCACCTGCTCCATAAATCAGGTAGCACCGCGGAACCCAACAATTATAGGCCGATCACATGTTTACCAACGGTTTATAAAGTTCTTACATCCATTTTGAAAGCTAAAATAAATAAACATCTTGACAGCAACTCCATCATGTCTGTCTCTCAAAATGGATGTAAGAGCGGGTCCCGCGGTACTAAGGAGCTACTCCTCATAGACATGGCCATCAGCCAACAGGTTCGTCGATCCCGCAAGGACCTCTCAACTTGCTGGATAGATTATAAGAAGGCCTACGATTCGGTGCCACATACATGGCTTATGAGGGTACTGGAGTTGTACAAGATTAATGCAACTCTACGCACTTTTCTTAGGTCGTGTATGGGGCAATGGAAGACAGTCCTTCGCTATCCAGGGAGTCGACGGATCCAAGGGACTGATGAACCTGTATGGATTAAGCGGGGAATATTCCAGGGCGACAGTCTGAGTCCACTTTGGTTCTGCTTAGCTCTGAATCCTCTAAGCACACTGCTGGAGGATTCAGGGCTGGGTTATCGATTGAAGAGAGGTGGTCAGGTCATATCTCACCTCCTCTACATGGATGATTTGAAACTCTTTGCCCCCAATAAATTGCATCTGATGAAGCTACTGAATGTAACTGAAACTTTTAGTAGTGGCATCAAAATGGAATTTGGTGTGGACAAATGTGCAGTTATGCATGTAGAGCGGGGGCAGATTATGGAATCCGAAGGAATTACACTCCCGGATTCCATACACCTTAGATCCCTCTCCTCATTCGAGAGCTATAAATATTTGGGTATGTCGGAAGCGTTAGGTATCAACGATGCTGACATGAAGCAATCGTTGAAGGAGCGCTTCTTTGGTCGCCTGAAGAAGGTATTAAAAAGTCTTCTTTCGGGCGGAAATAAGGTGCGCGCCTTCAACGGGTGGGTCATGCCGGTTTTGATGTACTCTTTCGGCATACTTAAATGGACACAGACTGAACTCGACGCCCTGGATAGAAGGGTCCGTACACTGCTGACAGCAAACAGGATGCATCACCCACGATTATCGGTGATGAGACTGTATATTCCGTGGAAGTGCGGGGGTCGAGGCTTTTTAAATGCGAAGACCCTCCACAACCGAGAGGTATGCAGTCTCAGAGAACATTTTTTAAAAACCGTAGTGGGTATGCATCATGATGTTGTCACAGTAGACAAGGGGCTTACCCCGCTATCCATGGCGAAAGAGAACTGGCACAAGCCTATAATACTTACCACTGATGACCGCAAGATGATATGGCAAAGCAAGGAACTTCACGGGCGATTTTATCGGGCTCTTCATGGGCCAGATGTTGACTTTTTAGCTTCCGTATCCTGGCTACGATTCGGTGACCTTTTCGGGGAAACTGAAGGTTTCGTCTGTGCAATTATGGACGAAGTTATCTTGACGAATAACTACCGGAGATATATTATGAAGGACGGGACGATTGACGTGTGTCGGGCATGTCACCATCCGGGTGAGTCCATCAGACATATTATCTCTGGTTGCTCTCGTCTGGCTAACAGCGAGTATTTGCACAGGCACAACCAAGTAGCTAGGATTATCCACCAGCAACTTGCTTTGAAATATAAACTTGTGGATTCTGAGGTACCGTATTATAAGTATGTGCCCGACCCAGTTCTTGAAAATGACCATGTCACGTTATACTGGGATCGGTCTATCATTACTGACAGGACTATTGTTGCAAATAAGCCTGATATGGTAGTGATAGATCGATTAGCGCGCCTCGCAATGATTGTCGATGTTACCATTCCACATGACGGGAATCTCGTGAAAGCTGAGAAAGAGAAACAAATGAAATATCTCGACTTGGCGCACGAGGTTGTTGACATGTGGAATGTGAACTCGGCTGTCATTGTACCGATTGTCGTATCGACCAATGGTTTGATAGCCAAGAGCCTCGACCAACATCTATTGAGGCTCGCGTTAGGCAGTTGGATCAAAGGCCTGATTCAAAAGGCAGTACTCCTCGATACGGCCCGCATCGTGAGGAGGTTCCTGTCTCTGGAGCCCTAACCACCGGTAGCTTGGACCCTGCTCCCGCCATCGGTGGAACACTATTTTTTATATTTTTAAATGTTTTTATGTTTTTTATAAATATTTAAAAATGTAAATGAATATGTATATATAAAAAATAAACGACATAATAATAAAATTTATTTCGGAATTACTTCCATAATTTGTTAGTAACAATGTTCTTAGCCCATGTTAGTAATAGAAAAAAAAACAATAAACAATGAAAATATTTTAGGCACTGGGTTTAGTGTGTAGGCCTATACAATGCGCTATTAGCTGTGAGTCCCATCGGCCTGCGCACGCGGCCAGGATGGCAAATATGAACGGTCTAAAGTAAAAAAAAAAACTACATATATATTTTTTAATCATGAAAAGGCCAACGAAAAATTCCACCACTAGGGGGTTCAGAATCATGTACTGGATCCATGGTACTCGTTTATGCGTCGATGTCAGAGACACCCTTTATAAATAGATACCAGTTACCTACCACGGATCATTGTAAGATTTTAAGAGTCTTTTTCAGTTATCAAATAACAAGTAGTTGGTTCACAAAACTGTGCAAAATATAAGTGATTATACGTTCAAATTAAGGGAACATTTTTTTTTTCTGCTGTGTATTTGTATTTATGTGTAACTAGCTCTCCGCCCGCGGCTTCGCCCGCGTGGAGTTCGGTTATATCGCGCTTTTTAGATTTCTCTCGGGAACATCATATTTTTCCAGGATAAAAGGTAGCCTATGTTCTTTCTCAGGGTCCAAAGATTGTCTGTGCCAAATTTCATCAAAATCGGTTGAGAGGTTTAAGCGGGAAAGCGTAACAGACAGACAGACAGACAGACAGACAGACCAACAGACAGACAGACAGACAGACAGAGTTACTTTCGCATTTATAATATTAGTATGGATGGATTATGGGTATCTTACCTGAAATAAATTATTATTATTGGGTTCAAGATCTACTTAAATTATGATAAAAGGAAATCCATCCATGTCTTGTCTGATCTTGTCATCCCGTATTTCTTTCACCTTTAAACCCGTTCCATATATTATCATACTTGGTTATGTTGACACAGAATTATGCACTTATAATATATATAAGTGCATAATTCTTCTAAGAAATTTGACTGATTGTAGTATCTTCTAATAGGTACTTACTGATTTCAATCTATTTCTTGTACATCCTATACGAGAGATAGTAAAGCTACATAAACACAGTAGTCATTCTCAGCGTAATAGTTCCGATGGTTTCAAGCCTCAGGTTTATTTTACAAATAAACAAATTTAATAATAGATCCGTTGAGTTTCTGTCACAAAAAAAGAATTGAATATATTCTATTTTCCCGAGAAAAAATGGAAAGAACAAATATATGTTTAGAAAATTACTAAAAGCAAAGCTTATAAATTCATAAAAAAACAATTTTAAAAAAAATATCAAAGCAATCATGTTTGATCAGCAAACGTTTTAATATAAAATCAATGTAACCGAAGATCAAACATCAAATATCAAAATTCAATCTTTGATCGCGGTTTGGGCAAAAAAATGTTTACCAAGTTCAATCTCAGCTCACAAACGATATTATTATTCAAATAAAGACCAGACTTTTATGCGAGTATCACAAAAACTGATTTATGTAGTAAGAGAAAACTTCAAAGTCGAAGCCAAGCCTAAAATAATAATGCCCCTCTTACTAGTAGTGCTATTGAAATATTAATAAGACAAGAAAATATATACAAGTAACGGAAACTTTCTTTAATCTTTTGAGGGCTTCCTAATGGATACATTTTGATTGGCAATTAATATCGTTTTTACTTGCAAAATTGTGTATTACAAAATTTGTGTATTACTTGAAAAATTAGTTTTCTGAAGCCACAAACATAAAAGGGATAAAATGTAGCGTAAAGGTTGGCAGAAGGGAATGGAAAATAAAACGTGTTGCACTGACCCCAAGTGACAAGGGATCAGGGCGGGAAAATGATAAATGGCAGTCAGCAAAGCAGTCTACTGACATGGGAATTTGAATTGAGAAAGATTCGTATTAATATATCACCAACCTAATTAAAACAAAAGCAAATATACGTATAAGTGATAACAATTCTGTAACCATCGCACTGTGAAAACTTAGTTGAATTGATCGTAGAGCATTAATTCTAATTACTAATGTTAGTCACTAATGATTCATACCATTGACAGCTCACTCTAAGCTCGTCTCTCATAATCTCGCACTGAAAAGTTAGATTTTAGGCGAGATTTTTACGAAGTCGATTGGTAATCGTGATGACATCAAAAGGTCAATTAATTCTGGTGATTCAAGCTGTTCAAAATGTAGTCAATGGAGCCGATTCTGTTGTTCACAAACTAAACTAATTTTAAGTTATATGCATCTCTTTCTCCCATTTAGTTAAGAAAAGGATAGAAGATAACATTTTAATTTAATCCTGTCAAATTAAGATACTCCATAGACAGTTTCGACGCGATTATAAACATGGCGACTAAAAATACCCCAGTTTATGTCAGGAGCGCACTAATTTGACAGGTCTAAACTGACATTTTATCTTCTGTCCTTTTCTCAACGAAATGGAAAGAAACAGATGCACATAACTTAATAGTAGGTTATGATACTGATACATAATGAGGGGTATTAAGCACGAGTGTGAGTTTAAAAAACGAGCGAAGCGAGTTTTTTAATAGTATCACACGAGTGTGTAATACCTAATTATGTACAGTTTCATACACTAGTTTATCTAATCTCAGTGCGTCTAACGCCACCGCAACACAATTCCATTTATTCAGTTTCATAATTGTAATATGCAAAATGTTAACAATTCTGCACCCTGCATCACAGCGCATGCGCCAAAGCGCGCGCAGCCACAGATAAAAAATGAAATAGTACTGTCTAGATAAATTAGGATAAGTTAGGATATAAAACTCAAGAAAAAACATACTGAAGACTAGGCTGTATGGCGAACTATGCCTTTGACTTTTCCGTTCAAATGACGGAAAGAATCAAACCAAAAAAAACATTGATATAATATTAAATAGATATGATATTTTGTACGCTTCAAGTTCATTGCGCTAGTGACTTATCTACCTTAGTTTAATATTATATCAATGGCTGTCTATGGTTTGTACCGTAATGAAAAAAAAAAATATTATAACATTAGATATATTGTTAGAGAAATACCTAATGTTATAATTTAATTTTTTTAATTTCCTTTCGATATACTATTGGTAAAGTACGTCAATATAAACTCCTTTTTGGTTTTATATTTTTAATTTTTTGATATGAGAGTAGATAAAATTAGTTTAGTTTATGGACAACAGAATTGGCGCCTATAGCTCATTTCAACGACAATACACAAAAACTGAGAGGTCAGAATGGAAACGTTGTTAAAATAACGAAAATTTCCCCTCAGTAGATAGGCTTGCAATTAAAGTCAGAACTAAAAATTTAAGCTCTCTGTCACCGTTGTAAAGAAGAAAAGAAAAAGAGTGCAATATTCATCCACTAATACATGTCCCTTTGTTCCAGAAGAAAGCCTAGCGGAACTACACGCCGGGAGCCAGTCACTGCACCCACCATCAGTGACCACGCTCATTTTATTCTTAACCATAATTTACCTAGTGCAAGGAATACTGTTCTTCAAACCTGTGATTTGTTTCACAGCTCTAGCTCATAAAGCACAGGCCCGAGGCCCACCAAATGAACTTTATGTATTGTTACCGACGTGATAAAAAGAATTAAGAAAGATGTAAATATACGTTTGATTATGAAGATAAATTATGTATAGTTATTGGGAAATAAAATTTCATTGTATATTTTGCTCTTTAATTTAGAACCCTTGACTTCTTTATTTATTTAACTAGCTGTGCCCCGCGGTTTCACCCGCGTAAGCTTACCGAACGAACTTTTTTTTTTGTTGGGATGGGAAATCATCAAATAACTTCTCCTGCTCTGGGCGGAGCGGAAGGGCATGTCAGACTTTTACTGACTAAAACCCACCCGTGTTTCTTCACTTGCCTGTGGGACGGCCAGGGCCACGGTTTCTTGTTTAACCAACCCGCAACCCTGACCCAGGAGGCATCGGTCTTCGTGGACCCCGTCACGATGTGCTGACATCTCTTTGAGGCGCGCGTGACACACGACGCGCCGTCGACTCGGGCCTGGTCCTTACCGGGCGGCGAGCTGCCCACTACTCACCGCCTGCAGTCCCGCGCCTACGGTGGCTGGGTATTTGGTGTCATGTCCCGACCAGGGCGTCTCCTGCAGCGGCTAGTGGCGTGAGGGCGCTGGGATTCCTGTTGCCTCACGCACTCCGCCTCCTCCTTTGCCAGCATTACTGCTTCGCAGAAGGAGGTGATGCACTCTTGCTCCGGACCATGGCCTGGATCAGGGTCGGACGCGAGAGATCGCCGAAGATCGCCGCTACGAAGACACGGCGGTGCTCTACCCAAGCCGGGCAGACCTCCACCGTATGCTCCACCGTGTCCACAGGGCGATCCACACAATGGGGACACCCTGGCGTTTCCTCCCGCCTTATACAGAACAGGAACCTCCCGAAACAACCGTGTCCGGTGAGGACCTGCGTCAGGCGGAAGGTGAGGGCGCCATGGCGCCTCTCTAGCCACTCCTCAAAGATGGGATTTACCGCCGCTATTGTGGCGTGCCCAGCACTGGGTTGCGACAATCGCACTCTCCATGTTGTCATGAGATCCCGCCGGAGCTCTGTCCGCCGTAGAGCCGCAGGGGAGTTATGCCCCGGTGTTTTGCCTCCTCTCGCCACTCCCACATGTGGGCGAGGCCTCCAGATCCCTTGGCGCCAATGCGGCAAGAAAGCTCGCCGCCTCAGCGGAGACCGTACGGTATCCCCAGATCAGCCGGACGGCCATGACTCTCTGGGGAACCGAAAGAGCTCAGTTGATATAAAATAAGCGCCTGTTAAAATAATGGGAGCAATAAGTACGTCCGCGTTTGCTCCCGTTTTCGCAACATTTTTTGTTCCTGCTCTGCTCCTATTGGTCATAGTGGAATGTTTTATCGCCTATGTCCTTTCTCAGGCTCTAGACGATCTGTGTACCAAATTTCATTACAATCGGTTCGGTAGTTTTGGCGTGAAAGCCGGACAGACAGACAGAAATACTTCCGCATTTATAATATTAGTATGGATTAGGGCGAATATTTCAATCGCCAATTTTTTCACATGGCAAATATTTTTGACAGTTTTTGTTGGGTTAATCTGCATAGGTCGGAATAGGTAGAGTGATTTTTGGTACTTGTATAATAAATGTTCACAAAAGGAATAATGTGTATAAGCCATTTTTCATAAAAGTAATTCCGGATCCAAGTAAATATTGTTAATGTTGGTAGTGACATTATTACTATTCAATTCATTTAAAGGAAGGTAACAAAACTAAACTAATTTATTATTTACTTGTTGAAAAATAAAAACAATCAAATTCCGTAAATCCGGAGGTATGTCCATATTAATATATACGTTTCCGATCAATAACCCCAATTCACTCTACCTATTCCAACCTATGGTAATCTGTCAAAAAAATTAAATTATTCCACACAGCGTGTATCTATGTGCTATGTTCTATATTACGGGTTTCGTTTCCGCACTCAGTCCCTCCAGTGGACCATTGTGCGTTCTATACAGAGTGGTGCTGACAATACAACAATAAATGAAAACACGAACATTGCTGGTTCAAAGGAATAATTATAAACCATTGAAAAAAACCTAGCATCAAAAGTAAAAAAAAAAAATGAAAATTTCAAGCAACCTAAATCGCATAAAACTGCAAACTGAATAGAACAGCCTTTAAAAATATTAGTTCACTGACCTCCACTCGGCGACAGCGCGATCCTGTATCGACTTGCTTTTTTCGCGCCATTATTATTAAAGTTTAGTACCGCTGGATGCGGCGGTCATCAACCTGTAAGCGCTTCCTTATCAACATGTACATCATGTAGAAAATGTGAAAAATGAAAAATAATTTCCTGTGACTAAACTAATGGATATATTTATATAAAACGGTGGTGATGGAGAATTGACCAAACGGATTATTGACATATCGTTGACCAGTCGGTACACATTTATAATTAAAGCTCGGGAATACTTACGCAAGAAATTGGCAGATTCATCCCACGTGTAATTTATTATTTTTCTCTACTATTTATTAATTTTTTATCTCTCCCTACTGTTTATATTTTGTATGTTGGTATTTGTATTTAATAAAATATTCTTCTTTTGTCTTTTTACTTTAATTTATTTGCACCTACCATGTTTTGTCTCTGCATCACCTTAAAGTAGACTGGTAGAAAATGCCAAAAGCATTAAGTCCGCCATTGTGCAATGTTTCTGCATAAAGTTTAAATAAATAAATAATTTCTACAGTACTGTACAAATAGATGATCACCTCATCCCATCTTTCAAGCACATAAAAGCGAACCTTTAAGCTTCCACCAGAGAATTCGCAAATCCTTACAAGATTACTTATCTCCTATAACAGATTCCAAAGTTTTTAAAAACCAAAACTCTTTAACCATTTCAAATTTTTACGAGCCAACTTCTAGACTAACTCTTGACCTGAATTTGGTATTAACAAAACCTTTTAAAACTTCGCCGATAAACTTGAAGCAGCGTTTGAGTACTCGGAAAATAAATAAGGAAAATTTAAGTACTTACCTGGCTAAAATACAACAATAGGGATGGTTAATTTTTAAAAGCCTATTTTATTCTTGTAGCATCTTTTTACAGGCTCACATACCTTTTTTTTTTGAGGTTGGGTTATCAAATGACCTCTCCGCTCTTAGCGGAGCACAAGGGCGTATCAGATTTTTACTGACTAAAACCCACCCGTGTTCCTTCACATTACTGTGTACCAGGGCTATGGTTTCTTTGCTAACCAACCCGCAACCCTGGAGGCATCGCTCTACCTGGACTCCGTCACTATGTGCTGACGTCTCTTTGAGGAGCGCGTAAAACACAACGCGCGTCGACCCGGGCCTGGTCCTTACCGGGCCATGGCCTAGACCAGGGCCGGACGCTAGAGATCACCGCCGATCGCCTCCACAAGGAACGGCATTGCTCAGCCCAAGCCGGGCAGACCTCCACCGTATGTATACTCCATCGTTTCCTCAGGGCGATCGCATGGGGTCATAGCATTATGCTGAACACCGGCCGTTTGACTTGCGCGTATTTTCCTTGTTTTTGTTCTGTGTGCCTTTATCACCAAGAAAAGTATTTATTTTTCATAATAAACACCAGCCTATTATTTTCTCACTGCAAAGCAAAAACCTCTCCTCGTAAAGAAAAACACCTGTATTGATCATCAGTATCACGTGTGCTCATGCACGTGTATTCCTGATGCTGGTGTTTACCTATTTTAATGCAGTATTTAATCTACACAAAAATTTAAAAATGTATTTTTTGTCCCAAAAATTTGTATTCTAAGTAACAGTGAATGCAGTTATCCTTACTATGTTTTCTCCCATCGCCAGAAAATTTTTAAGTAAAACTAAAAAAAAAAAAAATATTCAGATTATTTAATAAAAACACTCATAAACTCATGTTCAAAAGTATTTTTTGTGAGCAATTTCCAAAGCTTATCTTTAGTTGTCAAGTTTTCACACATGTTTGAACTATACAAAATCCTTACAAAACCTTCGCCTAAAGTAAAAGATGAAGAAAGATAACAGAAAAGTCACAAGAGGCGCTTGCCTGGATTGAAAATATGTGTAAAATACCGTAGCTTCTGAAAGATACGCACAATTTCCATCGACATCAAAGGATAGGCGCCGATATTTTATTCAATATTGGTTGATGCTTCTTCATAGTGCCTTTAGCGAAATAAATTCAAGGCACATCAATCACAGTTCATTTGAAAAGATTGCTAAAAAAAAAATCATTTTAATTCAGACTTTACAATCCATAGTGTGTTAGTATAGTAAAACTTACGAAAACTAGGATTAGTTGAAAAATACATAAACTGAAAACCAAATAAATAATTAAAGACGTTAAAATTATACGGAGTTTATTTTCTAATATGGGTATAAACCCAGTACTGGGCGTAACGCTTATCCAGCCTATCCGCAATAACAGCCAGAATGCTGTTGGTACTGGCGCGCAACCTGCCAAGCGCCGCGGCCCACCGCTTGCGAAGCACGGCATGGAAGCCGTCAACGTGAGAATCCGCAAACATGTCCGACGCACTGCACCAGCGCGGAAGCCCCACCAACGCCCTAAAAGCATTGTTATATTGGACCCGTAAGGCGCTGAAAGATTTTGCGCATAATGAGCCCACAAGCAACACGAATACAAAGATGAACAATGCGCTCTGAATAGTGTTATTTTTACTTGAGCGGTACAACGTTTAAATCTGCGGGCTATCATATTGGCTATGACCGACAGCGCCCTACGCTCCCTGTCCATGTCCTCATCGTCACGCAGGTGATCAGTGACTATGTGCCCAAGATATTTAAAACAGGTGACCAATTTCAAGGGAAGTACCGTTCAAGGTCACAGGAGGAATCCGACCCGGTGACTTGGTACCTGCCTTAAAGCTCGCTTTTTGTGGAATTATATTTGAGGCCATTATTAACCGCGTACGTCTCACACACATGAAGTAACTTCCTAAGTCAACCGATCGTTGGGCTCAGCAGCACCATGTCGTCAGCATAACTCAGATTATTTACACAGATATTGTCAATATGACAGCCGACATACATGCAGCTAAGCTCAACGATCAGCGCATTTTTATATAGATTAAACAAAATCGGGGATGAGAATCGACCCTGTCTCACTGCACATTGTAGTGAATACGGATCTGAAAGGACGCCTGCCCACTTTACACAATTGACCTGGCTCTTGTACCAAAATTTTAGGATATCAATTGTCTCACCAGGTAAATTTGTATCCTTAAGCTTATTCCAGTGCCTATCATAAACAACAAGGTCAAAAGCTTTAGAGAGGTCTAAATAACAAGCATAAATTGACGTTTTCCTACTCGTGTAATACTCAACAGTGTGCTTCAGGCTCAATATAGCACTCTCTGTAGAAAGTCCAGTTCGAAAACCAAACTGCGCATCATGTAGGTGTACAAATACTTTTAACTGAGCCTCAGTGTGCTTGAGGCTCAGTCTAAGACTTTTGCAATGACAGTGGCTAGGGGGATCGGCCTATAATTTGATTTGACCGAGCTATCACCAGTCTTGTTTTTTATTATGGGAATAACCACTGTTTTCGTTAGGTCACTAGGTAGGTAGGAGTGTCCAATACATATATTACATAACATTGCTAAAACTCTAGACATGTGTGACCCCGCATTTTGCAGATGTTCGACGCTGAGCCCGTCATGTCCCGGTGCTCCTTTCATATTTTTCAGAATCTTACGAATTTCCTTAGCACTAACTTTTAGTCTGATGTTTTCACTCGCGGGGTCAGCGTCTATCTTCCACTCGGAAGCACCTAAAGGGGGTTCCATAGTGAAGTGATCTTATAATAAGTTAGCGATCATCTTTGCGTCGGTGACACCCTCAACACTCAAAGGAACGCCAGGCCTGATGTTCAGTTTATTTGTATATTTCCAAAATTCACGAAACTTATAAAACTACCTAAACTTACTTTTATTTATTTGTGTCCTGCATCTGGCAGGCAGCATGACACCTCAAAATTAACCGTTTTTAGGTTTTTTTTAGCATTATAAACAGTGCTTAATTGCGATTCCATCTGATGGTGGGCAGTGATGCAATTGTTGATGGTAAACCTGACTAGTTTATCAAGAGCCTATCCACTCTAACCTTAACACTTATATTGTAATCCGACGGAAATCCACCACAGGCAAATTGTTAAACTCCCTCGATATACGCAGTTTAACAGACGAGGCAAAGCCCTTTGTAAGGATCTTAAAGATGTCAACAATGTAAGTATGGAAACTCGCCTTTGAAAAATCATTTTTTGCTCCATTGGTGTAACTGGTATATGACGTTACAAGGTAAGGATAATCAATAACATAATCATCATCAACCTTTTTTTTATCGTCCCACTGCTGGGCACAGGTCTCATACAGAGGAGGATTGAACGTAATCACCACGCTTGCTCAATGCGGGTTGGCGATTTCAAACTTAGTCCAAGTTTCCTCAAGATGTTTTCCTTCACCTTCAGTCATTGCTGTCCAAGATATACTTAGAAAGTACATATAACTTTAGAAAAGTTACATTGGTACTTACCTGACCTGGAATCGATCCCGCGCACTCATATTTGAGAGGCTGATGTTTTAACCACTAGGCCACCACGACTTATCAATAATATAATAATAATAAGAAATATCAATAGGATGATAACTTAAGAAAACATCATGCCTTTCACATGTTCTACATAGGTTAGATATTGATTGTTTTATAGTAGATCATTGTGCGTGGGCCATGGCGGTTCATCATAATCATCATTTCAGCCGAAAGACGTCCACTGCTGGATATAGGCCTCCCCCAAGGTTCTCCATGACGAGCGGTCGTGCGCCTCCCGCATCCAGCCGCGTCGCGTAGGTCGCGGGACCTTCACCAGGTCATCGGTCGTCGATCGCAGAAGAACGAGAGTAACCGCCATAGCCCGAAGAATTGTAACATGGCGGTTATCAATGGTTATTCCATCTAGCCCTCTTCAGAATTTTATTAAGTCTACTGGCCTGTTGAGAACATCTGTGTAAGATCTAGGTGTCCCGAGAGATACTGATCTAAACTTGGTGACACATGTGCAACCATATCCTGCACAGAGGGCTGTCTATTATCAGCTCGCCGCCCTGTAAGGACCAGGCCCGAGTCGACGGCGCGTTTTGTTTCACGCGCACCTCAAGAAGATGTCAGCGCATCGTGCCTCATGAGTCAGGGTTGCGGTTTGTTTAAAAAAGAAACCGTGGCCCTGGCGCACAGGCAAGTAAAGAAACAAGGGCAATTTTTAATCAGTAAAAGTTTGACACGCCATTTTATGATTTCCCATCCCAAACATAAAAAAGGGCTGTCTATTGTGCCTATTGTATAGAAGTACCTACTTGTTCAGCAACGCCCACATTACTCTAGTTGTGTGTTTTTGTTTAAATTATAAGGACGAGTGTAAAGGTATTAATGGAATCAGAGGTAAATCTTTATTTTGTAAAACAGGAAAAATTATGTACACGGCCGAAGCCGGCCAAGGAGGTAACGAAACTGTCCAGAGGCGTACCGTAAGGTTTGGATCGAGGTGACTCTAGAAATCAAAATAATAGAAGAATTTATGATAGGAAGTCAGGGTTAACGTTTTGAAATCAATGGCGTATTCATCATCATCATCATCATCAACCTTTTTATCGTCCTACTGCTGGGCACAGGTCTCCTCTCATATAGAGAAGGATTGAGCGTAATTACCACGCTTGCCCACTGCTGGTTGGCAATTTCAAATTTAAAGTCCAGATTTCCTCAAGATTGTTATCCGAGATATACTTAGAAAGTACATGTAACTTAGAAAAGTTACATTAGTACTTGCCTGGCCTTGAGTCGAACCCTCACACTCATACTTGAGAGGCTGGTGTTTTAACCACTAGGCTACTACGACTACAATCGCCTATACGCAAATATATTTAGGTACGGTATTCCGCAATAAAACGCTAACATGTTGTGTTAACAAAACGCTAGAACAGCGCTAGATCCACTTTATGCGGTACATCGCAATACTTGGCGGGACTCACACCCGCCAACCCGTTTCATTGCGTACCTATTTAGAGAAGTGTGCCTCGTGCTCATAATTACTTAGACTATTGCAGCGTAGGGAGGCCCCCAACAAGGTGGACCGATGACCTGGTGAAGGTCGCGGAAAACCGATGGATGCAGGCAGCACAAGACCGGTCATCGTGGAAAGCCTTGTAGTAGGCCTTTATCCAGCAGGGGACCTCTATTTTGTCGTACTCCGTGGCGCAGCGGTCATCACGCCTGCCTGCGACGTGGAGGCCCCGGGTTCGATCCCCGGCCAGGTCATGATGGAAAACTATTTTTTCCTGATTGGCCTGGGTCTTGGATGTTTATCTATATATGTATCTATTATAAATATAGTATCGTTGAGTTAGTATCCCATTACGCAAGTCTCGAACTTACTTTGGGGCTAGCTCAATCTGTGTGATTTGTCCGTATATATTAAATATTATATTATATTATATTATATTATATTATATTATATTATATTATATTATATTATATTATATTATATTATATTATATTATATTATATTATATTATATTATATTATATTATATTATATTATATTATATTATATTATATTATATTATATTATATTATATATATTATATTATATTATATTATATTATATATTATATTATATTATATTATATTATATTATATTATATTATATTATATTATATTATATTATATTATATTATATTATATTATATTATTATTATAGGTTGAAGAAGAAGAAGAAAGAAGACTATTGTGACATAGTGAACTACACTTTCGCGCTCTCTATGGTGTTCTGCAAGACGGCCAACGGGTGCGACAGAGCACTCGTAAAGTGTAGTTCGCCTTATCGCAAACATGTAACCGTAACATTGTAGCATGTAGTCGTGGTGGCCTAGTGGTTAAAACACCAGCCTCTCAGTATGAGAGAGCTGGTTCGAATCCAGGTCAGGCAAGTACCACTGGAACTTTTCTAAGTTATAAGTACTATCTAAGTATATCTTGGACACCGATAACTGAGTAAAAGGTGAAGGAAACCTGGACATTAAGTCTGAAATCGCCAACCCGCATTGAGCAAGCGTGGTGATTACGCTCAATCCGTCTCTGTATGAGAGACGACCTGTGCCCAGTAGTGGGACGATAAAAAGATTGATGATGATGAACCGTAGCATTAGAAGCAGTAAAAATGTCTTCTTAGACATTTTTACACGCATACGCATATGCATATGCGTTTTTACGCGTGTTTTGCGTATACCTGCAGTCTGAAGTTTCTTAACTTCAGACTGCAGGTATACGTGTATAATACTTGATAATATATAACACCTAATAATAAGTCGGAACACTCTTCCTTGTGGAAAAACATTCAAGGGAACGCTGTACGTAATTGAATTTCGTACGTTATCTTATAAGTATGTCTCGTATTCATATTCAAAGCATAACACCATATGCTCCCTCACGTACCTACATATACTTTAGGAATTTTATGATTATCAAGGATAGGTAAATATATTTTTAGGGTCTTGTTTTATGGCTTCGACTAGGAGAAAATATTTTGAAAAAATGCTTGAAGTTGATCTCCGATCAAAAAAATATGATTATGTTGAGTATATTTTTTTGTAAGCTCTGAGAACCTCCGACGATGTAAATCATTATCAATTTATGTTATCAAGTTTTTTTTTTGTCCTTGTAAGTATGATCTAAACGCAAACATAAGACAGACTTTTCTAGTAGGTATTTTTGGATATTTTATTTATTTAGGGAAACAAACAGTGGCACGTTACATTTTATAGGAAAATGTACAAAAACATACAGCCAAATATGTCCAATAATATTTTCTACAGAATACGTAAAATGAAAAACAATAATATTTATTAACCATGCTATTTAAACTGACCTCCATCATCATCTCAGCGTTAATCCTAGTCGCATCCGAAGCTTTTTCAACTTTGGAGTCTGGGGTCCGCTTTACCAGTCTTACTGCTGAGTTTGGCTAAACTTTGACATTTTCCGTGAAGCGACTGCCGTCTGACCTCTACAACCGGAAGGCGATATCGAAGTATTGCAGTTAGACCAATTGTTGGACTTTTGAGGTCTCCAACAGCACGTAACGACTGCCATTAGATGTTCGTATGGCAACCGGGACCAATGGCTTAACGTGCTTTCTGAGGCACGACCAGTGCAAATATTCATATTCATGCGTACAAATATTTGCACTGCGCGGGGATCGAACCCGCGCCTCCTTGCACAGTGGCCGCGTTCGCTACCGCTACGCCACAGAGGCAGTCGCTATTTAAACTGAACTATACAAAGAAAAACAATATAAACTAAGAAAACATTTCTTCCATTTAAAAGTCTAATTAAAGTAACTGACATAGCCAGAAAAATTGCAACACTAAAATGGCAGTAGGCACATTGCCCTTAGGACCGACGCCCGATGGGGCCAACGGGTTCTCGAGTGGCGACCACGCACCGGAAAACGCAGCGTGGGTAGGCCCCCGACAAGGTGAACCGACAACCTGGTGATGTTCGCGAGAAACCGCTGGATGTGGGAGGCGCAGGACCGGTCGCCGTGGAGAACTTTGGGGGAGACCTATGTACAGCAGTGGACGTCTTTCGGCTGAATGATGATGGTGATGAAAAGTTTAATAAAAGTAAATTTCTAAAACTCTGCAAATCTCAATGTGAAATTCTACTGGCTAAGTAGGTACTTTGAGTACCATATTTTTGAAGCTAGCAGCTGAAAAAGCAAACGTCGATATGTTGACTCTTTCAGTTGGCGGCCTCAACGAAATATTCCATCATATCGATTTATGATGAAATATTTAATTGTAATTATGAGTTAGTCGCTGCAGGGCGCTCGCATACCCGTGTTACTGCGACTACAGGTGGAAAATTGACCTACATGACCTAAGTACGGTTTCAGGTCACAGTTTTCAATTAGAATTTCGATTAGATTTCACAGAATTGAACACTTTTATTTGTGGCAAATGAATAAAATTATTCAATTCTGTAAAATCTAATCTGTAATATATTGACATCGTTTTATTCCAGACGTTGATGGATATATATTGAGTAATATTATGAAGGTTATTCGAACTGATTATCAAATTAGCAGGAACAATGACGCCTAAATATTCTTTTGTATTTACTTGTAAGAGTTAATTACATAGTTTCTTTTCCTGTAAACCTATTATAAATAGTTAGAGGTAATGAAAATAAAAGAAACAGAATGGAAAAGAGTTATAATCGGCGCGCAAACTGTTAATATGATTTAATTAATGATTAAGTTAGTATGCAGATATTTCCTTGCATGAATATGAATATTAAATAACTAGCTGTTGCCCGGAACTCCGTTCGCGTGGACTTCATTTTACAGAAGCTCAGTTGATATAAAATAAGCGCCTGTTAAAATAATAGGAGTAATATGTACGCCCGCGTTCACTCCCTTATTCGCAACATGTTTTTGTTACTGCTCTGCTCCTATTGGTCATGGCGGGATGTTATATAGCCTATGTCCTTTCTCAGGCTCTAGACTATCTGTGTACCAAATTTCATTACAATCGGTTCAGTAGTATTGGCATGAAAGCCGGACAGACAGACAGAGATACTTTCGCATTTATAATATTAGTATGGATAATAATAATACGTTTATTTTCATAAAACTTACATAGATTTCTCTATGTAAGTAAAACGAAAAGAAAAGAAAACATATACGTATCTGTGGAACTTAAATCAAGATTATTTAAATCTATGCGCAGACAATGTAAACCCTGTCTCTTACACTAGGGAAACCTGTATTATAAGAGACAATTTGCACTGGTCTGGTCATGCCTCGAAAAGCACGTTAAGCCGTTGGTCCCGATTGCCATACGAACATCTAATGGGGGTCGTTATGGGTTGTTGGAGTCCTCAAAAGTCCAACAATTGGTAATCAATTGGAAAATATCGAAATTTAACCAAAATCAGCAGTTAGACTGGTAAAGCGGACCCTAGACTCCATAGCTGATAAAAGCTTCGGATGCGACTGGGATTAACGCTGAGCTGATGATGAGTTAGTTAAGTAATTTGATTTATTGTAATACCCAGTATTACTAGTTAAGAGATTATGAAAAATAAATAAACAGAATATAAAAGACTCATAATATATGGACGCGCAAACTCTTTAATGAATAAATTAATGATGCAATATTATACTAAGCCCGTTACCATTGAAATTATTTTTCAGTTACCACAAACAGTAATAAGAAATACTTACATCTGTTCGGTAAAATAACTCTTCTGTCCTTTAAATAACGGTTTAACTACTACCTCAGAAGTATGAAGTAGTTATCCCTTTTACAACGGACATGAAAATACCAAGGAGGATTGCCTTTACGTAGCTCAGGGGCATAAGGGACAAGATTAAATCAGATTCCGTGTTCGTACAAATAGAGACGTTGAAAGCGAGATCTACTTACCTCCTTTATGTGTTCCGAGGACACGAAGGAACTGTAGAACGGTGCACGGTAGTGGGTATAACCGTGGCATTTATTGTTTTATTTTCAAACTCAAGATTTGCCAACGGCCAAGGCTATGAAGCGTAGAATATGTATACTATACATATATTATTTTGCAATTTATTTCAAGCAACAAGACTCACTAATATTAGCTACAATATGCCTATAAACTATATTAAATAAATAAAATAAAATAAATACAAATCACACAGCTTGAGCTAGCCCCAAAGTAAGTTCGAGACTTGTGTTATGGGATACTAACTCAACGATACTCTAATTATAATAGATACTTAAATAGATAAACATCCAAGACCCAGGCGAATCAGGAAAAGATCGTTTTCCATTATGACCTGGCTGGGGATCGAACCGGGGGCCTCCAAGTCGCAGACAGGCGTGTTGATCGCTGCGCCACGGATTAATAATACATTTACAAACAATGCAAAGAAACAGATTAAGAAATCATTGCTCATGGTCCAGGCCCAACCCAAACCTTGTAGTGGTTCACAAACCGATGAAAATCCACCCTGCCGGCTATCATTGCTAGGATACTGATGTCACTGGCCCAAAGATGCGCACCGTTTCTGAATTCCGGAAAGAAACAATTTACACGAGCTTCAGCATACATCCCTGATGCACTGCAATATCGGGGCAACCCCATCAGTATACTGATTTAGACGCGAAGGGCCCTGATTTTTTAGTATAGTTAACCCAAAGAGTACACATGAATAATATATGCTAAACCAATCGATCGTGATAAACACACCACCCAACGCTACATAACTAATGTAAGTAACGGATGTTGGAGAAAAAACAACCAGGATGAAGTAGGAGTGAACTGGCCACGTCGCACGAATGCACCCAAAGAGATGGGTAAAGATCATTACTCATTGGACGCTTGATCGAGGATATCTACATCGAGGTACACCCTGGTGAACATGATGTGAAATTCTAATCATGTTTGCGGGGATAACGTGACCTGTCGAAAATCGTGTAAAAATATGGACGGAAAAATTAGAGGCCTTTGGCCAGAGGTCATGATCATATAGTATTAAGTGGTGGTTAGTAGGAGTATTATGTTGGTTTGGTTGGTTGCGTGTATTTGGTTTAAATTGGGTGTTTTAATCGTTTATTTCCATAAAATTGTGGTAGAGTAAAAGATAATTAATTATATAAAATTGTAGTGCAAAGACACATTCGTTGAGATAAAGATGGGCGATTTTCAAACGTCAAAGAGGGGTGTCTACACACACACACACACACACACACAAAAAAACCACACATAGGCTAGTCAAGACGTAAGTATCCGTAAATTCTTTTGGAATCACGTATATAATAGCAAATTCCACTAATAAAATTGAATGCTATTTAGCTGGTGTACTGATTGCATTCAATTCTATAGATATATATATAAATTACAGATAATACGACCACAATGCGTGATTTATCTCACAAACTTTATTATGCCAACACGAACGCACTAAAAACATTGAATTGCCTCTAAACATACAACGTTTCTAAAATATTAAAGTTTTGTATACATAAAAATGAAAACGTTTATCCCAAACACATAAAACATCCCAGAGAAATAATAAATCTATCACGTCAATATCGCCAAATTCTATAAAATTCGAAGTTCGTCCTCAGCTGTGTAAAAAGCAAAAGATTTATCCTACGCCTTATATTTTTCGTACTTACTTCGTAAAGTCCCCCATTTTTACCAGGAGATCAGAAATTCAAGAGTTTATAGCTTCTAATACATCTATTAAGTGAGGTTTGGAAGCTTAGAATAATTATTCTCTTGAACGTTTTCGGTGAGATCTTATTAAGCCATGTATGCCTAATACGTTTTAAGCGAACACAGTTTATTCTCACTTAGGATTTTATACTAAATACACTACAAATTATTAAATAAAAATTACAACATACCTTAATTAAAACTTTCAAAAATAGCGTCGAGAAATTCTTCGGCATCGCTGTCGACCATTCTGTCGACTGTTAATGAAAAAATCCCAAGAGTCTGATGGCATTGTTGCGTTGAATGGCAATGCTTAGCCTCTGGCCAAGATAAAAGTCAGCCCTTCCGTCACGGGAAGTGTCAAGCCGCTTAGACAGTTCATTGAACAGGCAATGAGCACTCGGACCCGATAACCGAATTCCACGCGGGCAAAGCCGCGGGCGGAAAGCTAGTAACAAATAAACATGTTCATGGTCATGGTGTCTTTGGTTTTTGTTGTGTTTGTGCTTTTTTTTTTGGAAGTCGTTTGTTTTTTTTTTTGGAAAACAATTTTTATTTTGCAATTTTTTGTTGTGAAAAATACTATTAAGCTGCATCCGGTCAGACTGGATGCTGCCAACAACATAGTTGGGAATTGGCTAACAAGCAAACAACCCAATTTTGTTTACATGAATTTTTACACGTAATTTTCGTTTAAATACCAAAATACTGAACCGATTTTTATAACATTTTTGGAACCTGACTGAATGACTAAATGTATGATCATCGCTAGAGGGGCACGAAAAAATCAAGAGACTGAATTTAAGTTGCCTAACAACTTAAATTCAATCTCTTGATTTTTTTGATTCTTACATCAGCATGACGAGTAGGTAGTGTTTGTCCTACGTTAAACTTCAATGCTGTAAATTGTTGAGGAATTCCCTCGACTGTCTATGGGTCTTTATTATCAGATCTGCCGCAGATTTCCATTAAACCCATATAGGTGCAAAGTTCTTATTGATAAGAACTTTTACATACAACTTATATTGATATAAATGAACTAAGTCCAAATACAAGGTAGCTACTGTAAATCGTAGAGGAGTTCCCTGAACTGTCTCTCGGCTCCATCATCAGATCTACTGCAGACCTTATTATAATCCACATGGTTGCAAACTTCTCATCAATATAAATGAATTGAATCCAAACACAAGGTGAATACTGTAAATCGTTGAGGAGGTCCCTGAAGTGATTTTGTCTTCATCATCAGCTCCCCGATGACAGTCAAAACCCATCTAGGTGTAAGGTTCTTATCAATACAACTTAATCAAGCAGAAACACAAGCTAGCTGCTGTGAATCGTTGAGGAAATACTTCGCCTGTTTCCCGGCTCTATCATCTGATCTACTCCAGACCTTTATTAAATTGATAAAACTTACAAATGCACCAGTCGCCCCTACAATTTTTGAAAGTTCCTCTTGGGTTCCTCTTGGTATCTCTGATCTTTCACCATCAAACCCTGATGTCATGGGACCACCTTGGAAATATCTTCTTTCCAACAAAAAAAAATCGGTTCTAACACGACGAAATTATCCGCGAACAAAGATAAAAAAGTAACCTCCTCCTTTTTGAAGTCGGTTAATATAATAGGTCGCCCAATAAGGCCATTACAAACTAAACATGGATAAAAGCATCGTTTAACATAATTTCCTGTCATTTCAAAGCATATCTTTGAAATGTGTAGTTATAACAAAATAATGCTACAGGACGTGAAGTCTTCAATCAAGTAAGTAAATTTGTCTATACCCATTTACCAACCGGTTTGCCAACCGATTCTAAACTTTAACGCACAATCATAGAAGCTATATCTTTTGATACGTATAACAAACATAAAGTGTTAATCGGTTCGTCTTTTTGAAACATGATTGAAAGTATCGGAATGACTTTAATAATTAAGTTGTAAGGAACATTATTTATCGGGCTGGAATATTACATATATTTTAATTTAATTCAGACTGCCATAAATCCATTAAATTTACATTTATATTGTTAGTATGAACTTAAAAACTATATTAACTAAGAGAGACTTAGTCTTCTGGCTGAGGCTCCACACCAGAAGACAGTCTAACTTACTGCTTATTACCTCCAGGATGCTGATGAGCTGGCTGTAATTAATGCTGTAACTGTGGTGGAAACAAATATTTCACTGTACAAAGACAAAAAAAAATTCATCACAGGTTAGATTTGAAATGGGAGGTGCAAATTCAAGGTCTTATGTTTCCGGCATTTTGATAAAATAGTGTGACAGTAGGTATAGCCACGGAACTTAAACCCGTAAACAAATATTTTAGTGTAGAAAGTTTGCGCAAGTTTACTCCAGGAGCGCACTAATTTGACAGGTCTAAACTGACATTTTATCTTATGTCCTACTTAAACATGCAGTGAACTTAAATTTAATTTAGTTTGTGAACAAGGGAATCCGGGCCATTGTCAGTCGAGCTGGTCCAAAAATTCAAGGTCCTTAAAAGGGGACTCTAGTGTCGAGGAATTTGGCAAATAGGTATTGGAAGAAACTATTATTTGCCGTCACGCTGCTTCCAACTTAAAGTAAAGCTAAAGTGCAAAAAGGACAGTTGCAGCTCAGATCGATTTTATATACAAAAACGTTGACCGAAAGACATTTCGTATTCCGCTCTTTTCTTTTTCAGGACACGATAGATCTCAATTATTTTGATAACAAAATTTAAAGAAAAGTATACCTATGCTTCTAATATTTTCTTTTTTGTCAAAAACTTACCACATTTGTCTAATAGTAATTTGAACATCACGGTAAAAATGGGTTATTTTTTCGCGATTTTGAAGTATCATATTTCTTTCATTAATTAAGTTTCGGAAAAAATCTAATGATAGAGGCACGTATAATCAGGGTATAAAATTCTAGAAAAAAAATCTAATAGCATTATCCACGAAGAGAACAGCGGAATACGTTTGTTTAGAGAAAGCACCACTAAGAGTCCGCTCTTAAGCATGGCCGTCAATTTGATAAAATTTTGCGACAGTAGTTATTGCCACTCAATTAAAACCTATTAACAAATATTTCACTGTAGAAGGGCTAAATTTTTTAACAAGTGTAAAAAATGAAATGGTAGACACTGATATTAATCATCATCATTTCAGCCAAAAGACGTGCACTGCTGGACATAGGCCTTCCCCAATTATCTCCACGACAACCGGTCCTGTGGCGGTTTCCCGCGCCCTCACCAGGTCGTCGGTCCACCTTGTCGGGGGCCTATCCACGCTGCGTCTTCCGGTGAATTTAGTGCGTGATCTAATCAGTAATGAGGAGATCCACAGAAGATCAAGAGTAACCGACATAGCCAGAAGAATTGCAACACTTAAGTGGCAGTGGGCCGGGCTCATTGCCCGTAGGACCGATGCCCGATAGGGCCAGTGGGTTCTCGGGCAGCCTTTAGTGAATTGATGATAAATTGTTCCTGATCAAGATTTACATTGTCTAGACGTATTGGACGAACAACAGATGCGGCCCCGAATAGGCTTGACCAGAATAACAAACGGATTGGCCTGTGCCTGTCTAGAGCTGTCCAAATCGATATTATTAGTACTAGTGCTGTAGAGAATATATTCAGAGGCCCTAAAACGAACGCGTTGTCTAAAAGTAACGTAAATTTTGAGTATTTTATATCCAAAATATTGAATTGTATGTACATTTGATGAGTGTTTAAGGGAATAAAAGGGAAAGAGATACACGAATATTCAGTACAGTAAACAAGTATGGGTTTTATTCAGTAAAAGTCTGATACGTTATCCCGCTTCACCCAGAGCGGGAGAGATCATTTTATGACCTCCCATCCGCCAAAAAACAAGTAAGATAATCCCCTTATTCATAAACGCTGCTTAAAGTTAACTAGTGATTAGCGATTCTTTAAGCATGCATTTTTGACCTCTTAACATCACTTAACTTAAATCATCCTTAATGAATAAACATAACAGTGTTTAAGTAGTTTATTCATAAACGATAATGAAAGTTAAGTGACGTTAAAAGGTCAAAAATGTATGGTTAAAGAATCGGTAATCACTGGTTAACTTTAAGCAGTGTTTATGAATAAGGGGGAAAGTGTTACTAAATGATACATAAGGATTAGTTTTTAAATATTATAAACTAGTGCTTGACCGCAATTAATCCCCCCTGATGGTAAGCAGTGATGCAATCGTTGATGGTAAAGAGCGCTAGTTTGGACATTGTTTGAGTCAGCAGTTTAGAAATTGGGTGTTAAATACCAGCGCGCCGCACACTTAAAGGTCCATTTGAAGGACTAATTGCGGGATCAAACCGTAATATAGACATACCATCTCGCCTCTTAAAGCACGTAAATTCCTTGGTTCTGCGCCTCATTTCGCTCCAGTGTGCCCCGTGAATGAATACCCCAATAAGAGTACATACGTGTTTACACACATACTTGTTAACTAGAATATCTCCTTCATACCTGACTAACTTCCATTAAAATAGGCTACCGTGACCGAAATCGCTTGGGAGGATTTATTATGATAAAAGATTACTTACGCCCCAGTGATTTCTAACAAACCCCGTTGAGTAAACATCTCTAATTTCATTCCTTTCCTTCGAAAACCCGTTAGGAAGGTGATTAATGAGATGATCTTGTACAGTATTTTTAATTATGGTGTTGACATAAGAACTGATTAGCTTTGTACCTACCAATCGTACGCAGAATATGCGCTTTGTTGCTTACACCAATCTCTATTACTTATCCTACCTACGCTTGAAGGTAAGAGAACTTATGTACTTTCTAAGTTTTTTATAATTATAAACTAGTGCTGGACCGCAATGACAGCCTCCGTGTCGTAGCGGTAGCGGACGCGGCCGCTGCGCAAGGTGGCGCGGGTTCGATTCCCGCACAGTGCAAATATTTGTATGCATGAATATGAATATTTGCACTGGTCTGGTCGTGCCTCGGAAAGCACGTTAAGCCGTTGGTCCCGGTTGCCATACGAACATCTAGTGGCAGTCGTTACAGGTTGTTGCAGCCCTCAAAAGTCCAACAATTGGTCTAACTGCAATGCTTCGATGCAACGATTCGCCTTCGGGTTGTGGAGGTCAGACGACAGTCGCTTCCCGGAAAATGTCGAAGTTTAGCCATATCAGCAGTTGGACTGGTAAAGCGGACCTCAGACTCCAAAGCTGAAAAGGCTTCAGATGCGACTGGGATTAACGCTGGGATGATGATGATGAGTGCTGGGCCGCAATCCCGCCTGATGCTAGGAAGTGATGCAATCGTTGATGGTAAAGCGCGCTAATTTATTTAGAGGCTACTAAATGTACGAATAGGAAGGAAGAGGGCAGTTGAGTGAGGTGATACAATGTAAAACCGAACAACATAACCAACGATGCTGCGCCAGAGGGAGATTGATCTGGAGATCTTCCACGACCAAACTCCCGACACATATCGCAACACTTAGGACCTGTCCTCTATACGGCTTCACTAGACAGTGACAGAGGGCAAAACTGCCGGCTGCCAATGTAAATTACCACCTACACAGCCTACCATCGAGGAAATGATAAATCCAAGTGGAAAATTATGATGATGAACGCAACGTTATAATTCTTTAATAACCTTGCTAAATTGAAGAGTGCAACTGTGTCGTAGCAAGGCAACTGAAATGACTGGTATTACTTTTATTCGGTTTATGTAATCTCTCGTTAACTACTGAAGCCGGTGGAATATGAATCCAATTATTTTGCTTTCGTGAAGTGGCTGAATTACGTCAGTCTCTTGGTTTCTTTAACTGTCGACAGCCATGCAGAGAAATTTTTCGATGATCACATTCTAGTTTTTTAGTGCTTTTGTTAAGGTTAGCACCTTATATTTAATTATTTTTTTCCTTTTTCTCGACACCCTAAGAAAAGGACAGAAATGTCGTAAAGACTTTTGTATCTTCACGACATTATTTACTTTTTCCTAAGTATAAATACCTAGACTACCAAGAGAGTAATTAAATTCTTCTTTCAATTTAATTCTGTAGGTACGCATTTCATTACAAATTCTGCTAACTAAATAGTAGAATACATTTTCGGCTAAAACATTTTGTCGACACATCAGAATGACAATTCTCGTAATGAATAATAAGAATGTTTACAGTCT
Organism: Sesamia nonagrioides; assembly: GCA_017933935.1. Lineage (NCBI taxonomy): Eukaryota > Metazoa > Arthropoda > Insecta > Lepidoptera > Noctuidae > Sesamia > Sesamia nonagrioides. The sequence goes on along the minus strand of JADWQK010002062.1, from coordinate 929,064 downwards.
GAAGGTTAATTCGTAATTTCAAAACGTTCAAAATCCAGTCGCTGCCTCATCTCGGCGACAAAGAAATGTCAAGACCTTGTCAAAATGTGGGAAAATTTGAAATATTCTTTTACAGATTGAGACTGAGATCGGACTGGGAGTTTTGACGGGAAAGCTAAGATGCATATATAGTATTTTAGATAGCATTTTTCATTGGATTTTTAAAATTATTTATAGTGTCATTTACTAAATAAAAGCGCGTGATTTATGTAGTAAAACGTGCATTCAGTAAATAGTTCATAAAGAACAATAAGAAAAACATGTTGCCAACATCATGACTTTGCCTCAAACCTCCGTCATAGACGGTACACGCGGCCATCTTTTTCAACTGTCATTGGCGATATCCGCCATTATTGTGATATAAAATTTTCAAAGAATTTCTGTTATTTGTTATGCGTGTTATTGGCAAAAATGTGGTATCTTTTCCACAGAGGCCATTGATCAAGAGTTGAAGTTGAATCTCACCTTGAAAAAGAAGAAGAAGAATGTGATCGGACTGTGAACGTTTTTTTTTATATTATTATTATATAAAAGCCCGCGCAGCCGCGGCTTCGCCCGCGTGGAGTTCGGTTATATCGCGCTTTTTAGATTTCCCTCGGGAACATCAAATTTTTCCGGGATAAAAGGTAGCCTATGTTATTTCTCGGGGTCTAAAGATTGTCTGTGCCAAATTTCATCAAAATCGGTGGAGAGGTTTAAGCGGGAAAGCGTAACAGACAGACAGAGTTACTTTCGCATTTATAATATTAGTATGGATAATAGTTTAAGCATTAGTATGCTTGATCGCAATCCCCCCTGATTGCCATCATTAGTGCAACGTTGATGGTAAAGCGCGCTAGTAGGTATAACAAGAGCCTTTTCAGTCAAAAAAACTGAATGAACAGGAAGAAAGACGGCAGTTGAGCGAGATGATTAAATGTTAAAAGAAGGAGAGGCAGTGGCCTTTAACCAGCAATGGGATGGTGCTGGCTCACAGTAACAGTAACGTATACCTGCTTATAGTGTTCTTTTTTTTTTTTTTATAAGTTATAAACAAGCGCTTGACCGCAATCCCGCCTGATGGTAAGCAGTGATGCGATCATTGATGGTAAAGCGCGCTAGTTTATTAAGAACCTATTCACTCTAGCCTTGAAGACACTCAAATTGTAATGTGACGGAAACACCGTCGCTGGCAAATTGTTCCAGTCCCTCGATGTACGCGGTATAAAAGAGGAAGCGAAACGCTTCGTCCGGGTCGCAGTGGTATCAACAACGTAAGGGTGGAAACTCGCCGTACGACGGGTCGTCCGATGGTGGAACGGTGATGGGGGAATTAAATCATGCAATTCCCTTGCACACTCACCAGAATGCAACCTATAGAAGACCGAAAGGCTGGCTACTCTACGCCTGTGCTCCAGGCTTTGGAGACCGTTTCGAGTTAAGTCTGGGTCGCCAATCAGCCTCTTCGCACGCCTCTCCACTGAATCCAAAGTATCCAGGTGACATTTCGCAGCACCAGCCCAAATGTGGCTGCAGTACTCCACACACGAGCGGACCTGTGCTTTGTACAACATTAGAAGCTGCCCCGGTGTGAAGTACCGCCGGACCTTTGCGATAACGCCAAGTTTTCTAGCAGCCACCCTGGCCTTGGACTCAATGAACCGCCCAAAGTTAAGGTTCGAGGAAATCTCTACTCCCAAAAGCTGAAGGCGGTTGGTGCACTCCAAGGATACATTCTGAAAAGTAGGAGCCAAGGTGAACGGGCTCCTTTTGGCGGTGAAAAGACACGCCTGTGTTTTGGCGGCATTGAATGCTACAAGATTGGCTTTGCCCCATTCGGAGACTGCCTGTAGTGCAGCACTCGTACGCTCTACCATAGCCTCTCTTTCGGACCAGATTGCTTCCTTACTAGCCCGAGCTTCCGGCAGATATCTCTCCACAACTGTGCTGTCATCTGCATACCCATAGATACCGGGCATCAGCAGATCATTAATATGCAGCAGGAACAGTGTTGCAGAGAGAACAGACCCCTGAGGAACACCGGCATTGGTCGACATGGGCTCCGATGAGCATCCGTCGACAACAACCCGGAGGGACCGTTCAGTCAGGAAGTCTTTAACCCAGCCAGTCAGGCCAGCGGAAACGCCGTACGCTGGAAGCTTACTCAAAAGGCCAGCGTGCCATACCCGGTCGAAGGCCTTCGAGACATCAAGGGAGACGGCAATCGCTTCCCCATTTTTCTCGAGGGCCTCGCCCCACAAGTGAGTGGCATACACTAGTAGGTCCCCAGTTGACCGATTGCGCCGAAAACCGTACTGTCGGTCACTGAGGAGATCGTTACCTTCCAGGTAAGCCAAGAGGCGCGAATTCAATACACGCTCCATAATCTTGCAGAGTATGGAGGTTACCGAAATCGACCGATAGTTGGTAGGATCGGCACGACTACCCTTTTTGGGCACGGGCTGCACGTTGGCAAACTTCCAGGAGTTGGGCACTATACCAGTCCCAAATGAGAGGCGATACAGGAGCGTCAATACAGGAGACAACTCGGGTGCACATGCCTTAAGAACAATCGCTGGTATACCATCTGGACCACTAGCCTTATTCACGTCCAGACGACACAGTGCTCTCAGGACCTCCTTGTTCCTAATGCGAACCTCCGGCATTGAAGCTCCGCAATGAGGTAAATTAGGTGGAGTAGCAATGCCAGTATCAAGACGCGAACTATGGGCAAAGAGAGATGCAAAGAGACCTGCTTTCTCTCTCGCCGTATGGGCCAGTGTTCCATCAGGCCTCACCAGCGGAGGCAGTGTGGTTCGACAGAAGTTCGCCTCGACCGATTTGGCAAGGGACCAAAAAGATCTGCTACCGGATGGCTGCGCAGATAGCTTGTTGCCAATATGGGTAATACGGTCGAAGCGAGCCCTCTTAAGCGCCTTTTTGTAGGACTTGGCAGCACGGTTAAAGGCTCTCTTCTTTGAGCTTAGATCCGGAGCTCTGCGGTCACGAGCGTCAACCCAGGTGAGAAATGCCGCGTGCTTATGCTGTTCAGCTTGGACACAATCGGCATTGAACCATGGGCGAGCTGAGCCACCGACGGGCACGTCGCTGAAGGGGATAAAATACTCCATAGCTTGACGCACCACATCGGTTATAGCGTCCGCACAGCTCGACGGATTGTCAGAAGAGAAGCAGACCTGCTGCCAAGGATAAGACGCAAAGAAGTGGCGCATCTCATCCCAATCTGCTGACTTGTATCGCCACAATCTCCGTTCACCACGAGAGTCGTGATCTGGAGGGGAGAAGGATGACACAGACTTCACCAGACAGTGGTCTGAAGTTCCCAACGGTGAGGAAACTGTTACAACACATCTGTCCGGATCAGTGGACGACGTGGAGTACGGATCAATCTTTTTTTAAGCATTGCTCCACATTAGGAACTTCTATTGTTTCATTTACAAACACATAACTCACATATTCAAATATCCAGCCCCGGAACTACTTGCAGGTCATACAAATATTTGTTCCATGCGGGAATCGAACCCGCAATACGCAGCGCAGCACTCAATAGCTTAACCCCTGCGCTAACCGTGCAGTCAGTAGTTATGTAGTAGTAGTCAGTATATTGCTAAGGTCTGATTTTACCGAAGTCAGGTATATTTTTAATCATGGAATAAATTTGACATTTCTGGTATGGAAAATCTGCCAAATATTTCATAAACTTAGAATCTTCTTCTTCTTCTTCAGCCTATAGATGTCCACTGCTGGACAAAGGCCTCCCCCAAGGCTTTCCACGCTGACCGGTCTTGTGCTGCCCACATCCATCGACTTCCCGCGACCTTCACCAAGTTATCGGTCCACCTTGTTGGCACCTCCCTACGCTGCGTCTTCCAGTACGTGGCCGCCACTCCAGCACCTTACTGCCCATCGGCCATCGGTTCTACGAGCAATGTGACTTTGGTTCTTCTGCGGATCTCCTCATTTCTGATTCGATCACGGAGAGAAACTCCGAGCATAGCTCTTTCCATTGCCCTTTGTTTGACTAGTCTTAGAATAAATTTAATTAGTATATATTATATTAATTAGTATATTTAATTAGTTAAAAACTGACATCTGACAGTTACAGTTTGGAATACTCTTAGAAAATAAATTACGCTCTTAGTAGATTAAGTTATAAATAAACACACTACAAAACTTTAAGGATAAGGCTTTGTGTTATTTACATAACATATTATTTTTGGAATAATGCTTTGATCAAGTCATAGAAACCCACGCTTTTCTAAAATAAATACAAAGTAGATACAAAAGCAACTAACTAGAACTAAGCAAGTTATTTTAGTGACAGTTGGTACAAATTGAACACTGCTTCAAAACTTAAGGTAAACCTTTAAGAAGCTAAGGTATTGTAGACTTCCCTGAGTGTTTCTGACTGATGGTTTAAGATATAAGAGAAACTGATATATTTTTATTTTTAACTAGCTGTTGCCCGCGACTCCGTCCGCGTGAACTTCAGTTTATAAGCGCCTGTTAAAATAATGGGTGCAATATATAAGTCCGCGTTTGCTGCCATTTTCGCTACTTTTTTGGTACTGCTCTGCTCCTATTGGTCATAGCGGGATGTTATATATCCTATGTCCTTTCTCAGGCTCTAGGCTATCTGTCAGTAAGTCTATCTATAGTCGGCTAGTCGTGTAGTCTATCAGTGTACCAAAGTTCATCACAATCGGTTCAGTACTTTTGGCGTGAAAGCCGGACGGACGGACAGACAGACAGAAATACTTTCGCATTTATAATATTAGTATGGATTGTTCCCGTTGCAGAATAGAACAGAATGGAATAGGTACCTACTCTTTATAGTACATCCTATATACGACAAGAAAACGACAACAGCACAATTGATTGAATGGATTGGGGTGCTGGTTACAAAAATGCCATCTAAATAACTTAAATCTGTCTCGAGTTGTTCTCTTAGTGAAAATAGCAAATTAATTAAATATAATACAGCTATCGATGTTGATCTGCAATAAATATAACGGCATATGGCCATAATCAGAAGAAGTTGGCGCTACAAAAGTATCATCTGGAGAAGATGGCCATCATTAGAAGAGGTTAGCGGTACAAAAGTATCATCTGGGGAAGCTCCGTCTTTATTTAGCAAGGGATCCTATGTAGGCGTTGGTTATCGGGCAAGGAGATAATCAATTATAACGATAAACTTTAAATCAAACTTTGATCACTCCAATTTTACAATAATTTTCCTAAGAAATAACGTTCCACTTGACACGCGTCGCACATTCTAGATCCCGTTGACCAGCTGTCACCAGTCACCGTTGTTTCTTCTTTTGTGCCAGTGTCGGGTGTTACGTTTAGGAATCACTACACGATTACATTACATTTCGTTCAGAAAATCGATTAATAGGATAACTTAAAACTATATCGCTATCAGACGGTACTCAGCGCTGATAAATAAATAAATTCATAAATATTGTTTATTTGTGACAACCCTGGCCGATGCGTTACTGTCTAGACAATATCGGCATTTTACACGAGATCAAAGGCGTCGATCTATTGTATGATTTTTATACTGTGCTAATATTATAAATCCGAAAGTAACTCTGTTTGTCTGTCTGTTACGCTTTCTCGTTTAAACCTCTCAAACGATGTGATGAAATTTGGCACAGACAATCTTTAGACCCCGAGAAAGGACATAGGAAATCCAAAAAGCGCGATATAACCGAATTCGCGGGCGGTAAGCTAGTTATAAATAAGATTAATAAATTATTGGTTTATTTGAAATCGCTGTTTTAAAAGACATAATATTTTAGTAAGAACCCTCTCCATGAAAGGTAAAGGCCTTCTCCAGAGAAGCGCTGGCGACCAATGAGTACCTACTACTTTTATGATATCAGACGATATCAGTGGGTGGACACCCAGCGTGCATTTGGACTTACTCTCCTTCTCTGTTTTATTGGGCCTGTGTAACAATAATAATAAAGACCAGAATAGTGAAGTATCTTAGTTTTGATAACCCGAATGGTCATCGACGTAAAGGGCTAGTAAGCAAAATTGGAAGTAAACTGGCCTTTTCTGTGGAAGAATTGATAGATGACAGAGCCTCCTTGAGTGAAGGCGTAGGCGATTGTTGACTTGAAAAATACTCTAAGGAATGTAAAAGACTTCCGAAATTAGTTATTTTTCACTTTGTAGTGTGTTTTTGGAAGTCGGGAGTTTTTTTTTATTTTTTGTATAAAGTTTTTCTTTCACATTTTTTAGTTGTGAAAAGTACTGTTCTGCTGCATCTGGTCAGACTGGACGCTGCCGCCAACATAGTTGGGAATAGGCTAGCAAGCGAATGTCGCAATTTTGTTTGCTTTAAAGTTTACCCCTAATTTTGGTTTAAATACTAAACTACGCAAAAGATTTTTTTTTTAATGCCTCTGAGATCCGAGTGAATATTTATGAGCATTGCTAGACATGATTTTTGAAAGTTCGCTTTGATTTCTTTCTTTTCTATCATCATCAAATCACAATGCCCTTAAATAATAACATTGGACCACCGTGGAGATATCTTCTTCCCAATAAAAACAAGAATTATCAAAATCAGTTCATAAACGATGAAGTCAACCCCAAGACACATAAAAAAGCATATATATGGTCGAATTGAGTAACTTCCTTCTTTTCGAAGTCGGTTTAAAAGGCAGATACACTGTAGTAGCAGAACTCGTCTTCAAGTTTTTAGTTCTAGGACACGCCAGTTTCCACGCGACGTTTCCCTTTGCCATTTTTGGAGCAGTAGTGACGTGACAGTCTAAAATAATAACAGCCACACAGGTCGATTGATCAGGTTAAGCTACGCTTTCCGAGGTTAGTAAGTGAATAGGTGACCACCTTTACATACCATGACCCATTCGTATCTTTGAAATTAGGTTAAGCCGCTGGTCCCGGCTGTCACTTGTGGTTCTTTGACAGTCGTTACGGTTCATCTGAAGTCCGAAAGTCTGAACATCAGTCTTACTTGGTAAGAACTCTTGGGTCGCTCCATGTAAAATACTGGTATTCAGCTCAATCCTGTTAGACTGGAAGCTGACCCTAATATAGTTCAGAAGAGCCTAGACAGTTTTTTTTTTATAATTAAAGTAAAATTATAAACTGGTGCTTGACTGCAATCCCGCCTGATGGTAAGCAGTAACGTAATCGTTGATGGTAAAGCGCACTAGTTTATTAAGCCTATTCACTTGAAAAACTTAGGAATAGGAAGGATGACGGCAGTCGAGGTGATGCAATGTTAAACCCAAGACCAACACGACCAACGATGCTGCGCCAGAGGGAGATTGATCTCGAGACTCTCCAGGACCTAAATCCCGACACAACAACATTCGGCGCTTTGTATCCGGCACACATCGCAAAACAACTGCTCAGACCCGTCCTCCGTACGGCTTCACCAGACATCATGCCGGAACACGACGAATCGCTTGGCGGCAAGATCTTGTCTGGTGTGTGGTAACTTCTGCCGGCAGCCGCTGTTTATGACCTACCATCGAGTAAAAGTAAGATGATGATGATGTCTTGAGAGGAGTAGTGATTAAATTAATAATTTACACAAAGTAAAGCGCCCCTCATTCAACTTACCAGTCACAGCCATTGATACTGAACCACTACTGTTCAAAGAAGACAAACCACCGAACAAAAATTTAAAGATGCCTATGTATTACAGTCTTGAGCATGTCTTGCCAGTGAGGAGACACGGGACTGAAACCTGGTTGCTCACAATGGGATGGAAAGAGCTATGCTAGGAGTTTGCAGAAGAACCAACGTCACCGACATAGCTCTTTGAGTCGATAAAATTAAGTGGCAGTGGGCCGGGCACATTGCTCGTAGAACCGATGGCCGATGGGGCAATAACGTTCTGGAGTGGCGACCATGTAAAGGAAAAGGCAGTGCAGGGAGGACCCCAACAAGGTGGACCGATCACCTGGTGAAGGATGTGGGCAGCATAAAGCCAGTCTGGTGGTGATTAGTAATTTACACAAAGTAAAGCACCCGTCATTCAATTTACCAGTCACAGCCATTGATACTGAACCACTTCTGTTCAAAGAAGACAAACTACCAAACAAAAATTTAAAGATACCTATGTATTATAGTTTTTGAGCAACGTGTCTTGCCAGTGATGACACACGGAACTGAAACGTGGTCGCTCACAATGGGATGGAATAGTTATGTTAGGAGTTTGCAGAAGAACCAAAGTCACCGACATAGCTCTTCGAGTCGATAAAATTAAGTAGCAGTGGGCAGAGCACATTGCTCGTAGAACCGATGGCCGATGGGGCAGCAAGGTTCTAGAGTGGTGGCCACGTAAAGGAGGACGCAGCGCAGGGAGGACCCCAACCAGGTGGACCGATCACCTGGTTAAGGATGTGGGCAGCACAAAGCCGGTCATTGTGGAACCTCTATAGGCTGAAGAGGAAGAAAAAGATGTATAACAGTAGCTGTGTTAATTGATCAACGAGTGGTAATAACATCATACTGCAATCTTAAATGAGTTTAAACAAGCTAGAACACAACTATGCTGACCTAAAATACACATTTTGCAAGCATTTTCTGGACAAAGCATTACACAAGCAGCTACTAGAGCTGAACAATAAAAGAGTTACTTCCTGCAACAAAGTCTGATATAATATTAGTTTCGCAGCCATTTATTCAACAAGATAAGGGTATTTCTTCGCTTCGCGTCTCTATTTTGTGCCAACCGAACTGTTTCGCTATGTTTATTATCCACTAAATTTAAGGCTTACTACCCCAGATCTAGGAAGACGGTACTTAGAACCGATTTTGGAGTAAATTGCGAAATTACCGTCTTACTAAATTTCGAATAAATTGTGGTAAATCCTAGGCTGATTTACAGGATCGTTTTTGTACAAACTAAACATACTACCCATACTAACTATAAACTTGTAATCTACCAGAAGGACTCGAGGCTCGAGGCTCGAGCGAATATTTTAAGAACATGCATCGTCCTTTGATTATAATCAGAAAACAAAGTGCTAAGAATGAATCTAATAAAATAATCCATCGAGGCCAGGTTGGTACTTGATCTCGATGGATGTAATAATTTTGTCTTTTTTTATTCACAAAAATAATGTATTTTCGCCGAAAGGGGCTCGTAGCTAAAATAATAACAGCAGGTGGGTTGATCAGGTTAAGCTATGTTTGTCGCGATTGGTCTGAGGACGGGTGGTCATCTTTACACACCGAGACCCCTCCATAACTCGGAAAGCACCTTAAGCCGTTGATACCGGTTGTAATTTGTAGATCTTTGAGAGTCGTTTGCCGGTCAGGTCAGTCGGGTCGTCAGAAGTCCGAAAAACTTACCAAGCAAAATCGTATTACCAAGTAACTGAGCTGTAGAGGTCAGATAGGCAGTCACTTCTCCAAGTAAAATACTGGTAGTCAGCTGAATCCGGATAATCTGGATGCTAATCCCAGCATAGTTGGGAAAAAGCTAGGACCTTGATGATGTACATATTTTCGCCGAATTTGATCCTTTTTCTTTGAAAGCCGATTGTTGGTACTACACTAATCATGTAGATTAAAGATATAAGGCCGGCCATACATAGACCGTTTGAGCAGCTAGTCAGTTATCAATATACACCGACCCCTCCTAGAGTAGTACCTACTCAACAGCTTGAAACTGTCATTGATAACTCGAGCAGTTGTTCTCAATAAACAAACGAAGTGTGCGGGCGGCAAGCGCGCGCGACGTGGAATGAAGAGCGCATGCGTAGATAACTGCGCGAGAGCAGTCGACGGCTCAAGCAGTCAGTATATGCCTGGCGATTGCTTGACCGTACGATGAAATTTCGTTCAAAGAAAAAAATCGCTCAAAGCAGTTGCAACTGCTCGAGCTGTTTCGTGGATTCACGTACGTAGAAGGTAGCAGTTTACTATGAATTCGCAGCTTGAAGCAGTTGATCCTGACTGCGTTAAGCAGTCCGTGTCACTATCTCATCCCAGCGCCAATCCCAGTCGCATCCGAAGTCCCCCTAGCCTTTGGAGTCTGGGGTCCGCTTTACCAGTCTAACTACTGATGTTTTGGCGAAACTTAGATATTTTCCGTGAAGCGACTGCCGTCTGACCTCCACAACCCGAAGGCGATATCAAAGTATTGCAGTTAGACCACATTAAGACTTTTGAAAGCTCCAATAATCCGTACCGACTACTATTATAATTATGTTCGTATGGCAACCGGGACCAACGGCTTAACGTGCTTTCCGAGGCACGACCAGACCAGTATATTCATATTCATACATACAAATGTTTGCGCTGTGCGGGGATCGAACCCGCGCCTCCTTGCGCAGCGGCCGCGTTCGGTACCGCTACACCACGGAGGCTCTCATGTTAATTTTTTTTTTTTAATTTATTTCATGACCATGGATACAAGTCCTTCAGTCGAAATCTTAAAGTATTTTTAAAACATACATAGATTCTCTCATGTTAAGCAGTCCGTGTATTGCCAGCCTAAGCCTGAATACGTTGAATCATCCATATGGCAAAAGATTTATTGTTTTATGTTTATTTCGACTCGACATTGGGATGTGACCTTGAAGAAATGTGTATAGTTAACTAATGTCATTGTTCATGTGTTTTATATGGTAATCGCTTATCTGTAGCAGCTTTTTATTTGGCAAGCTACCCGGATAGATAGCAATGAGAATGACTATGTCTATTTAAATAACAAATATCAATAAAATACTATTTAGAAAATAACAGAATATTTCTTTATTAGCACAAAAAGTAGGCAGAAGTTACAGATGTTTATATTATTTTAATACTAGCGGCCGCGCGAGTTTGTCCGCGTTTCTTTATATGCTCCGCTCCTATTGATCGCAGCATCATCTTATATAGCCTTCCTGGATTTATGGGCTATCCGACGCAAAAATAATTTCTCAAATCGGACCAGTAGTTCCTGAGATTAGCGCGTTCAAACAAACAAACCCTTCAGCTTTATATATTAGTATAGATTTACATTTTCTTCTTCTTCTTCAGTCTATAGAGGTCCACTGCTGGACAAAGACCTCCACCAAGGCTTTCCACAATGACCGGACTTGTGCTGACGGCATCCATGTGCTTCCCGCGACCTTAATATTTACATAACATAATCAGCCCATAATGTTCCTACACAGGTCTCCTCTCGGTGAGAATGAGTGGGGCGTAATCTAACACGCGGGCCCAGTGCGGTTTTTTAGATGGTACATCTTTTTGGTTTTTTTTGCTGGTTTCCTTACGAATTTTCCCTTCACCGGATATTTGAGATACGTGGTAATTGACAGTTGATTTGACAGTGGCATTCGAACCTACGACCTACAACATGTAAGTAGCAGCCGCCACCACTCTTAATATTATTTATTTCTTTTAATATGTATTATTTTTAAATTCAATATAAGTTTTCTATTCCAAAATTAAATAATTCAGTACCTATGTATGGACGACAGTAGGTCAAGTTACCAGAAAGTGTCACATATTCCGAATAAACTTTGAGCCTCAATGCTTTATAGATAAAGTTAAAACTTTAATAAAGAAATTTAACAGAATATAGTAGCTTGACATGCTGTCGTCCGTACATAATTTGAAATAGACGACACAATACATAATGTCAAGTTTAATAATTTGAGTTTCCATCGCCATGTTTTGAAAATATATTTTTGGCCTTCAAGATTTCCAATAATTCTTGACTTTCATCACACCAGCGTTTAGTTTCAACTATTGGGATATAGACCCGCAATCTGTGAGAGGGAGTGGGCCTTAATCCACCACGCGGGCACAGGGTGGGTTTGTGAACATCATATGGATTAGAATAGAATACTCTTTATTATGTACAACCTATAAACCTGATAGAACATAAATACAAAGATTTTACAAATGCTGACACAATGGGCGGTCTTATCGCTAAGAGCTATCTTTTACAGACAACCTTTAGACGGAATACCAAGGGGAATTAGAGACAAATAATGTAGGTCTACAGCGTACTATTTACGTAGATTATACAATAAATATGTACATAAAGTGTATATACCGAGTTATTAATTTAAATAAATATGTACATCTAATTTATAAACATCAAACAAGAGCAAATAAAGTAGAATGATGTTTAAAGAGAGAGGACATACATGTCTTATAATTGTTGGTACTAAGACTTGATTTTGAGAGACTGGTTTCAAGAGTAGTTGTGCTGTTGAGTTGACTTAAGCCAAATATAGATCTGTGAAAGGATCTCAAACTTGTCCGAAATATATTTTTTTATTATTATAAAAGGGCAAAAGGTTCTATTTAAAGAGAAAGATAACCGACTGGAATGCGAAGAGATTGTATGCAAATAAATATGTTTTTTTCGGCTAATATTACAATTTGGTTTTTTAATATTTTGAGCACAGTGTCAAAGGAGACTTAAAAGAAACATTTAAAGAAACATATTTGTGTTTTTATTTACAATAATCTCTCATGAAAATATGTTTCTTATAAGCCACTTTGAGACAGGACTGCATTGAAGTGACTTTTCTATTATAATAAAATTATATATTATTATGTATCATTGTATTACACTGTACCAAATTAATTATGCAAACAATGTATAAAATGATAAGGAAGTACAAAATAATATATATTTCTGTTTACTACCGGGCGGTTCACAAAAAACGAAGTTTCTAGTAATTTTGATGTCAATTCTTCATTGGAAATATTGATGAACCCTGTACCGTTTGATAGGTTACCCTAGGTTTAGCAATGCATTTTTAGACAGTACTTCTAAAATGCCTAGGTTTCAAGATATAGGGCTTAAAATCATTCAATATTGAAGCTTATGCTATTGATATAAGGTGCATTCGTAACAATACGATTATTTTCCAACGTTATGTGTGAAGCTAACTCTTGATAAGAAAAAATAAAATCTAAATCTTTTGTGCGAAGATATAGTTCATAGTTCTAGCAGTAGGCAGTTTCTTAAAGGCTGTGTGAAACTAGTGGTAAATATAATATCCAGTGTAATTTGGCAACATTGCTCACGCATACACTGGCACGCGCACAAAAGCGTACAACTTGAGTTTACTTTGCCGAATTCCTTTCTCATGCACACATGATGGAACACACGGGAATATATTGGGAACTGGTCCGCACTCGACTCAATTTTTTTAACTACGCTTAACAGAACTTTTTTATTTTTTTATAAGTTATAAACTACCTAGTGCTTAACCGCAACCAAAAACGAGTCCCTGGACGCTTAATGAAGGACAGTTTAGTCCTTTCCGTCATTGTGATATTTTATTCATTGGGCCGCATTTTTTTGTTTGTGAAATCCTCGAGATTAATAGGGTTATGTTGAACTGCTACCGAGTAAAATTCGACTGCTTTTTTTCTACTACCATGCCGGTGGTTAAGACTCTGGAGTCCCAACATTTTCCCCAAAATTTGTCCCAAAATTTTAACCAACGTCTGATTCAAAAGGCTCCTGTGTCCGGATACAGGAGCCGGGGCTCTTGGCTATCAGACCATTGGCTGATATGACAATCGGTGCAACGACAGCAGATATCTACACGTTAACAATCTCGTGTGACAAGTCGAGATATTTAATTTGATTCTCTTTCTTTCACGAGATTCCCGTCATGTGAAATGGTAACATCGACAATCATTGCGAGGCGCGCTAATCGTTCTTTCACTACTATATCAGGCTTATTTGCAACAATAGTTCTATCAGTTGTGATACACTGATCCCAGTATAACGTGACATGGTCACGGGGTGAGCCCCTTATCTACTACGACCACATCACGGAGCATACCCACTTAAGTTTAAAAAAAAAACATTCTCTGGGACTGCATACCTCTCCTCACTTCCGCGGGATATACAGTCTCATCACCCATGATCGTGGGTGATGCATTTGATTTGCGATCAGCAGTGTACGGACCCTCCTATCAAGGGCGTCGAGTTCAGTCTGGGTCTATTTAAGTATGCCGAAAGAGTACAACAAAATCGGCATGATCCACTAGTAGAAGGCGCACCTTATTTCCGCCTTCTACAGGCGATGAAAGAAGCGCTCCTTCAACGATTGCGAATATATTCTTAACTAGCTTTCCGCCCGGGGCTTCGCCCGCGTAAAGTTCGATTATATCGCGCTTTTTACATTTCCCTCCGGAACATCAAATTTTTCCGGGATAAAAGGTAGCCTATGTCCTTTCTCAGGGTCTAAAGATTGCCTGTGCCAAATTTCATCAAAATCGGTTGAGAGGTTTAAGCGGGAAAGCGTAACAGACAGACAGACAGACAGACAGATAGACAGACAGACAGAGTTACTTTCACATTTATAATATTAGTATGGATTTTATAAAACATAAAAAAATACTATACAGCCACTTGCGTACTCTGAATGGTATCTATAATAAGATATATATTTCTTGTATAATTTGAAGTTAAAAAGTGCGTTTTATTGGTCTGCTTACTTTAAATGAACAATCTGAATTTCATCTATAAATGCATACCCAAATATTTCAACTTATTTATTATTTTATGCTAGGTCATGGCACAAAGTGTCCTATAAAGACCAAATCATTACGACTTTGGATATGCATCGCGAGGAAAACAAGCATACTCTAGAATTCTTCTAAAACTTGTGTTTTACTACTAACTAATCCGCATTAAGACTACTTGATGGATTATAGAATACTCCTTCTTGCCGATAATACAGATACAATGGGAAAATTTTAAGCTGATTATCATAGTATAGCTGCAGTAATGCGCTATAACATAAAAAAAGGTGCCACTCGGGGACTGCCGCGGTAAAGCTTTCGCATTACATTCTTTATCAACTTATGCAATTACAATTATTTATTTATTTTTTATTTATGCGTTACTTTTTTATATTAATTTAAGTTACACTTTTAGAGCGTGGTGACCGATAGGAAGGCAAACCAGCCAAACTCTAATCTATGTGTTAGGTACTGTCATCAAAATTTAGATGTACCAAAAAATAAATGGGATCAGTTATGAGTAGTGAGCAGATAGTCTACACGCATAGGTCTAGTCGCACGCACACAAACACGTGCCAAAGTCTGCCGAACTGAAACGACGTTAGACGATGCACGACTTTCAACGCCGCACCGCTGTCGAGTGTTAAAATTTAATTTGCGTTACCAAATTTCTTGATTCGTTCAGCGCGCTCAAATGCCGCGATAAAAGCTATCATCATTATCATCATCTAAATTATCATCATCCCACTGCCGGGCACAGGTCTCCTCTCATACACAGAAGGATTGAGCGTAATCATCACGCTTGCTCAATGCGGGTTGGCGATTTTAGACTTAAAGTCCAGGTTTCCTCAAGATGTTTTCCTTCACCTTCAGTCATTGGTATCCAAGATATACTCAGAAAGTACATATAACTTTAGAAAAGTTACATTATTACTTGCC
Organism: Sesamia nonagrioides; assembly: GCA_017933935.1. Taxonomy (NCBI): domain Eukaryota; kingdom Metazoa; phylum Arthropoda; class Insecta; order Lepidoptera; family Noctuidae; genus Sesamia; species Sesamia nonagrioides. The sequence continues at coordinate 913,596 of JADWQK010002062.1, read as the reverse complement.
TGGCCTGGAATCAAACCAGCACACTCATACTTGAGAGGCTGGTGTTTTAACCACTAGGCCACCACGACATTCTAATTACCATATAGTCATATAAAAGCTATGCAATAGCTTAAAACTATAAGTGTCACGAAACTTAGGGATGATCTTCTCAAACAAAAGAACAGCGAGGACAATCCTCTTCAGCTTGCTCGCACACTTTCAGGTCCCGTATATGCCCCTCAACATGAAACGTTTAGCGTGCCTCACGCGAATTCCCAGCTCTATTGAAGTGGCATAATGTCGTACCCGGATCGCTTACCACTAATGTAATACATAAGGTAGCGATGATCTAGGTATGCTTTTTGTTCAGCACTACACAGCAATCGATCTTTAATTTTATTGTGAGGCAATAGAACTGAAAATTGATTGATTGTTCTGCATCAATATCGAAGTGTCAGTCTATTTTGGGATGTGTCTTTTTGTTGATGATAGATTGTTGTATATATGTAAACGCAATATTCTGTTGTAGACCTTAATTTATTTTGTAATGGAATTTAATATTTTCTTTTATGTTTTTGTTTTTTGTCATATATATTTTATGATAAAATTAGAAATAACATCGATACTCGATACCAACGGTCAAACAATAATGTACAGTTTAGCTTAATCGGTTCGAAACTTTGTCTTCTAAGATTCAGCCATTCCATAATTTAAGAGGCAGCATTTACTGTTTTTTTTTTTTTTTGTTATATAAACTAATATTTTATATTTTTCTCTCTCCTTGTGTCCATTGTTACTTTATTATTAATTTTATTATTTTTTCAATTCGAAATAAACATATCTCATGCTGGTTCACCCTTTTCCTTGTTTCTGTTCATCTAGCTAAGAAACATCTCACACTATGCTTTCCAATACGCGATCTCCAGAATTTCTCTGCTCAACAGGCCATCGATCTTGGTCTGCGCACTGCTTCTTCAGTTTGCTTAATCGGCATGCTGTCTGTAACTTGGATTGTTTCCAGATAATTTTGTTGCGACGATATCAAAAAGGTGGCTGGTAGTGGTTGGCGGAGAACTGCTCAGGATCGAGCTTGTTGGCGTGCCATGAAAGAGGCCTATGTTCAGAAGTGGACGAGTAAAGGCTGATGATGATAATCTAAAGTTCGAGAATATGTAGTGGAACAACTATAATCTTAGCTATCGCGCAGTCGAATAAAACATCGCCATTCTTTAGTGATTCTCAGATAATGTAATTAATTTATTATTGATTGGAAACTTTTTTATTGCCTGTTTACAAGGTTTTTATATGTGTTTTTTATATTTTTTCTTGGAATGTGCGTTTTCTTTTATAATTGCCTACAAGCCCAGAAAGTACTATTACTTAGACTGCACTTAAAACGGTCATCATCATCATCATCATCCCAGCGTTAATCCCAGTAGCATCCGAAGCCTTTTCAGCTTTGAAGTTTGTGGTCCGCTTTACCAGTCAAACTTCGACATTTTCCGTGAAGCGGCTGCCCTCTGACCTCCACAACCCGAAGGCGACATCGAAGCATTGCAGTTAAACCAATTGTTGGACTTCTGAGGGCTCCAACAACCCATAACGACTGCCACTAGATGGCAACCGAGACCGAGGCTAACGACTGCACTGAAAACGGTGGCTGACAAAAAGATGGAATCATAGATTAATTGTATTTGTACATGACCCACAAGAGAAGTTTATTTTCACATATAATAATAGTAATTGAAAGAAACTTGATACATATTATAATATAAGTGCATATATTCTTAAAACGAGATCCTCAAATGATATTTACGAAAAACTCACAAGCATTAAAAATCGGGTTTCCAAAATATAAAACAGATATTTTAAATTGAACGTCGTTAATCTAAATTTACTGCTAACAGAAAAACGGCTCACGTCGTTTTAACCACAAAAGAAAAAGTACAGAAAGTCTATTAACGGCTACATTACTTACGTCCACATCGTACTAAACTTCGGTACAAATAAATACTTAATGAAAAAGTAGTCATAGACGTCCCTGCTAAAAACAGTTTGTATGTTTTCTATTTTGATATACATAACTAACTTTGTGGTAAAGAAGTACATACATAAGATTGGGTTCATTATCTTTTTTTTTATTTTTTTTTTTTATGAATTAGAAACTAGCGCTTGACCGCAATCCCGCTTGATGGTAAGCAGTGACGCAATCGATGATGGTAAAGCGCACTAGTTTTTTAAGAGCCTATTCCATCTAGCCTTGAAGACACTCAGATTGTAGTCCGACGGAAACACCGCCGCTGGCAAATTGTTCCAGTCCCTCGATGTACGCGGTATGAAAGAGGAGGCAAAACGCTTCATCCGAATCGTAGTGGTGTTAACGACGTGAGGGTGGAAGCTCGCCGTGCGACGGGTCGTCCGATGGTGGAACGGAGATGGGGGAACTAAATCATGCAATTTCTTCACACACTCACCAAAATAAATCCTATATATTATATATCCCTCTTCACTTCACAATCACTACGTATGCTTAAATCTGTAAAATTACGCAACGCATTTTGATGCGCTTTTTTATAGATAGAGTGATTGAAGCGGAAGGTTTATATGTATTATAAACATTCATTAAATAATGAGTAAATACTATTATTTTTGAGGTTTCTAATGTGATGTCGTAAATAATTTCATTTTTTTCGCTTACATTGCAAACGCAGGCTGAACCGTTCGGGATTTATCATAGTAATGTATTGTACACATTGTAAAGGTCTGCAGAAAACTCCGTGATGGTATCTCCGTGGTGGTCTATCTGTTATGGATATCCGACAATAACATTTTTTGTCATTTATTTTTTACGACAAATATTGGCTAATTTTCTAAGCGATTTTAACCAATACAGCAATAATCCTTATCCAATTAAATACATGAAATACATTGTTAATTTAATATAGATCTATACAATATGTAAAGAAAACCCTGTCCGATCCGTGAAGGTATTGTTAGGTATCGATAACTGATTCTACTAATGCCTACAAAGTCGGGCTAAACTTAAAAAAAAATCCCCCTAAAAAAATAAATATTTCGTAAAAAAAAAAAGGTAACTTCAAACATGTGCGTCGGCCATACAGGTGCGAGCGAAGAGGGGCAGGGCACGCGGCACGCGGCCGCTTCGCTATTCGCTCAGAATTGTACCGTCAAAAATAATGTTGTCACTTTTTAAGAATTACCAAATTTTGGGGAAGTTAAGATTAATTCGCGGAAAAAAAAATATTTCAAAATTCACTAGTATTGTTACTATGATAATTATGTAAAATTTCATATATTATTTGGTCATGTGTTTACCTAACCCTTACTATCCTTACGGGTCGGACAGGGTTTTCTTAACATATTGTATTACCCTGTACAACATATGATTTTAGTATCACAGATTGAAAAATTGTGGGGAGAAGTACTTGATAAAGAATAAAATTGACAGAAAATAATTATTACTAAGAAAATAGATACAACAACAGTAACAGTTACTAAAAAAACCGCTAAGCTGAAATGGGACTAGTATGAACCTTGACATAGCTAGTAGGCATCGTCGTACCCTGTAGATGATGGCGGGACTGGCTGAACATACGACCAGTGATCTACTTTAACCCTGGATTGAAAGAGTTAGAAGTCAGAGACGCCTTTGCCCCTATGTACTACCAATTGTTTTTTTTTTTTATATATATATTACACTATCCAGATTCTATCGCATTATCTTCTAAATAGTCCTTAATACTATAGTAATTCTTTGATAACAAAAGTTTAAAAAAGCATTTTCTTAAATAATGTCAAAGGTATTTCTTGTAATCTATTTGGTAATTTATTATAAACTAGCTTTCCGCCCGCGGCTTCGCCCGCGTGGTGTTCGGTTATATCGCGCTTTTTAGATTTCCCTCGTGAATATATTTTTTTCTCATATGTTCTTTTTATTAGGTTTTAACTATTTTCACTAGTTATAAAAATAAAACCTATACTAATATTATATCTATACCAATATATAAAGCTGAAGAGTTTGTTTGAACGCGCTAATCTTAGGAACAACTGGTCCGATTAGAAAAATTGTTTTTGCGTTGGATAGCCCATTAATCCAGAAAGGCTTTAGGCTATATAACATCACGATGCGCCCAATAAGAGCGGAGCATAAAAAAAACATATCGAAACCTACGTGGGTGAAACCGCGGCGCACAGCTAGTATACAATATGTAAAGAAAACCCTGTCCGATGCATGAAGGTATTCTTAAGTATCGATAACTGATTCTCCTAATTCCTACAAAATCGGGCTAAATAAAAAAAAAACCCTTTAAAAATAAACACTATTTCGCAAAAAGAGGCAACTTAATACATGTGCGGTAGGCAATACATACGCGGTCGATTGGGGGCAAGGTACCCAGCAAGAGGTCGCATCGCTATTCGCTTATAATAATACCGTCAAAAAGGGTGTTGTCACTTATTAAAAAACTGCCAAAAATTAGGGAAGTTGGAATTAATTCGCGGAAAAAAAAAGATTGTTTAAAATTTCATTAGTATTGTTATTATGACGATTATGTAATGTTTCATATTTTATTTGGTCATGTGTTTACCTAACCTTTATTATCCTTATGGGTCGGACAGGGTTTTCTTTACATATTGTATATAATTTTATACATACATATAGATACTTACCTGTCTATATCGTCATGCTGTTACCAAAAAATAGTGTTCATAAATTAAATATTAGACATCACCATTCATTGTTTTCTGGTCGTTTGACCAGACAGGTGCCAGACTTCCCCGATGGTTGACGTCGAGAAAATGTGTAAAAGAAAATGGTGAAATATCCTAGTTGCACGGTAAACTCTGCTTGCGAGATGTAGAATTCGTATGACGAGTTGTTCGCATGTGACGTTTGTAGATACCGTTACACTTTTAAGTTTGAAAGGATCGAGTTAATAACTGCTTTTTCGCATAAGCGCTAAATATTCACATATACAAACATACACTCACTCCACCATTCCACCACTTTCTAAACATAATCAGCAAACTCTTACTACATACAATTTCACTCTTCACCGACTCATTCTCATATTTTTAAAGTTTGACACAAAGTCAAAATTCAAGAAATTCTAGTCCACTGGCTTATCTGCCAAAAATGCATTATATAACATCATCATCATCATCCCAATGTTAATCCCAGTCGCATCCGAAGCCTTTTCAGCTTTGGAGTCTAGGGTTCGCTTTACCAGTCCAGCTGCTGATATGGCTAAACTTCGACATTTTCCATGAAGCGACTGCCGTCTGATCTCCACAACCCGAAGGCGACATCGAAACACTGCAGTTAGACCAATTGTAGGACTTTTGAGGGCTCCAACAACCCGTAACGACTGCCACTAGATGTTCGTAGGGCAACCGGGACCAACGGCTTAACGTGCTTTCCGAGGCACGACCAGACCAGTATAAATATTCATATTCATGCATACAAATACTTGCACTGTACGGAGATCGAACCCGCGCTACCTTGCGCAGCGGCCGCGTCCGCTACCGCTACGCCACGGAGGCTATCAGCCTATATAACATACCTTATAAAATAGCCGGTCACTGCCCCCTAAGATACAGGCCTAGCCTAGTTTAGGGGACAGGGATAAACCTACTGTCCCTTTTGTTATGCAGTAATGTATACAAAAATTTAAAAAAATATTTTTTGTCCCAAAATATTTGCTCTTCTGAATTATCTTGTTTAGTGGTTCAACACAAACCGGTTCGCCAACTGAATTCAATTGTAAAACAATTTGCTAACAATACCCGGGTTTTACACTCCGATAGGGGCGTTCTCATATCAAACAGAAACTCGCTTTTTATAAACACATATCAAAAGATAATGGATTATGTATAATGTGAGAAAGGGAAATCGAGTTTATGCGTTAAGTAATGTGAGATATGTTGGCCAAATAGTCGAACACGGCATAAAGACAGACTTCGTTTACCATGAATATTTTTTTTTTTTTTTTTTTAAGAAAAATGTCCATAACGCGCTCACAAACAAACTCACTTTCCCATTTATAATATTATCAAGGAGTATCCTTCATAATATTATAAATGGGAAAGTGAGTTTGTTTGTTTGTTTGTGCCGCTTTCACGCCGTAAATACTGAACCGATTGCTTTGAAATTTAGGAGACTTAAAATTAGAAGTCCGGATTAAATAATATGGTACTTTTTATCCCGGAAAAAAATTATATTCACGAGGGAAATCTAAAAAGCGCAATATAACCGAACACCACGCGAGCGAAGCCGCGGGCGGAAAGCTAGTTTATAATAAATTACCAAATAGTTTACAAGAATCACCTTTGACATTATTTAAGAAAATGCTTTTTTAAACTTTTGTTATCAAAGAATTACCTACTATAGTATTAAGGACTATTTAGAAGATAATTCGATAGAATCTGGATAGTGTAATTTTAATAATAAATTTGCACGCCTTAACGGCAGGATACGCTGAAAAAAATGCACTGTAACCCTTTTTACCGTATTTTAGCAAATAAACATTTTTGATTTGATTTGATTTGAATCTCTAGTCAAAAAATAACACACCCTTTGAAGATGATAAGGGAGACATAGAGATTACACTTGACATAGCTCGTAGAGCCGATAGTTAATGGGGCAGAAAGGCTCTTGAATAGCGACCACGTACCGGTAAGCGCAGCGTCGGACGTCCACCGACTAGGTGGTCGGATGATAGATGGAAGATATCATCCGACCACCGTGTTGTTCCTGGTGATGTGTTATTCCTGGTTACAAGCCATATGTGTGCCAAATCACTATCCTCGATTGATTTATATGAATACGAAGAAGTTTTACGTCAAGAAGTCATTAAATGAACGCAAGGATAAATGAATTTATAATATTCCAGATCGATGAACTCAAAAGGAAAACTGCCCCCCGGTTTGTTGCCAACCGCGCTAAAGTTATTCAACCAAAACAGAATTGCGTCTCAACCAAACCAAAACTTTACTTATGTTTCGTATCGCTCTAACCTTTTGTCAGAATCTGTCAAAAGGTTAACTGGATCACAATTGGAATGTAACCGCTGTCAAATGAAAATGTTGAAACATAGCTAACTTTTTCTGTGCCGTGTTAAACTTACGTCTAAACGATAGGATTTACTTATAATTTGTTTAGTTTCAATTATTATAATATATGTATCGAAATGACTCATACATTGATTTTACTTCAATCGAAGTTAAAACTTTAGCGCGATACGAAATGGGATCAAAACTAAACCACAACTTTAACTGAATTAGATACGAACAAGAGTTTAACTTCTACTATTTTATTTAGCACGATTGCCCACCAAAACCCTTATAAAATCATTTCGTTGTCTGTGTGAACCCTTTTTCTCAGAAACGCGTGGAGTTATCAAGTTCATATATTAAATATTCAGGATTGCCACTGAAACAGTAAAACAATCTAAATCAATCAATCTAATGTTTGCTCAAAAAACTTTGTATCTAATGGTGTTGTTTTAAATTTTATTTTTTAGTTTTTTATTTTGTTGCTAAATTTTATTAGATTTGTTTTAATTACATTTTATTTATTATATGTGTAAGTTTCCAAAATGTATGTCGTGAAAGGTATCCTTTCTGCCGCATTAGGTTAACCTGTAATCAAATCAAAATCAAATCATTTATTTCGGAGAATATCCATAGTTAACAACTAAAGAGACTTATAAACAAAACACAAACTTATAAACTAATATACCTAACAAACAAGAACCTCACACGGCAGTAATATGTCTGCCGCAGCATTGCTGGATGTACAGACAATCCAGTCGGTTGGCAATCATCGCGAGGACGGTGTTGTCGCTGCCCCGCACTCTGTGCACCAGAGACGCGCACCGCTTACGCATTGTGGCGTGAAAGCAGTCGGTACGAGCCTCTGCGAACATGCCCGAGGCGCTGCAGTGGCGAGGCAGCCTCAGCACCGCCCTAAACGCATTATTGAACTGGACGCGGAGGGCGCTATATGCTGCACGGGTATAATCAGCCCACAGGCTGCACGTGTAATGGTAGTTAGTGTATGATTAAATAAATAAATAAATAGATAACATAAATCAACGCAATCAAAAGATGTGGCCGTTTATTTTCCGTTTAAGCTGCAGATTTTGATAGTCGCATGGGAACCGAGACTGAACTCGAATCATGGCGTGTTGCACACGTATAGGAATAAATTTAGATTTGAAGTCACGACAGTGAATTTATACGAAACCCTTGCAAGTCGGACTCGCTTTTCACATCATCATCATCAACCTTTTTACCGTCCCACTGCTGGGCACAGGTCTCCTCTCATACAGAGAAGGATTGAACGTAATCACCACCCTTGCTCAACGTGGATTGGCGATTTGAGACTGAAAGTCCAGGTTTCCTCAAGATGTTTTCCTTCACCTTTTAATCAATCATTGGCGTTCAAGATATACTTAGAAAGTACATATAACTTTAGAAAAGTTACATTGGTACTTGCCTGACCTGGAATCGAACCCGCGCACTCACACTTGAGAGGCTGGTGTTTTAACCACTAGGCCAACACGACTTCAAATGAAAATCCGACCTTTACTTGGTGTTTTATCTCACACCTACGCCGGGGGTCGCGGGAATGTTCCTTCCAGAAATATCTAGGTATACAACCTCAGATGAGGTCGCGTGCAACTGGCATCTAACAAATTACTTCCGTGTCGATATCTAACGCGCCATTTATCTTTCGTTCAACGCCTATTCCCTCTATACATACTCACCTACATGGAGACAAAGCGAGAACTTATAATTGACTTGTATTGATTTATTAGGTAATTGTGTAAAGTTGTATAGTTTGTATATGGAAGAAGAGGAAATACACTGTGAGGAAAGAAAACTGTTGCGCCCTTAATTACAAACTAAACTAATTTTAAGTTAAATGCATCTTGTTCTTTCTATTTGATTAAAAAAACCCACACACAGACACACATCCGTTCGACACAGAAACAGAACCGACACAGATCCGTTCGTGTGTGGAGTACTGCAGCCACATTTGGGCTGGTGCTGCCAAGTGTCACCTGGCCACTTTGGATTCAGTGGAGAGACGTGCAAAGAGGCTGATTGGTGACCCTGATCTAACTCGAGTTGGTCTCCAAAGCCTAGAGCACAGGCGTAGAGTAGCCAGCCTTTCGGTGTTCTACAGGATGCATTTCGGGGAGTGTGCGATGGAATTGCATGATTTAATTCCCCCATCTCCGTTCCACCAGCGGACGACCCGTCGTACGGCTGGTTTCCACCCTTACGTTGTTAACACCACTACGATCCGGACGAAGCGTTTCGCCTCCTCCTTTATACCGCGTACATCGAGGGACTGTAATAATTTGCCAGCGGCGGTGTTTCCGTCGGACTACAATTTGAGTGTCTTCAAGGCTAGAGTGAATAGGCTCTTATTAAACTAGTGCGCTTTACCATCAACGATTGCGTCACTGCTTACCATCAGGCAGGATTGCGGTCAAGCGCTAGTTTATAATATATATATATATATATATAAAAGCAAAAAGCGGCCAAGTGCGTGTCGGACTCACACGCAAAGGGTTCCATACCATTGATTTATGAAATTAAAGGATTTAAGTTATTTGTATGACATATTACGCAGTAATAAGCGGTTTACGATTTACGAGGTATTAAAAAAAACTTTTTTCCACTTTGGAAGCGTCTGTCACGCAAACTGATCGGTTTGGAAAAAAATATTTTAGAAACCTTGACATCATTTTTGAAGACCTATCCATAGATGCCCCCACACGTATGTGTTTGATGAAAACAAAATTTTTGAGTTTCAGTTCTAAGTATGGGGAGCCCCCAATATTTATTATTATTTTTGTTTATTTTTGCATCAAAATCTTAATGCGGGCCATAGAATACATCTTCCTACCAAATTTCAACAGTATAGCTCTTATAGTTTCGAGAAAAAAATGGCTGTGACATACGGACGGACAGATGGACTGACAGACATGACGAATCTATAAGGGTTCCGTTTTTTACCATTTTGCTTCGGAACCCTAAAAACGGACAAAAGATAAATATTAATTTAGTCCTGTTAAATTTTGACGGTTAGACGTGACAGTTTAGACGCTATTAAAAACCTGGAAATTATAAAAACGTACATTTATGACAGCATATTCCCATATTTACGCGGGACGCCGCCAGTGTTTAATGATATTAATATAATTTTGACAAAGTGTTCTTCAAAATGAAAATTGCAAGCCCTGGAATACTGAAAGAGTAATTAAATTCCTCTTTCCATTTAATACTGTAGGTACGCATGTCATTAAAACTTCACCTTATTATGTAATAGAATACATTTTCGACTAACACATTTTAACGACAAATCAGGAGTAATCTAACTAGTCTAAAGCCTTAATTGGTAAATGAAATATCCAACACAAAAAAAAAATCAATTTGACCTAGTACTTCTTGAGATTAATGCGCTTAAGAGGTCCTTTCTCTATACAAACGTATTCCGCTGTTTTCTTCGTGGGCAATGCTTTTAGAGCAATTTTTTTCTAAGATTTTACACCGTGATTATACGTGCCCCTATCATTTGATATTTTCCGAAATTTGATTAATAAAAGAAACAGGAATTTTGAAAATCACGAAAAATAACCCATTACCGTAATGTTTTGATTTAAAAATAATTGAGATCTGTTGTGTTTTGAAAAAGAAAACAGCGGAATACGAAACGTCTTTTGGTCAACGTTTTTGTAGGTAAAATCAGCCTGATCTGCAACTGTCCTTTTCGCACTTTACCGGGAGAGGTTGGAAGCAGCGCAACGGCATTAGTTTCTTCAAATACCTATTTTCCAAATTCCTCGGCACTAGAGTCCCCTCTTAAACCAACAAACTGTTCAGCTTTTCGATATTTAGTATAGGTACATTTCAAAATAAGAACAGAACAAAATGGCTGCCACACAACCTTTTTGTGTCATATTTGCATAAAACTATACATTGTCATATGTTGTCCTCTTTCATGCGTTAACAAGATTTATGTTGATGTAAAATAAATATATATTTGGCACACATTACTAACGGCTCCCCGTTGAATGTTATGGCTGCAGCCCATGAGACATATAAAGTATTGGTTAAGTGCGAATCTCACTGAGATGTATGGTTCGAAAGAAAATGACACTGTTTTCAACTTTAACGCTTTTGTTGCTTTTCGTTACCTTTTATGTAGTTTTACCACCAATGTAATTTAACCATTGTTATCAATGTATTATAATAACGAGCATCCTTGACTCGCTACCAGAGCGGACGTATGTGATGAATGATATTCATATGAATTTATGATATTCCTACGAGAGGCAAAATCCATAATCCATACTAATATTATAAATGCGAAAGTAACTCTGTCTGTCTGTCTGTCTGTTACGCTTTTCCGCTTAAACCTCTCAACCGATTTTGATGAAATTTGGCACAGACAATCGTTAGACCCTGAGATAGAACATAGGCTACCTTTTATCCCGGAAAAAAAATGATGTTCCTGAGGGAAATCTAAAAAGCGCGATATAACCGAACTCCACGCGGGCGAAGCCGCGGGCGGAAAGCTAGTAATATTATAAATGCGAAAGTAACTCTGTCTGTCTATCTGTCTGTCTGTTACGCTTTCCCGCTTAAACCTCTCAATCGATTTTGATGAAATTTGGCACAGACAATCTTTAGACCCTGAGAAAGGACATAGGCTACCTTTTATCCCGGGAAAATTTGATATTCCCGAGGGAAATCTAAAAAGCGCGATAGGTACAACCGAACTCCATGCGGGCGAAGCCGCGGGCGGAAAGCTAGTCTACGATAAATTCTATGCATGTCGATATCTGGTTTTTCTACTGTGGTTGCGTTTCAGGGGAAAAAAAGGATCTACACAACAGAAATAATATTGTTATGAGTGCACCTTATGTCAATGGCATAAAGTTCAATATTGCGTGACATACCTTACGTAAATTTTAAGCCCTATATCTTGAGACCTTGGCATTATAGAGGTAAGAACTGAAAATGCATTGCTAGACCTAAGATGACTCCCTATCAAACGGTACGGTTTCAACAATATTGACAACGAAGGGTCAACATTGAAATTAATAGAAACATCGTTTTCTGTGAACCGCAGTTACTAAACAGGAACATTTTCAGAATGGAACGTTATTATTATTACTTCAAGATAGATCTAGAACGTTCCATGCTTGCGTATATGATGTGACTTAGCACACCAGTCAATAGATAATATCAATTGGTGCATCAAAATATTCAAGGATTTATGAACAAAGATTTAGAGGTAGATTTATTTATAAACCATTATGGTATTGATATTATTTGTATAACCGAACATTGGCTAAAAAGTCACCAGTTCTTGTTCAATTTTAAGAATCACCAGGTTGGTAGTTCGTTTAGCAGAATAAATGCTATACATGGTGGCTCATTAATTTTAGTTAGTAACATGCTCAAATTTAAAAATCGTAAAGACATTGTGAGCCTGTCTGTTGAACGAACAGCTGAAATTGCTTGTATAGAGTTGGAGGGCTTCATTGTGTTAAGTGTGTACAGACCCCCTTCAGGATTGTATGACTGCTTTGAAAAGGTAATGGATGAAGTTTTACACAAGATTTGTGTTTCAAGCAAAGCCATTATCGTTTGCGGTGATTTTAATGTTAATTTATTAGAGAACTCTGGTTATTGTAATAAAATTATAAGTCTATTTCAGTCCTACAATCTTGTAAACCTATTTTTGGAGCCCACGAGAATAACACCTACTTGTGCCACGTGCCTAGATAATATTTTTACAAACATAATACCAAGCCACAAAGAAGTTGTAAATTTACTTGATTCTAATCACTGCGGACAAAGGATTACTATTCCAAACCATAGTAAAAAAGTGACCAAAAAGGATATCACTGTTAACCCCAAAACTGAAAGCCGCTTGGAGGTTTTTAGATTTAATCTCATTAATAAATTGCCAGTCTTATCCAGTGCTGTTAATGCTGATCCTAATCATCTCTATGACAATTTTTTTAATATATACTGTAAGCTATTTGATTCCACCTTTGTTTCCAAGACTATCTCTGTTAATAGTAACGCATCTTTCTCTGATTGGGCTACCATCGGTATTCATAAAAGTAGAACTCGGCTTTATGAACTGTATAATGAGAGAATTTATATTAACACTGTTGAATTCAATTTGTACGATAGAAAATATTCAAAATTATTTAAACAAGTTTGTTATATGGCCAAGTCACGTTACTTGAGTTCAAAGATAAAAAACAGTGGCAATGTAATTAAAACGACTTGGAAAATTATTAATAGTGAATAGGAAAGGTCCAGTGATAGAAATACTGACTATAGCCTGTCTATTAATGACAACATAATTAAATCAGACTCGCAAGTCTCTGAGGCATTTGAAAATTTCTTTTCGGATATTCCTGTTTCAACTACTAAATCCCTAAACCCATCACCTTCTGTTGCCAAGTCTTTGCTTAAAGAAAATGTTAATGTTTGTGATTCGGAGTTTCATTTCGAATATGTTATCAGTAGAGATATAATTAAAATCTTTCACACTCTAAATGTAAAAAAGACTGCTGACCTATGGGGTCATTCGGTGGAAGTTGCTAAGTCTATTATTGATATTGTGGCACCCACTCTAGCTGATATCTTTAATGCTTGTGTGACTGAGTACTGTGGAGAGTTTCCTGATCTCATGAAGAATAGCAAAATAATACCTTAGTTTAAATCAGGTAGTACATCAGACCCCACAAATTATAGACCTATTTCTGTACTACCTACCTTTAATAAAATTTTTGAGAAATTAATTTTAAACCAAATGCAATTTTTTTTTAATAAACATAAATTATTACATAGCAAACAGTTCGGTTTTACAAGGGGTCGTTCAACTACTGATGCCGGTGTTGAACTTCTAGGACATATTTATAATGCATGGGAGGATAAATGCGATGCCTTGGGCATCTTTTGTGATTTGTCCAAGGCATTCGATTGCGTTCTTCACGATACATTAATCAGGAAACTCCGCCACTACGGGATCCGGAACTCTGCACTGGATCTTATTACATCTTACTTGAGTGGTAGGATTCAAAGCGTTGACGTTAATGGAAAAAGATCTTCTGGATCTTTAGTAACAATGGGAGTCCCACAGGGGTCAATTCTTGGTCCTTTTTTGTTTCTTATTTACATCAATGACCTGCCGTACCTAATAAAGGATAACCACGATATAGTGTTGTTTGCAGATGACACTTCACTTCTATTTAAACTGAAACGTCAGCAGCAGGTTACTGATGATGTAAATAGCGCGATCTCCAAAGTAGTCCATTGGTTTAATGTTAATAATTTACTCTTAAACGAGAAAAAAACCAAATGCATTAAGTTTACTCTACCTCACGTTAGGCAGGTGGAAACTAAAGTGTTGATAAAGGGCGAAGAATTGAAATCTGAAGACAGCACAGTATTCTTGGGTATAACTCTGGATGCTAAGCTTCAATGGGGTCCACATATAGAAAAATTGTCAAAAAAACTAAGTTCTGCTGCATACGCAGTTAGAACAATTCGTAATTTGACTGATGTTGAGACGGCCCGTTTAGTGTACTTTGGCTATTTCCATAGCGTAATGTCGTACGGCATTCTGTTGTGGGGAAATGCCGCCGATATTCAAACAATATTTGTTTTGCAGAAACGAGCTGTTCGTGCAATTTATAAATTAAGTCCGAGACACTCTCTCAGAGAAAAATTTAAAGAGATTAATGTACTGACCGTGCCGTCTCAATATATTTATGAAAATCTTTTGTATGCTCATAAAAATATAAAATTGTTTAAAAAATACAGTGATGTCCATAATATAAATACTAGAAACAGGCACAAATTTATTGTACCTACAACAAGGCTCAAGAAAATAGGTGGCTTTTTCAGATGCCAATGTATACATTTTTACAATGGACTTCCAGAGGTGGTTCAAGATCTGAGCCTGAATAAATTCAAATCCTTCATTAAACGTAAGTTGTGTCAGAAAGCATTATATAGTGTGAAGGATTATATTGAGGACAAAAAGGCTTGGGCTTGAGCTGCGTCCGATTTCTGTACACTGATTGTTCTCTGATTTTTCCTCTTGTAGTTTTAATATGTAATTGATTATGTTATTAATTCAAAGCCTGTATTACACACTATGTAGTCAAGCATATTGTACGTTACGGAATTGTATCGCTGACAGAGGTGTTCGGCACTTGTACAGCTACACAGGAGCTAAACTTAGTATTCGGGAACACTGTTGGAGCTGCTGAACCTTGGACAAAACTATCTTAGCATTGTGTAGATTCAATTTCTTAGTATTGTATAATTGCATGGCAAACGTGTGAGCACAATGTACGAATGTGCTGTAAGGCATTTTTTTTGTTGGGTTAGTCTTTTTTATTGACTTGATAGTGCTCTGGCTGTTGAGAGTATGTCATGCTCACTCAAATGTCTCGCTGATGGTGGCGTGTGTGTTGGGTCATTAGGTTCCCTTGAATATGGTTGAGCTGAATGATGCTGATCCATTCGTCATGTTCGTGAACAGACGCCGTCGGAGGGACTGGTCATCTCTTAGCTGCCACGGCGTATTTTAATTTCTGAATTGATTTTTGTTGTGTTTTCATAATGGACGCTCTCGGCGTACAATTTATTTCTGCATCGTTCTCACACGGTTGATTTCAACATGAATGATGTAATCAAATATTTGTAACAATAGCTTGAAAATTTAAAAGAGTGTCCATGGAGTTTCTTGCCCGTTCTTCTCCATAGGTACCTACTCTTTGGAATGGGCGACTAGCTTCATCTTATTGACTGACCGACCTTCTGACAATTCAAAAGTGCCTGTAACTGGTTTATTTGAAATAAATGCTTTGATTTTGATTTTTGATTTTGAGTCAGTTTGCATTTGACTATCGAAGCGAAAATACATAATAACATGTAAGTGCAACGAGTACTTCGAGGTCTACATTAGGTGACTTTTGTAGTGTTGTTGTGTGTGTACGACACGAACTTTATGGACATCAGGGAAAACTTCGATGCGACATTCAGCTTCGTTCTACTTTTCATTGCCTACTCTCAACTGTACCTTCGTTGTCAATAAACCTCATAACCGGTCATTTTAGTACCACAAAACAGTAACAATATACATAATTGTATGAGAATATCCCCGTACATACCGCCCGATTCCGCATGTATAAGGTAGCCAAGAGGCCCACACTCTTTCTACCATAAAATTGTTTATAAAAACGCTTAAGAGGCCCGTTGTCTACCCAAGCAAAACAGATTAATGCGGGCCGCACCCTGTACCTACAATTATTAAAGGAACAAGACTTTCCTTTATAAAACCCATGGCTGATAGAAAAGCCCCATGTATGAATGTTATGTAATAAACCGGCCATTATATTCTCAACACATATATATGTATATACAATATGTAAAGAAAACCCTGTCCGACCGATAAGGATAATAAAGGGTAGGTAAACACTTGACCAAATATAATATAAAATTTTACATAATCATCATACATAGTAACAATACTAATGAATTTTGAAATAATCCTTTTTTCCCGGGAATTAATTCCAATTTCCCCGAAATTAGGTAATTTTTAAAAAAGTGACAACACCGGTATTATTATAAGCGAATAGCGACGCGACCACGTCACAGATGCCCCGTGGCCTGTCCCCCGCCGCCCGCGGAAGGGATGGCTTACCGCACATGTATTAAGTTACCTCTTTTTGCGAAATAATATTAATTTTTTTAGGGGGATTTTTTTTAAGTTTTGCCTGTCTTTGTGGACATTAGTAGAATCAGTTATCGATACCTAACAATACCTTCACGGATCGGACAGGGTTTTCTTTACATATTGTATATGATGATTATATTCTTAATAAGAGGAGTTTCAGTTAAGTTTCTTATCTGTTTTCCATAGCAGCCTAATACTTTGAAATTGGCAATTAGCTTCATGTTTTTGCCTGACTGACGAAAACCCCTTACCGATTCAAAAGTTTGAATTATGTACCTTGATTGTTCAACTATCGAGTAGGGTTCGAGGATAGTTGTTGAGTTAAAATTCGGAGAAATTTGAGCTGACAATGTTCAATGGACGGATATTGGATATTAAAGTGGACGCCTAATCTCAAGAGCATTGTGACGTCTGGATGATGATGAAATAAGTTTTTTTTATCATGAAATAAGTAGTTTATATCGCAGTTTTAGGGCAATTCAAATAAAGGCCTGAATAATTGATTTATTTAAAGTTAATTAAAATGGAGCAGCATCAATTAACTTGGACTTTGAAATTAACATTAATTAATTTGGAGATAAAAATGTTTCTTCGAAACTGACATGGAACAATGGATTCCATCACATACTTTCTTTCACAGAACACAAGACATATAATGTGTATGTATTCATCATTTCAGCCGAAAGACGTCCAACTTCGAGAAAGAGGTCAATCGTCGAATCCAAGTCGGCTGGCTGCTTTCGAGAAGCTACGTAGAATCTTCTCGTCCGAAATACCGCAGTGTCTCAAAACAAAAGTCTTCGACCAGTGTATGCTACCAGTGATAACATATGGAACTGAGACGTGGTCATTAACAATGGGCCCTATAAGAAAGCTCAAGGTCTCTCAAAGGGTAATGGAGAGGGCTATGCATGGGGTTTCACTGCGTGATCAAATCAAAAATTAGGAGATCAGCAGAAGAACGAGAGTAACTAACATAGCCGGATGAATTGCAATACTTAAGTGGCTGTGGGCCGGGCACATTTCTCGTAGGACCGATGCCCGATGGGGCATCGAGACATACATGCATAATCTTATTCAATTCATCCTCAAACATATCACATTCAGGTGATGGTATCAATAGTTTAGGTTCCAACTGTAACTAATTACGTGCGAGGCGAATTGAGTAACTAAGCCGGGGCATGCCGACCGAATAGGTTAGTTTAGAATCGTAAACAATCGTATACGAGCTGAGAGAGAGAAGCCAGAGAAGAGAGCAATGCGAGGCAAGCATTGATTCCAACAGGCGGTTAACTAAACGGCAATTTTAACTAGTTGGTTGCATCATACATATTTATAATGTCTTATTTAAACTAATAATAATAATAAACGTTTATTTTTTCCACAACATAATTATACATAAGTTTAACACAAAATTAAGTATACAAGATATAATGATGTAGTGGAAACTGGAGCCTGTACTAGGACAACCTGTGTTACAGGTCTCCAGGCCTCCTGACTACACGGTCGTGTCACAATTAATACAAACGTATACTAACAGATGACAAAGATTATGGGATGAAAGAAAATTTTCAAAAAATGCAAAAAGGAAAACACAAAGTAAATAATTATGTAATTTAAAAGATTAGACAGAAAAGTAGGGTATGTTCGTGTCGATGTTTGAGTGTGGGTGTGGATGTATGAGTGTGGCTGTGGTTATGAAGTCTATTTGTGAAGTGTGTATGTGTGTGTGTGGGAGTGTGTGTGTGTGTGTGTGTGTGTGAAGTTGTCAAGTTGCTTATTATAAGAACACTTCCAAGAGTCTCTCAGTGGCATCATAATCGTGAAATAGAAGCCAATTTTGGACTTTTGTTTTACAATTGAAAAAGGATAAGGAGTAGATAGAAATGGCTTTATTGACTTTGTTGTAAAGATAAGGACCCAGGAAACAAAAGAATCTACGACTGAAGCTGGTTTTAAACGACTTAGATTTACAGACTGTGTGTTTGCGTCTCTTAGTGAGGAATTCAACAGGATTGTATGAAAGTTGGGTATGTTTACGTAAAATGGTATTCAAAATGAATAATTGCCGAACTGTCAGTACTTTACACTGCTCGTAAAGTTCTTTGGTTGGAAAGAGAAAGGGAAGTTTACGACTAACTTTAAAAACGGCTCTGTGAGCTCTCTCCAACTTCAGCATGGATGTCTTTGGGGCTCCTCCCCAAGCCTTTATGCAATATGATAAGATTGACTGAACTAGTGCATAATATACGGTGTCTATAATCTTAGTTTCCGCCACATGGCGAAGGTTCTTGAAAACGTATATCAATTTTCGTATTCTCATTGTAAGTAAATCGATGTGTGGCTGAAAGCCAAGACGATCGTCAATCTGAATTCCCAAATATTTGATACCAGCCGTTTTTTTGAGAGTAGGACATGAGCAGGGTTTGTTCTGTTGGAGAGAATAAATGTGTGATGTTTTGGTAAGATGGGATTTCGTGATTTCTCAATATAAAGGGGATATACATGGATTTCGACACATTAAGTGTAAGTTTATTATTTTTTAGCCACTCTGCTACCATGTCAAAACCAATTTGGGCATTTAGAAAGACTTTCTCCCATGAGTCCGCGTGGAAAAGCAAATCTGTGTCATCCGCAAAGGTAATTATCCTGCCACCACGCAACTTGAGGTTACACACGTCGTTAATATACGTCAAGAATAATGTAGGACCTAGGATGCTGCCCTGCGGTACCCCATACGTGATGTCAAGATCATCACTGCACATATCACCAGCCCTTACTCTCTGCCTGTGATTTGTGAGGTAATCAGAAAGCAGGTCAACTTGCTTGCCTCTCACTAAAAGGCCCTCCAGCTTCTCGAGGAGCAAGGGGGCAGAGACTGTGTCGAAAGCCTTAGCCAAGTCCAGAAAGATTGCCAATACCTTTTGATTACTATCGAGATTAGTAGAAATAAAGTGTACCAGTTCTCGGACGGCATCACTAGCTGATATTCCAGATCTGAAACCAAACTGAGAAGGTGAACTAAAACTATTAAAAAACTAAATTATTAGGTCGATTTTTTCCTCCACAATGACTAGTAATGTGCTCAAGAGACTGACGATATTTCCACGTTGGATGGAAACCCCCGGCCAAAGAAAAACTGTACTTTAAATATAAAGCTGAAGAGTTTTTTTTGTTTGTTTGTTTAAAGGCGATAATCTCAAGAACTACTGGTCTCAGTTGAAAACATTTTTTGCGTTGAATGGCCTATTAACCCAGGAAGGCTGTAGGCCATTTAACATCACGATGCGACCAATAGGAGCGGAGCATATAAAAATAAGACAAATATTAATCCTTATCCAAATAAATTAATAGTATTTAATTGTGCATTAATATATTATTGTGTCTTTAGAAATCGACTCTTTTGGGGTTAAAATAAAATCTTCAAATAACTTATTACACGCAAACGAACTGAATATTTTGGACAATTTCAACTCGACAGCCGTTTTGTATTCGTACACTTTTAAATTTTAGCTAATTAGGTATTCATTTTAATTTTAATATTAAGCAACAAGGGCTCATAGTTTTAGTTAACTTAAGAACTATGTTCGTATATTGTGATGTGTGTATAGTGTTAATACGATAGCTTGATATGTTGTTTATTTTGTGTGTGTATGTGAGTGAGTGTGTGTGACATGTTAATCTGTTTATGGGGCATGCAATACTAACCTTTGAGAAATAGTTACAATCACTCTAGATTATAGAACAAAGTTATTATAAACTAGCCGCCGCCAGCGACTTTGATTGCGTAGAGTTAGTAATGATTTTACGAAAACCTTCCTGGATTAATAGGCTATCCAACGCAAAAAGAATTTTTCAAATTAGACTAGTAGTTCCTGAGATTAGCGCATTCAAACAAACAAACTCTTCAGCTTTACATATTAGTATAGAGTACAGATATTTACCTACAATGTAAACAATTGTTGGTTGTCCAATAAATTAAAATAAAATACTGAGTTCACATATTACTTTACTCACAAGATTTTATCGTGGTCATCCAAATCGTAAAGCCTTGTGTCATCAAAATGTACTCAAGATCCTCAGCAACTACAATATATTTTACGGTCAATTCATAAACTGGTGATTGGTACCATTTTTACGACCGTTCTTATTACTTTACCGATTTATTCATGAGAGTCCAACACTAGACTGGCTTCAAAGAGTAAAAAAGGTTTTTGATTCTAATTTCTCGATAAAAAACTTACATTCATTGACAGACGAGGCGTTGCTTAAACTTTTGTGTGTATCACTTCATACACATAATCAGCCTGTAATGTTCCTACTGTTGGGACACAGGCCTCCTCTCGGTGAAAGGGAGTGGGCCGTAATCTACCACGCTGGCCCAGTGCAGGTTGGAAGATGTCACATGTCTTAGATTTATTTTTTTGGTTCTAGGATATGCCGGATTTCTCACGATGTTTTCCTTTACCGTTTTGAGAGCAGTGGTGATAAAATAATTTAAACAAAGTAAAGCGCCTGAAGAGGTTCGATACTACTACCTACAACCTGTAAGTCGCGGCCCACACCACTAAGCCACTGCTGCTCTCATTTACTCTGCTTGTTTGTTTCTTTATATAATTATAAACTAGTGTTTAACCTTAATCCCGCCTGATGGTAACCAGTGATGCAATCGTTGATGGTAAAGCGCGCTAGTTTATTAAGCTTATTTACTTAAAAAAAACTCAGTGAATAGGAAGGAAGACGGCAGTTGAGAGAGACAACATTTTGTGCATCGTACCCGGCACACATCGCGACACAACTGCTCAGACCTATCCTCCGTATAGCTTTACCAGACATCATGCCAGGATACGACGAATAACTTGGCCGCAAGGCTTTGTCTGGTGGGTGTTAACTTTTGCCGGCAGTCGATATTATGGTCTACCACAAGCCTGCCTATGAGTCGGCCTGTTTGTGCATGACATTTTGCAAAAACTTTACTTTTGTAACAAAAATCGGATCTAAAAATGAATTTTTCAAATAATCTCTGTAGGGGATTTAATAAGAGGTGAAAGATCGGTAATTTTTCCGATGGAAAATGTAATCCGCTGTTGGTTTTAACAGAAAGAAAATACATTTATTTCCGGAAAGCATGACGCATATATGTAGAATAAAACATTAGCTATTTAATTATTTAAAAGTACTAGCTGCTTACTGCTGTTTCGTAAGTTATAATCCAGTGGAAATATGGCATTTAAAAGTGTCCTATATGTCAACCTTGCTTATATGTGTGCCTTACTTTATTCAAATCTTTTATAGCGTTTGTACACTTACAAACATCCATCCTTCCATCTATCCAACAAACATTCATCATCATCATCATCATTATCTCAGCGCTAATCCCAGTCGCATCCGAAGCTTTTTACATGCTTTTTATTACTTGTATGTTTGCTTGCTTGCTTGCTTGTTTGGTTGTTTGTTCGTCTCTAATTTTTTGCACTATGAGTGAGCGGCTCATTACTGTAAAATGTCCCACCGTTTTCAATACGTTCGTTCGTTCGTTTCTTTTTTAAAAAAAATATCGAACTAAAAAGATGAAAATAAATGTAGTTAAAAATAATTAAAAAAAAAAAGCGTGATAAGCGTCTCACGCTTTTTTTTAAATTATTTTTAACTTTTTAGTTTGATAAACTACAATTTTTTTACGTTTTTTAAACCACATTTATTCAGCTTTGGAGTCTGGGGTCCGCTGTACCAGTCTAAGTGCTGATTTTGGCTAAACTTCGATATTTTCCATGAAACGACTACCGCCTGATCTCCACAACCCAAAGGCGATACGAAGCATTGCAGTTAGACCAATCGTTAGACTTTTGAGGGCTCCAACAACCCGTAACGACTGCCACTAGATGTTCGTATGGCAACTGGGACCAACGGCTGAACGTGCATACAAATATTTGAAGGATCGAACCCGCGCCTCCTTGCACAGCAGCCGCGTTCGCTACCGCTACGCCACAAAGGCTGACAAATACTCAACAAAAATTCACGATATAATATAAATAGGCTTAAAATTTCAATATCTACTCCTAGTATTCTCAGACCATCCAACTTTGACGTCAAAACCACGCAGAATACCAGTATCTATCATAATTCCAAATATCATCGCGTATAATACCACACTTCAGACCACGGAACCCTAAACCTACTTCACGTTGCTAGAATACCTCAATTTATAGCTTAGTAAAAATTTATGTCGGTGATTCCTTTTGAGCTGACTGATGCGTCAAGACCCAAATATCCCATGTAATGACGTCATAATCGTAGTGTGGTTACTTCTGAAATGAGAAAAGAACCACAATGGTCATTGGAGGGCATAATGTGTATTTGTATGTTTGTGAGTATATTTTGATGACACGCGTTAATAATAATCTATTTCAGTTTTGTATTTTCGTGAGAGTATCTTCACAGTTTTGGCTATACTGGATTTGTAGCTTATATTGGAAGGCTAATTCTGATACCTACTTACTTAGTTGCTTGTTTTTTTTTATCAGGAGGCATAGATTTATGAAATACCTTAGATGTCGAATCACTACACAGGTTATATGAGTTCATATAATTGTTTATTTTTTACAATGTAAAATTATGGTAAAAATATGTTTGTGTCACGCCCTCTAAGTAAATTTCTCATCAACATTCATTTTCCAAAAGAGAACACAGTCGCATTTTTTTCTCTTCAAATTATCATCTGTTCAAAACACTAAGAAAGAAACGCTACGGAGTTCGTAGACCATTCGTAGCACATAGCTACGCCGTAGACCTTCGCGTAGCATATTACGACTGCAGTAAAATCTTCCATTCATTTTTATCTCTGTAGGCTCAAACGTTATGACATTGCATATACTTCCATATACACCTAAAGGGCTATCGGTTTGAATAACCCAATCTATTTAAAAGGGTACCACCATTTTTGTACTGATACCGATTATTTTTTGCTTTTATCTTTTACGGAGTAAGCAAGTTTGTTGGAATCAATGTATGCGCATATGGATGTTTGTTTATCGGAAACTGTTTCTTAACATTTTGTTAAGGTTTAGTGTCTGCTTTGTTTTCGTGGGAATAGTGGTCGTTAATATCATTGTTGTTATCATATTTGCGTTGCTTCGGGATTATAATATTACTCAACAATATGGCAAAAAACCCTGTCTGGTCCATGAAGGTATTGTTATGTATCGATAACTGATTTTACTAAAGGCTACAAAGCCGGGCTAAAATTAAAAAATACCGCTAAGAATAAATATTATTTCGCATAAGGAGGTAACTTAATACATGTGCGGTAGGCAATACAAGCGCGGGCGAATGGGTAGGACACGCGGCATGCATCGCATCCATCGCTCATAATAATACTGTTGAAAATGGTGTTGTCACCTTTAAAAAAAACAAACAAATTTTGGGGAAGTTGGAATTAATTCGCGGAAAAAAAAGGTTATTTAAAAATTATTACTATTGTTACTATGACGATTATGTTAAATTTCCTATTAGATTTGGTCATGTGTTTACCTAACCTTTATTATCCTTATGGGTAGAATGGGTAGGACTAATTGCTGATTAATTCAAAATATTTTGCTACTTCTATTGATAAAAGTGTATATAAGGCTTGAGCATCTGAATACCCGTAACTAGTACCGTTTAGCAACAAAAATCTACGATTGACAGCAGGACCCAACTCTTCATCATCATCTCATCGTTTATCCCGGTGGCATACGTGGCTTTCGCGTTGGAGCCCGGGGTCTGCTTTCCTGTACATTCTGCTACATATCGCGCGATCTTTAGCATGCTGTGGTAAGAGCTTAAATTGTTAGCACGCATGTTTTGGATGGAAAGGTGTCGAAGTCGTTTTGAAGTCGTGGTGGCCTCGTGGTTAAAACACCAGCCTCTCAAGTATGAGTGCGCGGGTTCGATTCCAGGTCAGGCAAGTACCAATGTAACTTTTCTAAAAGTTATATGTACTTTCTAAGTATATCTTGGACACCAATGACTGAAGGTGAAGGAAAACATCTTGAGGAAACCTGGACTTTTAAGTCTGAAATCGCCAACCCGCATTGAGCAAGCGTGGTGATTACGCTCAATCCTCCTCTGTATGAGAGGAGACCTGTGCCCAGCAGTGGGACGATAAAAAGGTTGATGATGATGATGATGATGATGTTTTGGATATATTATATCTATATATATTTTAATAATATATATTAGTTTTTGTTTAAATAGTGTTATGTGTTTTCACTTTTTCTTGTCATTATTTTAACTAAAGCACCCGCCATCTAATCTCTTCACCACCCGTGGTTGACTGGTAGAGAATGCCTAAGGCATTAAGTTTGCCTCTGTACATTTCTTTGTGCGAAAGTATAAAAAATAATACGTGCGTTCGGCACAGAGAGGTCTTGGTATCTAAGGAAGGTCACCTACCCACAGATGAACCGCGGCAAGCATAGTTTAACCTTATCCTATATTATAATATGTCTTTTCGTCTAATATTTTTCGGTGGTAGGCCATAACATCGGCTGCCGGCAGAAGTTACCACCCACCAGACAAGGTCTTGCCGCCAAGCGATTCGTCGTGTTCCGGCATGACGTCTGGTGAAGCCGTACGGAGGACGAGTCTGAGCAGTTGTGTTGCGATATGTGCTGGATACGATGCGCCTAATATTGTAATGTCGGGAGTTTGGTCGTGAAGAGTCTCCAGATCATTCTCCCTCTGGCGCAGCATCGTTGGTCCTGTTGTTGGGTTTAACATTGCATCACGTCGCTCAACTGCCGTCATCCTTCCTATTCCTTAGTTTTTTAAGTGAATAGGCTTAATATACTAGTGCGCTTTACCTTCAACGATTGCAACACTGCTTACCATCAGGCGGGATTGCAGTCAAGCACTTGTTTATAACTATTATGAAAAAAAAAATGTCGTACAAACCAAATTTTTGAAAATGTATGGACATTCTCCCAGTTACAGAGGATAACTCACGTCTAAAGCACACATACTAAATTACAATGAGTCCAATGTACTAGTTGTACTGGAATACTGCAGTAGGTAATATAAGTACTCTGTGGCACTGCACTGCGACAAGATATGCATATTTTGAGAGCTAAATCACTCTCCGGTTTAGATGTATGGCACGTTGTGTTTTTAGTAGGTGCAGTAAACTATCATACGATTTTTTCTGTCATTTTATTGTTATAGTATACTAGCTTTCCGCCCGCAGCTTCGCCCGCGTGGAATTCGGTTATATCGCGCTTTTTTAGATTTCCCTCGGGAATATCAAATAAATAAAATATATATATTATACCGACAAATCACACAGCTTGACCTAGGTCAAGCTTACTTTCTAAGTACTTACTAAGTATACGTATAGTGTATAAGTATAGTCTGAAATCGCCAACCCGCATTGATGAGGTTGATGAGAGAGAGAGAGAGCAGCGGTAGTCACTGGACTACCGCTGTAGTCCAGTGGTAACTGTAGTAGTAGAGAATTGGCTCTCTCTCTCTCATCAACCTTTTCTTCGTCCCACTACTGGACACAGGTCTCTTCTCATACAGAGAAGGATTGAGCGTAATTGAGAGTAAAAAAAAACAGCAAGTTCGGGCCATTACCACTGGGTAATGGCCCGAACTTGCTGTTTTTTTTTTTTAAGTTATAAGCTAGTGCTTTATCGCAATACCGCCTGAAGGTAAGCAGTAATGCAGTCGTTGATGATAAAGCGCACTAGTCTATTAAGAGCTTAGGCACTCAAAAAAAATTAGTGAATAGAAAGGAAGAAGGCAGTTGAGCGAGGTGCTGCAATGTTAAACCAAACAACACTACCAACGATGCTGCGCCAGAGGGAGATCGATTTGGAGACCATCCACGACCAAACTCCCGACACAACAACATTTTGGCGTATCGTACTCGGCACACGTCTCAATATAACTGCTCAGACTTGTCCTCTGTACGGCTTCACTAGACATCACACGACGAATTGCTTGGCGGCAAGATTTATAATGCGTGGGTTTCAATCCATTTTTTTTTTTTTTTTTTTTTTATAAATTATAAACCAGCGCTTGACCGCAATCCTGCCTGATGGTAAGCAGTGACGCAATCGTTGATGGTAAAGCGCACTAGTTTATAAGAGCCTATTCACTCTAGCCTTGAAGACACTCAAATTGTAGTCCGACGGAAACACCGCCGCGGGCAAATTGTTCCAGTCCCTCGATGTACGCGGTATAAAGGAGGAGGCGAAGCGCTTCGTCCGGATCGTAATGGTGTTAACAACGTAAGGGTGGAAACCAGCCGTACGACGGGTCGTCCGCTGGTGGAACGGAGATGGGGGAATTAAATCATGCAATTCCCTCGCACACTCCCCGAAATGCATCCTATAGAACACCGAAAGGCTGGCTACTCTACGCCTGTGCTCTAGGCTTTGGAGACCAACTCGAGTTAGATCAGGGTCACCAATCAGCCTCTTTGCACGTCTCTCCACTGAATCCAAAGTGGCCAGGTGACACTTGGCAGCACCAGCCCAAATGTGGCTGCAGTACTCCACACACGAACGGACCTGTGCTTTGTATAACATTAGAAGCTGCCCAGGTGTGAAGTACTGCCGGACCTTTGCGATAACGCCAAGTTTCCTGGCAGCCACCCTGGCCTTGGACTCAATGAACCGCCCAAAGTTAAGGTTCGAGGAAATCTCAACTCCCAAGAGCTGAAGGCGGTCGGAACACTCCAAGGACACATTCCGAAAAGTAGGGGCCAAGGTGAACGGGCTCCTTTTGGCGGTGAAAAGACACGCCTGTGTTTTGGCGGCATTGAATGCTACAAGATTGGCATTGCCCCATTCGGAGACTGCCTGCAGTGCAACACTCGTTCGCTCAACCATGGCCTCTCTTTCGGACCGGATTGATTCCCTACTAGCCCGAGCATCCGGCAGGTATCTCTCTACAACTGTGCTGTCATCTGCATACCCATAGATACCGGGCATCAGCAGATCGTTAATATGCAGCAGAAACAGAGTTGCAGAGAGAACAGACCCTGAGGAACACCGGCATTAGTTGACATGGGCTCAGAAGAGCATCCGTCGACAACAACTCGGAGGGACCGTTCAGTCAGGAAGTCTTTTACCCAGCCAGTCAGGCTAGGGGAAACGCCGTACGCTGGAAGCTTACTCAAAAGGCCAGCGTGCCAAACCCGGTCGAAGGCCTTCGAGACATCAAGGGAGACAGCAATCGCTTCCCCATTCTTCTCGAGGGCCTCGCCCCACAAGTGAGTGGCATACACTAGTAGGTCCCCAGTTGACCGATTGCGGCGAAACCCGTACTGTCGGTCACTGAGGAGATCGTTACCTTCCAGGTATGCCAAGAGGCGCGAGTTCAATACACGCTCCATAATTTTGCAAAGTATGGAGGTGATCGAATCCATGCAGGCGTCCACGGACAATGGTCCCTTTGAAGGATTTAATGTGGAAACCAAAGAAACCATGCAGACGTTTTATTTTTATGTAAATTATTTCACCAGCACTCGCGCCGCTCTCTAAACCTTGAAGGAAAACATCTTGATACCAACATGTCTTAGAACTAAAAAATCTAAGATATTTGAACTACCATCTCCTGAACCCGTGTGGTGGATTGCAGCCCAGACCCTCTTACAAAGAGATTGCCCGGAAATTAATATAGTAATGAAGAACGTATTATTAAACATTTACAACTTCTAAAATTAGTGCCATGCCCGAACTAGGTTTATGAAACCTGTGTTTCAGGCCATCATTTTACATTATCAGTAAGTAATTAACATAGATTTTTTTATTTTACAAATTACACAGATTGAGCTAGCCCCAAAGTAAGTTCGAGACTTCTGTTATAGGATACTAACTCAACGATACTATATTTTATAATAGATGCATATATAGATAAACATCCAAGACCCAGGCCAATCAGGAAAACATCGTTTGCCATCATGACCTGGCCGGGGATCGAACCCGGGGCCTCCACCTCGCAGGCAGGCGTGTTGACCACTGCGCCACGGAGGACGACGAATATAAGTATAACATAAAACTGACATGGAACAGTGGACTCCCTCGTATGTATATTGTCTCTCAGAGAACATCAAACATATACGCATGACGTTTATTCATTCATCCGCAAACACATCACTTTCGGAGTTGGCAGACGGAAAATGAAATACAGCCTGTAACAGAAAAGTGTGGTGAAATGTAAGGCTTGTAATAATTATAAACTAGTGCTTGACTGCAATCCCGCCTGATGTTAAGCAGTGATGTAATCTTTGATGGTAAAGCGCACTAGTTTATTAAGCCTATTTACTTAAAAAACTTAGGAATAGGAAGGATGACGGCAGTTGAGCGAGGTGATGCGATGTTAAACCCAAGACCAACACGACCAGCGATGCTGTGCCAGAGGGAGTTTGATCTGGAGACTCTCCACGACCAAACTCCCGACACAAAAACATTTGGCGCATCGTATCCGGCACACATCGCAACATAGCTGCTCAGACCCGTCCTCCGTACGGCTTCACCAGACATCATGCCGGAACATGATGAATCGCTTGGCGGCAAGACCTTGTCTGGTGGGTGGTAACTTCTGCCGGCAGCCAATGTTATGGCCTACCACCGAGGCACATCTGGGCAAAATCTAAAACGCAATTTATTACGTAGCTTTAAAATTTATTAGCGTCTATAGTAGTAATTAAACTTAATAAAAACAATGAAAAACTATCTAATTAGATTTTGGGTGATGCCTTTTTGAAATTTTGTACATAGATTCTTTATATAAAAATACTGTATGTTTGTTTCGGGTTTCGCATATACAAAAAATAATGTTGTATATATTTTTAGGATCAGGATAGAGATTTAAATAAAGAAAAGTACAACACAAATCAGAAACCATGATTTATAATCAATAACTCAATTTCATAACCTTAAAATGACTTAACACAAACAACCATCAGTTTAACACCATTTACAGCGAAATATCAACAAAATGACCGACTTACTGCAAATCGCACCGACCACCAATTCAACCACCTTAACGTCCAAGAGCTCAGTAGGAAAAGGACCTGTCAATCAGACAGCCGTCTATTTATAATAGATAGGCGTAGATATAGTAGACGTAGGCATAGACAAAGTAGGTGCGAGTTGCTATAAGTCTTCAAACTTCTTTCTGCTAACACGGCCATCTGACCGTGCACCGTCCTCGGCTGCATCAGCACCAGCAACATCTTCATCTGAAGCACTGAAGTACGTCGATCGTCTGCTCGCCAACTTCATCTGGGAGACTGGCGGGCGTACTCGAAGCACCAGAGGGTCCAGCAGGAGTATCTGGAGGCTAACCAGCATCATCGGGGTTGTCGTCATCGCATCTGCATGAAAACCAAGTCATTAAATAATCATGACGACATTTGAGATTGCCTATTCTTTCATTCTTCGCACATTCAAGGCCCTCATACAAAATTACACTGTCGAACAAGATAAAGACACTTCACTTTCAAAAGTATGCATACTTCTTCAGACACATGTCTCTTTCTTGCTCATACTTGAACTTGCAAGTTCCCCACGTTAAAAACGTGTACCCAGGACTCAGCCTGCCAGGACAGCGCCTGATACGCATACATAGTACACGTAATCCGGGACAACACCCGATGCGCATTCATAGAACACGACTTCCAGGACAACACCTGAGCGCACACACAGTACGCTTAACACGGGACAACACCCGACACCCACACTGGGCACACATCTGCCTTAACCAGGCTACATCCGCCTTAACCAGGCCACATCCGCCTTAACCAGGCCACATCCGCCTTAACCAGGCCACATCCGCCTTAACCAGGCATTCAGGAACCAGGAGGACAGCTGTCAGAGCGCACTCCAACTGTGCTACTCCAGCCGCCTGGTCAGCAACGGTCTCAGCACCGTCGCTCGCCCAGCGCCAGCGCCGCGTCCAGTCGCACGCGCACTCCTGCAGGGCTCGCCTGCAGCACTCGCGTGCAACACACGCCCGCAGCGCTCGCCTGCAGCACACGCCTGTATAGCGTGCTCGCCTGCAGCGCTCGCGTGCAGCACACGCCTGTAGCGCTCGACTGTAGCGCTCGCCTGCAGCGCTCGACTGTAGCGCTCGCCTGCAGCGCTCGACTGTAGCGCTCGCCTGCAGCGCTCGACTGTAGCGCTCGCCTGCAGCGCTCGCCTACAGCGCTCGCCTGTAGCGCTCGCCTGTAGCGCTCACCTGCAGCGCTCGCCCGCAGCGCTCGCCCGCAGCGCTTGCCCGCAGCGCTCGCCCGCAGCGCTCCCCGCAGCGCTCGCCCGCAGCGCTCGCCCGCAGCGCTCGCCTGTAGCGCTCGCCTGCAGCGCTCGCCTGCAGCGCTCGCATGTAGCGCTGGCCTGCAGCGTTCGCCTGTAGCGCTCTCCTGCAGCGCACCTGCAGCGCAATCGCGTGCAGCACACACGTGCAGCACACGCCTGCAGCGCCCTCCTGCAGCGCGCTCATGCAGCGCACTCCTGCAGCGCTCTCGCGCGCAGCACACACGTGCAGGACACACATGTGTAGCACACTCCTGCAGCGCACTCCTGCAGTGCACTCCTGCAGCGCACTCCTGCAGCGCACTCCTGCAGCGCACTCCTGCAGCGCACTCCTGCAGCGCACTCCTGCAGCGCACTCCTGCAGCGCACTCCTGCAGCGCACTCCTGCAGCGCACTCCTGCAGCGCACTCCTGCAGCGCACTCCTGCAGCACACTCCTGCAGCGCACTCGTGCAGCGCACTCCTACAGCGCACTCCTACAGCGCACGCCTGCAGCGCACTCCTGTAGTGCACGCCTGCAGCGCACTCCTGCAGCGCAC
Source organism: Sesamia nonagrioides (assembly GCA_017933935.1). Taxonomy (NCBI): domain Eukaryota; kingdom Metazoa; phylum Arthropoda; class Insecta; order Lepidoptera; family Noctuidae; genus Sesamia; species Sesamia nonagrioides. Next base: position 881,966 of record JADWQK010002062.1, on the reverse strand, counting down.
TCCTGCAGCGCACCATCACGCGGAGCGATCTCTGCGCCGGCAATTGAGTGCACCTCGTAGCGTGATGTTCACTTCCAGCCTCATGCAAGTCCAAGTACAAAGGCAATGAATAACTAACTGAAACAAAGTGCATGTTAGACGTATGTACTTCCAAAAAAATGCATTACAGCTTTCGGGACACCACACTGTTCCCAAGGCATCATGTATTGTGCAGCGGCTCGTGTTGTCTTGCCTCTTGCCCCACTCATCAGTTTCAACTCGTAACGCTCACCAGGTAACACCGTGACCCGGTATGGACCAACCACTCATTCCAGAGTCAAACTTGCCCGTGGACAGAATACTTAATAACGAACACCTTATCGTTGAGCTGGAATACCTTTGGCAGATGTGTCTGAAGATTTACCCGACAATCTTGACTGCTTTCATCTTTGTCAAGAGATGTTTTAGCGGAACTCCTGCATAGTTCCCTAAAAGCGTCACGATTTGGACTAGAGTTCTGGACGGCTACCTAATGGACCAGTCTACGAATGACAGAAGTGGTCCCATTAGTTCCAATTAACAAGTACAAAGCAGAGTATTGTGTGGTTTTCTGTTTTGTAATATTCAAAACTAGCTGAATCTTATATAACAAATTAGACCAAGACTTTTTCTATTTTAAAATTTCAATCCAAATCAGGTTGAGTACTATCCTCACATAAAGTTCAGCTTGACCGTTTGCATGATGCACCTCAGACGTTATGTAATGGATATCACAAAGCGAAACAAGAAGATTGAAACATACGACCTCTGTCACAAACTAATAATTTGGGAACTCCAAATGAAAAAAATCACGTTTCTCCAAAGACACGTTGAGTTCATTTGTGTTGGTCTGCATAAGGACAGCTCTATACCCCACGCTGCTTGCATCAGTGTGCAATTCTGTCTGGAGACACGGATTGGAAATTGCAAGAATAGGCTCACTCGTCAGTCGCGCTATCAAGTATTGATGAACCTGTCCTTGTTCAGTGACATACGTTATTTTTAGTGAGGTGAGTAATATCCTGCCAGGCCTAGTAATTGACGTACCTGTCTGACGCGACTTAGTACCAGAGTATTTATCAACGCTTAGACCTTCCGAGAGCTCGGTCAGTCCTGGCCATGGCTTGATCTACTTCCAATGAAATTTCACTAAATTGCACTGTTAGTGTAACGTATTCGCGAGCAACAATCTCACTGTACGTATGCCTATCTAAACACGATGCGTAGGTTTTTCATTACAATCAAAATGTTTTATAATACCTGCGGATATCTGTCTATGAGAAAATCGACCGGAATGCCCTGTATAATCGCGGTACTAATGTCACTACTACGCTTTCAGAATACAACTTGACACATCTTTTCAATGAGTTTTGGTGAAGCACTCATTGTGTCAAAAAGTACACGTGATTTTAGATTCATAGCACATTACTTCAGGTTGATCTGAATTTCTTTTCTTATTTATTGTTAAACTACTTATGTGCTAAACGATTGTTCGACTCACTGTGGCTTGACATAATAAATAGACAAAAATTACACCAAATTATTGGCAGTTCAGTTGGCATTTGTCGGCTGCTGCACGTACCTATGTACTTACGCATCTGTGATGCCACTTATCACAATAGAAATCATGAGACCACTCGAGACCTTGTTTGATAGGTAAGCCTAATAACGAACGCCGCGGGTACACACGGCATAGATAGAAAACTTGTCTGAACTAGTATTCATCACGTCGAATAGCGTTTGAGCGTAATCAGTCTTTTGAGAATAATGACATGCAAATTCTTTATAGAAATTGGACCAGGTGCGTTCACCTGTAGTCCAGTCGCCCAGCAAGGATTTGGCATTTGCCATAAGACAATTGGTGACCTGTGATAAGCACTCTGAATCCTCCCAATTATTTGCAAATCTAGCACGTTTCGACTTCACTACACCATGCCTCAAAATTTAACACATCAAAGTTTGACACATGATAATTTTTCAGTTTGTCTATCGCCAAAAGGGCATTTGTAAGCATTTACACGAGCTGCTAATGAGACATCATCATAACCTTGAGATGTGTTGACAACAAATGGTAACGGGCTTTATTTTTCGTTCGTCGTATTACCCTCAATAGCATAATTATTGAACCTAGCACTGCCTTAACGGAATCATCGCGAGAATGGGAGCGAGAACTAAGTTCATGACTCTGACGGAACAGTGAGCCAGGCTTATGACGGTGTCGATGCGACTTGCCATGAGATCGCTTCGTCTTTTGACGATGCGTGTCCCCTGTACATCGCTTCGTCTTTTGACGAGGCGTGTCCCCTGTACTACTACCGCTACACGAGCGAGATGGTCGTGTAATGATTCAAACTGACGGCTGTTCTAATTTGACAACAGATAGGCTTGTATAGGCACAGGCCCACCACGTACCAAGCTACGAATAAGTGGCGTCACAGCATCAATACCTACCAATAGGTTCAATGCTGAATACAGAGTTGTTCTGCGTTTTGTCCTATTTAGAATCAACTGCAGTTTCTACATAACGCTCGGCCACTTTTCCTGACCATGGTTACACTCCATACGCACACAGAATTTAGAAAACGCATATATACATGATAAGAACATGTCGATAACCATCGGCCTCAAGAAGAGTACCTAATGAATCTAAATAGCAATTGTACAAAAATAGGCACTAGTATGTAAATTGGATCACCAATGAAAGAGTTCCGGACCTCAATCATTACCGAAACAACAACATCACCTGGCAACCACTATCGGGGTTACAGATTACCATAATGTGGAGGCTTTCAGAAATAAAATCGGGTTGCCGCAATGTTAGTTCAACGAGTAGGTACCACAGTTTAAAACTATAGCGCGACCGATCTCCGCACACCAATCACCAATATTACGTAAAGTAGGATCAAAGTTTGAAATATAAAAATGTTGATATCTACCCGCAATATTAATCCAATACAACCTGTACTTGATAAATCAATTTTGCTTAGCTGGTTATGTATTTGAATCATAATTTAAGTTCCTAACTAAACGGTCAGACTCGTGGAACAAAGTTTGCTCATATACACGTTTCGATACTCGTAACGGCGGCGACTGTGTTCTAGAACGAGAGTGCGAATAATGGCGGTAGTTATGTCTGAGAGTCGGGGACGTATGTCCAGACTCAGTCACTCTAGGCAAAGGTGAAACTAAATGGCGGCGACGCCCCGGTGATGATGAATGACGCACATTACGCGATTCTATCCGACATGACGATCGTAACTTACATACACTATTAGACACAAGTTTTATATTTGTACAATGTTTTACGATTGTACGAACGCACTGGCAAGGGTGAAGCCCTCGTTTTGTCTTCAAGCGCTTTAAGGCGAAACATCACCACTGGTATCTTGAGCCTTAACGTGTCGTTTTCATTCCAGGATCTCTCGCGGTAGGTACTCACTATTTCGCCGTCATTGACTATTGCGAGACGAATCGCGATGAGGATTATAGTGAGCACGTAAGCAATTACCACGACTGCCGTCCATGCGATCTACGTTGGCGTCCACGTTTGCGGTCTAAACAACAAACTAAACGACAAACCATACAAGTAATTACACAAGTACCCTCACACAAGTACAATAAGAATAATGGCAGAAAGTGATTGTTATTCTGTTCTTTGATTTATAACGAGAATGTGAGCAGTGTAGTTCTTTATCCCAATTCGGATTTTAGGATCAGGATAGAGATTTAAATAAAGAAAAGTACAACACAAATCAGAAACCATGATTTATAATCAATAACTCAATTTCATAACCTTAAAATGACTCTTAACACAAACAACCATCAGTTTAACACCATTTACAGCGAAATATCAACAAAATGACCGACTTACTGCAAATCGCACCGACCACCAATTCAACCACCTTAACGTCCAAGAGCTCAGTAGGAAAAGGACCTGTCAATCAGACAGCCGTCTATTTATAATAGATAGGCGTAGATATAGTAGACGTAGGCATAGACAAAGTAGGTGCGAGTTGCTATAAGTCTTCAAACTTCTTTCTGCTAACAATATATATATGTCGTGGATCGTCGAAATTATTTGAAGAAAAGTTGCTCATTTGATTTACATAGTAGGGGGGCAAACGCTTGTGACGTTATTTTGTGATGGCGGCACATGTACAGAGTCGGTTTGGAAAAGGGGGTTCGTCGAACGGTCACTTTGCATCGAGACGTGGACCAAGGCACTTCTCCGAACCGAAACTGTCGGTTTGCCTATTTAAATTGTGATTGTCATGATTGGACGGTATATCTACACGTCGTGATTTAATTCAAAACTCACTTACGAAATGGAACCCGTACCACCACGCCAAGATGCTGTCGACCCTACCGCTCTGCCGTCGCTGTCTGCGACATATATATACAATATATACCTACATATATGTATAAATTGATAGGATGAGTGATATGTATATATGAGGTGATATAGATAGAAATAGAAACTGCAATGGGGATGACAGAAGTCAGCGGCAGCAGCGGCCGCTCTTTGAGGCCGCAGGAGGATAGAGACGGCGTCTGCAAAAGCATCCCTCGGAGACTGCAGGAGGGTAGAGGCGTCGTCAGCAAAGGCCTCTTGAAGGAGAATTCATGCTATTTGTGTTCAGTGGATACACAAGTACTGTTTATAGAGCCCAGGTGTTCGTCGAGATGAAACATAGTAATTTCAGTGAGTACAGATGCGCACAGTATTAATCATGTTTACGTATGATCGACTGTTGTGTATAACTGTACGCGATTTTTTTGTATTGTCGTATTGCTGTTATTGACGATAAGTTGTTAATAATATCAAAAAAAATGGTTTCGTAAAAGTAATATTAGTGGCAGGGATGATCAAAATATTATGAAGACCTTTTGGTGAAATCGTTTTGTTTATAGGGCCTTTTAATTTTAAATTGCATGACTTAATTTTTCTATCTCCGTTACATCATCGGACGACCCGTCATACGGAGAGTATCCATCCTTACCTTGTTGTTACTACTTCAATTTGGACGAAGCGTTTCGCCTTGTCTTTTCTACCGCGTACATCCAGGGAAGGGTTGTAGCCCTCAAAAGTCCAACAATTGGTCTAACTTCAATGCTTCCATATCACCTTCGGGCTGTGGAGGTCAGACGGTAGTCGCTTCACGGAAAATATCGAAGTTTAGTCAACATCAGCACTTACACTGATAAAGCGGACCCCGGACTCCAAAAGCTGAAAAGCGTTGAATGCGACTGGGATTCACGCTGAGATGATGATGACATCCAGGGACTGGAAGAATTTGCCCGCGGCGGTGTTTCCGTTTGACTACAATTTAAGTATGTCCAAGGCTACAGTGAAAAGGTTCTTAAAAACTGGCGCGCTTTACCATCAACGATTGCATCACTGTTTACCAACAGGCGAGATTGCGAACAAGCACTAGTTTATAAAAAATAAACATATACATGATATTTGTGATCTTTAAATGAGCTGGAATCAGAAATGTTCCACGATTACTTAAATCTCGAGCTGATGTCGAAATTAATCCAGATATTTAGATTTTCTACCAGTTTCTTAGAAAATTTAAATTATTTTCGGATTTGTCGAATCTGCTTTGTTATGTAGACTTAGGTATTCAAATTCACAAAGTTAGAATGCTAAGTATTTTCTTTGATTTCATCATTTTGTTATTGTGAAATGCTTTTGGCATACTTTAATAGACTGCTCTTGGGGAAATGGCGATGTCAATGCAAATTAACTAAAGAATTTAGAATTGATTCAAATTAATTTCACAATATTTTCGCAGATTCACAACATTCATTCCAACATGTTATTTATTTGAACATTCAGAGATCAGGCAATCCTTTTATGAAAAATTGAAAATCTACATAAATCAACTGCAGATTTTCAGATTTATATGAAGAAACCCCTGTTTCAAAAAACAGCCCCTGGCTACTTAAAATCACTGGTGGATAAAATAAACACGAAACATATTTCACTAAAAACGCAAAACCGATTCCTGAATAAATTACCGAGAGTAATATAATCCTGATTTTTCCACTGGATTTAAAATTAACGCCTGCTTTAATTCATCAGTTGATTACTAGTTGGCTTGTATAAACCATAAATATTTTCTACATAATATGTTGTAAATATATGTAAATCCATGTAAATGCTATGCACTACAACATTATGTTCCTGTAACTTGAGTATATATTGTTACGGGCTTGGGGTACTAAAATGCCGGTTAAGGGTTACGAAGTTTATTGGCAACGAAGGTCCAGTCGATCGTAGGCAATGACAAGTAGAACGTAGCTGATGTCGCACCGAAGTCTTCCCTTATGTCCACGAAGTCCGTGTTGTAAACACACAATAACAGTACAGATGTTACTCCACGTAGTACTCACAGTTCTCGTTACAGTTGTCGTAGTAGGTATTCTCAAAGATCGCTTCTTAACTGTCGCTGTTTTCGTATCGCTAGTCGAGTGTAGACTGACTCTGCGTCGGCGTCGCGGCGCTTATATAGGCCAGCTTATCGAACATTCCAGAATCCTCTAGGCGTAATAATAATAGCACATAACTTCGAGGTCACTCGGAAGTACCTACGGTAATTCCCGGAAACGGGTTCTAGAAATTTCGATGTCGACACTTTGTTGACAAAACTGTTGAGACCTGTACCATTCGATAGGCCGTCCTAAGTCTAGTAATGCGTTTTATTATTGTACCTAGAAAATGTCTAGATCTGGAGGAATAGGACTTAAAAGTGACACACTGCATATCACGCGATATTGAACCTTATGCCATCGACATAAGGTCCATTCGTAACATTGCCCCCTTCTTAGTCATGCTCGTCCCGAGCATGATTTGATCCATAATAGCGAGCTAGGCGGTCTACGTGTACGATCTTCAGCTTCCCTCTAGGCCCTTTCTTAATCCTGTAGGTGACATCGTTTATTCTGGTTACTATCGTGTACGGACCTTCCCATTTGGCTTGAAATTTCGGACTCTTTCCTTTTCTCCTTATGGGATTATGTAACCATACCAAAGTTCCCTCTTCAAATCCGGGCACGTTAGCTTTGCGGTCGTATCGGATTTTCATTTTCTCACTGGTTTTCAGACCATTCTTTCTCACTAGCTCATGTATTCCATCTAATTTACGCCGTAGGTCGGCCACATAGTCGACGGCTAGGTTAGGAGTGTCGGGAGGTGTTCCGGTTAGTGCATCTATGGGTAGTCTAATTTCTCGGCCGAAGTTGACTTTCGCCGGTGTGCAATTTGTGCTATCATGTGTTGCAGAGCGGTATGACATTAAGAAGAGTGGAATGTATTGGTCCCAATCCCTCTGGTGTTCTTCCACTACTTTGGCCAAATGATTCTCCAACGTCTGATTGAATCTTTCGACCATTCCATCTGACTGTGGGTGATACGGTGTTGTACGAGTCTTATGTATCCCGAGTAGTTGGCAAATCTCTTGAAATAGTGAAGACTCGAAGTTTCTACCCTGGTCAGAGTGTAACTCCAAGGGAACGCCAAATCGACAGAACACCTCGTGAACTAGCTTTTTGGCGACTGTATGAGCTTCCTGGTTAGGTACTGCAAAAGCTTCTGGCCATTTGCTGAAATAGTCTTGCATGACGATGATATACCTATTCCCTTCTTCAGTAACAGGGAATGGCCCAGCTATATCGACAGCAACTCTTTCCCATGGTGCACCAACATTGTTCACTTTCAGCCGACCTCTGGCCCTCGTTTGCGGTCCCTTTACTGAGGAGCAGGCTACACATTTTCTACACCAGTCCTCTACGTCTTCGCGGCAATGCACCCAATAGAATCTTTTTCTCACCTTCTCCAGGGTTTTCTTTACTCCTAGATGTCCTCCGGATACTCCGTCGTGCACCTGTCTTAGCACTGACGCGACTTTATCGCAGGGGACAACTATCTGTAAGGTGACTTCCTGTCCACTGGGTGATTCCCATTTCCTCTTGAGAACTCCATTATCAATTATCAGGCTATCCCATTGAGCCCAGTAACTTTTTACTGTTGGGCTAAGCGCTGATATTTCACTCCAAGCGGGCCTCTGGCCACGTTGCTTCCACTCGATTATTGCCTTCAGGTCACTGTCGTCCTTCTGTGCGTCTTCCAATGATTGATTATCCCAGTCTTCATCCAAAGCGTTTACCTGGATAATCCGTACGTTCTCTTCCTGTTTGTCACAATGTCGGCCGTTACTTCCTGAAGTAACCTGGCGACGGCGGTCCTTTTGTCTTGCCTTTTTCTCGAGGCGCTTCTTCTTACGCGCCTCGTCCTCGACTTTCTTGTCCCGCCTTGCGTCTGCGTCACTCCACGATCTTCCGCGCGACCGCTCGCGCTCGTGTTCTTGCTTGCCGGGACGTTCGCGTTCCCGGTCTCGGTCTCGCTCCCGGTCCTTGACGCGTTCCCGCTCTCGTTCAGCGGGTCGCTCGCGGTGCCCGCTCCGGTCGCTCTGCTCGCGCCACTCGACTCGCTCGCACGGGCGCTCGGGCTCAACCTTCGCATCGCGCTTGCGCCACGCCATCACCGGGACCTCCTCACGTGACCAAGAAGTTCTTCTTCCCTTGCCCTTCCTGGGACAATCAATTCGAATGTGCCCCTTTTCGCCGCACTCATAGCAAGTTGGTCCTCGTCGGGCTTTTATATGTGCGGTCACTTCTCGAATACGGTCGTGTTGTGGGCCATCTTGACGTACTGCTTCCACCTCCAGAGCATGCGTCAAAGCTGCCTTCAGGGTCTGATGGTGACCCAGACGTACAGCAGACCTGACTTCTGCATCTCGAATCCCATCAGTAAAGAATCGTAGAGTAGTAGCGCCAATCAATCCCGGTGTTGATGCATACGCCTTCCGAACCATACGTTCAATTTCCGTGGCCCATTGTTGCAAACCCTCGCTGCTCTTCTGTGTGCGTTCGCGGAGTTGAGCCCTGTAGACATGTTCCAGGTGTTTCTCTCCATATCTAGTCTCCAACGCTTCTAACAGACAGGCTAGGGTATTGCAATCGCCGGAAATATTCTCGAGGATTCGTACGGCATCACCACGCAAAGCAAGCATAAGGGCCGTTAAAGCTTGATCGTCGGCCCAGTTGTTGCCTTTTGCGACCTTTTCAAACTGTAGACGGAAGGCCACCCATGACGTTGTCCCGTCAAAATGAGGTACCTTGAAAGTCGGCAAAGCACTGGGTACCGGTACCACCCCTTTAATAACTCCTTTTTGTACCTTCTCATGCAAAAATTCTACTTCCTTCCCAAACTCCACGATGGTATTGTCTAATTTATCGAAACGCGCATCATATTTGTCTATACGAGCGTCTTGCTGGTCTATGCGCGTATCTTGCTGGTCCATACGGGCATCTTGATGAGCTGTTTTTATTCTGAGTTCATTGACTTCTTCTTTGGTTTTTTTTCCATTTTTCATTTAATTCTAATACCAGTTGCTGGGATTTTGCCTGGGATTCTGCCGCGCTTTTAATTATTTGTGCCTGAATTTCTGCCTGGGATTTTGCCTGTGATTCTGCTACACTTTTAATCTGTGCCTGGGTTGCTGCTTGGGATTTTGCCTGTGATTCTGCTACTATGCCTTTTATTTGCGCCTGGGATTCTGCTATACTCAGCTTTATTTGCGCCGTCAAGTGAGCCAGTAACACCGATAAATCGAATCCGCTGCTTCCGGGAATAGTGCTGGTACTAGGCGCACTCACATTCGTCGGTGTTACGACGGCCGCATCTTCTACGGGTGCAGGGACACCAAGCGATTCTTCCTCTTGACGCGCCAAATCCATCGCTGCTTGTCGTCGCGTGCGAACTCTTTCGTCTTCCCTTGGCGTGACCGGCATGCCGCTTCTGACACCAATTGTTACGGGCTTGGGGTACTAAAATGCCGGTTAAGGGTTACGAAGTTTATTGGCAACGAAGGTCCAGTCGATCGTAGGCAATGACAAGTAGAACGTAGCTGATGTCGCACCGAAGTCTTCCCTTATGTCCACGAAGTCCGTGTTGTAAACACACAATAACAGTACAGATGTTACTCCACGTAGTACTCACAGTTCTCGTTACAGTTGTCGCAGTAGGTATTCTCAAAGATCGCTTCTTAACTGTCGCTGTTTTCGTATCGCTAGTCGAGTGTAGACTGACTCTGCGTCGGCGTCGCGGCGCTTATATAGGCCAGCTGATCGAACATTCCAGAATCCTCTAGGCGTAATAATAATAGCACATAACTTCGAGGTCACTCGGAAGTACCTACGGTAATTCCCGGAAACGGGTTTCTAGAAATTTCGATGTCGACACTTTGTTGACAAAACTGTTGAGACCTGTACCATTCGATAGGCCGTCCTAAGTCTAGTAATGCGTTTTATTATTGTACCTAGAAAATGTCTAGATCTGGAGGAATAGGACTTAAAAGTGACACACTGCATATCACGCGATATTGAACCTTATGCCATCGACATAAGGTCCATTCGTAACAATATATTTTGTAGTTATTGAATTATTCATAGCGTATTGTTAGATGTTGTAAAGCGGTTTTTGAACTGAATGGTAGTGATTGTGGGCGTAAAGTTAAGTGGGTATTCTGAATTCAGTGGATGTGTGTTAGATTATCTGAACATTTGTTGCAGTTTTGTTTTTATTTAAAAGCATTATTGGTAAACGTAAAAACTGAATTAATTGGCTTAATTGAAAACTAATAAAATCGTAGCGCAATCCTCTCTCAGCATTCTTTACTTATCATTCTTTTTTTTCGTCCCACTGCTGGGCACAGGTCTCCTCTCATACAGAGAAGGATTGAGCGTAATCACCAGTCTTGCTCATTGCGAGTTGGCAATTTCGGACTTATGTAAAGTCCAGGTTTCCTCAAGAGGTTTTCCTTCACCTTGTTATCAGTAATTGGTGTCCAAGATATACTGAGAAAGTACATATAACTTAGAAAAGTTATATTGGTACTTGCCTGACCTGGAACCGAACCCGCACAGTCATACTTGAGTGGTTGGTGTTTGAACCTTTAGGCCACCATGACTGTTATTGTGTTATATTTTTCTTTATTTCATACTAAAATCAATAAAAATTATAAAAAAAAATCTCCTTACTTTTTAACTAAATAAAAATTACTGTCTCTCAAGAAACAGGCTATACCTTAGTTTGAGGGGCATTTCCTCTTATAGTTTACAGATTACAGTTCTCGACTTGTATTAGCTTATTTCAATTTTAGCATAAACCATGTCAAGTCTGTTTCTTTGTTGATGACATAAAAACTCTATTATTACAATAATTTTCTTGGTCAAAATTAACTTCCCTATCTTCTATTTTATACAAGAATTTCCCCTCTGATAACAATTGCTTGTACCAGTACCTTGATATCATATTACTAAGTAGTAGGAACGTATAATTGAAAATACGAGTAGGTATATAGAGAGAGTAACGTTAAATAAAGTAAAACAACACACGTTAAAATTATAATATGCCATTTCCAAAGTCAATGACAATTTCAACCTACCTACATGATTTCCCTAAAGAAATTCTAGAGTGATCTGAAAATGACTAACACTGTCGACTGAAAATTGCTTTTCACGCACCTGAATAAGAAATGAAATAGAATGATTTTAACCTTAAAATAAAATTCCGACACAGCACGTTTTTATTGAAATAAAAAACGTCGCATAAAATATTAGGTTCCAAATCTCTTTACCCATTTCTTTTTTCAGACAGCTACGTATATTTTTTTTCATTGAAATAGTATCTTTTTTATATTTTGATCCGAAAATATCACGTTTCGCTCCACCGGGGAACACCTATATCTGTCAAAGATAAAAATTCCCATCGTAATGTGGCTATCATTTGTCATATTCATCCCGTCCACGTGCCACAGCCACGAAATAAGGTTCTTTTTATGAGAGGCTATCAAAAAAATTATAGGAAGGAGATTTTTGCGCAGGTTCCTGTTGTGTGTGAAGTTCCCTGGATCTTTTACGATCTTTTTTCTTTTCTATTTCATTAAAAAACGTACAAAATATAATTATTAGTTTTTGTCCTGTCAGCACCTTACGTAAATTAACGTATTTTGAATTGGCAATTAAATCGCAAGTTTAATTGATAAAACTGACAGCCTCCGTGGCGTAATGGTAGCGAACGCGGCCGCTGCGCAAGGAGGCGTGGGTTTAATCCCCGCGCAGTGCAAATATTTGTGTGCGAGAATTTGAATATTTGCACTGGTCTGGTCGTGCCTCGGAAAGCACGTTAAGCCGTTGGTCCCGGTTGCCATACGAACATCTGATGGCAGTCGTTACGGGTTGTTGGAGCCCTCAAAAGTCCAACCATTGGTCTAATAGCAATGCTTCGATGTCGCCTTCGGGTTGTGGAGGTCAGACGGCAGTTGCTTTACGGAAAATATATATCGAAGTTTAGCCAAAATTAGCAGTTTGACTGTTAAAGCGGACCCCAGATTCTAAAGCTGAAAAGTTTCGGATGCGCCTAGGATTAACGCTAATGCTATAACGCTAATGAGATGATTTAATTTTTTTTTTTTACAAATTATAAACCAGCGCTTGACCGCAATCCTGCCTGATGGTAAGCAGTGACGCAATCGTTGATGGTAAAGCGCACTAGTTTATTAAGAGCCTATTCACTCTAGCCTTGAAGACACTCAAATTGTAGTCCGACGGAAACACCGCCGCGGGCAAATTGTTCCAGTCCCTCGATGTACGCGGTATAAAGGAGGAGGCGAAGCGCTTCGTCCGGATCGTAGTGGTGTTAACAACGTAAGGGTGGAAACCAGCCGTACGACGGGTCGTCCGCTGGTGGAACGGAGATGGGGGAATTAAATCATGCAATTCCCTCGCACATTCCCCGAAATGCATCCTATAGAACACCGAAAGGCTGGCTACTCTACGCCTGTGCTCTAGGCTTTGGAGACCAACTCGAGTTAGATCAGGGTCACGAATCAGCCTCTTTGCACGTCTCTCCACTGAATTGATTAAACTAACCTATTTTGAATTGGCAATTATATTATTAGTAACCTAATTTGACAGAACTAAACTAATATTAATCTTCTGTTCTTTTTGTAATGTAATAGACAGAATAGGATGCACTGAACGTAATTTTCGTTAAGTTTGTGAACAAGGAAACTTGGTGCTAATGTCCTACTAAAAAGGAAATGTTCACGGCTTGTATTCTTTAGACACATACCCCCTTATTCATAAACGCTGCTTAAAGTCTCAAAGTTAACAAGTGATTAGCGATTCTTTAAACATACATTTTAGATATTTGCACATCATTTAACTTTAATCATCGTTTATGAATAAACTGCCCAGTGGTTAAGGAGTTTATTCATAGAGGATAATTTCAGTTAAGTGACGTTAAAAGATCAAAAATGTATGGGGAAAGAATCGCTCATCACTAGTTAATTTTAAGCAGCGTTTATGAATAAGGGGGTTAATGTCCATTTTTTATATTTATAAAATAGTGCCTGACCACAGTTCCGCCCGATAGTAAGCAGTGATGCGATCGTTGATGGTAAAGCGCGCTAGTTTATTTTGAGCCCATTCACTCAAAAAAACTGAGTGAATAGTAAGGAAGACGGCAGTTGAGCGAGGTGATGCAATGTTAAACCCAACAATACGACTAACGAAGCTGCGCCAGAGGGAAATTGGTCTGGAGACTCTCCAAGACCTAACTCCCGACACAACAACATTTAGCGAATCGTACTTGGCACACATCGCAACACAACTACTCAGACCCGTACTGCGAACGGCTTTACCAGATATCATGCAGGAACATGACGAATCGCTTCCCAGCAAGACTTTGTCTAGTGGGTGGTAACTTCTTTGAGACATACAACTTCATTGTACTGACAGAAGCTGTAAATTCTGTCATTCTAAGTTACCATTAAGTAAAAGGTAGGTGCCGAATATCCTATAATTACCTGAAAACGTTGAGATGCTCTCAAGGTTTTCAGGTAATGATAGGCCTAGTCGTTCTTTGGCCAAAGAATTAGCATTGGTATTCCGGGTGGCAATGCTGTCAGTTTTCTAGGCACGTTTCCAGATGACAGCAATGCGGACGAGTATTTCCTTGCCTAAAGATTCTTTGCTTTTTGTCTTTATTTATATAGTTAGTTAGTCTTTTATTAAGAAATACTATACTTATAATACTTTTCTCGGTGGTAGGCCATAACATCGGCTGCCGGCAGAAGTTACCACCCACCAGATAAAGTCTTGCCGCCAAGCGATTCGTCGTGTTCCGGCATGATGTCTGGTGAAGCCGTACGGAGGACAGGTCTTAGCAGTTGTGTTGCAATGTGTGCCGGGTACGATGCGCCAAACGTTGTGTCGGGAGGTTGGTCGCGGAGGTCTCCAGATCAATCTCCCTCTAACCTAAACCAACGATGTTGCGCCAGAGGGAGATTGATCTCCCTCTGGCGCGTGTTTCACATTGCATCACCTCGCTCAACTGCCGTCTTCCTTTCTATTCACTCGGTTTTTTTTGCGTGAATAGGTTTAATAAACTAGCGCGCTTTACCATCAACGATTGCATCACTGCTTACCATCAGGCGGGATTGCGGTCAAGTACTAGTTTATAGTAATTAAAAATAATAATAATAAACGAAGTGAAATAAAATATGCAACTGTAATTGATAACGCTACGGTCTGCGTAGTGGTTAGGCGACTGACTGCTGCGATGCGTGTCACGGTTTCGATTCCCGCACCGAAGAATAATTTTTGTATGACCTACAAGTACTTGTACCGGGACTGGCCGTTTGTGTATGAACGCACTCACGATACAGGAGAAATGCACAGTGTGGAGCAATATATAAAAATAAATGTATGATTTCTAACGCTTGTCAGTAATACTGTTTTGAAACTGTGTATTTTTAGCCCGTAGGACCATATCCTGTAACAAATTGAAAAGAGATAAAATCTTTAAAAAAATCGCTTACTTATATCTCCCCAGAGAAAGCTACGATGTTTTGTAGATCATATCGAACTTTTTGTTTCGCGCAGAGAATTTATTAAGTGGCCCTGTAGGTGACAGATTGCCCTTTCAATATCTATGTGGACAGCTGCACGTGGACTACGAAATTCGATCTTATTGCTGTGTAATAAAAGCGCTGCCGGAGTCAAATTGCTGCTGCGTGAACAGTGAAACAAATGGATGTTGTAATGGAGTTTTGTTTTACTGTGATGTGTTCTATGGTTGTCTCGTTGATTGTACTCATTGTCCGGTCGAGGTAATTTATTTATTTTATATATTTATTTTATTAGAGCTTAGGTACATATTTAGTTGCAAGCTCTTTATAAACATTTAAATTAAAGCGCTTTACTGTCAACGATTGCTTCAGCAAGCAATGTTATAAATAATAAAAAAAATATTATTTATAAACAACAAAACCACTGCATAAAACTCTAACGAACTGAAAATGCAGAAACAAGTTGAACAATCGCAGTTGAGGGACGTCTTAGCTAGATAAACAAGTATTCCATAGAACAGTCCCCCAAATGCGATTTTTCAACTTGTTTCTGCCTTTTCAGTTCGATAGAGTTTTATGCAGGCGGGTTTTTTTGTTTTTAAATAATATTTTTTATTCATTTTGATATCCTCCATATGCTGGGTAGAAATTTATTTCTTTATACCTCACAATAAGGCGTCATATATCCGCATCATTTTGTTTTTTTCTCAAATGTAAAAATCTGTTTAACCGTTTTGGAGATACAAGGTAATAATGAATATTACATACAAGATATGCGCTAAAAACATAACTCTTCCTTGCAGTCGGGTAAAAAAAGAATACAGTTTATTTATCATGAGAAATACAACATAATCATAATATTTGATACACGAATTTAAGAATAATACAATAGTTATTTATGCCACTGTTAAGCAATGATAGCTATTGTAGTATGAGTGATAGTTTGTGCCACGAAGCGAAGCTAAATGGTTTTCATGTGGCGTTGTACAGATCGCTACAAAAGTTTCTTAGAAATTGTTCTATGATCCGCTTAAAGTAAATAGTTCTTTTATGGGATACTGTGTAAAATTTTATAATAAAATACCGCTAGCGATTCAACAACTCAATGAGTTTAAATTTAAAACATGCATTACACGCACGCTGTGTAAACAAGCATATTATAAACTGGAAGATTATATTCTTGGTAGAAATGCTTGGCTAAATGCCAGTCCTGCTCCACAGCCACAGACAATTTTGTAGGTTTGGAAGAGATACCATTCCCCCTTTTTGTTGTTTTCCAAATATTCGTTTTTTATTTTTATTTGTTTATTTCAATTGTGCACGGGATTTTGCTGCCATGATTTCGCAAATAATATAGGTAGTATTGTATAATGTAAAAGCACTTTCCAAGTTTGTGAATGTGAGGCACCATGGACTATGGTTTGTTTTTTTTTTATATAGATATAACTTGTTTGACATTACGAGCATGGCAGTTAAGAGTTTGTCATGCTCACTCACATGTCTTGCTGATGGTGGCGCGTGTTGTTGGGTCATTTGGTTCCCTTCAAAATGGTTGAGCTAAGCGGGCCCCTGTTCACGAGCATGACGCGCGGGCGTCATGCTCGTGAACGTGACGTCTCTTAGCTGCCAGTGGGCTTGATTAATTTTCTATCTTTTCGTTATTTTATATAATTATACATTTTGCTCACATGATAGAAGCAACAGAAATATGTAAGGAAGACATGTAATCCATATTATGATTTTAAAAGAGTGTCCATGGAGTTTCTTGCACGTTCTTCTCCATAGAGACCTACGCTTTGGAACGTGCAATTTACCTTCACTTTTCTTGGACTGACCGACATTGACTATTTAAAAGCACCAACTGTTGGTTAATTTGAAATAAACAATTTTGATTTGATTTGATTTAAGCCTTTAGTACATTTTAAAACCGGTTTGAATACTGCCTTCGAACTGATTTATCAGTGTTTTAAACGGCTGACTGCCTCACGGTCTCCCACATTAATCTTTCCATGTTCTACACAGTGTAAACCAATACATACACATTACACCATGTTTGTAAACTGAAGCTTTGCCAAACCTTTGAAACACTGTTTGGCATAAACTGTTCACTTTCATGCCAATTTCTGCCGCAGTTTCTCAAAGCACTCTGTGGCGAAACTTGCCTAAAGACAGAATGTATGTTACATTATGTCTTTGAAAAGAGAACACGGTAACCTTCAGCAGAGTCGACCTCGATATTAATATAACAACACTTTTTTGCTGATGGGAAATCATCAAATGACCTCGCCTGCTCTAAGCGGAACGGAAGGGCATGTCAGACTTTTAGTGACAAAACTCACACGTGTTCCTTCACTTGCCTGTGCGTCAGGGTCCAGGAAACTTATTCAATCTTTTCGCAGCTCTGGCAGGCTTCGTGTACCATGATGTCATGACGCGCTGATATCTCTTTAAGGCGCGCGTGGCACAAAATGCTCTGTCTTCCCGGGTCTGGTCCTTACCCGGCGGCTAACTGACCACTGTTAGCCGCCCGCAAACCTGCGCTTATTGTGGCCGAGAGTTCGACGTTGTCTCCCGGCCAAGGCATCTCCTACGGCGGCTAGAGGAGTGAGGGCACTGAGATTCCCGCTCACTCACGCGCTCTGCTTACTCCTTTGCCAGCATCGCTGCTTTGCAGAAGGATGTGACGGCCATGCACTCTTGCTCCGGACCAAGAACTGGAACAGGCACTGGCGTGGGAGACTCGCCGCCGATCGTCACCATGAGGACACGACGGTGCTCCGGCCAAGCTGGGCAGCCCTCCACCATATGCTTCACTGTGTCCTAAGGCTGAACCCGATAGTGATGACACCCTGGCGTTTCTTCCCGCCTCCGAACAGGAACCTCCCGAATCAGCCGTGTTTGGTGAGAAACTGCGTCAGGAGTAAGGTGAGGGCCTTGGCACCTTTTTAGACGTTCCTTAAAGAAGGGACTTACTGCCGCTACTGTGGCGTGACACATGTAATGCCACATGTCATATGGCTCCAAGTCACATTTAGTCAGTCTCAGGTCATCATCATCATCTCCGCTTGCATCCGTGGCTTTCGCGTTGGAGCCCAAGGTCCGCTTTTCTACAATTACTCCTCCATTTCGCACGATCTTTGGCATCCCGTGGTGTGAGATTGTTGGCACGCATATCATCTCTTACAATATGAAGCCAGCACTTCTTTGGTCTACCTCGCTTGTTCCGGCCCGGCGGAGGCGTCATGGTAAGACATTTGTTACCCACGTAACATGTCTTCGTAAGACGTGACCGCACCAGCGTAGGCGACCCTCTTGCAGTTTGTCTGCTATGTCACGGACACCAAGTTAAGTTAGTCAGTCTCAGCTGTCACTTGTTTATCGTTGACATTTGTTGCGAGTCATCAGAGAGCTGAAATTCAACCAGTCTTACCAAGGGGTATCGTGTTACCTAGTTAGGTTGTAAAAGTTAGGTAAGTAAGTGGCTCCATGTAAAATATTAGTATTCAGCTGAAACCGGTTAGACAAGAAGCCACCCAACATTGTTGGGAAAATACTAGGCAGACAATGATACAAGTAAACTGCTGCAATGGATTCAGTAATAGTTCTGAAATTTCATTGCAAATGGACGTTGTTTAATCCCAGTCCCAGTGTTCGTTAATCCCAGTCGCATCCGAAGCTTTTCAGCTTTGGAGTCTGGGGTCCACTTTACCACTCTAATTGCTGATTTTGACTAAAGTTCGATATTTTCTGTGAAGCGACTGCCGTCTGACCTGAACAACCCGAAGGCGATATCCAAGCATTGCAGTTAGACCAATTGTTGGACTTTTGAGGGCTCCAACAACCCGTAATGACTGCAATTAAATGTTCGTATGGTAACCGGGACCAACGGCTTAACGTGCTTTCCGATGCAAGACTAGACTATTGCAAATATTCACTTTCATGCATACAAATAATTGCACTGCGCGGGGATCGAACCCGGGCCACCTTGCGCAGCAGCCGCGATCGCTACCGCTACGCCACGGAGGCTTTCATGATGTTCCTGCCAGACTGTACATAATTTCAACCTTACTGAAGTTTTAATTCATTAGAAATTGTTGTCAAAACTGGTAAGTCAATTATAATAAATCTACATTGTACAGACTCTCGCAGGTCCCAGTAAACCTTGAGAAAAAGTCATAAATCAAATGTCATTTATTTAAATTAGGCTGAGAATCAGCACTTTCCAAGCGCCAAAATTACAAAAGACAGTCTCTCAAAACCCCCGCCCTTCACCAGTTCCTAGTGCTTTTGTAGCTCTTAATGCTTTAGAAATAAAGTTGAAAATCTATTCAAGAAATTTGAGAAATTTTAGTGACTTGAAGTACTGGGACCTGTACAATTTTTGACCCAATTTTTAAAACTAATCTTAATTATTAGACTAGTATTATATAATACACTTAACGTACATATTTATTATAGATTCTACCTAGGTAAATAGTACATTGTAGACTACCTACATTATGTCTCTCTCTTTCCTCTTAGTATTCCATCCAAAGGTTGTCTGTAAAAGATCGCTCTTAGCGATAAGACCGCCCATTGTGTCACCCTTTGTAAAATTCTTTATATTTATGCTTCTGTAATCTATGCGGTTTACATAATATAGAGTATTCTATTCTATTGTATTCTAAAGCCCCGATGTATTTATGAAAGTATCCGCGGGAGTCACATGACTTAATCCCACCATTGTCGTTCCTTTACCGGATAACTAGTCACACGGAGATTATCCACCCTTATTGCTGACACCACTATGATGACGAAGTGCTTCGACTCGTCCTTTATACTGAAACAATTTGCTTGCGGCGGTTTTCCCATCAGATTATTATTTAAGTGTCTTCAAGGCTAGAATGAATAGTCTCATAACATTGCATTGCTCCTCGACGATTGTATTAATGCTTACCATCAGGCAGGATCGCGGTCAAGCACTAGGTAGTTTGGAAACAAAAAGTATTTAACAGTCTTGTGAAACATTTTTGTATCATTTTAGCCCGGGAGCAGTGTACGGTGAAACCAAAGACTAATAACACGAATGCTTATTTGTGCAATTTTACCTCATTTCGCTAATTAATATTAGTCGAGCATTCAGTACACGATTAGCGGTCATCCCGTGTGCTCCCTCTCTCCTTTATGACAGTACACCTTTGGTCCGAACAATATATTTAATTTATTATTTAAGCAGCAGTATCATTTAGTCATCTTCCTAGCTTCTACAAGTCTTTTTGGTAAAACATTCAAAAAGGCATCTGAAAGAAACATCAGAGTAATTACACAAAACGACAATGATTGATCAGAATTATATTTCTCTTAGATTCCCAACAGATACCCACGACTAACGTTGTACTAATCAGTAGGTTTTACTTGGCCCTTATTCTTAGATCAGCGGCGAAATTAATTAACCGATAAGACCACTCCGACCAAGCCTCCAGAAACTCTAAGATTTTTTGTGGCCTCTAATCAATCAGCTTTAGTGTTACTAATCCCCTTTTTGGTCCTAATCACTATAATTAGAAGTTAATCTCGCATTTTGGTGACAAATCTCCAAAGCACCGAACGTACTTAAAGATTCGGTTTGAACTTGGTTTTCTCACAGTTTGATTTATTTCTACAGATAGATTTTTGTGCTTTTTTATTTCTTTCTTCAATACAAACTGAAATACTTGGCAACAATAGGATAATAGGTAAGTATAGACATGTTACCTGTTAGTTTGTATTGTCATATATTTCATTATTCTTGTTGATTCCTGAACGCGTTTTGAATTCCCGTCTGGAAAGAAAAGACACTGAAAAAATTATGTGTGAAAAAAAGTGACTAGTAGGACAGCATAGATTATATAAAAAAGACAAAAATGGTAATTTGAGGACCAAAAACCATTTCGTAAAGTTGAAAGAGGCTATATATTTAATTCTGAAACGTAATCACTCACAATGGACTTATTTAGAAGGCTTAACGTTATCAAAAGGTCATTGGAGAAGCATGCTTGGAATGTCCGTCCGTGATTGAATCAGTAATGAAGAGATCCGCAGGAGAGTCAAGGTGACCGACATACCAAAGGATTACCAAACTTAGGTGTTAGTTCAGATTGCTCGCAGAAAAGATGTCTAATGGGCTCGAAAGGGTTACTTTTATTCAAATTACGCTAAGAATCAGCACTTTTCAAATGTCAAAATTACAAAATACAAATTAAATTTTTGGGAGCCTCTAAGTTATTTCTACTACTTAGGAAGTAACTTAAATTTTTGGGAGCCTGTATTTTGTTCAGTTAAAAATACTTTATTGTATACAGTATTTTATATATAAAGTAATTTACATAGAAAGTTAAATGACATTGAATTAAATGCTTTGCTATATTTTTGTAAGGCAGATGCACAGTATGACTAAGAGGAGTTTTTTTGTATGTCTCACTGCTTAATTTATTCATGTTATAGCTGATATATATAATTGACAGCCTCCGTGGCGTAGCGGTAGCGGACGCGGCCGCTGCCCAAGGTGGCGCGGGTTCGATCCCCGCACAGTGCAAGTATTTGTATGCATGAATATGAATATTTGCACTGGTCTGGTCGTGCCTCGGAAAGCACGTTAAGCCGTTGGTCCCGGTTGCCCTACGAACATCTAGTGGCAGTCGTTACGGGTTGTTGGAGCCCTCAAAAGTCCTACAATTGGTCTAACTGCAATGCTTCGATGTCGCCTTCGGGTTGTGGAGGTCAGACGGCAGTCGCTTCATGGAAAATGTCGAAATTTAGCCATATCAGCAGTTGGACTGGTAAAGCGAACCCCAGACTCCAAAGCTGAAAAGGCTTCGGATGCGACTGGGATTAACGCTGGAATGGTGATGATGATAGCTGATATATATAAATTGGCTATTTTAATATGGCTAGCGCTATATCAATACAATAAAGACTACACGTATACACACATTCAAGCAAAAAAACTGGCCAAGTGCAAATCCGAGAATTACCGTACACACCTATAAGCACATAAGTAAAAGTTATGGCATTATTGTTAAATGAAATTCATAACAATACAGCCAGGAAAGCTGAAGGAGCATAAATTTATGAAAAAGGTCTCCATAACGTTTCAGTAATCCTTTATTTTATATTAACATATAAAAAGCCTACCAGCCGGTTTTTTAAGGTATTGTAGACCCAAATATTTGATATGAATTTCAATTTAATACCTCTACGCGTTCATGAGGAAAGGGCTAGTAAGATTAAACTTATTAAATATATATTTTTTTGATGTACGTGATAATAAATAATTAAAATTCAAAATGTAGGTAAATAAAAACTTACTACGTAACAGTTTACATATTTAGCCATTACTGGGTTTTATTCACACAGAACCCAGTAATACATAAATTTGTAGCTGCCGCTTGAAGACGTCACAAATGATTAATTAGGACCATCAAAGTAAAATAAATAAACAATATTACTAAAAATAACAATGATTGATTGATTAAGGTGAGGTGGGAGTCAGGGTTTAACAATTCCTTTCATAAAGAATCGTGAATAGCTATCGGGAGCAATGAATTTAAATTACGAACCCTTAAAAATTAAAGATGGCGATTTACAGTTTTATAAATATTTTTTTCATTCTTTTTTACGGCTTGCTGACAATCTGGAGAGGGTATTGAATTTTAAGTACGTTCAACGTGAATTGAAAAATATATTTGGAAAGAACAAAATATTTCAAGATATTTTTTATATTGTGCCCGTCGTATTCGATTAGAAAAGATTAATGGTCACAATTTATTTAGATAGACAACCTTTTTATCATGCTATATTGGGATTCGAGGTTGGGGTAAGCCCGTCTTCGCCTGGCCGTAGGTCACATTCAAAATGAGATATCTTTTTTCTTATTTAATACTTATTGTAACATTTTATGACTTAAGATAAGTCAGATTATATGGAAAATGATAATTTAAGAACCCAAGTCAATCACAATTCAGTAGAATAATCCATATATAATGTAATTTGGTTTAATAAAATGTTCACGTATTTCAAAGTATTATAAACATAATATCACACGCTTTTTAAGCTGATATTTTTATAAAACTGTATCGCATTACCAATCATGTTATTCTGATATAAAAGCTCTTTTTGGCAAATTTCAACCAAATCCGTTCAGTAGTTCTGAGAAACTGGAAGAGACATCCATGTGCATGTACTCTTCGAATGTACAGGCGTAGGTAATATGCTATAACATCGGCTGCCAGCAGAAGTTACCACCCATCAGACAAAGTCCTGCCGCCAAGCGATTCGTCGTGTCCCGGCATGATGTATGGTGAAGCCTACCGTGGACGAGTCTGAGCAGTTGTGTTGCGATGTGTGCCGGCTACGCTGCACCATAAGTTGTTGTGTCGGGAGTTTGGTCGTGGAGGGTCTCCAGATCAATCCCCCTCTGGCGCAGCATCCTTGGTCATATATCGGTTTAACATTGCGTCACCTCGCTCAATTGCCGTCTTCCTTCCTATTCACTTAATTTTTTTTAGTGAATATTCTAAATAAACTAGCGCGCTTTACCATAAACGATTGCATCACTGCTTACCATCAGGCGGGATTGCGGTCAAGCACCAGTTTATTATTTAAAAAAAAAATGAAGTAAAACCAAGATCTTACACAGATAGTCTCAACCAGCCAGGAGTCTTGATGGGCTTCTGAAAGGAGGTGGGCTGGTTGGAATAACCGCCGACGACCGCAATGACCCACGCACAATGGTCCACTGGAAGGACTAAGAGCGGAAACCCAACCTGTAACATAGAACATCTTCTTCTTCAGCTTATTGATGTCCACTGCTGGACAAAGGCCTCCCCAAGGCTTTCCACGTTGACCGATATTGTGCTGCCCGTATCCATCGGCTTCCCGCGTCCTTCACCAGGTCAGCCGCGGTCCACCATGTTTGGGGGCCTCCCTACGCTGCGTCTTTCGATACGTGGCCGCCACTCCAGGACCTTACTGCCCCATCAGCCATCGATTTTACGAGCACTGTGCCCTGTCCACTGCCACTTAAGTTTAGCGACTCGAAGAGCTATGTCGGTGACTTTGGTTCTTCTGCGGATCTCCTCATTTCTGATTCGATCACGCAGAGAAACTCCATACACATAAACATAGAAACATCAAATTATCCTAACAAAATTTTACTTTTTCAATATTTGTAGTAGAAAAAGGATGTGCTAAAATCATGAAGAAACACTCAAAGTTAAATATAATCTTATCCGGGTTATATTCTACTAGCTTTACGCCCGCGGCTTCGCCCGCGTGGAGTTCGGTTATATCGCGCTTTTTAGATTTCCCTCGGGAACATCAAATTTTTCCGGGATAAAAGGTAGCTTATGTTCTTTCTCACGGTCTAAAGATTGTCTGTGCCAAATTTCATCAAAATCGGTTGAGAGGTTTAGGCGGGAAAGCGTAACAGACAGACAGACAGACAGAGTTACTTTCGCATTTATAACATTACTAGTTTTCCGCCCGCGGCTTCGCCCGCGTGGAGTTTGGTTATATCGCTCTTTTTAGATTACCCTCGGGAACATCAAATTTTTCCGGAATAAAAGGTAGCCTATGTTCTTTCTCAGGGTCTAAAGATTGTTTGTGCCAAATTTCATCAAAATCGGTTAAGAGGTTTAGTCGGGAAAGCGTAACAGACAGACAGACAGACAGAGTTACTTTCGCATTTATAATATTAGTATGGATTTTGACCGGATCATGTAAGCAAGTTTTAACATCCGACCACCAAAGTAGTACCTCTGTTTTCGGAGGAAACTCACCTACATATTGGACGTTCCATCCGGAAAATCTGTCCATCCACACGGATAAAAGGATTTGCAGCACTCTGTTGAAGTTTTGGACATCAATGGGATTAGATTGTCGGGTAAAAAGGATAACCCGGATATGGATGTAATGAGTGAAAATCCGGGAATTGTACTATGTTGTACCTACTTTGGAGTAAGTGGCCTGGTTTATTTCATATAAGTGCGTTGGTTCAGGGCCTTGAGTAAAATATGAAACCATATTTTACCTTTTTATGTTTTTAACAAATTAGCACTTCCCGGAAGCAATGTTAAACGTAATATTTTGCAAACATTTGTATTTTTTTAAACGTGTCCCTACCAAACTTTGGAGTACTAAGCTGTGATCATCATCATCATCCCAGCGTTAATCCTAGTCGCATCCGCAGCCTTTTCAGCTTTGGAGTCTGGGGTCCGCTTTACCAGTCCACCTGCTGATATGGCTAAACTTCGACATTTTCCGTGAAGCGACTGCCGTCTGACCTCCACAACCCGAAGGCGACATCGAAGCATTGCAGTTAGACCAATTGTTGGACTTTTGAGGGCTCCAACAACCCGTAACGACTGCCACTAGATGTTCGTATGGCAACCGGGACCAACGGCTTAACGTGCTTTCCGAGGCACGACCAGACCAGTGCAAATATTCATATTCATGCATACAAATACTTGCACTGTGCGGGGATCGAACCCGCGCCACCTTGCTCAGCGGCCGCGTCCGCTACCGCTACGCCACGGAGGCTGTCAATACTAAGCTGTGATGTTGGGAGAATATACAAAAATTCGATGCCAACGTCTCAAAAACCAACTATCCAATATTTATTTTATAATTCCGCGATCTTCAAGTGTCAAATAATTTGTGCTGTCTATGGCAATGACTTTGACAACAAATCAACAGTGCATTGCATAGTTTTGGTAGTTTGCATGTTCGGGTACGAGACTTTTGGCGATATTTTATCTATGTACTATTTTCTTTTTCTTTTTTATTAATATTATATATTTTATGGTATCTAGTTGTAACGTGTGTTTTGTTTGTGCGGAACAAAAATATTTCTTTTTTCTTTCTATCCTACCTGATGGTAAGCAGTGATGCAATCGTTGATCACCATAACAGAAATAACTAGAACATAAACATTGAAACGATAAGTAGGTATACAAGATGACAACGCACTCTGCAAGAAATGACAAGTAGGGACACCAGATGTTAACGAACTCTGGACGATATGTTAAGTATGGACACAAGATGACAACAGACACTGCAGAAATGATGAGTAGGGACACAATATGTAAATGGATACTGCACGAAAGGATAATTAGGTACACAAGATGATAACGAACAGTGCAAGCCCTTGACTTATCAACTCCTAGCTTTCCGCCCGCGACTTCGTTCGCGTGGAGATCGGTTATATCGCGCTTTTTAGATTTCCCTCGGGAATATCATTTTTTCCGGAATAAAAAGTACCCTATTATTTAATCCGACCTTTTAACTTTACGTTCGAAAAATTTCAAAGAAATTGGTTCAGTAGTTACGGCGTAAAAGCGGAACAAACAAACAAACTCACTTTCCGATTTATAATATTAGTGAGCATTCTCTCAAATACAAAGTTAGTAAGGACGACAGCAGGTCAAGCTACCCTAAACTGGCAGATATTCCCAATCAACCTTGAGCCTTAATGCTTTAAGTTGAAAATCTAATAAGGAATTCTGACAGATTGTAGTAGCCTGATATGCTGTCGTCTGTACATAGTAATTCTACAGGCATTGATAAAATATTAAACAGATACGATATATTCTAACAAACTGACCAAAAAAAAATGTGCCGAACACAGCAGCAGCACACATGCCTATTTTTATTCGGCATACATTGATACAGTGTGAGTGAGATGGGGCGCAATCTAAAGCATAGAGAAGAAAAAGATGGCTAGTGTTTGTCGTTTACGCTGTTAGTGTTTGTCGTTTGTTTTTACGAGTGTATCGAGAGTGACTAAAGCGAGATACATGACTTACTTCCTTTTGTACGCTTCATTTTTAGTGCGCTAGTGACATATCTACCTTAGTTTAATATTTTATCAATGTCTACAGGTAACAAAATTCCTGTCAGCCAACTTTTACCAATATCGGCAGTAGCGTATTTTATCCGTGAAAAATGTTTCTAGGATCGAGATAGACTGTGACTTCGACATTTTACCTGGGTATCAAAGACATTGAATTTTTTCGCAGTAGGTACGTGTAGGTGAGAGCAGGTAGAGGGAAATTAAATCCGTCAGTTTGTCTATCACCAGTTCGTATCACATGAACCGTGATGGCTAAACAGTTTAAATTTTTACAGATTATGTATTTCTGTAGCCGCTGTAACAACAAATACTAAAAATAGAATATATATATAGAATATAAACTATATGTAAAGAAAACCCTGTCCGATCCGTGAAGGTATTGTTCGGTATCGATAACTGATTCTACTAATGCCTACAAAGCCGGGATAAACTTAAAAAAATCCCCCTAAAAAAATAAATATTATTTCGCAAAACGAGGTAACTTAATACATTTGCGGTAGGCAATACATGCGCGGGCAAAGGGGGGCAGGGTACGAGGCAAGCGGTCGCATCGCTCATAATAATACAGTCAAAAATGGTAATGTCACTTTTTTTTTAAATACCAAATTTTGGGGAAGTTGGAATTAATTCGTGGAAAAAAAAGATTACTTCAAAATTTATTAGTATTGTTACTATCATTATTATGTAAAATTTCATATTTTATTTGGTCATGTGTTTACCTAACCGCCTTTATTATCCTTAGGGGTCGGCCGGGGTTTTCTTTCCATATTGTATGTTTATGTTATTAATTCCAAGCCTGTATTACACATTATGTAACCAAGCATATTGTACGTTACGGAATTGTATCGCTGACAGAGGAGTTCGGCACTTGTACAGCTATACAGGAGCTAAACTTAGTATTCGGGAACACTGTTGGAGCTGCTGAACCTTGGACAATACTATCTTAGCATTGTGTAGATTCAATTTCTTAGTATTGTATAATTGCATGGCAAACGTGTGAGCACATGGTACGAATATGCTGTAAGGCATTTATTTGTTGGGTTAGTCTTTTTTATTAACTTGATTGTGCTCTGGCTGTTGAGAGTATGTCATGCTCACTCAAATGTCTCGCTGATGGTGGCGTGTGTGTTGGGTTATTAGGTTCCCTTCAATATGGTTGAGCTGAATGATGCTGATCCACGTCATGTTCGTGAACGGACGCCGTCAGAGGGGACTGGTCATCTCTTAGCTGCCACGGCGTATTTTAATTTCTGAAGTGATTTTTGTGTGTTTTCCATAATGGACGCTCTCAGCGTACAATATATTTCTGCATCGTTCTCACACGGTTGATTTCAATATGAATGATGTAATCAAATATTTGTAACAATAGCTTGAAAATTTAAAAGAGTGTCCATGGAGTTTCTTGCCCTTTCTTCTCCATAGGTACCTACTCTTTGGAATGGGCGACTAGCTTCATCTTATTGACTGACCGACCTTTTGTCAATTCAAAAGTGCCTGTAACTGGTTTATTTGTAATAAATGATTTGATTTGATTTGATATGTTGCTAGCTGTATCCGTGAAGTATAGCAAATCTTCTTGCAGTTTGCCAAGTGAAGTTTGAAGGGTAGAATTCAAAAGTTTTAACTGTAACTAAATAGGAAAAAGACGCTTTAGTTAACTCGCGCCTTATAAATATTATTCTATTCCAATAGTTTCAATATGACAGAGGAACAATTTTCTTTTATATTATGTTTAACGCTAAGCGTAGTGTTATGTTATGTGATGCAATGCGAACGAATTTTAAAGTACGAAGAAATACGTGTCTAGTATTTTTAAGTAAAGAATCTATGGACAAAATTTCAAAAAACATATCTTGAAAAACCACAAAGTCATGAGCTTCTTATCCAAGAAAAATATGGTCCAAGCTCCATTTGGACGGGTAAGCCGGGTGGCGTCAGCTGAGCGCGGGTATGCGCAAGGGTAAGCTGCGTAGCGCGCTCACTAACCATACTGTAATAATTATTTTCTAAATGTATTTGTGAAAAATATAACATGGTATAAAAATTATTGGAATCAATTCAGTTGCTTATTCTGAACAAACTATATTCAGGTTTCGCGAAACAAAAAATAACGTTGTATAAAATAACGTTATCATGCGTTTCAGGATCAATCAAAATTCTCAACGAAGAAGATTCTTCAATGAATGAAAAAGACATCGTTGAGAACTCGAAGAATATTAACTCGCTTCATTTTAATTGAATTTTTCGCAAAATGCTATTTTACTTCCTTAAATATACCATAGGTGGCCAAATTAATAACAGTAACAGTGTCGAGATTTTTGAATTTTAGAGTTTAATTGAATTTCAATGACAAATGATTAATTGTAGGTCTTTTATTATATATTATTTTACATCTATGTTCTATTGGGATTACAAAAATGACAAAAAAGATATACAATGCTTTATTATTTTCTTCGTATGATTAATATAAATGTTAGGAGAAAATAATAAGATAAATTTCAGTATTTAGTTACTCCGCCCTTTGCTGCAATGTGCGCCCTTTGCTGTATGCGTCGAGGCATGCCCTCAATGCATGTTTCTACATCTTCTTGCAGTTTATGATTATGATGCCATTCTCTAATTAAAGTTTTTATCAGCTACTTCTTGGTTGTAATCACTTCCTTCGCAACAGCCCGTTTGGTGAGTTCCCACATGTTTTCTATGGGATTCATGTCTGGTGAATTCTCTGTCCAAGGCAAAACAGTGATTTTTTTTAGCAAAAAATTTAGTAGTACTTCTGGCTTTGTGGCACGGTGCAGAATTATACATAAAAACATATTCTTCATCATCAGGAAACCATACATTGACTTGCGGCAGTAGTTGCGTTTCCTGTATTCTTTTGTATTGGTCTTGCTTCATTGTCCCTTCTACGATATACAGGCCTCCCATGAGGTGACAGACCACACCATGACACTAACCGGATGCTTAACCCGTTCTACAACACAATTTACGTGGAATTTTTCACCAGGACGCCGTCGTACAAAAGAACTTTATTCAACCAAAATTGGAAACGTTGATTCGTCGGAAAAGCATACCTGTAAATGAACATAATGAATAGTGGAAAATCGATTTTAAGCTACTATGTACTTTATTACAATAGTTGGATATGCTTACTCGACTTCAGTCCGCAACAGTCATATTTTTATGTTGTCTAACCCAGTGGAATCGTTTCTTTTTCATGTTGTCGTTTACGCGTGGATTTTTAGTAGGCCGCCGTCCCTTTAGGTTCTCTTCGATAAATCGCCTCCGCATTGTTCTCTCGGAAATCTTAACACCCTCGTTGTTCAACATCATATTCAAACAAGCAACATTCTTTTTGCGGTTTTCGAGACACATATTCTTGATTTTTCGATCTGTACGAGATGAGGTTATCCTTTTCCTGACGCATTTGCCAACACGATTTGCCTTGAGAGGTTTTTTATTGACAATTTTTATTTTTATTCTATTGACAACAGACTGAAACCCCAGCAATATATGCTATATGTCTCTGGGAATGTGTTAAGTGCAGAATCAACGTTTGTATCTCTCTACATTTACTTGGAGAGGTGTCCAAAGTCCTACCCATCCTAAAAAGTAAAAAATTTGAGGCTATCAAATTGAACCATCATAAAAGGTATATTAAAAGACAAAACTTAGAAAAGTAATGTTAGATGGAGCTTTAGATACCTTTTTATTATTTGTGACATAAAAATTACCCAAAATCTTATGAAAAATTATATTTAGACAATACAACAACAATACTGAAACCGCGCTTTTTAACGGACTATGTCTCATTAAGAAAATATGTTACACCATTGACAAATGACACACATATTCATTGTTTTGCCACTTGAAAAAAAAAAACAATAATAATTATATAAGGACGTTATCAATGAAATCACCCTTGAAACAACACCATTTATTCAAAGAATTATGATCAACTATAAATTACATAGAAACGAACACTGTCCCTATTAATTTGGCCACCCACTGTACTTAGAATTTGTAATCTTTTCCCACGCTATTACTAGTACAATACTTTTCCTAAAGCCGCGTACAGACATCGCGATGCATGCATCGCGAATGGTTCGTCTCGCATGCCTTGGGCTGTGTAGACGTGTGTGCTCACAGTCTCCATTCACATCATACGTTCATTGCGAACGCCGCCTCAGTAAGGGTATGTCCAAACTCCAAACGTTTGAACGATTTCCACGCGCGGTAACCGCGAGTTACCCGCCGAGCACGGCAATCGCCGCAGATAGCTTTTTGTGTTAATTATGTGTGAACGGACGAGTTTTATTTATCAAGTAAAATGGATAACAAAAACGAAACCAATTCGTCCCATTGAAATACAGCGTTACTTTTCGTTTATGCGAAGCTTGGATATAGTTTCTTCAGAATAAGCAACTGAATCAATTCCAACCATTTTTATATATCATGTTATATTTTTTCCAAAATGTATTTAAATTCGGTTCTAGTTTGGTTACCAAGCAGGCCCATAACACAATTCACGGCAGATCATAGCAGTCAGTAGGTGCGTGCGCACAGCAGGGCGGGGGGCCAACAGCCCCTTTAGTTACCCGGAAGCAACAGGTCGATTCATACGTCACACACCCGTTGTATTACGTAATGCGATCCCGCATAGTGCCCTTGTACAGTTGTGTTATTATAATTAATGAAAAATATCGGGTAACATGTAAAGATTCATTTTCAGACACAAACGTTTATCTTTCAGGTCACGTAAAGACCGTAAAGACCCGTGTATCAAACGGAGCCTTAGAATAAAACGAACATATAAAAAAAGTGAATTTGACACAGTTAAAAACAATAATTATGTTTTTAATTTCAATTTTTAATGTTTGTTATGCCTTCTTTTGCGTATTTTACGAATAATAAGCGGAGCTACAACACGCAGCCGCTTTCATTGTCGTTAGAATTCGAAATAAAGAGCGCGTCAAGTGTCAAACATGCCACGCAGAAGATCTAAACAAGTCGCGAAATTGTGTCAAATTTGTGTCTCGCGAATGCCGCGCGTAGCTGCCGCGCACCTTGCTTGCCCGGTCTGGACGCACCATTACACGCTTATGCGTCATGGAGGCCGATGCCAAATTACTGCGTTAACTTATCCAACTATATGAACACTACTGACGAACACCGTGCATGGTGGTTTGCATGCATAGCTTGAGCTTGT
Organism: Sesamia nonagrioides; assembly: GCA_017933935.1. Lineage (NCBI taxonomy): Eukaryota > Metazoa > Arthropoda > Insecta > Lepidoptera > Noctuidae > Sesamia > Sesamia nonagrioides. Next base: position 849,889 of record JADWQK010002062.1, on the reverse strand, counting down.
GTCGTTAGGGACGCATGCATAAATGGACTGCCGTATGCCTCAGGTTGAGGCATGCGTAGCAAACTATTAGCTTGTGTCGTTAGGGACGCATACATAAATGGCCTGCCGCATGCCTCAAGTTGAGACATCCGTAACAAACTATATTATATTTCGCGATGTCTGTACGCGACTTAAAAATGTCTCTTTAGTTTAGTCTGAACTCGCAACGTGGGACATTTCCCAGCTGCTTCATAATTAATTTATCACAAAATAATATTTCCTTTCTTAGAGATTAATTTGTAATCTTTTCACATACTGTTTCTAGTACAATACTTTCCTAAAATAGGTCTCTTTAATTTAGTCTGAGTTCGCAACGTGGGACATTTCCCAGCTGTTCCATATTTAATTTATCGCAAAATTATATTTTCTTTCTTAGAGTTTAATTTATAATCTTTTCATATAGTGTTTCTAGTACAATACTTTTGCTAAAACTGGTCTCTTTAGATTAGTCTGAGCTTGGAACGTGGGACAATTCCCAGCTGTTTCATTGGCATGTGGTTTCATAGAACGAGTGAACTGGTCCCGTTGAGCTAGAGGGAATGTACTTCGTAATTTTGTGTGGAGTACTGAAGTTTGGGCCGAAGGGAAACGTGGTAGTGGCCTAGCCTTGTTACATTTGTGTGTGTTTTCATTTGGGTTCTACTTTTTTGTGTAAAAGTTGAAAGTTTATTAAAAGTTTTCGCCTTTGAGAATTGTAGGTTTTAATGGAAATCTTTTGCAACATACACTTCACATATACGATTTCTTCTAATCTCGACATGTGCAGTCTGTGGGTTATATACACACGATCGGCTTAAGGTGCCTTCCGTGTGCAGTACAATAACGCGTTCAGAACGATGTTGGAGTTGCCCATCTTCTGCAGTACCTCAGGCATGTTTGCGGAAGCACGCATCGACGGTTTTCACACCACCATGCCCAGGCGGTGCGTCCAAGGTGCGCAGAATGCGGGCAGCTCCAATACAGTTCTGGCGATGTTTTCCGAGAGGTTTGACTGCCCGTATTTAAGACATTTAACTTTTATGTTATGTGTTGTGTTATACAATATGTAAAGAAAACCCTGTCCGATCCGTGAAGGTATTGTTAGGTATCGATAACTGATTCTACTAATGGATACAAAGCCGGGCAAGACTTTAAAAAAAAATCCCCCTAAAAAAAATAAATATTATTTCGCAAAAAGAGGAAATATGTGTACGGTAGAAGACCCTAACGCGGGCGGCGGGGGGCAGGGCACGCGGCACCTGTGACGTGGTCGCGTCGCTATTCACTTTTTTTAAAATTACCAAATTTCGGGGAAATTAGAATTAATTCCCGGGAAAAAAGATTATTTCAAAATTCATTAGTATTGTTACTATGATGATTATGTAAAATTTTATATTATATTCGGTCAAGTGTTTACCTAACCTTTATTTTCCTTATGGGTCGGACAGGGTTTTCTTTACATATTGTATAAGACATTTAACTTTTATCTTATGTATTGTGTTATGTATGTGTTTATAAAATGTTATTTTATCTTTATACGAAACCTAAATATGATTTATTCAGAATATGCAACTGAATTGATTCCAATCATTTTACACCATGGTATATTTTTTCTCAATTACATTTAGAAATTGTTGCAGTGTGGTTACCGACCGCGCCACGCACCTTGCGGTAGGTCATAGTACTGCGCACGCTCGCGCAACAGCTGACGCCACAGGTCAAAGTACCGTTCGCCCGCCCAAGCAGAGCGTTGACCATATTTTGTTGGGACAGCCAAGTAGGATAACAAGCTCATAAATTTGCGGTTTTTCATGATATCGTTTTGAAATTTTGTACATCGATTCTTCACAGAAATAAACGTTCATTATTATTATTATTACTTAAAAATACTGGACACGTGTTTCAGGTTTCGCATAAATTAAAAATTATGTTGTGTATTCTGGTTGCTGTAAGGGTGTTTAGGTTACCTGCAAGAAATGTCTTCTTTTTTATTTTTATTGTGTACTAGCTTTCCGCCCGCGGCTTCGCCCGCGTGGAGTTCGATTATATCGCACTTTTTAGATTTCCCTCGGGAACATCAATTTTTTCCGGGATAAAAAGTAGCCTATGTTTTTTTCTCAGAGTCTAAAGATTGTCTGTGCCAAATTTCATCAAAATCGGTTCAGAGGTTTTAAACGGGAAAGCGTAACAGACAGACAGACAGACCGACAGACAGACAAACAGAGTTACTTTCGCATTTATAATATTAGTATGGATATTATATTGTGTTGTTTTCATTAGCAAAGATAATCTACTAACCAATGCCTACCTGAGTTTTGACAACATCAGGCAATCAAAGGTACTTATTGTATAATAAATTCTAAGAAGAAAATCAGATGAGAACAATACTCAAAGGTAAGCTAGTCAAATTGAATCAACATCGGGCTTATTGCGTAAGATACTAACAATGCCTATGGCTTTCCCGTTGACATTTCAACAAAGGAAATGAATGTACGCAATGAATGTATTCTTTATTTAATTAAGGATTTTGAGCGCACAAATTTTTGAAACATATGATGACGTAATGGACTTATAATAAAATTCAAAATTATTCAGATTGTGATTGTTAACGGATTACGCAAAGGGTGCAGAAACTCGTGGGCTTTTGGGTGTGGGAGGTGGTTTGAAATAGGCAGCCCGCCGCCCGGTGAGGTCAAGCCCGAGTCGATGGCGCGTTGTATTCCACGCAGGCTTCAAAGAGATGTCAGCTGTCAAAAAAATGCCGTTTTGATGTCAAAACGGTCTCCAAAGCCTAGAACACAGGCGTAGAGTAGCCAGCCTTTCGGTATCCTATAGGATTCATTTTGGTGAGTGAGCGATGGAATTGCAAGATTTAGTTTCCCCATCTCCGTTCCACCATCAAACAACCCGTTGCGCGGCGAGTTTCCACCCTTACGTCGTTAACACCGCTACGATTCGGACGAAACGTTTCGCCTTCTCTTTCATACCGCGTACATCGAGGGACTGGAACAATTTGCCAGCGGCGGTGTTTCCGTCGAAATACAATTTGAGTGTCTTTAAGGCTAGAGTGAATAGGCTCTTAATAAACTAGTGCGCTTTACCATCATCGATTGCGTCACTGCTTCCCATCAGGCGGGATTGCGGTCAAGTGCTAGTTTATAATTTATAAAAAAAAAAACGCTTTTAGTGACAGGGTGGTCCGCTAGAGCAGATGCATGCTAGCCGGTTGCCTGTGTTTCGAAAGAGCCCCCCCATACCGCGGCCTCCTGGCAACTGGTAGAGCACGAGGGGTTTAAGTCAGTAAAAGTCTGACATAACAGTCAAACTAAATTTCCAATTAAAGGTTACTAAACCAAAAACAAAAACCGGCCAAGTGCGAATCGGACTCGCGCATGAAGAGTTTCATGCCAAACCCCCTTATTCATAAACGCTGCGTAAAGTTAACCAGTGATAAGCGATTCTTTAACCATACATTTTTGAGTCACCTATCTTTAATCACCCTTAATGAATAAACACCACAGAGCTTAAGTGGTTTATTCATAAACAGTGATTTAAGTTAAATGACGTGTAAACGTCTAAATGTGTGTTTATACAATCGTTAATAACCAATTAACTTTAAACAGCGTTTATGAATAAGGGGGATAAACTTTAAAAACGGAAAAAAAATGTTTCTATTTCCGTTATTAGTATGGAGCGAAAAACGGCAAAAACATGACGTTTGTTGTATGGGTGCCCCGCTACAATATTTATTTGATTTTAAATTAATTATTTATTTTTAATTTTAATACATAACTAAATATTTTGTGAACATTTCAAGCGTCTGTTTCCGTTATTAATATGGAGCAAAAAACGGCAAAAAAAAATACGTTTGTGGGAGCCCCCCTAAATACTTTTTATTGTTTTATTTTTAGTATTTGTTATTATAGCAGCTAGATGAGAAATACAGAATATACATAATAATAAGAAATACATAACCTCTGAAAATTTCAACCGTCTAGCTATTACGGTTCATGAGATACAGCCTGGTGACAGACTGACAGACAGACGGACGAACAGAATGATGGACAGATGGACAGCGAAGTCTCGTAAATAGGGATCCGTTTTACCTTTAAAGAACGGAACCCTAAAAACGGAGTGTAGTAACTACAACGTTTAATATAATCTAAATAACTAGGTATTTTAAAACGTAAACATTGTCCGTGTTAAAGACAAATCATTTACAAAAAATAAACACCAATTCAACACCTCACTTGATTTTAATTTAGCCCTCAATTAAAACAAACTCAACCCCTGACCAATAGAACCGCCAAAATGTTCCACAGAACAAATAGATCAAAAGCTAATAGAGTGCGGCACGATACACGCGGGAGAGCGGGGTTAATTGGACCACTCGTTCGAACCACTAATTGAACCGTCTTCTTTACGCCGCGCCGTTTACGTCAGACTTAATTCCAGTATCACTTTCAGTAATTATTATTCTGTGGTCTCAATGGCGCGATTGGGTTTACGAATTGTAAATTTGGAAGGTCACCGTCTAAAGAGGCTTAATTTTGATGGCAATTAGGAATTGTTAAGTGAATTAAATGTAACTCTGGACTTAAAATTCAAACAAGTCTGTGTAGAATGTATTATGAATATGTGTGTTATCTATACTAATATATAAAGCTGAAGAGTTTGTTTGTTTGTTTATTTGAACACGATAATCTCAGGACCTACGGGCACGATTTTAAAAATTCTTTTTGCGTTGGATAGCCCATTAATCCAGGAAGGCTTTAGGCTATTATATATCTATACTAATATATAAAGCTGAAGAGTTTGTTTGTCTGTTTGTTTGAATGTGATAATCTCAGGAACTACTGGCACGATGTGAAAAAATCTTTATGCGTTGGATAGCCCATTAATCCAGGAAGGCTTTCGGCTATATAACATCACTCTGCGACTAATAGGAGCAGAGCATAGCTATATCCACGCAAATGAAGTCGCTAGCGCTGCTAGTAATATTATAATATTGTTTTAATATTATAAACTTGAAAGTTTATAGGTATGTAAGGACAGGTGGATGTTTGTTACACATTCACGCAAAAACAACAGAATGTATTTTAATGAAACTTTGCAAACAGATCTTTTATTTGTAATTGAAAAAAATATTTGTATGAAACTTTGCAAACAGATCTTTCAGATTTTTTTTTAAATCATATATTTTTTTTATATAAGTTATAAACTAGCGCTTCACCACAATCCCGCCTGATAGTAAGCAGTAGTTATAGGACCTTTAATCCAGTATATTGACGGGATCCTAACTCATGTGGATGCCGCGGGGCGTAGGTAGGTATGTAACTGTTTTTGATAGATGAATTCTGATGATTATTAGGTACATAAAAGATAACAAAAGTACTTTGAAGTGATAAAAAATAGAATCAAATAAAATAATCTTCATTGTGTACACCATATTAATCACAGAACATAAATATAAATTTTTTACAAAGAATGACACAACGGGCGGTCTTATCGCTAAGAGCGATCTTTTACAGAAAACCTTTGGATGGAATACTAAGGGGAAGGAGAGAGAAATAACGTAGCAAGTCTGCAGTCTACTATTTTTTTAATGTGTACTTGACCAGTAATCGTATTAATAAATACTCGTAGGTATACAGAAAAGTTTTTCAAAAAAGAATTTTTTTTTGAGACGCCCTGGTCGTCGGGAGACAGCATCCAACTCCCTGATACTGTAGGCACGAGTTTGACGGCGGTGATCAGTGGTTACATATAGTGATTACATCAACAAGGTGGCTGGTAGTGGCTGGCGGAGAACTGCCTCAGGATCGAGCTTGTTGGCGTGCCAAGAGGCCTATGTCCAGCAGTGGACGAGTAGAGGCTGATGATGATGATAATGATGATGAGCAGTGGGAATATCACCGCCTCTTAAACAGACAGAGTTGTGTTCCACACGGGCCTCAAAGAAATGTCAATACATCGAGATGGGGACAGCCTCCGTGGCGTAGCGGTAGCGGACGCGGCCGCTGCGCAAGGTGGCGCGAGTTCGATCACCGCACAGTGCAAGTATTTGTATGCATGAATATGAATATTTGCACTGGTCTGGTCGTGCCTCGGAAAGCACGTTAAGCCGTTGGTCCCGGTTGCCATACGAACATCTAATGGCAGTCGTTACGGGTTGTTGCAGCCCTCAAAAGTCCAACAATTGGTCTAACTGCAATGCTTCGATATCGCCTTCGGGTTGTGGAGGTCAGACGGCAGTCGCTTCACGGAAAATGTCGAAGTTTAGCCATATCAGCAGTTGGACTGGTAAAGCGGACCCCAGACTCCAAAGCTGAAAAGGCTTCGGATGCGACTGGGATTAACGCTGGGATGATGATTATGATGATCGAGATGAGGTTTTAGAGGACCGATGCCTGCAAGGGCTACAGGTTAATCGAAATAGATATCGTGCCCTATTCCGTATAGGTAAATGAATGAACACGGGTACGTTCATCTTCTTTTTTCAAGGTGAGATTTAACCTCAACTCTTGATCAATGGTCTCTGTGTAATAGATACCACAATTTTGCCATTAACAACGTGTAACAAATTATAGAAATTCTTTGAAAATATAATTTCACAATAATGGCGAATATCACCAATGACAGTTGAAAAAGACGGCCGCGTGAACCGTCTATGAGGAAAGTTTGAGGCAAAGTCATGGTGTGGCCACTATGGTGCAATATTTCAAGGTTCTTTATGAATTATTTACTGAATGTACTTTTTACTACATAAATCACGCGCCTTTATTTAGTAAACGACACTATAAATAATTTTAAAAGACCCATGAAAAATGCGCGTGACACTCATCTTAGCTTTCCCGTCAAAAACCCACAGGTACGATTTAGTTAACTATACTCTGTTTTTTAATCTCGTAGACTAAATTGACACATGCAAATGTCAAATTTACATTATTAATTTTGTATTATTACGTTTTTAATAAGTACCTACACATTATTTCAGGATAACTTATTGTAAAAAAACGATACTTAATTTTATGAACGCTAAGTTTCGGCACTATTTAAGAATTGCAATAAACTGCCAACACTCGTAATGTCAGTTTAGTCTACGAGATTAAAAAACAGAGTATAGTATAATTCTAACACACCTTTCCGCCCCGCCTAGAGGGACAGGTCATTTGTCGATTTACTATCCAAAAAAGGTAGATAAAAAGAAAGTGACAGTATAAAAAACTAATTAAAAGGAATTTATTTTTTTGCTTTTTGACCAATTTGACCTTCAACCATTTCATAGTAAGATAGAATAAAATTAGCTTAAATAGGTATAGAACATATTTTAAGCGAATACTCATGTAATCCAGAAAGATGAACGTTCTTACAGCAATGACTAACTTTCCCGGGTTAGTTCTTTTGTGATTGAAACTAAACGGAATTAAATGAGTTGGCAAAATGTTAGAAGGAAGACTCGAGAGATATCTAATTTGTGGGTATTTTAAAATATTGTTCACTCGGCAGTATTTGTTATTGCAGAATTTGAACTACGCTTTGTTTTTAAAAGCGCAGAGTAGTTTAAAATAGGCTAGCTACGATAGGTAAGGGATGATAGGCAAGAAACGCAAAATAATAATAATAATAAGTTTATTTACCAAAAATAGTTACAAAAATGTACACAAGTTATTCTAGGCTTTTCCGGCGCTCCGCAGGCGGCGTAGGGGCAGGAGAAGGCGGGATTTCGCCCGCTTTCTCCCTCCCTGAGGTGAGCGGCGGGCGTGAGGCCGACGCCCGCCTTACATCGCCGGCGGGGGAGAGGTAGCTCAGGCTGCGCTAGTTTCCCACTCCCCCGCCACTATGGCGATGCCGGAGTGCCGCTGTGGGTTTAGTGGGTATTCCCGGCTTCGGCTGGGCGAGTCCCACACACGCCCTTCGGGGTAAGGTGCGTAAATGCATTCCCATAGCGTCAAAAAAAAAAAAGAAAAAAAAAGGCATTACAATGTGTTGCAAAAAATTCTGTACATAATTATAGTAACCCTGCCTCTTAAACTAGGGTAACCTGTAAAAGAATATTAACTATTTCCGATATGTACGAGGACGGGGTGAATCTTTAATTACAGTATAAATGGAAAAGTGAGTTTGTTTGTTTGTTCCGCTTCACGCTGTAACTACTGAACCGATTCCTTTGAAATTTTGCAGACGTAAAGTTAGAAGTCCGGATTGAATAATAGGGTACTTTTTTATCCCGAAAAAATTAGTTATTTCCGAGGGAAACCTAAAAAGCCCGATGCAACCGAATACCACGCGGGCGAAGCCGCGGGCGGAAAACTAGTAATATAATAAAGCGGTTGATATAAATGGTGACTATAATTATAAGGAAGGTTAACAACTCAATTAATCGACACAAAAGCAATCGCAACTCTAGCGCTGTGGACGGCTAGAGCCAAAAAGGTGGGGCTATTCTGCCGCCACACGCCGAACGCCCCACTCTCCATAGACTAGTTTCTCACGACTACACAGGTGTTGCCAACAAGGACTAAATAAGGTTTTTGGAATTTTAGCGACACGGTTGTCGCTAGAATTCCAAAAACCTTATTTTAATAATGCACTACTACTGTACTCAATGGCTACCTACTTAAATCTCGTGTCTACTTTTTAAGGGATTGGGCGCTGATAACCGAAACACAGGCTTTTGCCTAGTTCGGTTACAGATGTGTAATTCAATTGTAACAATAAATTATAGCCTATAATATATTTTGTGTAACAATGTAAATAATTTCTGAATAAACGTTATTATTATTATTATATTATTACTACGTTTTTCCGGATACCAGAGTACAAGCAGGGTAATTGCGTAACACACTATCAGTAGCAATGGGTTTTATTTTGATTGATCAACAATCATTGCGCCGTTTACGTTGTTGTGCAAAAACATTTTTCGAACATATGGAGCAATGGATTAGCAATAGGTATGCTTAAAATTGGGAATAATAGTGTGTTACTCATAAGGATGCTGTATTTATTTTACACCGCATCCACTCCATTTCTAGTTGGTTGCTCTGCACTCGAAGTTGTTGACGAGTATTGGACAAAAGTAGCTTCCTTTTTTTTTTTTTTTTTTTTAATATTTATAACTAGTGCTTGACTGCAATCCCGCCTGATGGTAAGCAGTGATGCAATCGTTGATGGTAAAGCACACTAGCTTATTAAGCCTATTCACTCAAAAAAACTGAGTGAATAGGAAGGAAGACGGCAGTTGAGCGAGGTGATGCAATGTTTAACCCAACAACACGACCAACGATGCTGCACCAGAGGATGATCTGGAGAGCCTTCACGACCAAACTCCCGACACAACAACATTAGGCACATCGTACCCGGCACACATCGCAACACAACTGCTCAGACCCGTTCTCCGTACGGCTTCACCAGACATCATGCCGGAACACGACGAATCGCTTGGCGGCAAGACTTTGTCTGGTGGGTGGTAACTTATGCCGGCGGCTGATGTTGTTGCCTACCACCGAGAAACCTTCTGTGAGACCGTGATGGCCAAGAAGGAAGCCGCCGAACGGGATCGAGAGAGGGCTGATCCTGCTCGGAGAAGGAGGCGTCGGGGAGACAACCGCCTTGACGCTTAAAACGCCGAAACCCGCCTACATATTGAGGTAGGTGGACCTTTGGGGTCGTGGGCACACAGAGCGGGGTCTCTGCCTGCCCACTAAGTAACCCCAGGGAAGACGGTGGCATAGTGGTCACGTGCTGCCGTGCATAGGACGTTTAGGAGAGGCCCACTTAGTCTCCCCTGGAATGTGCCTTACAGGCGTTGCGCAGGGAGGGTTCCGGAATTGGTATTTTAAGAGGAACCGGGACCACCCCTAGGCGCAGATGGTGATCACCGGGGTGGTTTTACCTGGGACAAACAGTCCAACTAGGTAGGTCCAACTTCGAGAAAGAGATGTCTCGTCGATCCAGCTCGGCTGGGCAGCGTTCGGGATGCTACGTTACATCTTTCGTTCAAGATACCACAGTGTCTCAAGACTAAAGTCTTTAACCAGTGTGTGTTGCCAGTGATGACTTACGGAACTGAAACGTGGTCCCTCACAATGGACCTCGTACGAAGGCTCTGAGTCACACAAAGGGCAATGGAAAGAGCTATGCTCGGAGTTTCTCTGCGTGATTGAATCAGAAATGAGGAGATCCTCAGAAGAACCAAAGTCACCGACATAGCTCTGCGAGTCACTAAATTTAAGTGGCAGTGGGCTATTGCTCGTAGAACCGATGGCCGATGGGGCAGTAAGGTTCTGGAGTGGTGGCCACGTCCTGGAAGACGGAGCGTAGGGAGGCCCCCAACAAGGTGGACCGATGACCTGGTGAAGGTCGCGGGAAGTTGATGGATGCGGGCAGCACAAGACCGGTCAGAGTGGAAAGCCTTGGGGGAGGCCTTTGTCCAGCAGTGGACATCTATAGGCTGAAGAAGAAGAAGAAGGTATTTTACATAGAGTGACGCCTAAGTGTTATATATGTTTAACATTTGCATTTCTATTTATTTTTTATATTCCATGGCCATTTTCAATCCAATTGATTTCATTACCATACTTACGTTGAGTAGGGATGAAATCAATTACATTTTATCGTTATATGCAGATTTTCGCAGTAAACCAAGTAGTTTATAGTAGTTTTTGCGTTGAATAGCCCATTAATCTAAGAAGGCTTTAGGCTATATAACATTATATCGTTGGTGCAGAGCGAATAAGGACTCAGTTATCACAGTTACAGTTTAATGGTCCAGAAACACAGGCTTAACACAATAACACGAACAATAACTTATAATTTGGTAACGATACAGCGCGAGTGGTTAGCGCGCGTGCACGTTTTCACCACCATATCAAAAAACTATCTCTCTCTCTATGCTTCTCACCGATGGCATAGACCACACGCTATCAGGTTGCCACGCTATAATAATATATCACGCCGGGATCGCATATATTTTTATTTTTTATCCTGATCCAAATAAATGAATAGTATTTAATTTTGAACAAAATTTTCCTTGACGTCACTTGATGTCGGTTAACATCTTATGAGTTACAATTTTAGAATAACTCGTTTGGGGTTAAAATAAACCACTTTATTCATAAGCGTTGCTTAAAGTTAATTAGTGATTAGCGAATGTTTAAACATACATTTTTGACGTCTTCACGTCACATAACTTTAATATGTATTTATTTATCAATATCGAACATAATTTGACAGCACCAACTTTATGTATATCTTCTATTCTTTTCTTAATACTTTATGTTTATCTTTTATTCTTTTCTTTCTGAAACAGATATAAAAACATGCATTTAACCTAAATTTGATTTATATTTTTAAACAAGGAAATTGCTGTCAGTAGTGGCTATATTATCGCATTAGAGTATATTAAGCTGACTAGGTTTTTTGACGGGAAAGCTAAGATGAGTGTCACGCGCATTTTTCATTGGTCTTTTAAAATTATTTATAGTGTCGTTTACTAAATAAAAGCGCGTGATTTATGTATTAAAAGTGCATTCAGTAAATAATACATAAAGAACATTGAAATATCGCAGCATAGTGGCCACATCATGACTTTGCCTCAAACCTCCCTCATACACGGTTTACGCGGCCGTCTTTTTCAACTGTCATTGGCGATATCCGCCATTATTGTGAAATAAAATTTTCAAAGAAATTGCATAATTTGTTACACGTGTTATTGGCAAAATTGTGGTCTCTATTCCATAGAGGCTATTGATCAAGAGTTGAGGTTGAATCTCACCTTGAAAAAAGAAGAAAAAGAGTAGTGTATTAACTTAAAATCTGTTTTATTTTAAACATGCGAATGTAAATTAAATTGACCGTAAAATATAACGAACTAGGAATTACGTTAAGAGGAGGGACACAGACATTATCTTTGAGGCTATAGCAAATAATGTTCTGGTCCTAAAGAATAAGACGAACATGTAAATAAAACTATATCGTATAAGCGATTTTTGTTGTAAAATGTAAGAATTATCGTAAGAGAATAGGTTGTACTACTCGGTCTAATAAAACTAATGACCGAGTTACTAAGCCGGTACCAAGAGTAGTAATAAAGTGGTATTTTTGGTAGGAAATCACCAAATTACCTCTCTATCTCTGGGCGGTTCCACTTTGCCCCAATATGGGTGTATCAGACTTTTTCTAACTGAAACCTAATCGTGTTCCTTCATTTGCCTGAGCGTTAAGGGGCACTGTATTTCTCCCAAATGTCCCGCAGTCATGGTAGGCAGTAAATAAATGTATTACAAAGCTCTATCACTAGTAGCTAAACGGCTGCAGCACTAGTAATTTAATGATGAGCCAATCACGATGCAATTGCCCTGGCTGGAGTATATAAAGTATTTCGTAACATAACCCGACGCTAAGCAGCCGACAACTTCCAAAAGACGTGGTCGGAGCCTCTCACAGATTTATAACCTATGACACAGGCTTTAACACTGCAAGACACCTTTCAGAAAAAAAAAACATCTTTGTCATCAACACAATTGTGGGATTTATCTTTGTGATTGTTACTCTTAAATAACGTTGTGACTTACCGATCTTACGCTAACAATCTTCATACACCAGGTTTATAAATACCCGTATCGAACTACCTACCGAGATATAAAAATCTTCCACGGCAGAACAAAAGCCTTCCTCAAATTTCCTTGCATCCTTTTCAAGAAAATCCTCGATCCAATCTTCTTCAGAATAATAAAATGGATCAAATTGACTCAATTAATCCCCCGATTCTCAATCAGTCTGGATTTTATTTTAAAAACGGAGCAAAACAAGAAAACGCATACTGGGTCAACTTGTCCGCACGTCAGTGGATATCCGTCGAACAAAAATTCCTATTTGAAAGCGGGACAAAGGGAAAGCGGGGCCAGGATTAGCACTACAGTGTAAATTGACACCTCAGAAGCTCTATTTACTAAAGAATCGCTTAGAGCGAAGTCGATGTCCTCTATTGTCATCGTATAGGACGCTGATGGAAAAGGAAGGGATTTTAAGATAAGAACGGTCGGTGGGTACCTTGAAATTTTCTTTAAGCCTGGCTGGATATTTTAGTTTACAAAATTGATAAAGGACGACATAGCATACCTACATATTCTTGCACTGCACTCGAGTTTGTAGTTACCGAGTTTAGAACGGTTTTTGTTACTGTATCTTCCTATTTTATCTACTGTTTATACTTTTATACTAATACTAGCTTTCCGCCCGCGGCTTCGCCCGCGTGGAGTTCGGTTATATCGCGCTTTTTAGATTTCCCTCGGGAACATCAAATTTTTCCGGGATAAAAGGTAGCCTATGTTCTTTCTCAGGGTCTATAGATGGTCTGTGCTAAATTTCATGAAAATCGGTTGAGAGGTTTAAGCGGGAAAGCGTAACAGACAGACAGACAGACAGACAGACAGACAGATCGACAGACAGACAGAGTTACTTTCGCATTTATAATATTAGTAAGGATTATGAATGCGAAAGTAACTCTGTCTGTCTGTCTGTTACGCTTTCCCGCCTAAACCTCTCAATCGATTTTGATGAAATTTGGCAAAGACAATCTTTAGACCCTGAGAAAGGACATAGGCTACATTTTATCCCGGAAAAATTTGATATTCCCAAGGGAAATCTAAAAAGCGCGATCTAACCGAACTCCACGCGGGCGAAGCCGCGGGCGGAAAGCTTCTTTATTTATAAGAGAACAAAAAAAAATAGCAGCCCACCGGTATCTTGAATAGGACCAAGCTACCGATGGTCAAATGTATCAATTATTATTGGCCCTGTTTTTGTAACGAATATCCCATGAAAGTTCATTTTCGTAGTTAAGAAGAATATGTGTAAAAGGTTAATTCATATATAGAATTATTTTTTGATGTACGTGATATGTACATACATATCAGGTATTTATTTTTCGAAATAAAATGACAATACACACACAGTACCAACTTTTCATTTTCTTTTTTGTGAGTGAGTCAACCAATTTATGTTGATGTGCAGATAAAACATGAACGCATGCATGAAATATTTTATTGAATAATAATCCTAGACATTAAGTCAATACTTCGAAGCTGAACAAATGCTTCTTTCAGAGGTCGACGACTTCTATTTCTGTTTGTGTATTTTAAAGATTTTACTTCGCTATGCTTGGAAAAGCTCTTTGTAAATTTAAATACAGTCATGGATATTGTTTATATAAATAAAATATAGTCGAACTATGTGAACTTTCTTCACATATTATATTTTTCCAGACTTTCTGTCTCTCTGTATTGAAATATTATACGAAATATTTACTTAATGTTGTTCGTTTAACATAAATCATTGAGATGTCAGATAATGTTATAAACTGAAGAAAGAAACTTTGTTGCTATTTATAAGTTTATTTTCCTGTAATACTTTTTATGGATTAGATATGCTTATGCACTTGATTTAATATGATAGCTATTTGAACAAAGTGTGCTAAAACAAAATTGGGCGTCTTCAATGTTGAAGACTTTGACAGACGCAGGGCGTAGCCCAGCGGATTAGCTCTTTGAAGTGGCAGTGGGCGGGGCATATAGCACGTAGAACCGATGGCCGATGGGGCAGAAAGGCTCTTGAATTGCGACAACGTACGGGCAAGTGCAGCGTCGGACACCCACCGACTAGGTGGTCGGGTGACCAAAATCGCAGGGAAGCGCTGGATGCAGGTCGCGTCCAGCCGTTCTTTTTGGAAATCCTTGAAGAAGGCTAAACATATCCAACAGTGAACTTCTTGCGGCTGACATGATGATGATGAATGTTGAAAATATATCTAGCTCTCCGTGCTATCTATAAGCAAAAAATCTAAACAACGACAAAACCTTTTGCCAAAAATTTACAGCCGCAAACCAAATCTATACCAACATAATATATACGAAGCAAAGTCAGCAAAAATAAGAAAACATAAACTAGAGATGGCCTGTCGCATCGGATATTTGCTTAACAATATGTGTTCCCAATATGCAGTATACAGCGTACGGCTTGACGGCCCCGTAAAACGGAATATAGCTGGATATATCCGCAGTACCTTGAATATCCGAAGGGGTTTATCCTCGCGGCGGTTAAATCCGCGCCCTGCTTATGTTAGACAATGTGGCGACGATTGTGGTTGTGTCCTTAGTGGATAAGAGGTAGCGATTTGCAGAAGCGGATTTATGTGAGAGGTTTTTATGTGTGTGTGAACTATTAGATAGTTATAATTAGGTCCTAAGCATGTTCTTGAGGAAACCAGGTTTCCTTTAAGTCTGAAATCACCAACCCGCATTTAGCAAGCGTAGTGATTACGCTCAATCCTTCTCTGTATGAGAGGAGACCTGTGCCCAGCAGTGGGACGATAAAAAGGTTGATGATGATGATGATGAAGCATGTTCCTACTGCTGGGATACAGACCTTCTCTTAGTAGGAGGGAGTAGAATCCAGTACGCGGGCTCAGTGTGGGGTGGTGCATGTAAATGGATAACAATATTTACTACTTTTCTTCTTCCTCCGCTATTCTTTTCTGATTAATTTCATTGCGGGACCCAAGACAGTTGAATCGTTTCTCCGGGACTCGTCGAGCTTCATTGCTCGGCGTTTTTCTGGCGGTCTCCACTGTTGATTCTGGGTTTGTCCCAAAAAAAAAAATATTTACTACTTGCTTGTAATGTGTCCTGTAGAGCAAAAACTTCTCTCCTTTCTTTACATTTCTCTTCCTCTCTTTTGAAATCTGATAAAGACCAGTTCTTGTTTGCGCAAGGAGGCGCGGGTTCGACCCCTGTGCAGTGTAAATATTTGTATGCATATTGGTATGACTATAAATTTTTGAACTGGTCTGGTGGTGTCTCGGAAAGCGCGTTAAGCCGTTGGTTCCGGTTGCTATACGAATATTTAATGGCAGTCGTTACGGGTTGTTGGAGCCCTCAAAAGGCCAACAGTTGGTATAACTGCAACGCATCCATATCGCCATGGGGTTGTGGGGTCAGACGGCAGTCGCTTTACGTAAAATATCCAAGTTTAGCCAAAATCAGCAGTTAGACTGGTAAAGTGGACCCCAGACTCCAAAGCTGAAAAGTTTAGACTGGAATTAACTCTGAGATGATGATAATAGATAGAATAGAAAACAAATATTGATACGGAATTAAAATTTATGACAAAAGGGCCAGAAAAATGACAATCGCCATACTTACTTCACCATACTTTCAATAGAATTGCCATCAGGCTTCGGGGCTCCAGAATTTTGGTAGCTTACATCAAGCCTTTTGCCACCATTATCGCTGATAGAACGTCGCTTTGTCTTGGGCCTAAGGGCACCCAATCTCACTTGTGAAATTGGTCTTTAAAAGGGATTTATTGAGATGAAATCAGATAACCTATTTATTTGAAAATATATGACAGAAAGAGGATAGGAAAAAAAAATCAAAGTAGATCTATAATCACAGACACAAAACAGAAACATTATTAAAAAAAAAAAACAAAAATATCAAACTTCAAGCATTTATTAAAAAAAAAAAAACTAATTACAGACACTTTTGAACACCTAATCAATTTGGGGGTTGGTTGGTCAGAAAGATGACACATAGTTGCATTCCAAAGCGTTCTTCTATACCTACAAGTACCTATAGAGAAGAACTCTTTATCAATAGTAGTGATACCAGACTGTATCCTGTGTACAAATCCACATTCGTAAGGACGTAGAAATATTGTGGTAGGATATAATCACGCACTAGATTTTCTACTCACAGTGTTGAGCCGAACGTTGAGAATCCAATAAAACGCATCACATGGTGTTAAAATAACAAATAATACAAGTAGTCATTTCTCCACTCTGCAATTTATATTTATTTTTTAATAATTTAATCTAGTGCTTGACTGCAATCCCGCCTGATGGTAAGCAGTGATGCAATCGTTGATAGTAAAGTGCACTAGTTTATTAAGCCTATTCACTTAAAAAACTTCGGAATAGGAAGGATGACGGCAGTTGAGCGAGGTGATGCAATGTTAAACCCAAGACCAACACGACCTAATGATGCTGCGCTAGAGGGAGATTGATCTGGAGACGACGATCTCCACGACCAAACTCCCGACACAACAACATTTGGCGCATCGTACCCGCCACACATCGCACCACAACTGCTCAGACCCGTCCTCTCTGATATCTTTTGTATTTGTTTTTGATTATTGTTTTTTGGTTTGTTGTCATCTGCCAGTGTCGTGGGCGCATCAAGGATAACAGACGAATGTATTGTGAATTTTCAATGTCAGTTGTCAAAATAATGTGTGTTGTTTTTGACCCTGACTCTGATATCAGTTTTGACGGAAAAGCTAAGATGAGTACCACGCGCATTTTTCATTGGACTTTTAAAATTATTTTTAGTGTCCTTGACAAATAAAAGCGCGTGATTTATGTAGTAAAAAGTGCATTCAGTAAATAATTCATAAAGAACATTGAAATATCGCAGCATAGTGACCACACCATGACTTTACCTCAAACCTCCCTCATAGACGGTTCACGCGGCCGTCTTTTTCAACTGTCATTGGCGATATTCGCCATTAAGTGAAATAAAATTTTCAAAGAATTTCTATAATTTGTTACACGTGTTATTGACAAAATTGTGGTATCTATGCCACAGAGGCCATTGATCAAGAGTTGAGGATGAATCTCACCTTGAAAAATGAAGAAGACTCTGACATCAGGAAACATTGTTTTATGTTTTTTTTTTTTGTTTCATTCCTCTATTAAACTCGCAAGATATAAAAAGGTCCAACGTAGCGTATTTTTATGTTTTGAGTTTTATTATTATTTATGTACACTCTTGCTTCTCCAATCCACTTTTGACATTGGCAGTATTATAGTCGACATCGGCTTCACTTGCCATACATAAAAATAAAATAGAATAGAACATTGCTTATATTTTTTTCATATTTTAGTACTTATGAGACTTTTGACTGTACTATATGTGTTAATTGTTATTATATACTTGTAATGTGCATTTTTCTCTGCGGAATAAGCAGTTTTTCTTAATAAATTTAAATATAATATTTTATGGATACTCAACTTCCAGCGCAAAGCATCGCAAGTATCGATGATGACGGAGAAAAAAGTAAAAACACGCCCGTACGAAACTAAGCTACATATTTTTAAATATGTACTTCAAAAAAATCGCTGCCATCTATCACTACATGCCAACCTTCACGTTCCCAGACTAGCTAAAAGACAAGATGTAAGGTCTAGAAGCAATGTAAATATGGTTTATGCGTCTATTCCACCGTGTCTTCAGTTTCTATAACTAAACTTCCATATACTTCAATATTGTATACCGTATCAAATAATCCAATGAATAAACATAACATCCTCATAGAATTGTTTCTACAGTCATGAATTTTTATTGGTCCCAATATGCCTGTATTGTACAGTCTGGACCAATCTCAGAGATTATGAAGATAATGTTAGATATTGACAATACAGAGACAGATTGGACCGAGGATCCTCGATACTCACAAAGCTTCCATTATCTGTAAAAGGCTGAATTATTTGTGCTGAAATATTTATGGGCTGCTTAGGAATAAAATATACAATACATACATACTTTGTTATTTATTCATGAAAGGAAGACGAGGGATTTATTAGCTGCTGTTCTTGTGGGGCAGTTAGAGTGTTGTGTAAGAATCCATTTGAGGCGACAATGTCACTTACCTATTAATCAGTCATGCTTAAAGGAATTTATGATCTAAATAAAGGTTGCAAAGATTACACTTTTGAAAGAAAGTAATAAAGGAAAAGTATGTATTGTGATTCGTACAGGAAGTTCATAAAACTAAGCTAAGTTAAACACAATTAAGCACAAGTAACAATAAATATAGTTTAAAAAAACTTGCTTTTAAAAAATATCAAACTAAAAAGTTAAAAATAATTTGAAAAAAATGCGTGAGGCGCTTTGTGCCATAATTTTTGTATATTAAGCGCCTCACGCTTTTTTAAAATTATTTTTAACTTTTTAGTTCGATATTCTTTAAAAAAAAAAAAGAACGAACGAACGTATTGAAAACGGTGGGACATTTTACAGTAATGAGCCGCACACTCGTAGTCCAAAGAGTTAGAGACGGACAAACAAACAAACAAGCAAACAAGCAAGCAAGCGTGCAAACATACATGTGAAGCTAATAAAAAGCATGTAAAAAATCAGAAAGTCCATTACGAAGCCAAAAGTAAATGTCGCAGCAGTGGTTATTCTGATAGGGCTTGGTGTAATGGGCAATCAGAGTAACTCTTTATTTATATAAATACGAAAAATATTATTAAATAATGAACTTTACTACAAAATGTAAGAAGCGATCAAAAGTTTGGGAACCAAACCCATCTTCATACACAGAAATGTAAATTTTGTACTGAAAACATTAGTAGACAATTCATTCGGAAACCAACCGTTTGATTCAAATGCGGGTCCAAAATACATGGCCGTCCCCACAACGGATCAAATCACCTACCGTCATTGGTGGAGCCATTTTGACCGGACATTTGAAGAGTTTCTGAAAATTTTCCATATTCAAATATGGGAAAACGTATTTGGATTAAGCGGTATTGCTTGGAGCAAAAGCCGTTATGATGTAAAGGGGAAAGGAAAACGTTTGGATTTTTTATGTTCGTACTATTTTGTATAAGGAATATGGCAAGAAGTAGTGCTGTACAAAAACAAGGAAACATTTTACAATTCGTTTGATTTTTCATCCGTAATCCATGATCTGCAAAAAATATGTACAAAATTAAATCGCGTATGACTAAAACAAAAACCGGGCAATCGCTGGATTGACTGACATTAGTGAAAACTGAAAAGACCAAACAAGTTATAGCGGTGCCGCAATCCATACCACTTTATATATATGTACAGTATACATATATCTCGCTGTAGCAATGTAATTTAATATTCAATGGTTTATAATGTTACTTACTTTACATGCTTAGTATCGCATACAGTCTGGTGCCTTTTTTTTAACTGTTCAGACAGCTCCGCTGCTTCCCAGCGAAAGCACTACGAAGTGGCGAAGTCAAGTCAGTTCGACTGTCTTTTGTAAATGTGAATAAATTACCGTTGATTTTGATTCATTTGATTATCCACATTCATGTGTTAGACATAGTTGTACATTTCATACACCCAGATTTCGCTAGTTCAGTCTACGTCCCATGGATAACAGAGTGAACCTGTTAATGAAAAATTTTTGGGACGAAGTTCTTTTTAACGTGACTTGCGGTAGAAGTCTGACCGGAGGAGGGTCGCCGGCACAAGTCGGGGATTGCGGGAGCGTATGATACATTACACACGTTCCCGCGACCCCTGACCCAGGCGTAAGTGTAACATGGAACACCGGGTGGATTTTAATTAGTACGAGTCTAACAGACCAGACGCCCCCGGGCGGCTGACAACAATGAGGGAAAAAGCAGTCTGGTAGAAATCGTCATATATCGAAAAGGCAGAGATAGACAGATTGTTTCCATGGTTTTCGATGGTGCCATGCTTGCTACTCCATGATTGCTATACCCATTTTTTCTGTTTGTTTCTTTTTTTTTGTACTTCGTATTTGCTATACAATATGTAAAGAAAACCCTGTCCGATCCGTGAAGGTATTGTTAGGTATCGATAACTAATTCTACTAATGGGTACAAAGCCGGGCTAAACTAAAAAAAATCGCCCTAGAAAAATAAATATTATTTCGCAAAAAGAGCTAACTTAATACATGTGCGGTGAGCAACCCTACCGCGGGGGGCGGGGGGCAGTGCACGCGGCACGTGGTCGCGTCGCTATTCGCTTATAACAAAACCGGTGTTGTCACTTTTTAAAAATTACCAAATTTCGGGGAAATTGGAATTAATTCCCGGGAAAAAAGGATTATTTCAAAATTCATTAGTATTGTTACTATGATGATTATGTAAAATTTTATATTATATTTGGTCAAGTGTTTACCTAACCTTTATTATCCTTATGGGTCGGACAGGGTTTTATTTACATATTGTATACATTGTGGTGTTCACTATAATCACTTCGTATACTTCAACTTCTTTTTAGTGGTGTCAAATGGCCAATCCAAAACGGCAGTTGTAAAACATATAACCGCAGACTTTTTTTAGTAGGTCGCTGTAAACATTTTGATAGAGTATTAGTCATTTAGATTAGAGTCGCCAAGCAATTCGCCGTGTTCGGGCATGATGTCTGGTGAAGCCGTACGGAAGACGGGTCTGAGCAATTGTGATGCGATGTGTGCCGGGTACAATGCACAAAATGTTTTTGTGTCAGGAGTTTGGTCGTGGAAGGTCTACAGCTGTTGTTCAGTTTATCATTGCATCACCTCGTTCAACTGCCGTCTTCCTTCCAATTCTAAGTTTTTTAAGTGAATAAGCTTAATAAACTAGCGCGCGATACCATCAACGATTGCATCACTGCTACTAAACTAGTGAAAAAATGGAAAACAATGGTACAGTTTTATTGATAAATTAGTAATAAACAGCGTGGTTTCTGTCTAAAAATAGACGACCCCTTGCTTGTAATGAATACTTTAGCGATTGGAAAGCACTGACGCGTATAGGCTACGGGCTATGGACATTAAAAGCTAGTTTTATGGTGGGGTTCGTAATATTTATTTTTTCTATTTGGGTGCCGCACGGTTTGTGCATGGGTCATAGACATTCTTTTTGTTCCTGTTTTGATGCCGCACGGTTTGTGCATGAGGCAAAGATATTTTTTTACGTGTTTTTAGCGTTGAACGGTTTGTGTATGGGCCACAGACATTTTTTTTTTGTTTTGATTAGATTAAAGGTAGGGAAACGAGTTAGTTATTTGCAAAAGTGAAAAGGAAAGGAGTTTAACAGGATGAAATGATTGGATGGAGTGTAAAGGGAGATAATCAACAAAATATGTTATTAAGTTAAGACGCCATCTTCATCATCATCAGTTCAGCCGAAAGACGTCCACTGCGAGACAAATGTAGGTCTTCCCCGAAGATCTCCATGTTGACCGGTCCTGCGCCTCCCGCATCCAGCGGTTTCCCGCATCCAGCGGTTTCCCGCGACCATCACCAGGTTGTCAGTCCACCTTGTGGGGAGCCTACCCACGCTACGTCCTCCGGTGCGTGGTCGCCATTCGAGAACCCGTCGTCCCCATCACAATGTGCCCGGCACACTGCCACTTAAGTGTTGCAACCCATTGCTATTGATAATGTGTTACGCAGTTACCCTGCTGATGAAAGGTACTAGGGCGCGCTGCGATGTTAATATTTTATAGAATACTAGCTGTTGCCCGCGACTTCGTCCGCGTGGACTTCAGTTTAGAGCGCGATTTGGTTCCCGTTTCCGTGGGCATGTCCATTCCGAAAAAAAAAAAAAACTCATTTGATATAAAATAAGCGCCTGTTAAAATAATGAGAGCAATATGTACGTCCGCGTTTGCTCCCGTTTTCGCAACATTTTTTGTTACTGCTCTGCTCCTTTTGGTCATAGCGGGATGTCATATAGCCTATGTGCTTTCTCTGGCTCTAGACTATCCGTGTACCAAATTTCGTTACAATCGGTCCATTACTTTTGGCGTGAAAGCCGGACAGACAGACAGACAGATACTTTCTCATTTATAATATTATTAGTATGGATTAAGTTTGACAGCAATAGGCTGATATCTGTTTGGTTCATTGGCTTGCTTTTTTTTTATTGTTTTAATGCTAAGTTTAGTTTTAAATCCTCACTTTAAAACACCTTCTCCTCACCCTCTTTCCCTCCTGTGAAACATTTTTTCCTTTATTTCTATTTTGTTACTGAAAAATTAGCTCGCGTTTCATCGTGTAAGCATATCATATTGTCGCATACATTATTAAGTACCCCATTTACGCATCACACAAATTACGCTATCATAAGTGAAAATTTCCAGTAATTAAGCTACCCCGAGCAGATGTTTCTTACAAATCCCTACATCCTTCTAAAAACTGACCGTATTCTATATTATATAATGCAAACCTTTTTGAACCGTTCCCGCCCGGTCGAAAAGGCCGAGTCGAAGCTACTAGGTTATAGAAGCTTTCTTTAAAGTTGTAACACGTGCGCCCCTTTTGGTTTCGAAAAGTCGTCTGGCATCTATCCACGTTTTTTATAAAATTTATTGACTATAAAATCACTACATAGTATAAAACAAAGTCGCTTTCTCTGTCCGTATATCCCTATGTATGCTTAAATCTTTAAAACTACGCGACGGATTTTGATGCGGTTTTTTTATAGCTAGGGAGATTGAAGAGGAAGGTTTATATGTATAAAAACATCCATTAAATACTGGAGAAATACTGGTGTTGTTGAGGTTTCTAATGTGATGTGGTATATAATAACATTTTTTCCGCTAACATTGCAAACGCAGGCTGAATCCTACGAGATTTATCAAAAATTTACCAAGTTTTGTACACATTGAAAAAACCTGCAGGAAACACCGCGACTTTATATGCCTATCTTTTATGAATATGCCACAATAACAGTTTTTGTCATTTACTTGTCACGACAAATAATACAGCATTAACTCTACAGGCTAATTTTCCAATCGTTTTTAACCAATACAGCATTAATTCTTATCCAATTAAATATCTTAAATACATTGTTTATTTAATATAGATCTATAAGGCCCTTTACATCATATGATTTATTTGAATTTTTATTCGAAGCTATTACAGATTTAAAAATTGCGAGACGTTGCGTTTGCGGCGGGACCGGAGGGCCGCTATGTTTTTTGCATAACGTTCACAGTTTTTCTGTCGTGTAATTAGTATCATTGCACCCCTGCGAAGCCGGGGTGGGTCGCTAGTGTTATAATAAACCCGAATGTTAAACCTATCTTTTTATTTATTTATTTTAGTTCGACAACAATTGTTTACACTGGGTGTTGTAAATCTTTTCACTTATATACAGAAAATATCACGAACATGACACAAATCATCCATATTCCTCGCAGGATTGTCGACCACGAGAGCATTTGTGCGACATAACTTGGGCTCCTTGCCCGATCTACCGGATAGCTCATGAATATGAATGAGCTATACTGGCCATTCAGACAGTCTACATGGCCGGATACTACACAAATAGGACTTTAAATACCAATTGTGGGCTTTGGGCTTGTTCTTGTAAATTGTACATGGATTTATGTAAGTGTTGCGGATAGTAAAGCGAAAAGCAATTTTTTTAAGCACCGAGGGGGGTTTTTTATTTAATTTTTTTTTTATTTTATATTGTAATATTTTTAATGTATTGATATTCTTGATTTAATTGTATGTGTAATGTGACTATGTGTGTATTAATTGTATATGAGTCAGTGTTACTCGAATTAAATGATTATTATTATTCCTTTATTTCATAGTATATACATATAAATTACATTTTTAAATATTTCTACATAAAAAAATACATAAAAAACATTTAAAAATATAAAAAATAGTAGCCCACCGGTATCGGGAACAGGGTCCAAGCTACCGGCGGTCAGGGCTCCAGAGAGAGGAACTTCCTGACGATGCGAGCCGTGTCCAGCAGTACCGCTTTCTGAATCAAGCCCTTGATCCAGCTGCCTAACGAGAGCCTCCTGAGGTGTTGGTCGAGGCTCTTGGCTATTAAGCCATTGGCTGTCACGACTATCGGTACAATGATTGCTGAATCCACTTCCCACATGTCGACAACCTCGTGAGCCAAGTCAAGATACTTGATTTGTTTATCTTTCTCGGCTTATTATTATTATTATTAACAATATTGGAATCATCATCATCATCAACCTTTTTTTTATAATCCCACTGCTGGACACAGGTCTCCTCTCCTACAGAGAAGGATTGAACGTAATCACCACGCTTGCTCAATACGGGTTGGCGATTTCAGACTTAAAAATTCAGGTTTCCTCAAGATGTTTTAGTTCACCTTGTAATCAGTCATTGATGTCCAAGATATACTTAGAAAGTACATACAATTTAGAAAAGTTACATTGCCTGAACTGGAATCGAACTCGCACACTTATACTTGAAAGGTTGGTGTTTTAACCACTAGGCCACCACGACTGCAATATTCGATTACCCGAAATAAATTATTATTATCCTTTATTATTCTATATATACATATTATTCTACATTTTTAAATATTTATATAGGTAAATACATACAAAAACATTTAAAAATATAAAAAAATAGTAGCCCACCGATATCGGGAACAGGGTCCAAGCTACTGGCGGCGGTCAGGGCTCCAGAGAGAGGAACTTCCTGACGATGCGAGCCGTGCCCAGCAGTACCACTTTCTGAATCAAGCCCTTGATCCAGCTGCCTAACGAGAGCCTCCTGAGGTGTTGGTCGAAGCTCTTGGCAATTAAGCCATTGGCTGTCACGACTATCGGTACAATGATTGCTGAATCCACTTCCCACATGTCGACAACCTCGTGAGCCAAATCAAGATACTTGGTTTGTTTATCTTTCTCAGCTTTCACGAGGTTCTCATCATGTGGGATGGTTATGTCAACAATCGTTGCACGCCGCTCTGATCGAAATTATTATTATTATTAAAAATAAAATTGAAGAATCTTCTTTTCAAAATCTGATTAATTGTGTGTTTACTAAATTCATATGAAAGTGTAGTTGTTCCGGGTCTGGCTGTTTGTGTATTTGAGTTTATATGTTTGTAAACCCACCCAAGATACAGGAGTACTTGCAAGTGTGGGGCAACATTAATATTTAAAAAAAATCTTATTTAAGGCCAATACACTAATTTTTGTTCTTCATTTTCTTTTTAATAAAGATATAAAGTCAGGTACTCAGGTAAAATTGAACGTACCAAGACTACATAACTCTTAAAATTGGCTGAATTTAATCAATTCATTTAATTAAGCTCTAAGTTAATTGATATTCGAGTCATCTACATAACTTCGTTACGCCTTTTTCCTGTCGCAAGAACTGAAGGTCTATTCCTTAATTAAAATTTGTCCAATATGATAAGCTATATAAATTAAGGGTATATTTTCATGTTGTATCCCACAGCTGGGCAAAGTTCGGCGTGTTGGCGCTGCAACCACTGTCGCTGTCCACCCCGATCGCGATCCATAAAACATTCAGTTGGTGATGATCTTCGTTCATCTAAACGGGCGCATTCAGGTGATTCTCGGCTCACTTGCATTTAATCCAATTGCCGAACCCCAAAATGCCGGTTAAACTTAAGGTACAGGTCTATAAGACCATCATTAGACCTGTTCTTCTGTATGGCAGTGAGGCGTGGCCTGTGCTTGAGCGACACAAGCAGGAGCTGCGTGTCACAGAAATGAATATGCTGCGGTGGATGTGTGGAGTTACGCGGAAAGACCGCATCAAGAACTCCCGCAGCAAACTGCAAAGGTCGCCTACGCTGGTACGGTCACTTCTTACAAAAACAAATGTGTGGGTTCAAATGTTTTGCCATGGCGCCTCCGCCAGGCCGGACCAAGCGAGGTAGACCAAAGAAGTGCTGGCTTGACGTTGTAAGAGATGACATGCATACCAACTAAAATTTAATTGCAAAACGTCATAAGTAAAATGACCTAGGATCATGGTGCTTTATCAACAAAACGACGCTTTATTAAAATAAGAAATTGTAATTTATTTATTTTCTTTACATAATTCTCATCTTTTGCAAACAGTACCGTCCGAATGACGTCACAGAGTGAGGTGCATAGTTAACTCGCACGAGTAGTAGCATTGGAGCCGTGTGCCTGGCGACAAGTCCCAATCTGTCCACACTGCACTGTCACTTCGCGCTTTGCCATTACTTGGCAGGCAAAAAGCAAAACAACTGAAAAACAATGAAACCGCGTGCCCAGCGACAAGCTAAAACCCGTACATGCTGCAAAATCACCCCGCTCATGGTCATTGCTGATGGGTAAAAGGGCAACAGGTATAACGCAATGCTTATAAAATGAAGCTCTCTGGCCAAACATGCACGCTGTAGTCAACCCAAACTCTCAAGACAAAAACACTTATTATAGGTCTTCATAATACAATCTTTTTATCCAAAAATATGATCAACATACACATGGTTCACATGTGCCTTCCCCATCCAATCGATCAGAAAAGAGTCCAAATTGTCACGCCAGCGCTTCTTAGGTCTACCTAGGTGACGATGACCGTCTTAAGTATCGTAATTCAATTAGGTATTGCATTACAGTTTATTCGATTGACTGCTTGAACAATTCAATACCTGGGACTAAGGAGGACTAAATTCAATAAAAAAACTATTTTATAGAATAATTCAATTAACTACAATTTATTAGAAAGACGTTCTCTAAGATAGATGATAATCTCGGTACGGTTCTCAGCTGACAGCTCTGCGTGCAGTTGATAATACATAATCCTAAATTGAATTAGTGAAGCCATTAAAATGAGTGATAGTTTTTAGGAGTATCTTATTTTTGCCTAATTACAACGTGAAATATGATCACATATTTAAATCCTTATAAATTCACCATCATTCATAAGCCCTTTTTTTCGTTCGGGATGGGAAATCAGATGAAGGGAATCAGGAGTTCGATGTTGTCTCCCGACCAGGGCGTCTCCTGTGGCTGCTAGAAGCGCGAGGGTGCTGGGATTTCTGCTGCCTCACACGCACCGCCTCCTTTTTAGCCAGTAGCACTGCTTCGCAGAGGGAAGTGATGGCCTGCCAAGTACTCTCGCTCTGGACCCGGGATGGACGCGAGAGATCGCCGTCGATCGCCGCTACGAGAACACAGCGGTGCTCTACCCAAGCCAAGCAGACCTCCACTACATTCTTTACCTTGTCCTCAGGGCGATCCCCATAAGCTCTTATCCCAATATCTCGGCAGTCACCCAATTTCTAAACATATCATAATTCACACATTTTATCCATCGTCTACTTTGCCTTCCCTGACTCTTATAGCCACTGACAATTATATTCAAAACTCTCCTCACGGTATTTTAAAAAGTGCACAAACAACCGATTTCCATAATTATAACTTTTCAGTTAGGTACTGGTACCACTTTCAGATTTTCTCTTATGGATTCATTTCTTATTCTATTTATTCGTGTAACACAATACATGCCTTTTAGCGTCCTCATCTCAGCTGAATATCATTGACGTTCATTCATTCCTTTCGTGGCACAACATTCTAAGTAGACTAGACAACAGGTCTAATCATGGTTTTATATATTTTCCCCGTAAGTTTTATGTTATTTATCAATTTATTTCAAGCAAATAGACTTATAAGTCTTGAAAATAAATAAATTATAAGTATAATAATTAAAAATAAGACGGTACAAAATAATATTCGCTCCAACTATACCTAACCTTTGAGTCATAATTATTTGTATTTCGAACTTTATTTAGATTAATAATGACAATTTAGTTTTGGGCTAGAGCTGAAGTTATTTCGTTTTGTAATAAGGACATTGTTGTCCCTGCCGCCATTTCACCCACCCAATGTTAATTCTGTGCTTAACCGTCCGATCTATTTCGCCATCACTTTGCACAAGTGAACCGATAAACCGAAAGTCGGAGCAGACTGGGAGAATTGCGCCATCAAGTACTATGGTTGCAGAAGCAAAGAACCCGCCGAAATCGCAGAACATATTTAGTTTTAGTTCTGCAGATTTTCAAGCCAACATTCTCCAGCTTCTGTTGCCATTTTTCCAATTTGATCTGAATCTCAGGTCCATCTTAACCAACGAGAACAATGTCATCTGCAAACAGCTGAATTCGTATAAAGTATTAAATATTAATTCATTGAAATAGTACCCACGTATATTTGAAATTCATTGTTCTCTGCAACAGCTGAAGCTTTGAAATTCGGGACAGAAATTCAGTTTCTGTTACTCGTATATGCATTCGTTGCTCAGGACATAGAAATGGAACACCCTTTGTACGCTTTTGCGTCACAAGCCGAATAGTAGCTTATGTGCCTTACTATGTACTTGTACATATATTAAGTTACTCTAGTAAGATGAAGGTAGTTATCTGGCTTATTTTTGTTCGTTTTAGCCAAAAATTTTGTCACATTTTATAATACACTAGCGGCCGCCAGCGGCTTCGTTCGCGTGGAGTTAGTTATGCTCCGCTCCTATTGGTCGCAGCGTGATGTTATATAGCCTAAAGCCTTTCTGGATTAATGGGCTATCCAACGCAAAAAGAATTTTT
Source organism: Sesamia nonagrioides (assembly GCA_017933935.1). NCBI lineage: Eukaryota > Metazoa > Arthropoda > Insecta > Lepidoptera > Noctuidae > Sesamia > Sesamia nonagrioides. Next base: position 820,698 of record JADWQK010002062.1, on the reverse strand, counting down.
CAAATCGGACCAGCAGTTCCCGAGATTAGCGCGAACAAACAAACATACAAACATACAAGCAAACTTTTCAGTTTTACATATTAGTATATAGATTAGTATAGATAAATATTATATATATAGTATATATATATACTACGCCTTTCTCCTGTCGCAAGAACTGAAGGTCTATTCCTTAATTAAAATTTGTCCAATATGATAAGCTATATAAATTAAGGGTATATTTTCATGTTGTATCCCACAGCTGGGCAAAGTTCGGCGTGTTGGCGCTGCAACCACTGTCGCTGTCCACCCCGATCGCGATCCATAAAACATTCAGTTGGTGATGATCTTCGTTCATCTAAACGGGCGCATTCAGGTGATTCTCGGCTCACTTGCATTTAATCCAATTGCCGAACCCCAAAATGCCGGTTAAGCTTAAGGGGCAGGTCTATAAGACCATCATTAGACCTGTTCTCCTGTATGGCAGTGAGGCGTGGCCTGTGCTTGAGCGACACAAGCAGGAGCTGCGTGTCACAGAAATGAATATGCTGCGGTGGATGTGTGGAGTTACGCGGAAAGACCGCATCAGGAACTCCCGCATCCGGGGCAGCCTTCGTGTCCGTGACATTGCGGACAAACTGCAGGAGGGTCGCCTACGCTGGTACGGCCACGTCTTACGCAAACCGGCATGTTACGTGGGTAACAAATGTCTTGCCATGGCGCCTCCGCCGGGCCGGAACAAGCGGGGTAGACCAAAGAAGTGCTGGCTTGACGTTGTAAGAGATGACAAGCTCTTACCACAGGACGCTAAAGATCGTGCGAAATGGAGGAGAATGTGCAGGAAAGCGGACCCCGGGCTCCAACGCGAAAGCCGCGGATGCAACCGGGATAAACGCTGAGATGATGATGATGATGATGAGATTAGTATAGATAAATAAGAAAAAAATTAAGTGGATTCATTTTTTTTTACACACTTATTCTTTATGTATCTAATACTCGTTCAACAATATTAACTAAAAAAAAAATGTATTCATACTAATATTATAAATGCGTAAGTAACTCTGTCTGTCTGTCTGTTACGCTTTCCCGCTTAAACCTCTCAACCGATTTTGATGAAATTTGGCACAATCTTTGGACCCTGAGAAAGGACATAGGCTACCTTTTATCCCGGAAAAAAATAGATGTTCCCGAGGGAAATCTAAAAAGCGCGATATAACCGAACTCCACGCGGGCGAAGCCCCGGGCGGAAAGCTAGTAATGATTATAAAAATGTTGTTTCTTGTTGGTTACGTGATAATGATGAAGCCCACTGCGAACAACCTGGAGCTGTCGTTGTCGATTCTACAATGGGTCTTTCCAGTCTACGTTTTTTTTATTAGATGAAGTGGATGGTTTAGACTTGCTATTGCCTACAATTTATGTGCCCACTCTCTGAATGGGCAGCTTTTATTTTATCTGCACAGTCATTACCAAATAAAAAAAATTCCAATCCAGCCGTTTCCAAGGCGTTCTGTAGCTGACGTTCTGCTCCTCCTATATACAAAACTTCCACTTACAAAACTCCACGCGCCCCAATTCAGGTTGGCAAATGTCACATGTCTTCGTTCATGGCTCTGGGATATACCGGTTTCCTCACGACGTTTTCCTTCACCGTTTTAAGAGTAGTGATGATGAAATAATTTAGACAAAGTAAAAAAGTAAGCGCCTGATGGGGATCGAATCTGCGATCTACAACTCATAAGTCACGACCGATACCACTAAGCCACCGCTGCTCCAAAGTTCTGTTCCAAGTTGTTCTAATTTGTGTTACGAAATACAAATATAAAGTTGTAGGTTTACCTGTAATTTCAATAGTTCCTACCTTTCAAACTGTAAGTCCACGAACTTCCTTGAATAGAGTTTCGAAAATATACATACTTATATAGATATTTTACTATGTAGATATGTTTGTGTAAGTGTATTAGTAGTCTTAAGCTCGTTCGCGGCCAAATAATACAAACCAAAAAGGTTGATCGATCAGCATCCTGATTATTTTGTCGTCCTCCGTGGCGCATCAGTCAACACGCCTGCCTGCGACGTGGAGGCCCCGGGTTCGATCCCCGGCCAGGTCATGATGGAAAACGATCTTTTCCTGATTGGCCTGGATCTTGGATATTTATCTGTATATTTGTCTATTATAAAATATAGTATCGTTGAGTAAGTATCCCATAACACAAGTCTGGGACTTACTTTGGGGCTAGCTCAATCTGTGTGATTTGTCCGTATTTATTTATTTATTACATAATACACTATTACCCTCGATTTAAATCATCTTGAAGCATATTGCTAATTCATTCATTTTCATTAATTTCAGGTATATAACACCCACTAAACCCTACTTTTTATATACAGCCTATATATATCACATTAAATAGAAAATAAAAATTCACAATAAATATAAGTATGTCGTGGATCGTCGAAATTATTTGAAGAAAAGTTGCTCATTTCTTGCTCTCAGAGGGGCAAACGCTTGTGACGTTATTTTTGTGATGGCGGCACATGAACAGAGTCGCTTTGGAAAGTGGGGTTCGTCGAACGGTCACTTTGCATCGAGACGCGGACCAAGGCACTTCTCCGAACCGAAACTGTCGGTTTGCCTATTTTACATGCTTTTTATTAGCTTCACGTGTATGTTTGCTTGCTTGCTTGTTTGCTTGCTTGCTTGCTTGTTTGTTTGTTTGTTTGTTTGTTTGTTTGTCCGTCTCTAACTCTTTGGACTACGAGTGAGCGGCTCATTGCTGTAAAATGTCCCACCGTTTTCAATACGTTCGTTCGTTTTTTTTTTTTTAAAGAATATCGAACTAACAAGTTGAAAATAAATATAGTTTAAAAAACTAAAAAAACATGCTTTTAAAAAATATCAAACTAAAAAGTTAATAAAAATTTTAAAAAAAGCGTGAGGCTCTATACAAAAATTATGGCACAAAGCGCCTCACGCTTTTTTTTATTTTATTTTTAACTTTTTAAGTTGTGATTGTCAAGACTGGAGGGTATATCTACAAGTCGTGCTTTAATTCAAAACTCACCTACGAAATGGAATCCGTACCAATATGCTGACGACTCTACCGCTCTGCCGTGGCTGTCTGCGACAAACATATGAAATAATTATTTTAAAAATGTCAATTATTATATGTCAATTGTCATTGCTCGAAAAATGTGTTTGCTCAAAAACGTAAAGAACGCATTGAATTTTGTTGAGGTATCAAAATGCTATGTTTATTGCTATGCGGTACGCATTACCCTTGCTGGTTAAGCTACCTTTGTCGCAGTTGTATTGTAGATGGTAGATATATTTCAGAAAGCACGTAAGCCATTGATCCCGGCTAACATATGTGGACCTTTGGCAGTCGTTGTGTGCCGTCAAAGGCCGAAAGCCTGAAAAGCCTTACTGAGGGGTATAGAGTAACTAGGTTTTATAGGTCAGATAGGCACTCGGTCAAAGAAAATACTGGTGTTCAGCTGCATCTGGTAAGACAGGAAGCTACCACAAATAACTACAGTTAGATTGATTAGGCTAATTGATTGATATGTACATATGTATTTGTTCTTAAACGTGTGTTAGTCGTGGTAGCCTAGTGGTTAAAACACCAGCATCTCAATTATTCTCGATTCCAGGTCAAGCAAGTACCAATGTAACTTTTCTATGTTATATGTACTTTCTAAGTATATCTTAGACACCAATGACTGATTACAAGGTGAAGAAAAACATCTTGAGAAAACCTGGACTTAAATGTCGTGCGTGGTGATTACGCTCAATCCCTCTCTGTATGAGAGGAGACCTATACCCAGCAGTGGGATGATAAAAAGGTTGAAGTTGATGATGATGTACTTATACTCCATCAGTTTTACGTGGTTATATAACAAACATACACAAGCAGCTTATATTGTTTCCACTGTTCAAGGCTCAAAAGAGATGCATACGTTCTATGTTTAAAATAAAACCTACCGATAGTTGCGTTCCTTGCTTTGAAAGATATAAAATTCTTACGGTACCATGTCTTTACATCTTAGAAATGGCGATTTTTGTTAAAAATAATCCTCATCTTTTCAAATTATTAAATGAAGTAATTCTACGAAACAGACGCGACAATGGAAAGATATGCCTTCGGGCTGCGGGAACAGCACTTATGCGCAAAAGTGTGTTCTGTATGGCTCCGACCATATTTAATAAACTGCCTAAAAACTGGAGAGAACTGCCATTGCCACTGTTTAAAAAAATGCTGCAGAACTTTCTTATTCGTAAAGTATGTATATTATAATATTTTAGATTTCCTTAATGAGAAAGATTTTAATGTTCCGATTGCATACAAAGGGAAGAACCACAATACATATCCCTAATAAAATGTAATTCTTTATTCTTATTTTTATACTCAACAATTTTTATGTACGTTTGTAACGCTCAATTATAATATATTGCATGCCGATTGGTAAAATATGGCTGATCTTACTACCTTTATTTATGTAACAACATTATTGTACCCATATTTGCAAAATAAATTGTCTTTGTCTTTGTCTCTTTGTCTTTGACTGTTGTTGTAATGTTGTTGTAGTCTTCCAAATTCTTGGCTCTAGGACATGTCGGTTTCCTCACGATGTTTTCCTTCAGCATTTTGAGAGCATTGGTGATGAAATAAACCGCCTCATCATCTCAGCGTTAATCCCAGTCGCATCCGAAGCTTTTTCAGCTTTGGAGTCTGGGGTTCGCTTTACCAGTCTAACTGCTGATATGGCTAAACTTTGACATTTTCCATGAAGCGACTGCCGTCTGACCTCCACAACCCGAAGGCGACATCGAAGCATTGCAGCTAGACCAATTGTTGGACTTTTGAGGACTCCAACAACCCCTCATCTCCACAGAGTAGGCAACTCGTTCATGGGTCAATGTATACACTTTTACAACAAGCTTCCCATGGACATTCGAAACTTACCCATTAAATGATTTAAGAACCATTTATAGGCCAAACTTTGCAAAAAGGGGTATTATAAAATCATAGATTATTTAGAAGACAAAAAAGCTTAGGACTGAGCTGCTCGCTCTGTTAAGCATTGTTATTAAGCAATATGCGTAATTATAAGGTAAATTATTGTAAACATTTTCATTTTTATTGTCTGGACTTGAAAAAAGACGATGATCCCTGAGTTTGTTTCGGCTATTTCTTCTCAGAGGTAGTCAGTTAGGAAATGCCGGCTTCATCTAGTTAAAAAAATAAAATAAAAAATAAACATGACGTGTAAAGGTGATCAGTGATCCTGCCTGCTTAATAAACGATTTCATTTCATTTCATTTCCGTAACGACTGCCACTAGATGTTCGTATGGCAACCGAGACCAACGGCTTAACGTGCTTGCCGAGGCACGACCACACCAGTGCAAATATTCATATTCATGCATACAAATATTTGCACTGTGCGGGGATCCAACCCGCGCCCCCTTGCGCAACGGCCGCGTCCGCTACCGCTACGCCACGAAGGCTGTCGATGAAATAAACCGCCTGACGGGGTTCAAATCTACGGCCTACAACTTGTAAGTCTCGGCCGATACCACGCCGCTTTCACGTTTACCAGGTTAAGTAAACAGGTAAACAAAAACACCACGTGACTTAGTCAACCGATGAAACGACACTTTAGTCATTTCAATTTACAAAAGTTATTAACAAATTATAACGTTGCCAAATTGAAGAGTACAGTTAAATTGATACTTCGTCGGTTTAGGCTAAATCACGTTTGAAAGAATCTTCGAAAACTATAAGTTCATTTTATCGCTCCACTAAGGTTAGCTTATAAATACAATACGGGTTTTAATCAGTAAAAGTCTGACATATGTCCTTTTACTCCGCTCAGAGTGGGAGAGGTCATTTGATAATCCTCCCATATAAACAAAAAACAATACAAATCACTACTTAAATTGGTATATTTTAAGTAGTCGTACGTAGTTTTTTTTTTTTTTTTTTTTTTAAACTCTAAGGACAAGGTATAAAAGTCCTTTTGGGAGAAACTGTACTTTGTGCTAGGAAAATCCAAGATCATATCTTTCCTATTTTTCATCATCGACAGCTTAACCTTCTGAACTCAACACGAATCTAAGTCGATACTGAATTGAATGACGATGAAACACCTCTCACTTAGTTTAAACTTGAGACAAAACATCTCAGTATCCTTATGGTTCAATTATAACTTATTCTCTAAGTTAGGAGACTCTTAAGCGATGCAATGCATATACAATGTAGCCTCTAATCTTACCGCTATGCATAACTTGAAAGCAAACTTCCTTTAAAATTATGTTCTAGTTTGATGCTAAAATTCCGTCTGCAAGAAGGAAATGTTTCTCTAGTGTTTGCTAGAGTAAATTAGTTTTGCACCGAGTGTTGCGGCGTAACTTTGGACTGTCCTGTTCAGTATTGGGCAACAAGTTGCAATGGGCTAAGATGATGATGCCGCCACGACAAGATACTATAGAAAAAAATAACTAATGTAGGTAATGCACTTACTGGCGTTTTCACTCGCATCTGCGTCTCGGTATGTAGCTGAAACTCACTCTTTTTTGGTACAAAATAATTAAACCATCGTATACATAATATTGTCGTCCACCGTGGCGCAGCGGTCAACACGCCTACCTGCGACTTGGAGGCCCCGGGTTCGATCCCCGGCCAGGTCATAATGGAAAACGATCTTTTTCTGATTGGCATGGGTCTTGGATGTTTATCTATATATTATGTATCTATTATAAATACATATATTATCGTTGAGTTAGTATCCCTTAACACAAGTGTCGAACTGACTTTGAGGCTAACTCAATCTGTGTGATTTTTCCGTATATATTTATTTATTGAATTAATATTTGTACCAACGACAGCCCATTTTATGTCCAGGAAAATGAATGTACCTAAAATATTCTCCATCTCCATCTCCACCTCCGCCTCCGCCTCCGCCTCCGCCTCCGCCTCCGCCTCCGCCTCCGCCTCCGCCTCCGCCTCCGCCTCCGCCTCCGCCTCCGCCTCCGCCTCCGCCTCCGCCTCCGCCTCCGCCTCCGCCTCCGCCTCCGCCTCCGCCTCCGCCTCCGCCTCTGCCTCCGCCTCCGCCTCCGCCTCCGCCTCCGCCTCCACCTCCGCCTCCGCCTCCGCCTCCGCCTCCGCCTCCGCCTCCGCCTCCGCCTCCGCCTCCGCCTCCGTCTCCGTCTCCGTCTCCGTCTCCGTCTCCGTCTCCGTCTCCGTCTCCGTCTCCGTCTCCGTCTCCTTCTCCTTCTCCTTCTTCTTCTCCTTGCCTCCTGGGCCAAAGGGTAATTGATCTGGAGACCCTCTACGACCAAAATCCCGACACAACAACTTTGGTGCTTCATACATCGCAACATTCGCAGCACATTTCTGCTCGGACCCTTCCTCCACACGGCTTCACCAGACATCATGCTGGAACACGACGAATCGCTTGGTGGCAAGACTTTGTCTGGTGGGTGGTAACTTCTGCCCGAAGCCGATATTATGGCTTACCACCGAGAAATATCAAATGGAAAGTCACTTATCTTCATCTGTCTGTGTAGCTGCTTAATTCTTATAGATAATTCATTCCGGAATGTTTATTTGTGTATAGGTATATATTATACGTTACAAACATCATTGATTGCCAAAACCAAGCAAACACGGCTTGCTATTCATTTATAATGGAAACATGTAAAAACATTATGTGCGATCTAAGAAGATACTAGTAGGTGCTTAGGTAAGCAATTATTATGCAACGCTGCAGAGTGTGTTAACTAGAATAAACAAGTATTTTCAAACAATAAATGAAATACTGGCAAAATACACATAAAAATAACGTGCCTGTTGTAAAATAAACCGTACATTTTCGACATCAATATTGTGTAAGCGATCACGACAAAACGTCCGCCATAATTGATTTCTTAACAATTTGAGACAGATGTCAAAATGATTTCGGGCACCGGAATTGTCACAGACTGCCAACATTTTGAGGTTTATGCTTCAGAATTATTGTGTAGCAATTTGAAATGATTGAAAGTGATTTGCGTAAGCAAGCGGTCTTCAAAATTATTGTTTTATTAGGCTTCTTCGGGTGATCGTCTTGTTGATTTGTTATGACAACGTTAACGGAAAGTAGGTTATATATTCCTGGGTGAATATCTAAATAGACAGTGTTGGCTTTATTGATCGGTATACCTTTATTTTCTATATTTGTCGATATCATTACTGATATACCTATACCTTAGTTGGTATTTTGAAAATGACTTTGGTCCCTATTTTAAAAATTTTTCCCCTTCTGCTTCCGTTTGTGGAGAGAGCTTCACCCATCGACAGGCGTTATCGACTACAGTTTTATCGTTAAATTATTCCGTGCTGTCAGCCTTTCTAATCATGACTTAGAACTAAATTGAATCTAGCACAAACAACCCACAGGCAACACTTGAAGCCGATTCAAAAACATAGATACCCTACGCTTGAAAACAAAAGTATTTTATTTCAATTCTATTCCCGGCAGGGACCGAGTTACACGACATTGAATTCGGGAATGTTCGGCTAATCCTCCCGAGGTTTGCCGACGATAGGTGTCACAGCCGTCTTGTTTGAACTTGCTTTGAACTGAGAACACAATATAGGATTGGATGGCGTTGTTTTATTGTTTGTTCAGTCTGTTGGGAGTTTCCGCAAACGTGTTCGCGCCTTTGCCTTTTGAAGTAATGCTGCACTATCTACTCAATATCCGTGACTGATTTTTTGTAAGAAAACATTTGTTTCAGTCTCTTATTGACAACAATTTTGCTTATAGGTTTTACGTATGGAAAACACTTTTACAACAATTAACGCAAGATTGAGAGAGGTGAATGCGTATGCAAATTCCTCACCTGCGGTGAATGTTTATGCAAATCACCATGATGTTTCATTTGTTTTCATTATAAAGGTGAAACATCACGGTGATTTTAGCCATGAGTTATATGCCTCTGTCACCCCCACCATACCGATGGAGGAATTCCATGAGGATTTGTACCCAAACAAAAAACCAAATAAAAAAGGATTAACGCATTTTTGTTACGTGTGTGGAGACATGGAGGACAGGGAGTAAAGTTCACTCATCCTCTATAGAAAAGAGAGGGTACTCCGGCCAGACAGATGTTATGTCATGAAGGCACTTGCCCAATGGTAGATTTTGGGAAGTTTTATGCATGTTGATTGGTAAACTCTGCTTGCGAGATGTAGAATTCGGATGACGTCAGTATGACGCATGTGGTTGTTGTAGATACCGCTACACGTGCTCTTTAAAATTTCCAAAGGATAAAAACGGAACCCAACCTGGTGACAGATGGTGGAGTTTTTATACTACGTATGACTTCGCCGTCCTCACCAGGTTGGTACCTGATGAACTGTGTCAGAGCTGACATTTATTATCTTTTTATTATTGAAACTAGTGCTTGACCGCGATGCCGCCTGATGGTACGCACACAACAAGTTCACAGTTTCAGTACTAAACCGGTTTTTAGTATCTATTTAAACCAGTCCGTGCATGCCCGGCCTAATTCTGATATTATTATTATCAATATCTGTACAGATTATTGTTTCTAACTTTCGTCAAAATTTCTTTTGCTCGTAATAAAAATCGAAGATATTCGATCAGGGTTGTTTGATCGAATATCGTCTAGACGTACCATTTTGAATTTGTTTCTTAGGGTTTCGCACTCGAAAGGAACAAAGGGACCCCTATTACTCCACTGTCCATCTGTTTATCATCAGGTTGTATCTCATGAACTGTGATAGCTAGATCGTTGAAATTATCACAGCTGAACTATTTCTGTTGCCGCTTTGACAAAAAATACTAAATCAAGAAGTTTTTTTTTTTTTTGAAAGAGACAAATAATTATTGTTTATTCCGCACAAACTAAATGCACATTACAAGTAAATAATTTGACATCTGTCGTGCATGTCACCGGGGAATCAATAAGTCATAATATCTCCGGGTGTTTTCGTCTAGCTAACGGAGAGTACTTGACACAACCTTGTAGCTAGGATAAATCATCAGCAACTTGCTTTCAAATACAACCTTGTGGAATCGGAGGTGCCGTACTGCAGGTATATGCCCGACCCAGTAATGTCAATGTCACATTGTACTAAGATTGACCCATCATCACTGACACGATTGACTGACTGTTGTTGCCAACAAGCCTGATATAGTGATGATGGATCGATCGGAGTGGCATGCAATGATGAACTTCGTGAAAGCCGAGAAAGATAAACAAATCAAGTATCTTGACTTGGCTCGCGAGGTTGTCGATATGGGGGATGTGGATTCAGCAATAATTGTACCGATAGCCGTGACAGCCAATGGCTTAATAGCCATTAGCTGTCAGATCAAGAGCCTCGACCAACACCTCAGGAGGCTCTCGTTCGGCTGCTGGATCAAGGGCTTTATTTAGAAAGCGGTAAATAATGGATAGGACAGATAACGAGAACGGATGAATAGATCTCGGTGGTAGGCCGTAAAAACGGCTGCCGGTGGAAGTTACCACCCACCAAACAAAGTGTCTTGCCGCCAAGTGATTCGGCGTGTTCCGGCATGATGTCTGGTGAAGCCGTCCGAAGGGCGGATCTGAGTAGTTGTGTTGCGATGTGTGCCGAGTGCGATGCGCCAAATGTTGTTGTGTCTGGAGTTTGGTCGTGGAAGGGTCCCCAGATGAATCTCCCTCTGGCGTAGCATCGTTAGTCCTGTTTTTGGGTTTAACATTGTATCATCTCTCTCATCTGCCGTCTTATTTCCTGTTCACTCAGTTTTTTCAGTGAATAGGCTCTTACCATCGCAGGCGCGCTTTACCATCTACGATTGCGTCACTGCTTACTATAAGGCGGGATTGCAATAAAACACTAGTAAAAAGAAGTTATTTATTAAAAGAAGGATGAATGGATAATGATACGAAATTTTTCGTGCGATTTTTAGTACAATTTTACGAGATTTTGTACCATACAATATTTTGCTTGCTTAAATTCTTAGCAGGGTTTGTTATTCAGCTTATGTATTTGCGTTGGATTTTACGGATTAGGACTTTGGAGAGCTATGGTGGGCTCAGTGATATCGGCTGCCACATGCGTATTATAAGCTTCGAACCCAAGCAGACACTTTGCACACGTATTGGAAATTATATCACCATCACTGCTCTCAAAATGATAGAGGAAAAAGTCTTTCATATCAACATTTCTATAACGTGACCCAAACACTGATACGGCAGTGCGATCCTCAATAATCGTGAAATGTTAGGTGAAATTAGTTTAAAATGAGCTGTCAATGGTCAATCCTTAGTGTTGGTTGTAATGACAGCTCACTCCACGCTTACTTCTACTTCTAAAGTTTTTGGAGAGCTTTTCGGTGTTCTGTAGGATGCATTTTGGTGAGTGTGCGAGGGAATTGCATGGTTTAATTCCCCCTTCTCCGTTTCACCATGGGACGACCCGTCGTACGATGATATCCCACCTTTACGTTATTGACACCACTACGATCCGGACGAAGCGCTTCGAAAAAAGAAAAAGATGAGGATCTTTTATACCGCGTAGATCAAGGGACTGAAACAATTTGCCAGCGGTGGTTTTCCATCGGACTACAATTTATGTATCTTCAAGACTAGAGTGAATAGGCTCTTATTAAACTAGCGCACTTTACCATCAACGACTGCATCGCTGCTTACCATCAAGCAGGATTGCGGTCATACACAATACACACATAACACGTATAATTAAAAAAATATTTATTTAATCCTTTAATCCTTTATCTGTTAACATTACAGGTTATTAAGACCCAATGCGATAACAAGGTATTTAAAACATTACAAATCTACTTATACCTAGAGAAACCATACATCATAATAAACTAAATACTTATTAGCTTACACAAATAAAATATATAATACAAGGTAATAAAAATATTTATTACCTTGTATGCACCCTGTCTAACGCCACTAAACGATAGGTACATAGTTTATACCGACTATTAGTAACAAAAAAAAAAACATCAAACACACGATTAGTGAACTTTCCAGCTTGTTGCTCAGGCTTCAATGTGCCTTAAAATATATAATATGTTCATTTCCAAAAGTTCTAACGTAGTGTCTTCAAACCTCCAGGTTACTAACCGCTAACACGTTAAACAAGATCAACGTCACCGCCATTAGTTACGTCACCACCATTAGTTACGTCACCGACTCAACACGTACCAGGTGGTTACTTTTATTGAAACAAATGGCTGCTCGATCTGCTACTTGACTTAGCACGGCTATTGTCAGTTTCAGTTGTAAACGGTTTTGTTTCTTTCGAATACTTAAAAAGTTTCCTACTAAAGAGTTTAGGTTTACAGAAGAATCTTTTTTTTCTTAAAAGAACACAATACAGTTCACTTACAGGAGATTTAACGTACAAATTGATGAAGCATGCAGATATAACAATAGGTAAAATAATAACAGAGAAAAAATAAAGAACATTTAATACTTTTAAAAACAAGTTAATACTTTCGGGCTTACAGGCTTATTTAAAACCAAGGTACGCTCATATATTGATTATTTACTTTTTGAGAAAATTATTGTGTAAATGTGCTTATCTGTTAGTAAGCCGTGGTAGCCTAGTGGTTAAAACACCAGCCTCTCAAGTATGAGGGTTCGATTCCAGGTCAGGGGAGTACCAATATAACTTTTCTAATTAATATGTAGGGGAAAGGCGTACAAAATGGCATAGGCGGGTAATATGGCACACCTATTTATTTCTTAAACTAAACACATATTAGTTCGTGCAATGGCCGGTAGAGGACCGCTTGGTAACAGGTCGTAATCTGTGGCGGCGCCAGTAGCGTCCGTTTGACCGTGTGATGCGCACACGTACTTCTGTGATTTTTGCAGTCACGAGTTTTGCTTTGATGGATTTTGTTAGTCGTAAAAGTAAGTATTTTTTGACGTTTATTTGTTTGTACTTAGCGTTAAATTATTGTAATATGATTAAATAAGTTCGAGAATGTTTTGAAATCTCAAAATCATTGTTACATTTTTAATGAATGATTTCTAATATTGGAGGTTATGAAGTGGACAAAATGGCATACACCTTGTTCGGGTAAAATAGCATACTATGTCATTTGACCCACCTTTTTTATTTGTAGATAATCTAACATCATGCCTCGCAACTATTCTAGTAAAACAGACAGACAGGGTTGGGATAACATCTCTATGGAAAAGGCTATTCAAGCTGTGAAGAATAATGAGATGGGCTGGCTATTGGCCTCTAAAGTATTTAACATACCGCAATCGACTCTTAGAAGACATGCACTAAAACAAAATAAAGTCTTAGCTCCAACTAAAAAAGGTATCACCTGTGATATGGGTGTCTTCTTATTTTATTTATCTAACTTTGTATTTAAACTTTCGAGTTTTTTCAGCATGATTAAAGTGGAATTAATGCTATTAGTTATTGTTTCAGGTATGGGTAGGTACAAGAGTGTATTCACATATGAGATGGAACGAGAACTGGTAGAACATATTAAATTACTAGAAACAAGATTGTTTGGATTCACGAGGAAGGAAGTTTTAGAATTGGCCTACCAGTTTGCGGAAGTTAATAACATTCCTCATAATTTTAATAATGAAAAAAAGATGGCAGGCAAAGAATGGTTGGCTGGCTTTCGACGTAGACACCCGGACATATCCTTAAGGAAACCTGAAGCTACGTCAGCTGCAAGAGCTCAAGCCTTCAACAAGCCACAAGTGGCATTGTTTTTTAATACTTACCAAGATATTATTCAGAGTAATAACATTTCTCCGCATAGACTGTACAATGTCGATGAGTCGGCATTATCAACAGTTCAGAGACCACAAAGGGTATTTGCTACTACTGGGCGTAAACAGGTTGGGGCTTTGACTAGCGCTGAAAAGGGGTCTCATGTGACAGTTGTTTGTTGCATGAGTGCAAATGGCCATTTTGTCCCACCGTCTTTAATTTATCCCAGAAAAATTATGAAACAGGAGTTAATAGACGAAGCTCCAACCGGTAGTTTGGGTATTGCGCAAGAATCAGGTTGGATGACAACGACTGTATTTTATAAATGGTTGGTGCACTTCCAAACGCATGTAAAAGCGAGCCTTGATGACAAAGTGCTTTTGGTAGTTGATGGTCATATCAGCCATAAAGGCATTGAAAGCTTATCATTCGCAAAAGAGCATGGAATTATTATGGTGTGCTTGCCACCTCACTGCACACATCGCATGCAGCCATTAGATGTATCATTCTATGGTCCACTGAAGACATATTTAATCAAGAACTGAGCACTTGGCTAAAGAGCCATCCAGGCAGAGTTGTTACTCACTTTCAAATAGGTGCAATTCTTAACAAAGCTTATGGCAAAGCAGCAACAGTCCAAACTGCAGTCAATGGATTTCAAAAAACTGGTCTCTGGCCTGTTGACTCCAACATATTTCCAGATTATCTGTTCGAGCCTGCTGAAACGACAAATATTCCCATAACACAAGATCTCGTAGAGCCCGAAGAAGTTTCAACGACAGCTGATAATCTATGCATACCCGCAGCAGGTCCATCTCAGGTAGAAGCAGGCAGTTCTACATCACTGGTAATTGCATGTACATCAGCCGCAGATAACCCACGTCCAGTTTCAGCTGCCGAGTCTAGAGACTCATTTACTGCAGGACCTATGATACCTACGTCATCTAGGATACTCCAAGATGTGAATATCAGTGTTCCTGTTAGCGTGCTCTCTCCAGTACCGAAAGGAATATATGTGACTGGACAGGGCAAAAGAAAACCACGCAAAAAACCAACAGTATTGGTATTAACTTCAACGCCAAATATAGAAGAAACAAAAGCAAAATCCGCTCCTCTACCTCCTCCCAAGAAAAAGACAAGAAAGGTTACAAAAGTTTTAGACTTTAGTTCTGACAGCGAAAATGATTTCTCTTCTTTGAATACTTATACAGTAGCCAACGATGATGACGAGGATTGTCCGTGCATTTATTGTAATGACCTCTACTCAAGATCTAAGCCAAAAGAGGTCTGGCTCAAGTGCTTGAGCTGTAAAAGATGGGCTCATGCATCATGTGCAGATGTTCCTAAAAAGACAAAGCGTTTCAAGTGTGAACTCTGCACATAATCGACTGATTTTTGTTACTAACTTAGTATGTCATTTTGTCCACACCACGTGTGTCATTTTACCCGCTTAGGGCGGACAAAACGATTTTTTTCTAAGTTTTAAAAAATATTTTTTAATTATGTTGTTTTTGTACTCAGATGATTGATCTCTATAATTGTAACTAGGTAATTAACCAAAGAATACATAATAACTTAAAGTGTTGAATATTATCAATAAATAAATATTTTGTGACTGATTTTACAACTAGTATGTCATTTTGTACGCCTCTCCCCTACTTTCTAAGTATATCTTGGACACCAATAAGTGATTATAAGGTGAACGAAAACATCTTGAGGAAACCGGGACTTTCAAGTCTGAAATCGCCGACCCGCCTTGAGCAAGCGTGGTGATTACGCTTAATCCTTCTCTGTATGACAGGAGACCTGTGCCCAGCAGTGGGACAGTAAAAAAGTTGATGATGATGTGCTAATGTGTGCAAGAAGTATAGTCTCAGATAGCGGTGATCGTTTAAGATTTTCGTTTTATAATTTTGATCATATTGTATGTTCGTTTTGTGTTGTAAGTTTTTTTTTTTTTTTTTTTTATAAATTATAAACCAGCGCTTGACCGCAATCCTGCCTGATGGTAAGCAGTGACGCAATCGTTGATGGTAAAGCGCACTAGTTTATTAAGAGCCTATTCACTCTAGCCTTGAAGACACTCAAATTGTAGTCCGACGGAAACACCGCCGCGGGCAAATTGTTCCAGTCCCTCGATGTACGCGGTATAAAGGTGTAATGTTATGTACATATTCAGATATACTTACACTTATTATTTATACTCATATTCATACTTATATATGTATCATTCATTTCCACGGTCCATAATATGCTTTCCATTATTATGAGGCTCTGTTTTGATCATATTCCACTACACCAGGACTCATTTTTCTGTTTACAGACTCAGTCCTCAACTTTACGCCTAAGTTTCGGCGACTTATTGACCCCTTAGCGTAGGAAGCCGTACCTATGCAGGACTGTATCACTTTTTTCTATCAAACACTGCACTTTTTAATTTAATACCATTTATATTTACATTGTTACAGAACATTTTCATTATTTTGACATTTTTTGACAACATTGTTGATGATGTATCTATGACAACCTTCTCATCAAAATTCTTGTTGGTCTGCTATTTTTATTTCATAATTGTTATTCGAACTCTTTTATGGTAAAATTATTTACCGTTCCTCGTCCATATTTTCGAATATTTTAAATTTCGACCTCCAACCGTTCTGCGAGGTTTCTTTAGGAATCATCGCAGAGCAGTGGTCAGTCGAGCTCTGGCTTCCAAACAAGCCTCTTAAAAGTAGGTCTCCAGTAAACGTTGCCTCGAGAGCCCTTCTAGGGTTTTTCCTGCTGTGCCAGTCTCTATAAACTGGTGCGCCTGGAGCTGCCTGGCCCTTTGCCGCCGGAGCCTTCGACTGCTGCCGGCCTTGTGACGCCGGGGCAGTCCCTCTTCCGTAGCTGCCGCCGGTCCACAAAAAGACAAGATGGAAGTATAAAAATGAATAATGTAGATGAATGATTGATGGGTGATGGTGAAGGGCGGCCCCTGGTGGACCGGCGGCAGTTACGGAGAGCGGCCCTGGCGGACCGGCGACAGCAACAGACGAGCGGCCCTGGCGGACCGGCGACAGCAACAGACGAGCGGCCCTGGCGGACCGGCGACGCAACAGCAACAGCAACGGCGGCCCTGGTGGACCGGCGACAGCAACGGACGAGCGGCCCTGGTGGACCGGCGACAGCAACGGACGAGCGGCCCTGGTGGACCGGCGACAGCAACGGACGAGCGGCCCTGGTGGACCGGCGACAGCAACGGACGAGCGGCCCTGGTGGACCGGCGGCAGCTGCAGAGGAGCGGCCCTGGTGGACCGGCGGCAGCTGCAGAGGAGCGGCCCTGGTGGACCGGCGGCAGCTGCAGAGGAGCGGCCCTGGTGGACCGGCGGCAGCTGCAGAGGAGCGGCCCTGGTGGACCGGCGGCAGCTACGGAGGAGCGGCCCTGGTGGCAAAGGGCCAGGCAGCTCCAGGCGCACCAGTTATATAGAGACTGGCACAGCAGGAAAAACCCTAGAAGGGCTCTCGAGGCAACGTTTACTGGAGACCTACTTTTA
The DNA here is from genome assembly GCA_017933935.1 of Sesamia nonagrioides. Taxonomy (NCBI): domain Eukaryota; kingdom Metazoa; phylum Arthropoda; class Insecta; order Lepidoptera; family Noctuidae; genus Sesamia; species Sesamia nonagrioides. Next base: position 803,404 of record JADWQK010002062.1, on the reverse strand, counting down.
AGAGGCTTGTTTGGAAGCCAGAGCTCGACTGACCACTGCTCTGCGATGATTCCTAAAGAAACCTCGCAGAACGGTTGGAGGTCGAAATTTAAAATATTCGAAAATATGGACGAGGAACGGTAAATAATTTTACCATAAAAGAGTTCGAATAACAATTATGAAATAAAAATAGCAGACCAACAAGAATTTTGATGAGAAGGTTGTCATAGATACATCATCAACAATGTTGTCAAAAAATGTCAAAATAATGAAAATGTTCTGTAACAATGTAAATATAAATGGTATTAAATTAAAAAGTGCAGTGTTTGATAGGAAAAAGTGATACAGTCCTGCATAGGTACGGCTTCCTACGCTAAGGGGTCAATAAGTCGCCGAAACTTAGGCGTAAAGTTGAGGACTGAGTCTGTAAACAGAAAAATGAGTCCTGGTGTAGTGGAATATGATCAAAACAGAGCCTCATAATAATGGAAAGCATATTATGGACCGTGGAAATGAATGATACATATATAAGTATGAATATGAGTATAAATAATAAGTGTAAGTATATCTGAATATGTACATAACATTACAAAGGAGGAGGCGAAGCGCTTCGTCCGGATCGTAATGGTGTTAACAACGTAAGGGTGGAAACCAGCCGTACGACGGGTCGTCCGCTGGTGGAACGGAGATGGGGGAATTAAATCATGCAATTCCCTCGCACACTCCCCGAAATGCATCCTATAGAACACCGAAAGGCTGGCTACTCTACGCCTGTGCTCTAGGCTTTGGAGACCAACTCGAGTTAGATCAGGGTCACCAATCAGCCTCTTTGCACGTCTCTCCACTGAATCCAAAGTGGCCAGGTGACACTTGGCAGCACCAGCCCAAATGTGGCTGCAGTACTCCACACACGAACGGACCTGTGCTTTGTATAACATTAGAAGCTGCCCAGGTGTGAAGTACTGCCGGACCTTTGCGATAACGCCAAGTTTCCTGGCAGCCACCCTGGCCTTGGACTCAATGAACCGCCCAAAGTTAAGGTTCGAGGAAATCTCAACTCCCAAGAGCTGAAGGCGGTCGGAACACTCCAAGGACACATTCCGAAAAGTAGGGGCCAAGGTGAACGGGCTCCTTTTGGCGGTGAAAACACACGCCTGTATTACTTAGATTTATAAGTAGAAGTTGTATTTTATATTGGGTTGTAGTTGAAAGTTTTCCTTTTCAAAGTTTAGACAGCGGTCGATCATTAAAATGGGATCTATGCAATAGGGTAATTAATTAAAAAAAACTACGTACGTATTTTTTCTTTTTTCATATACTTAAACAAAAAATGAAGACGACTCAGTGCGTTCAAAACTCGTGTTACATCACTGCACGCTACACTTTTTAGCGAGCAGTGACGATACCAGCCACCACTCCTGATCTTTGATGCCTTTTATATTTTTCAATTTTTATTGATTTGATAAAACAAAATATACGTATCCAATATTTTTCTTTAATCTGAATGACGGACTAAATAGAATATTTTTTTTACCCAGGAAACATCCCTATTGCTGTAGTTTCTGCTGGAATTATGAGAGTTCACAAAGGCACGTAAGATTAGGGCCGAGGTCCGAACTATGAATGAATTACTATACGATTTGACAGTTTTCTCTACTTCCGATGTGGAGTAGGTATTTAATCACCTTATTATATTCCCACTCCTGAGACACAGGCCCACTCTCAGTGAGAGGGAGTAGGCCGTAATATACCAGGCGGGCCTAGTGCAGGTTTGTAGATTTCACATGTCTTCGAAGTCTTGCCTCAAGAAGCAACAAGGACTCAAGGAGGTTCCTTCGCCATATTAAGAACGGAGGTGATGAAATAATTTACAGAAAGTAAAACGCCTGACGGAGTTCAAACCTACGACCTACAACTTGTAAGTGGTGGCCGATACCACTAGCTCCGTTCCCATTGTGTAGGTATTAATCAGTCTAAAAAAATACATATGTCACTTTTTTAAAGAAGTAGCTACTGCAGCATACAATATTAAATTGAAAAGGTGCGACAAATTATAACATCGCATTCAAAGTGTTAAAACCTAAAAGAATATATAATTTTGGGACAGGAATACACAATACAACGTGATTCCCCAACGTACCTGTTTTGCCATCAATTCCCATCATGCCATCATTATCATCAACCATCGTCTACTAAAGAAAATGCTGCTCTCCTTATTTATTAAAAACAATCTCGTTCTTTTAAAAGGTGTGGAAGTTAAAAATCAGTTTATGTAACATCAAAAGTGCTACCCCATTTTCCAATTATTGTATTTTGGGATCCGCTTACAGTCCGCCGTTATTACTATCTGAACTGTAGAGTTCCAACCGGAACCCAAGTACTGTGGAACACGATATCCGTTAAAAGAACTGGTTGTCAGCCTTTCGGGATTCTGACTACCCGAAACGAGTGAATAAATATTGAATGAATATTGAATGAACACAAGGACCATTTTCTAAAGGCCCCTGGTCCTCGGTGATGAACCAGGGAGTGTGGGATTCTTACCTCACTAAAACCACTCCTGTGGTCACCATCTGCATATAGAAGGGGTACCATTACCTCTCAAAAGACCAATCAGGAGCCACTTCCGTGCAAAGCCTTTTAGGGCGCACAACTCTGGGGAGTCTGTAAAGAGGTCTCCCCGAACCTAACTATGCAAGGCAACACATGACCACTGTGCGCCGCCTTCCCTGAGGTCGCTCAGTAGGCCAACAGAGTCCCCACTCTAAACGCCCGCGACCTCCGATTCCCGCCTCTCTTATATAATGACAACAGGGACCAACAGCTTACTCTTTCAATAACAAAGGAATAATAATAATATAGGCCGCAGTCAGCGACGGCTGGGCGGTAGGGTCGTCTACATCTTGGTGTGGTGGTACGGGCTCCATTCCGTAGGTGAGTTTTGAATTAAAGCACGACGTGTAAATGTACCCTCCAATCAAATTTGAATAGGCAAACCGACAGTTTCGGTTCGGAGTAGTGCCTTGGTCTGCGTCTCAATCCGAAGTGGCGGTTCGACCGTCCCCACTTTCCAAAACGACTCTGTCCACGTAACGTTCAAAATAACGTCCGAGCGTTTGCCCCACTATTATGTGACTCAGATGAGCAACTTTTCTTAAAAAGATTTCGAAGATCCACGACATATGTAATAATCATATTGCTTTTTTTTTATTGAGACAAAACCCGCCACACATTAACCCACACACTGCAACTCCTGAAAACCAGAATCAACAGTGGAGACTGCCAGAAAAACGCCGAGCAATGAAGCTCGACGAGTCCTGGAGAAACGATTTAACTGTCTTTGGTCCCACAACGAAATTAATCAGAAAAGAATAGCGGAGGAGTAAGAATAAAGATATTTTTCCACTTCCCTCCATAACAAGCAGAAGACAGAACAGAACTAGGTCAATCGGCACAAAGCGACATTATTGAAACTGGGAGAAGCCCAGATTGCCAAGCACCACTGAATAAAATTTGATTAAGTTAATGGGTCCTAAGTAGGCATGTGCTGTTACAGTTCATTCCAATAATAGGTATGGCAAAAGCGCCTGAACGCACGGAAATTGGTTCTAGTTTCTACAAGGTCCGTATAATAAACGACTCCGGATGTAACTTGTACACTATCCAACATAATATTGCGTTCATTCTGCCAAAGAATACTCTCCCACAATATCTGATGTGCGGACTGTTGGACTTGTTCCTTCGCCTTTGTGTCAATGTACGATGTAGAACATTGACACAAAGGCGAAGGAACAAGTTTAAAAGAATACAGTTTATAATATTGCTTATTTCCAGTAAAAAATGTTACATGTTTTAAAGTACAGTACTTAGTATGGTACAACGGAAGGTGCATTGGTCATCTACTGGCTCCCAAACTAGTTTTATAGCCTGTGACTTGGGAATCAGTGATTCCATAAGGGTAAACATAAATGAGTAAGGTTCTGGAGTGGCGGCCACGTGCCGGAAGACGCAACGTAGGGAAGCCTTGTTGCGCATGGTGGACCGATGACCTGGTGAAGGTCGCGGGACGCCGATTGATGCGGGCAGCACAAGACCGGTCATCGTGGAAAGCCATGAGGTGGCCTTTTTCCAGCAGTGGACCTCTATAGGCTGAAGAAGAAGAAGAAACGTAAATGATAAAATGTCATACAAAGACTGTTTTCACTAGAAACAAAATCAAAATCTTGTTAGGTAATGATCCACAGACCTTAGATGTACCAATTCAACTGTAACATAGAAACTGTTATTCAGTGAGTGACACTTAAAACATTAAGTTACAACACCAGCTTTTCAAGAAAATGGTTATCTTTCAACTAGGCTAAGAACTACTAACGAAGGACACTTGAGTACTATTTATTACATAAATATACCATAATTTATCTTACACAATTCGGTTACTCATTCCAATATTTTTCTACTTCACCAAAAATCAAAATCCAAGGGCTAATATGTTCTTAGTATCCAGAGCTCAAATAAATATAAGAGCTGGGGTATTGCTTTCTGAGTCAGCAAATGTTTGAAGGAGCCAAACACTACCAAATTGAAGATAGATTCGGGATTAAATTGAGTGGAGACTGACACTATAGAATGTACTCGTATGTTGGTTAAAAATAGTACCTGTAGGAAAATGTAGTGCAAAAGCACAAGTATTTTATTGGGTTATGAGTTGGCACTGTATATGGAAAGAAAAATCACAAGTTATTCGCTATTAAAGCTATTCACTACAATCCATACACATTATATCGAACTTCATAACCTACTTAAAATATAGTTACTTGTGTTACGTGTCAATTCCCAAATGTGTTTTAAACTAAATATTCCACATTTCAATACAAACAGCTTAGCTTCAATTGGAACTTAGTTAGCGTTGCTCCACTTCCTTCGTGTTCAATGCTACCTTTGAACAGTGATTCAGCATTTCGGCAGCGCACGCGCGGCCTACTTCAAAAATTGTTGAAATTGCAGATTTCACGTATGGAATACCAAGACGTTTGTGTATTTGTGTGTGTTGGGAAAAAGTAGTATATAAGCTGTAATATTGTAAAAATAAATCAGATTAGAATTTATTCTGGTCTCATTACCCCTCACTGTGGCCAAGACACCCTTAGCCATCTCTGATCAGTCCTGTGAGTCTGCTGGACTGGCAGTGAGTTTACCCTTCACCCTTACCTGGAAATCCTACCTACTATCCGTCTGTTACCTTAGGTCTCTTGGTGCAGACATCCCGCACTTATTTATATATTTATTTATTACGAACTATATGGTAGGTCAGGCCTGTAGGGCTTATAGGACTTAGGGTCGTAGGGACTGTAGGGCTTATAGGTCTTAGTTTAGGTTCTGTTAACTTTCCATATAGGCGCATGTACTGCCGCTAATAAGGGTGGTCGTCCACTTCGTTTCCGCTTCGTTTACGCACCACCGCTTCGCTCCGCTCCGCTCACGTATAGCTCAATCTGTAACCACGGATTAATTTGTATCTCGCCTGCTTATCGGTTATTTCGTACCCTCGTAGGCTTGATCTAAATTGAGACATGTCGGATTTTCAAGGAGGGTTTTCTGTAAGTCATAATAAATTTGGCTGATACATAGCACATACTGTGGCTAAAGCTACAATTCTGCTATTTACCGGCAAGTAACGCTCCAATTCGTTGTGGTCTAGTGGTTAAAACACCAGCCTCTCAAGTATGAGTATGCGGGTTCGATTCCAGGTCTGGGTAGTACCATCATCTCATATCTTGGACAACAATAACTGATTATAAGGTGAAGGAAAACATCTTGAGGAAACCTGAACTTTGAGTCCAAACTCGCCAACCGCATTAAGCAAGCGTGGTGGTTACGCTCAATCCTTCTCTGTGTCCTGAATGTGTTTTTCTCAAAAAAATTAAAAAGCTCATCCACTCGATGGAAGAAGAACCCACCATTAATCTTAAACACCTCCAATCGCAACTAATCACTTCAATTATCTTGCATAATTTCAACGTAACACGTAGCTGACAGTAATAGGGAGTGAATTTCTAAGATAAATCGACGCAATCTTGGTAGAATTCTACAGCCCTCAGAATTAAACTGAATGTTACATGAACTATTGGAGCGGACTGCAGTGGGAATGATTAAATCATTGATTGGCTTTTCATGAGCGAAGAGTGGAAGTGTTTAAATTATTAGGCGAAGGCGATGATCGTAGGATGTAGCTGAGTACTAGTAACGTAGGTGCAGTATTTGGAGTAACAGCTTCTGACATGCACAACCCAGTTAGCTTGATAAGCCCATACCAGTGCCTTTAGTACTGCTAGGTGGCCCTGGGGTCATTATTGTGCTTAATTTTGGTGACATGAGGAATGGGGGGATCGTAATAGCGATTATATCAGGAGCATTTTTTTTTTTTTACTTTTTAGGATTTTATACAAAACACTAGCACCAAGACGTATGCTCCGAAGACAACGATGACTCACACAGAAATGAACAGACACACAATATTTTACAGAAAACATCACTGCAGGAGTGGGACAGCAATTCTAATTATAACTTCTCTCAGTTCCGTACTTCTAGGCCACACTATTGCCCCACACTAGGGGTAAATCCTAGTGTGGGACATTATATTACAAAAAAAAATTACTACCTACTTCTAGTATTTTTATCCCACATGATTTTATCGGGTCAATAAGGAAAACACCACGCTCAAAAGTTTGTTTCATAGAACACATATAGCCTTACTTTTTAAAGTACTTAGAAGTAGGTAAGTTACTCACAGTAATCCATCATATTTAGGGTCATCATCGATTTATCATCCAAAGCCCTTTTCAATACATCGTACTCAAGCCAATAAGCCCTCTTTCATGTCATTATTTCCTGGTTTGTGCCAATATCGTCCGAGTTTTTCCGATAGGCGTAATTTTTTCGGAGACCCTTCATTTTCCGTCGGTTTTCTACACTTCTTAAGTTCACTTTTATACACCTAAGTTAGAAATTTAATAAGGAAATAAGTCATTAAATATTTTCAATTAAATTAATAAATATAAGCATTATCCAACCAAAAACATTCTGTAAAAAAATGCCAAGCCTCGCTGGAGCTGCTGGTTTATCTCTAAAAAGTAATGAAATCTAGACAAAGCCGTGCCAAGTTGAAGGTTCCTTATTGCGATTTCTTCAATATTATTATAGTTAATATTGTGTGACTTGGCCGTTGAACATTATACGTTAGTGCGATTTTGTTAACACGTAATGTTATATCTGTTATAACTACCTATGTTTGTTATGTGAGAATAATAGCCCATACTGGTATTTGTAATTGGACTTAAGACATTGTGCAACACATGTATTAATCATTGACAATGACGACTTCTGTTCTTTTTGGAGCGTCAAATCGACCACCTATCTAATATAAAATAGACGTACAGACGGATTTCTATGAATGATTAGTCCATCTGTACTGATAATGACTTTTTGCTGTTCGTTTCCGGCACGTCTATACATAAGTAATTTGAAATGCGCAACTTTATCAAGCCCTGGTTATTGAATCAACGTTTTCCAAGTGGCAATTTTGCATGGTCAATGGGTAGCGGTTCTGGCGACAGATTGGTGCAATGGTGTCATGGAGCACCTGAATTTGTAGCCTTGTATATCCTTCAACGGCCAAGTCACACAATATTAACTATAATAATATTGAAGAAATCGCAATAAGGAACCTTCAACTTGGCACGGCTTTGTCTAGATTTCATTACTTTTTAGAGATAAACCAGCAGCTCCAGCGAGGCTTGGCATTTTTTTACAGAATGTTTTTGGTTGGATTTCACTTCTTTTTGTAGAAGCGTATTATATTGATTTTATTATTTAACACAGTTTTTTTTTTCTTTTTAGAAGTAGTTATTACAAATCTTCCTTTTCTTTTTTCCGGTTTTGATTCTTGTACAGTAGCAATAGTTTTATGTATTGCCCATTCGCGTTGTATTCAGTGATCGCTGAAGCTTGAGTTTTTATACTCTGGAAGTCATGTTACTTCTTCAATCAATATGAGGTACGCCCAATGAAAATTTTATACTCGTGAAAGCGCCATATAAGCTTGGCCACGAGAGAATTAGGAGGTGCCAATGTCCATTTTTTAGAGTTAGAACTTGGCTCTTGTGAAATGTTAGGTCATACGCCACACAGATTGGGAATTGTTGTCTGTACAAGCATGCCCGGGGTATGATCTCAAATTATAACTTACATAATAAGTAATAATTCGTGAATCAAATTATAAGCAAATTTTACTAACAATTTTTTAGGCTTTATTTGGTCTTCCGGGTCCCACCTCATTTTTTGTACTAGCCTGTGGAACCATTAACTAAACCAGACATCAATGTTTCTCTTAAGCATTACTTTAGTTTCCTGTTCAATGATTATAGTTTCTTCTAGTCCAGCAGTCATCGTCGCATCATCCTCATATTTTTGTTAACAAGCCCGGGCTTTTGTTATCATACATTTTGAACAATCCAAGAAATTTTTAGCAATTAACTTTATCTCGGATTGCGGGACTGCTTTGAATATAGTATTATGCATACACATATTTCTCGACGGTAGTAAACAAACAGTACCTTCTGGTACGTCCCTCAAACATTGTGTTACATAGTTCCAATAAACATTCCTTCATTAGAATGCGAGAGCAGAGGTATCAATCGGTTAGGCAGTATATCTCTGTCTGATTGAGTTCTCAATCCTACTTTGGTTCTTTTTGGCATCTCAACAAACGTAGAATCATCCAGCGGTCTAATATACAACGTAAGATCATTGTTTAAAAAAAATCAGTACAAAAGATTGGAATTTTATTTTTTAATAATTATAAACTAGTGCTTAACTGCAATCCCGCCTGATGGCAAGCAGTGATGCAATCGTTGATGGTAAAGCGCGCTAATTTATTAAGAGCCTATTCACTCAAAAAAACTGAGTGAATAGGAAGGAAGACGGCAGTTGAGCGAGGTGGTGTAATGTTAAACCCAACAACACGACCAACAATGCTGCGCCAAAGGGAGATTGATCTAGAGACCCTCCACGACCAAAATCCCGAAACAACAACATTTGACGCATCGTACCCGGCATAAATCGCATCACAACTGCTCAAACTCGTCCTCCGTACGGCTTCACCAGTCATTATGCCGGAACACGACGAATCGCTTGGCGGCAAGACTTTGTCTGGTGGGTGGTAACTTCTGCCGGCGGCGGATGGCAAGGCCTACCACCTTTCTAAGAGGATTAGTTTTTTAAACGGCGACTTTTCTCTGACGACACCCTAATTACGTAACACACTCTTGATGTTAACTGGAATCATTTTGAAGTATATTGCTAATCCATTGCTCCATATGTTTAATAAATGAGTGCTCAAAAACGTTACTAACGCAATGAATGTTGTTGATCTGTCAAAATGAAACCCATTGCTACTGATGGGGTTTTACGTAATTACACTACTGGTTTGAGTTGCAAAAGATCCCCAAGCACTAAAATACGTTTTTTTTTTCAAACCAACCATCTTCTAGATCAGAAGAATCAAACACTTTGCATAAGCGAAGATTTATGTAGGTTAATTGGATATCATAGACAATTCACCTATAATAAATAGTTCGATAGTTTTTAAGTATGTCCTTAAGCGGGTATCACCGCCACTCGTAAGTCCAATGCACTATAAGTTGAAGCTTTCTAAATACATATGATTGTGGTACTCTAACTTGCGCTTGACCGCAATCCCGTCTGATGGTAAGCAGAGCAGTGATGCGATCGTTGATGGTAAAGCGCGCTAGTTTATTAAGAGCCTATTCACTTTAGCCTTGAAGACACTCAAATTGTAGTGTGACGGAAACACCGCCGCTGGCAAATTATATAAATACTAAATACTACTAAATTTAGCTGAAGATTTACAAACTTCATTGGACCTTATATCTATAATAAGATAAATAAAGCAATCAATATCTACCCTTTAACGAAAACTCAATGTAAGGAAAAGGTTACAAAATACTTACAAAAACTTAATTACGAAGAGACTGAGTTAATACTACATATACCACAGTGATTGACTATTTACCACATACACACACCCTCTTACATTCATACACACATAATCATATCACACAAATAGAGGACACACGTACTGTGCAGTGCTTATTCTTAATTTAATCTAATTTTAAGTTAATTTATTATTTCTGGTAAATTATAAAAATATTAATTTTATTTGGTATGATGTTATTTTATTTTATTTCATTAAATTTGATTGATTTATTCTATTTTTGAACATGTAAATTTACAAAGTGTTGACTGTACTCAATGGCTACCAACATATAGGTATCTAGTGTCTACTTTTTAAGGGATTGGGCGCTGATAACTGAAACACAAGCTTTTGCCTAGTTCGGTTACAGATGTGTAATCCGATTGTAACAATAAATTATAGCCTATAATATATTTTTTGTAACAATGTAAATAATTTCCGAATAAACGTTAATATTATTATATAATTGTTTCAGTCGGTAAAGAGGGAGGAAAACGCTTCGTCGTTGAATTAAATCATGCAATTCCCTTGCACACTGATAGAGCAGCGGTGAACTAGTAGTATCGTCCGCGATTTACAAGTTGTAGGCCGTAGGTTAGAACCCTATCAGGCGCTTTAATTTGTGTAAATTATTTCATCACTACTGCTCTCAAAACGGTGCAGTGAAGGAAAACTTCGTGAGACAACCGGCATGTTTTAGAAGCAAAAACTCCGAAGGCATGTGACATTTATCAACCCGCACTGTGCCCGCCTGGGCCGCAGTGGGCCGTAATCTACACTGGTAGATTACGGTCCACTCTATTTCATCGAGAGGAGGCATGTGTCCTAGGAGTGGGAATATTTTAGGCTGTTTATATATTCTTGATTTCTATCTCAATATGTCAAAAATGCATCCAATTTCTCTATATTTATGAAAAAAAAGAAAAGTGTGTTTGTTCCGCTTTCACGCCGTAACTACTGAACCGATTTCTTTGAAATTTTGTAGACACAAAGATAGAAGTCCGGATTAAATAATAGGGTAGTTTTTATCCCGGAAGAATCGATATTCCCAAGGAAAATCTAAAAAGCGATATAACCTACCTAAAGCTAGTGGATTATATTTTGACCAAATTTTGAGTGAAATTTATTTTAGGGTAATTTGTTCATTTCATTTGTGTAATGCTTATGTTCGAGTTGAAAAGTTAGTAGTACTTAGTAATCGTTCGACTATTTCTTCGTGTACCTAAACTAAAAAGTATAAAAGCCAGTCTAGTCTTATCCACAGTTTTTATCAAAGCAGAAGGGGAGGCATTTCCAGCAGTGGGGCGCTCTAAGCTAGATTAAATTAGAATATATATGTGTCCCACTACGCTGGATTTTTGCAATGACAATCATTTTTTTTTTTTTATGTAGCAATAGTAGATTTGATTATAGATTACTGAACGACGAACATTTCTTCCTTCTGATCGAATTCAAAGGTTACTGCAGACCATAATTTTTGCCCATATAGGTGCAAAGTTCTCATCAATATAAATGAATTAATTCCAAACACAAAGTAGCTACTGTAAACCGTGGGGAATCCCCTAACTGCCCTTCGTCTTCGTCATAAGATCTCCCAACCAACCACCCAACCCACCAATTTATCTAGGTATAAAGCTCTTATCAATACAAATTAATCAGGCACAAACACAAGGTAGCTGCTGTGAATCGCTGAGGACTTCCTTCGTTTGTCTCTCGAATCCATCATCAAATCTACTTCAAACCTTCATTATAACCCATATGGGTGCAAAATCCTCATGAATATAAATGATATAAGTCCAAACAGAAAGTAACTACTGTAAACCGTTGAGGAGTACGCGGGACTGACCTTTGTCTTCATCATCAGAGCCTTTATGACAGTCACAAGCCATCGAGGTGTAAAGTTCTTATCAATACAAATTAATCAAACGTAAACACAAGGTAGCTGCTGTGAATCGTTGAGGAGTTCTCACGACTGTCTCCCAGCTTCATCATCAGATCTACTCCGTACCTTTATTAAATTGTAGTGTTTTCTAATACTTATTGAAAATACTTAGAATTGCACTAGTCACCCCTACGATTTTTGAAAGTTACCCTTGATTTCTATGGTCTTCCATCATCAGATCCTGACCTGGTAACTATTGGACCACCTGGAAAGTATACCCTTTCAAACAAAAAGAAATTTGAGAATCGATCCAGGTGTCTTAGGGTAATCGGTGAACACACCTACATAAAAAAAGATTACGACGAATTGAGAACCCGCTCCTTTTTTTGAAGTCAGTTGATGAAGCGGCCCACCAAGTTGAATATTTTATTGACGGTGGTACGTCAATTTCTACTAGTTTGGTTGGGCTCTTCTGCTTTCTAATCAAGGTCACCAGGTACTTCAGATCTTCGATTATTCCAGTTTTTATATTTTTCCCTTTATGTGACCATTAAACCCTGGCTGTGTACCAAATTTCAGCTCTCTGAGTTTATGGGAAGTACTACTTCTATTTTGATGATCATGAGTGAGTGAGTGTCGAAAACACGGAAATTTACTTTCGCTTAACTTCAGAACTGGATAAGCTACAGACTTGAAATTTTAGATTTAAAGTGTGTTAATACAGCTTACTGGATGACCAAAATTTCAGCTTTCTGGTACTATCCAGAGGTTCTTAATTAGGGGCCTGAAAATGCAGCGAAATGGTTCGGGTAAAGATGGTACGGCAGTGTTTGCTTCGCGCTCGACTTGGCGAGGGCACTCCCGTGCCCTCAGATAACGTTACTCGCTTGGCCTACACAAATATATCCCACATAAAATTGGTGCAGTTATTACAATCAGCCTTAAATGTTTCCACTGGTGGGATACATAACTTTCTGTGTGTAAGGGTGGGCCATAATCCTGTACTCAGGCCCAGTGCTATTTATATAATACTAGCTTCCCGCCCGTTGGTTAGCCCGCGCGGAATTCGGTTATGTTGCGTTTTTAGATTTCCCTCGTGAATATCGAATTTTTCTGGGATAAAATGTATCTTATTATTTAATCCAGACTTCTAACTTCACAACTGCTAATTTTCGAAGCAATCCGTTCAGTAGTTACGGTGTGAAAGCAGAACAAACAAACAAATAAACTCACTTACCGATTTATAATATTAGTAAGGATGTTCGAATGTGTGGTTCCAAGACTTTTTTTTTAATAGTTATAAACAAGTGCTTGACTACCATCCCGCCTGATGGTAAGCAGTGATGCAATCGTTGATGGTAAAACGCACTAGCTTATTAAGCCTATTCACTCAAAAAAACTGAGTGAATAGGAAGGAAGACGGCAGTTGAGCGAGGTGATGCAATGTTTAACCCAACAACACGACCAACGATGCTGCGCCAGAGGATGATCTGGAGACCCTCCACGACCAAACTCCCGACACAACAACATTCACACACACACACACAGCACATCGTACCCGGTACACAACGCAACACAACTGCTCAGACCAGTCCTCCGTACGGCTTCATCAGACATCATGCCGGAACACGACGAATCGCTTGGCGGCAAGACTTTATCTCTTTCTTTCTTTCTTTTTTTTCTTTTCTTTATTTCTTTATCTTTTTACTTTATATCTTTATCTTTTGTATCTTTGCGATGTTTCCCTTCACCATTCTTAGAGCAGTGATGATAGAATGAAATACACGCGAGATACAATTTGTAAGTTGGGCTAATACCATTGGGCCAACACTGCTTCAAATCGCCCCTTCTATTCGATTGTTGACACAAAATAGGACATCCGTACCGTTAAACGTCCTCAATTTCTTAATACAACAATTTATCCCTCTTGTTTCCGTGATCCGAGGTTAAGGCCAATTTTACGTACAATTTATCACGGATTAACAATTTACAATCTGCGTGAGGCAAGAGGCCTCCACTCATCATAAATCCACGTTCACGGACGATTGGCCTCGGCAGGCCATCCGAAGCGCCGAGTCTGAGGGTACTTATCTTAATGATTTACATTTGGGGAGTCGTGTTTATTTTATTTTCGGTGGATAGGTTCTCTCCATTTGTACTTGTGTTATGTTTTATATATCTTCAAATGTGTGAACTCATATCCCATACCATTTATGATGTGATATTGATCATCTATAAAAATTACACGGGGGAAATTCCACCTTATCTTCTAATAACAATCACAAAAACTTGAATATAGTTAAATTCTTCTCTTCTTCGCAACCTTTCGCTTCCTCAAATTCGGCAGTGCAGGAGTGCTTGCTGGCAATGAGAAAATATGAAACTACAAGTACAGATATTGATTTTATAACAAGTCTTGATATTGTCAATCTAAAAGTATGCTAACACTAGTGAAGCGGTCGTTGTCGTGAATGCACTCAATTTGTCTGTGTCGCAGTGTATCTAATACGCTACGAGATAGACTACGCTAGCTATTGGCAATCTCAGGGTAGCTATTATGTGCGCGCTGCTTGAGAATTTCAAAAGAGATTTCTACTTCAGTCTTCTATTTTTTCTCATAAAATGATTCCGTGACTCATCAATGGACTGACAGATAGTATATCTTTATTCTTCCAACCTCTGAGGCACAGACCGCCTCTTAGTGAGAGCGAGTGTAATGTATTCTATCAGGAGCTTTAGTGCGGGATGTTACATGTATACATGTATGTTAGAATATTTGGTTCTAGGATATCCCGGTTTCCTCGCAATGTTTACCTTCACCGTTTTGAGAGGAGTGGTGATGAATAATTTACATAAAGTGGACTATGGCTATGGCAACACAAAACCGGTCATTGGTCAGAGCCTCAGGGGAGGTCTTTGTCCAGCAGTAGTCCTCTATAGGCTGAAAAAGAAGAAAGGAAGAAGGACTATGGCTGTGGTCCGGTGATAATGGTCGGTGTTTAAGTTGGAGGTTAAAGGGCCACGACCGGGAGATTGGGAGAGGTAGGTAAAATGAATAAAATAAATATGGCCTTTAATCTCTTTGAACTTTTTGTACATAAACATTAAGCCTTTTTTACTACCTATACACTAATAATACTTAATGTTAGTGTGCTATCTATATATATCGCCCTATATTAGCAAATTGGCTTTGTGCTGTAGGCCTCCTCTATTTCCCTGTTCGTTGCTAATCTTTACACACTACTATTTCCCACTTTTTTATTTCATTTCCTCTACTTTATTTTAGTTCCTTGGATACAGTTTTATGTCATCTTTGGTCCTTTTTCTATTTTAAGTCTCATCATATGATATAAGTATTGCCATTAAAGTATTATCGTTGAGTGTTTTTTTTTTCAGGAACCTTCAAAAGCCACCCGATCTCTGGGGACCGAGGTCGGGAAGTGTGAGAGTTTTACCTCGCTAAAACCACCCCGATGATCACCATCCGCACCTAGGGGTGGTTCCGGTTAAAAGACCAATTCCCGAACCGTGAAACGTCTGTAAAGGCACGTCTCTGGGGAGACTGTAAAAGGGTCTCCCTTAGGCCTCGCTGTGTACGTCAGCACGTGACTACTGTGCCGCCGTCTTCCCTGGGGTCATTTGATGGGTGCACAAAGTCCCCACTCTATACGCCCGTGACCCCAAAGATTCACTAATCCACTGTTTCAGTCCTTTGTTGGCCACTTTGGTGATGTTCCAATTTAGGCTTAGGTCCTTCTACTCAACTTCGAATCGAATACCAATCCACTACCCTAACTGCAATGTTATAGAAATCTAGATGATTCATATAAAACTTTCTTATCATTTATTTCGTCGACCAAGTCGCTGTTTAAAAATATCTATCTTCATACTATGTGTCTCGCTCTGAGGGCAGTGATGGCCTATAAGTAGTATCGCCGCGACTTATAAGTTGCAGGCCGTAGGTTCGAACCCCATCACGCGCTTAACTTTGTGTAAATAATTTCATCACCACTGCTCCCAAAACGGCGAAGGAAAAAATTGGGAGGAATGTCATAGGGCCAAAACTTCGAAAACATGTGATACCTTACGTGGTACCAACTCGCACTGAGCCTGCGTGGTAGATTACGGCCCACTTCCTCTGGCTAAAAAGAGACCTGTTTCCCAGGGATGCGAAAATTAAAGGCTGGTTATGTATATGTATCTATATTAAATATTATTACTATATATATATATCTATATATATATATATATAAACAACTGTGTGTAACAGTGTGCAAAGAGGTGTTTATATATATATATATATATATATACAATATGTAAAGAAAACCCTGTCCGATCCGTGAAGGTATTGTTAGGTATCGATAACTGATTCTACTAATGCCCACAAAGACAGGCTAAACTGAAAAAAAATCCCCCTAAAAAAATAAATATTATTTCGCAAAAAAAAGGTAACTTTAATACATGTACGATAAGCAACCCCTTCCGCGGGCGGCGGGGGGCAGGGCACGCGGCACCTGTGACGTGGTCGCGTCGCTATTCGCTTATAATAATACCGGTGTTGTCACTTTTTTAAAAATTACCAAATTTCGGGGAAATTGGAATTAATTCCCGGGAAAAAAGGATTATTTCAAAATTCATTAGTATTGTTACTATGATGATTGTGTAAAATTTTATATTATATATGGTCAAGTGTTTACCTAACCTTTATTATCCTTATGGGTCGGACAGGGTTTTCTTTACATATTGTATAGGACCGAGATTCCGCGGCTTCGGCGCGGATCCCAAAAAAAAAAACCGAAAATAGTTTTTTTGAACTCAGCGCATCCAGATCTATATGATTATCTATAGTGGTGAGGGTTTTGAGCAACTTCGGGCACATACATACAGACAGACATACAAACATACGCACTTTATAGGGATGGATTCCTAGTACTAGAACTAACTATGGAAAAAAAAACAGTTATACATGAGGGAGCAAAACTTTATAACTCACTACCAAAATATATTACAAATACACAATCTTTACTGTTATTCAAAAAATTACTAAAATGCCACATCTTAAAAAGTCATAAAATAATTAATTTAAATAAGGAAAAATATTTATTTCCTCTTAGTGTAAGCGTGCCCTTAGATTTAGAATCACAAACAAAGTTACCTAGTCATCGTACAGCGAGCGCAATATTACAAAACTTTTAGAAACTACCTTCTTACCATACATATTATTACCAAAATGTTAACATTGTAAGCTTTTGCTACTCCTGGACTACAAAAATGAACCTAATTTAGTCATATTAAGTATTTATTTCTGTAAATCTTTAGAAATAAATGTATTCAAACCGTATCTACATAGATACAAGTCACGATATATAATACAAGCCAGAGCCAAATTGTCTCCACAAGACATATGAGCGCATGTGTTGGTTAACCAGATAACTTAGTGATTAATTACAAATACTGTGTTAATATTAACGTTTGCGTTGTCAGTCCAGTGTAATATGATAACACGTAGGTTGGTGCGTTGTTCGAAAAAAATAAATAAAGTACTCTTTAGACTTTTAGAGCTTATATCCCTCTACACGTGCAGCTTATATAATAGGTTGAGTACACTTGTGCGACATACAGCGCCCAGAGCTTATATCCCTCTACATGTGCAGCTTATATAATAGGTTGAGTACACTTGTGCGACATACAGCGCCCTCTGCGTCGAGTTCATGCGTTCAGGGCGGTGTTGAAACTGACCGGTCACTGCAACGCTTCGGGCATGTTCTGCTTTCACGCGACGATGCGCAAACGGTGCCCGTCTCTGGTGCATAGAGTACTGGACATTGCTATCGCCGTCCACGCATTGACTGCCAACAGACTGGATTGCCCTTATGTCCAGTAATGCTATGGCAGACATATTGGTAGCAGATGAAATTATTCTCTGTGTCTCTGTGTGTTCGTTTTTGTTATCTTGTACGTTACCTTTTATGTATCTGTTAGTATGAGTCTTGGTACTTGATATAAACAAAATTTTAGTTTTATTTACGATCTTAAATATAATTAAAAAAGCAACCACGATATATTATTGATACGAAACTATAGAAAAAAAACCGGCCAAATGCGAGTCGGACTCGCACACCGAGGGTTCCGCCGTACAAACGTAGCGGTTTATAATTTATGACGTACTAGCTTTCCGCCAGCGGCTTCGCCCGCGTGGAGTTCGGTTATATCGCGCTGTTTAAATTCCCCTCGGGAACATCAAATTTTTCCGGGATAAAAGGTAGCCTATGTTCTTTCTCAGGGTCTAAAGACTGTCTGTGCCAAACTTCATCAAAATCGGTTGAGAGGTTTAGGCGGGAAAGCGTAACAGACAGACAGAGTTATTTTCGCATTTATAATACTAGCATTGATTTAGAATTTTTCACAGTTTAGAGGCAATTAGATTTAAGAAGTGTTTGATATGAATTTCAACTTTAATATCTCTACGCGTTCATGTGAAAAAGGGTAGGTAGTAAGTTTATAATTATTAAAAAATATTTTATGTCATGTAAGCAAAAATAATATTTTAATATTTTATGTAACTTCA
Organism: Sesamia nonagrioides; assembly: GCA_017933935.1. Lineage (NCBI taxonomy): Eukaryota > Metazoa > Arthropoda > Insecta > Lepidoptera > Noctuidae > Sesamia > Sesamia nonagrioides. The sequence continues at coordinate 784,924 of JADWQK010002062.1, read as the reverse complement.
AATTTATCATTTTCACAATTTTTCCTTTATCTGTCTGTACTATAATATAACGTTGCTTCGTGCCGAATTTCAAGATTCTGAGTTCACGGGAAGTACCTTGTAGGCAAAGAGATTTAAGATATATAGAGGGCGGGCATGTGTCAAAATGGCATAGAAAAACTGTGATCCCATGGCTCAGTTCCGCCATCTAGTACAATATAGCAAAATTAGATCGACAATTGGAGACATCAAATAGTTAAAATGAAATAAGTTTATATAAAATATATTCAGCTATTGCCCGGTAGGTGGCCGGTGTGGTCTATGTTGCCAGATCCGATTTAATACCCTAGTATAGTTCAAATCGGGTAAATAAATATTGCAAAGTAAATAAATTAAGTGAAACTTGTCTTGTACAAACAAAAACTATTTTAGAATTTTATTCGCTACTATTCATTTACCGTGACACCGTCTATTGGCATTTTAGATGTTTTATGCTTACGAATTATTTTAACGCTCAGTTTATTGCGATTTTTGAGTGTAATAGACCTTTTAGGCCATAAAGCGCATTTTGTTTTGCAATTTTCGTTTGCATTTCATTTTTAGCAAAATTATTCATTTTACACGTTTGTTTGCAAATATTTTTAAATGGCAATGCAAAAAACTGTGGTAGGGTTTGTATCATTTCGATATAAAGTTATCGATAATATTCAAAGAAGTTACTACGACGATGTTTTTCGCATTATGATAGCTTGAAACAAAAAATTAGGAAGCAGAATAATTATGGGTAATTTCAAGTTTACAAGTTTCTTATTTATATAATTATTTTAATATAATAGGCGTTAAAGTTTAAAATTGCCGATTAGTACTGAAAATCTAAATAATTGCTTATTTTTTAATTTTTAAATAATTCATTTATAATCAATATATAGGAAGGTCGTTTATGCCTTTGTGATTGAACTCTGAGGATCTAGACTGCACAAACTGCGTGAAAGCAGAACTGCCTCCTGGAAGGAAAACTTCTGGTCACGTAGATAATTGTCCAAATCACGACAAAAATGGTAGTCTGCTGGAGCAAGACCTTTACAAGATTTGTACGCCATTATCTTTAAAAACGGCAAAAAAAATCACGGTTATTGTATGGGAGCCCGCCTTCAGGATTTATTTTTATTTTAATTATTTATTTGTAATTTGAATATATAACCAAATATTCTGTGAACATTTTAAGCATCTATCTGTTTCCGTTATTAATATGGAGCAAAAAACGGCAAAAATTCACGTTTGTTGTATGGGAGCCCCCTTAAATATTTTATTATTTTTATTCTTATTACTTGTTGTTATAGCGGCAACAAAAATACTAACACAATCTCTGGAAATTACAACTGTCTCGCTATTACGGTTTATGAGATACAGCCTGGTGACAGACGGACAGACGAACAGAGAAGTCTCATGAATAGGGTTCGTTTTACCTTTTAGGTACGGAATCCTCAAAATCACAAAGTAGCTCGCAATCATTGTACTACATATACGTACCTACATATTTTATGAATATATTTCATTATAAATAAGTTATGTAATCTATGTACTTATCCACTTAACCGTAAATTTTATTCCAATTTTTAAGGTTAAGTAAAAAAGTACTGAAATTAATAACTTACTATTTCATTTCTAATACAAGGTACCGATTATTTTTTTTTTTAAATTTGATCGACAAGTCTTTCCAAAGTAGATAAACTTCTCTTTTAAAATGCATTGAACATAATTTCGACGAATGAGACGGAAGCCAATTTTCTTCTCTACGGTCTATCTGGACAAATCGTATCCACTTTTTCCCTACGACATTATTTTTATTCGGAAACCAAAAATAACAAAAACCTAGATAAATGAATTTATAGTAATTGTTCATTCAATTTTGTTTATTAATATGATATGATTATGTTTAAATAGAGTTAATAATAAATAAACTTGAAATATAGTAATATTTTAAGTTTATTTAGCTATATTTTAAATGTCAATAAAATACAACAAAATGTATTCATCTTAATAAGTATTATCGATAACTAAATCGATAAACAACATTACTACATCTCTACAAGAAAATAGTAAAACTACTCAACAATAGAGGGCGCTTTTACAATAATGGAAAATTTTCTAGAACTAAGATTTTTTTTTTAAATTTGAAATGCAGACGAAATATAAATAATTCATAGAAAAACATTCCGAAGTTAGGTCCAGTCGTTTTACTATAACGAGATGTACAGTAACACAAAGCGCAACATGGCATATTTCCTTAGAAAATGTTTATTCTTGGTGGACACAAATTACGTCCTGACGCGCAGACTAGACGGAGCGACTTTTAACCAAGTCAATAAAAGTATTGGCTTACGATTTTGTTCGTGATGTCCTGTCTATTGTAAATATAATTTTAATGTCTTTGCTTGTAGGTTTTGATTCCCTAGCGTGTGACGGAAATTCGTCTAAGGTGTCGGTATAAACTGCTGTATCTTTTGATCGCTTTAACTTAGAAGTTTGATTTTTTCACTGCTTAAAGGGACAATAGACCTAGGTATTTGGTATAAATTTCAATTTGATAACTTTATTCGTTCGTGAGAAATAAGGTAGTAAGTTCCATTTTATTAAAATATGTTTATTATATTATATAACAGAAAAAAAGTGATTTTCGCAATTTTTCCTATATATGCATTATATGACAATCCTTCATGCCAAATTTCAAGATTCTGAGTTTACGGGAAGTATCCTGTAGGTTTTGATTCCTTTGCGAGTGTCGAACATTTGTTGAAAATATCGACATATCGGCTGTATCTTTTGATTGGCTTGGCTTAGAAGTTTAATATTTTCACAGCTTAAAGGGACAATAGACCTAGGTATTTGGTATAAATTTCAATTTGATAACTTAATTCGTTCGTGAGAAATAAGGTAGTAAGTTCCATTTTATTAAAATATGTTTATTATATTATATAACTGAAAAAAAGTGATTTTCGCAATTTTTCCTATATTTGCATTATATGACAATCCTTCATGCCAAATTTCAAGATTCTGAGTTTACGGGAAGTATCCTGTAGGTTTTGATTCCTTTGCGAGTGTCGAAAATTTGTTGAAAATATCGACATATCGGCTGTATCTTTTGATTGGCTTGGCTTAGAAGTTTGATATTTTCACAGCTTAAAGGGACAATAGACCTAGGTATTGGGTATAAATTTCAATTTGATAACTTTATTCGTTCGTGAGAAATAAGGTAGTAAGTTCCATTTTATTAAAATATGTTTATTATATTATATAACTAAAAAAATGTGATTTTCGTAATTTTTCCTATATTTGCATTATATGAAAATGCTTCATGCCAATTTTCAAGATTCTGAGTTTACGGGAAGTATCCTGTAGGTTTTGATTCCTTTGCGAGTGTCGAAAATTTGTTGAAAATATCGACATAATCAGCTGTATCTTTTGATTGGCTTGGCTTAGAAGTTTGATATTTTCACAGCATAAAGGGACAATAGACCCGAGTATTTCATGTGAATTTCAGCTTGATACGTCCACGCGTTCTTGAGATAAAGGGTGGTGACAGACAGACAGACAGACAGACAGACAGACAGACAGACAGACAGACAGACAGACGGACAACAAAGTGATCCTATAAGGGTTCCGTTTTTTCCTTTTGAGGTACGGAACCCTAAAAAAGAACCGTATCTGTGGTAGGCCACAACATCGGCTGCCGGCAGAAGTTACCACCCACCAGATAAACTTGCCGCCAAGCCATTCGTCGTGTTCCGGAATGATGTCTGGTGAAGTCGCACGGACGATGCTGAGCAGTTGTGTTGCGATGTGTGCCGGATACGATGCGCCAAATGTTGTTGTGTCGGTCGTGGAGGGTCTCCAGATCAATCTCCCTCTGGCGCAGCATCGTTGGTAGTTTTATTTTTGATTACATCACCTCGCTCAACTGCCGTCTTTCTTCCTATTCACTCAGTTTTTTGAGTGAATAGGCTCTATATAAACTAGCGCGCTTTACCATCAACGATTGCGTCACTGCTTACCATCAAGCGGGATTGTAGTCAAGTACTAGTTTATAATTTAAAAAAAAAATAAAAGAGAACAAAAAGAAAACCAAAAATTACAAGTTAAAGAATTTGCGTTACATCTTCACATCAGTAGGACGTGACTTTAATGCGAGGTATTTCGCTCAGAGCACTGATTTCAATAGCACTTCCGCGAACGGCATTACATACATACTATATGTAGGTATGCAAGACAGCTTCCCAAAATACTGATTATCAGCAACAGAATATGTAGAAGCAATAGAGTTCAAACCGACGTTACATTATCTACAATAAACATACATACATAACTACATGTGTAGTGTACACCCGATAAGTAAATGATTAATTGCAAATATTGTAAGGCAGTATTAATGTCCGGGTTTGACTCAAACTTGGTTCGTTAATGTTACAGATTGATGATAATCAACCCTTTCCTAAAACGTGACATGATAGAGCTGTAACAAATAGAATATTATTCATTTTTAGCCACGCCCTAGAATATTCAAATATTTTTTTTTTATTTTCCATGTTAATCCTGATTTTAAACCATATGTGTGTTAAATTTCATCTAAATCCGTTCAGTAGTAATACATCCAGATATACATACAAAATCAAAAGTTATTTATTCATACTAGGTTGAAAATCAGCACTTTTTAACGTCAATAATACATAAGACTGGTAGACTGGTAGAAAATGTCTGAGGCATTAAGTCCGCCATTGTACAATGTTTTTCTTTGTGCATAAAGTTTTAATAAATAAATAAGATAATCCCCCAAAACGCCCACCCATCGATACTTCCTAGTGCTTTCGCTGGGAAGAAGAAGTGGCTGAACAAACTCCCCAGCAGTACAGCAGTCTGTTCATTTAAAAAACACATGACTTTATACTATATTATGTACAGTAATTAACACAAGAAAACACAAAATATTAAATGAAATTATTTACCATATGTTAGCCAGCCACGCCAAAATGCCAACGCAAAGCAAAACCTTAATAAAACATCATGAAAAATGGTAACGTATATAAAATAATAACCCCTGACTCAAATCCTCACTTAGGCTGAACGCCGCCTCTTTCCATAATTTTGTCAAAACCCCATAAACAGAAAACAAAAAAACATTCAACTGTTTAAATAGTCCGCAAATTCCTTAACATACCAATAGTTCAAAATAATATACTCACAAAAACCTAGTTAAACAAATCGTGAATATAAACAGCAAATATTCCGATACAGATCAAATAACAAAGGTTCTAACAGACATATCCGTAGGCAAACACGAGTCTTCCCTCGATTACTTATCGTATATAGGTCAAGTTGACTCTTCCTATAAACGTCAGATGTGAGACGTATCGATGTTACCTCGATTTCTAACCAAAGCGAACGGTCGCGCGAATTTGCGATTGGCGTTCAGACAACGCGTAAGGTATGGCAAAAAATCGTCACTAAATGGATGAGAAATGGCAGACTTTTATCAATGGCATTGGTCTTCCTGGGTCCCGTCATGATGTGCTGACATCTCTTTGAGCATGCGCGCGTGACCCCTCTACCGTGTCCTCAGGGCGATCACCACAGTGGTGACACCTTGGTGTTTCCTTCCGCCTTATCCAGAACAGGAACCTCCCGAAATAAACGTAAACGAGCAACTGAGTGCGAGCGAAAGATGAGGGCGCTATGGCACCTCTCTAGCCACTCCTCAAAGTGGGGACTTACCGCCGCTATGGTGGCGTGCTCATAAGTTAGCAACCTTATTTTGCTTACTCTGAGAATATTTTTAGTAGAGCCACTTTTAGGGTACTGAAACGGTGAAAATGGAATACTATTAGCCTCCACAATCTATCTGTCTGTCTGTCACCAGGCTGTATCTCATGAACCATGATAACTAGAGTATACTAGTTAATACTAGTACACCACCGAAAAAAATACTAGTATGGTGGTGGGCCATAACATCGGGTGCAGGCAGAAGTTACCACCCACCAGACAAATTCTTGCCGCCAAGCGGTTTGTCGTGTTCCGGCATGATGTCTGGTAAAGCCGTACGGAGGATGGGTCTGAGCAGTTATGTTGCGACGGCGCAGCATCGTTGGTCGTGAATAAGCTCTTAATAAACTAGTGCGCTTTACCATCAAATATTGCATCACTGCTTACCATCAGGCGGGATTGCGATCAAGCACTAGTTTATAATTATTAAAAAAAAATATTCTGAAGTATTTGTATTACATAAAAAACATAACCCTTCCTGGCAGTCGGGTAAAAAACTATCAAGTTAGCGAGCTAAACTGTGACCGCGTAGTATAGCAGTATCTTCGACATGTTAATTTTTTTTTAATAATAATTAAAAATTAATGCTTGACCGCAGTGTCACCTGAGGGTAAGCAGTGATGTAATCGTAGATAGTAAAGCCTGTTATTAACCTTATTCATCCATACTAATATTATAAATGCGAAAGGAACTCTGTCTGTCTGTCTGTTACGCTTTCCCGCTTAAACCTGTCAACCAATTTTGATGAAATTTGGCACAGACAATCTTTAGACCCTGAGAAAGAACATAGGCTACCTTTTATCCCGGAAAAATTTGATGTTCCCGAGGGAAATCTAAAAAGCGCGATATGACCGAACTCCACGCGGGAGAAGCCGCGGGCGGAAAGCTAGTTCTAAAATAAAAATGAGTGAATAGGAAGGGAGACGACAATTGAACGAGGTGATGCAATGTTTAACCTAATAATACGACCAACGATGCTGCGCCAGAGGGAGATTGATATAGAGACCCTCCACGACACAACTGCTCAGACCCGTCTTCCGACCGGCTTCATCGGACATCATGCCGGAATACCCTTTCTATTGATTAAGACTGAACGAGACAGAAATATATATTCACTAATGCTTTCATTAGTAGGATTTACCTGACTACATGTGCCAGTTAAGATGTTTAAGAAGAAAACAGTTGTTATCATAAAGGTTTAAACCGATAGCAAATTTTTACAGGTATTAAACAAACCAGGAAACAGCACGTGAGTACACGGTGCAGCACACGTTGGAGGGGTCAATGCGAAACCTGGAAATCACCCTCAGCGCAACGACGCGTCTGAGTTCGCCGAGCAAAACGAACGCGATCGCTTCGGTTAGGACTTGGCCTAAGAGAGCGTCCGGGGAATAATATTAATATTCTAAGATACAAAGGCCAGATAATGTTATATCTTATTTGGTCATTTCTTTCGTAAGATTGACAAGCCAAAGCCAATATTAGGATTTTTTGTTATTGGCTGATTCATTTATCTGATCGTTATTATCGGAAACTAATGACTCATTGGTAATTATCCTGGCCACCTGCTGAGCTCAAACCCTGGGAGACCCGTGGCATTATTATTACATCCGCGTACATCAATCAATCGGGTTAAGATACGCTTGTCGCAATTGGTTTGTAGATGAATAACCATCTTTATATAATAAATGTAAAGAAAACCCCGTCCCACCCATAAGGATAATAAAGGTTAGGTAAACAAAACCAAACCGAACCAAATAAAATATGAAATTTTACATAATCATCATAGTAACAATACTAATGCGTGGTACTTTCTGGCCGCGCCACGGTCGTATTTTGAATTGTAGTTGATGAGAATAAATGTACATAATATGTTCATTATTGTACGAAAAGAATTAAAAATTGTACTTGAGAGATTAGCGAGATATTTAACGTCTATGCGAATACGTGTTAAGTATCAGTTTTTATAAAAGAAGATGATGCTATAATTGAAGATTCTGAGCATGATTGTAAAACCGATCATTGCAAAGGAAAACAGAGAACAAAATTTGAACTTTGAAATTACCTATTTCGTATTTTTTAATTGGATATGGATCTTTCTTTAAACGACATTCCTGAGGAATATTTCTTTTAGAAAAACTGATAACACGTATTCGCATAGACGTTACCCAATGTAGTAGTCTATTAACCATAGAACAAAAACGATACTTACATATTATGTAGGTAGTAGCAAAAAATATTCAGTATGCATATAAAAGTACATACGAAGGCTTTGGTAATATCTTTTTGCAAGAATACCTACTGTTATTGATATATACATAACGGATTTTGAAAATTCGATATTCGTATATAAATAATGACTTTTTGCAGTATTTTTAATCATCAATAGAACAAACAATAGTCGTACAATTGTTTACCATTAAGTTTGCACATAAATATCCAATTTGTTGCAGTGTACACGGTGGCGCGGCTAGGATGCATGCTACCTGGCCGCGCCACCGATTTTGTTAAATATCTCGCGAATCTCTCAAGTACAATTTTTAATTCTTTTCGTACAATAATGAACATATTATGTACATTTATTCTCATCAACTACAATTCAAAATGCGACTGTGGCGCGGCCAGAAAGTACCACGCATACTAATGAGTTTTAAAACAATCTTTTTTTTTACAACGAATGAATTCCAACTTCTCCATAATTTGGCATTTTTTTAAAAAAAGTGACAATACCATTTTCCACAGTATTATTATGATAGATGCGACCACGTGCCGCGTGTCCTGCCCCCTTCGCCCGCGCATGTATTGCCTACCGCACATGTATTAAGTAACCTCCTTTTTCGAAATAATATTAATTTGTAAGAAGGATTCTTTTGATTTTCGTATCCATAATCTGTGATCTTACTTTTGCTAGCTATCTGTCAATCTGCGAAGAAATATTTTATTTTAACATAACACGAAATATATTATTATTATTTTAATTCGCAATAAATACTCTCCAGCTCCAGTTTGATGGTTTATTAATCGTTCTCACGTGTTCTTGGCAAAATTGTGGCGTTTCTCCCACAAAGGCCATTAATCAATAATTAAATTGAATTGAATTGATAATAAGACATTGACAATTTATAAAATATCCGTCTGTCATCCGTGATGTGGCCGCGACACCGTATTACATGTTTTCTTAATCACAAGTGGAAATGAAAGGGAAGTTATCACCTATCTTAACTTCAAAATGTTTAAGCAGGACCTTACTTTGTAGCCCTGAACAGGAACGGTTATGTTAATATTCAACTATTTAACAATTCACGACAGCTTCCCTTAGTTGCAAGGGATTAGTTTAATTGAATTAAAACCCAACGTATGGTACGTTGGGTTCCTCGTTGGTTTATGGAATTCTCATATCATTAAGGTTCTAAGGCTGGGTTATTATTAATTATTTAGTATTTTATATAGAGCGACTGCCTATCTGACCTTCACAACCCAGATACTGGGTGTGGAGGCATGAGGATCAGGGAGTAAAGTTCACTCATCTTCCATAGAAAAGGGAGGATCCTCCGACCAGAGGGGTGTTATGTCTGGCGGGCACTTGCCCAATGCTTGAAATGGGCAAGTTGTATTTATGCTAGTTGCACGGTAAACTCTGCTTGCGAGGTGTAGAATTCGGGTGACGTCAGTAGGACGCGTTATTCGCATGTGGCGGTTGTAGCTACCCCTACACTGGGTATTACTGTACTCCTTGGTAAAACTGATGGAGTTTCGGAGCCTTTCCGAGTTCTGACCACCCGTGAAGATTGTCAAGGATCTGCAAATGTCACCAGGGATCAACGTCTCGACAAGCTTTCTGAGGCACGGAGGGGTCACGGTATGTAAAGAAAGTGGTCACCCATCCACAGACCAACCGCGGCAAGCGTAGCTTAACCTGATCAATCGACCTGTGCGGCTGTTATCATTTAGTCACAAGTAACTAGTTCGAATGGTATTAAATGATTTTAAACACTGCTATCAATTGGAATCATGATAATCAATCAACCAATTTAAATTTAAATTTGATAGCATATTGCGAATCCATTGCTTTATATGTTCAAAAAATGTGTCTACTCAACACGGTAAATCACGCACTGAACGATGTTATTCCTAATGCATACAAATACATTTATATAAAGATTGTACCTGACATCGACGCACAAACGAATACCATGGATACCAGTATTATGATTCTGAACCCCCCAGTGGTGGAATTTTTCGTCAACATTTTCTTTATTTAAAAAAAAATATGTAGTCTTTTTCACTTTATACCGTTCATATTAATTACCATAATTTTATAACCTAATAAGATTTCAAAGTAAAAATTAATTAATACGCCAATTACACAAAAAAATGTTGCTCCTATTATTTTAACAGGCGTTTATTTTATATCAACGGAGCTCCGCACGCTGTAAACTGAAGTCCACGCGGACGAAGTCGCGGGCAACAGCTAGTTTAATATATAGAACTATATGTATGCTTTAAAATTATCATTCAAATTTGTAGTAATGGTATGTTATGAATTTAGGGCGCGGATGCAGAGGAATTTCAGTATTCTACATGAAGCGACTATAATTATGTTCCCCTGACCTACTCCCCTTTCGCTTGGTGTTCTTCATAACTTTTATTATAAGCAAGAATTGTATTATAACCATACATAAAAAAGTCACACCAGACACACACAGGCACACAGAGCACAGGCGTAGAGTAGCCAGCCTTTCGGTGTTCTATAGGATGCATTTCGGGGAGTGTGCGAGGGAATTGCATGATTTAATTCCCCCATCTCCGTTCCAACAGCGGACGACCCGTCGTACGGCTGGTTTCCACCCTTACGTTGTTAACACCACTACGATCCGGACGAAGCGTTTCGCCTCCTCCTTTATACCGCGTACATCGAGGGACTGGAACAATTTGCCAGCGGCGGTGTTTCCGTCGGACTACAATTTGAGTGTCTTCAAGGCTAGAGTGAATAGGCTCTTAATAAACTAGTGCGCTTTACCATCAACGATTGCGTCACTGCTTACCATCAAGCAGGATTGCGGTCAAGCGCTGGTTTATAATATGTAAAAAAAAAGACAGCGCCGTAGTTCGCGCGTACGAACAAACAAAAATAAGAAAAATACTATTAAAATAAAGTACTAGAATAAATAACTCACTTTTTAACAAGTTTTCTCCCGATGTTGGCCGTCGCTGATGTCAGTGATGCAATATTATAATTATTATTTTCCTTTCCTGAAGAGGAAAGTAAAATCAAATCAAATAAAAGCGACTGGTGACGGGAAGTATCACGGGACACTCCTGGCTAAAGTAACACTTCTACACAATAGTCATAATGGACATCCCCCTGTGCATTGGATAGAGGCTGACGAGACTGTTGCAAATATTATGCTCTTCGAGTACACGAGCGTCGCCCAGATTAGGTCAGAAACCTTCGGTACACCCAGATTTTACGTAGATGTTCTCAAGAAGCCAGGCGATTTAGTAAGTTTCTGGAGGGAGGGAGGCATTGTTCGGTGGGCAATGGCCCACGAACAATGCCTCCCGCACCGAACATTATATGAGTTCATATAATTTGCTTTTTACAATGCACAAATATGTGAGCTGTCACGCCCTTTATGCCAGGGGCTTTTATTGAGGTACCTATGTAATAAGTTTTTACTTTTTACATTTCAGTGATATTTTATTTTTTGTTTTGCTTATCTGGTATTTTGGCGTGGCTAGCTGGCATATTTGTATATTTTTATTATTTTATTCTCTTGTATTACTATACCTACATAGTATTGTATAAACTATTGTGTTTTTTTCTAAATGAACAAACAGCTGTGCTGCTGGGGAGTTTCTTCCGCCACTTCTTCTTCCCAGCGAAAGCACTTAGGAAGTGTCGATGGGTGGGCACTTTGGGGGACTGTCTTATGTAATACTAGCAGCCGCCAGCGACTTCGTTCGCGTGGAGTTAGTTATGCTCCGCTCCTATTGGTCGCAACGTGATGTTATATAGCCTAAAGCCTTCCGGGATTAATGGGCTATCCAACGCAAAAAGAATTTTTCAAATCGGACTAGTAGTTCCTGAGATTAGCGCGAACAAACAAACATACAAACAAACTCTTCAGCTTTGTATATTAATAATAGCGGCCGCCAGCGACTTCGTTCGCGTGGTTTAGTTATGCTCCGCTGCTATTGGTCACAGCGTGATGTTATATAGCCTTAAGCCTTCCTGGATTAATGGGCTATCCAACGCAATAAGAATTTTTCAAATCGGACCAGTAATTCCTGAGATTAGCGCGCACAAACAAACAAACAAACTCTTCAGCTTTATATATTAGTATAGATAGATTGACGTTCAAAAAATGCTGATCCTCAGCCTAGTTTGCATAAATGACTTTCGATTTTGATTTTGAATGAACAACTAAACCCGTAACATCATCGTCATCATCATCATAATCAGCCTATAATGTTACCACTGTTGGTACCTACAAAGGCTTTCTCTCAATGAAAGGGAGAGATGATCCTGCATCTAAAATACTGAATGTGATAAGATAAATAGGAAAGTGTATGAAAGTAGTGTCTCAGTTGCTGCAACTCGTTGCTTCATTCTCGTTGCTTTTCCTGGTGGTAGGCCACAACATCAGCCGCCGGCGTAAGTTACCACCCACCAGACAAAGTCATGCCGCCAAGCGATTCATCGTGTTCCGGCATGATGTCTGGTGAAGCCGTACAGAGGACGGGTCTGAGTAGTTGTGTTGCGATGTACGTGCCGGGTACGATGCGCGAAATGTTGTTGTGTCGGGAGTTTGGTTGTGGAGAGCCTCCAGATCAATATCCCTCTGGCGCAGCATCGTTGGTCGTATTGTTGGGTTTAACATTGCATAACCGCGCACAACTGCCGTCTTCCTTCCTATTTACTTAGTTCTTTTGAGTGAGTAGGCCTAATAAACTAGCGCGCTTTACCATCAACGATTGCATCACTGCTTACCATCAGGCGGGATTGCAGTCAAGAGCTAGTTTGTAATTTATATAAAAAAGAGAGGGAGTGGGCCGTAATCTACCAAACTGGCCCAGTGCGGGTTGATAGATATAACATAAGACATGTTATATCTATCAACCCGCACTGGGCCAGCTTGGTAGATCGAGAAAACATCTTAAGAAAACCGACATGTCCTAGAGAAAAAAAATATATCTAAGATAGATATATTTTTTTTCTCTAGGACATGTCGGTTTTCTCATGATGTTCTCCTTCATCGTTTTGAGAGCAGTGGTGATCAAATAATTTACCCAAAGTATAGCGCCTGATGGGGTTCGAACCTATGATCTACTTACAACTTGTAAGTCGCAGTCGATACCACTAGGCAACCGTTGCTCTCAACATAGAACATAGAAAAAAATTAAATAAAAAAATAAAAATATTTATTTCAACACATATGTAAATAACATCAATGTTATGTTTGGAGTCACCTTTTGAACAAATTGTTTGCTTCTGTTAGGTGGATCCGCTCCTCTAGTTTACAATTTCTAGATTATTACATCCTACTAATATTATAAAGGCGAAAGTTTGTAAGTATGGATGTATGGATGTTTGTTACTCTTTCACGTAAAAACTACTGAATGGATTTGGTTGAAATTTGGCACAGGGGTAGATAATAGTCTGGAATAACACATAGGCTACTTTTTATCCCGGAAAAATATGCAGTTCCCGTGGGATACGAAAAATATTAGTCCACGCGGGCGGAGCCGCGGGCGAAAGCTAGTATATAATAATTATTCACTAGAGGTAGAGTGCTTGCGTGCGTGCGCGTGTGTTTGTGTGTGTGTGAAATGAGACGTTTTTATTTGTGATACAAAGGTACAATGGGTACTCATATTATACTCAGAGGTTAAGATTTGCTATCTATATCTCTATCTCAATCTCAATCTCTACCTCAATCTCTATCTCAATCTCTACCTCAATCTCTATCTCTAGCTCTGTCTCTATCGCTATCTCTATCTCTATCTCTATCTCAATTTCAATCTCTACCTCAATCTCTATCTCAATCTCTACCTCAATCTCTATCTCTATCTTTATCTCTATCTCTATCTCTATCTCTATCTCTATCTCTATCTCTATCTCTATCTCTATCTCTATCTCTATCTCTATCTCTATCTCTATCTCTATCTCTATCTCTATCTCTATCCCTATCTCTACCTCTATCTCTATCTCCATCATCATCTCTTTCTCTATCTTTATATCTCTCTCTATCTTTATTTTTCTCTTTATCTTACAGAATGAATAAAAAGAAAAAGATACACGAAAATTATGTTGTTTTTTAGTTTGTCAACAAGGGTTGTATGTTTTGTTGTGTTGAATGTATTTTGTTCGATGTATGTTGTTTTTTTTTATATAAGAAATTATAAACATGCGCTTGACCGCAATCCCGCCTGATGGTGAGCGACGTGAGTGACGCAATCGTTGATGGTAAAGCGCACTGGTTTATTAAGAGCCTATTCACTCTAGCCTTGAAGACACTCATATTTTAGTGTGACGGAAATACCGCCGCTGGCAAATTGTTGCAGTCCCTCAAGAAAGCGAAACGCTTCATCCGAAGCGTAGTGGTGTTAACAACGTAAGGGTGGAAATTCGCCATACGACGGGTCGTCCGATGCTGGAACGGAGATGGGGGAATTAAATCATGCAATTCCCTCGCACATTCCCCAAAATGCATCTTAAAATACACCGTAAGGCTGGCTACTCTACGCCTGTGTAATAGAATTAAGGGAATTAGCGCCCATACAACTTAAAATTCGTCTGCCCTGAAAGTCTCTGCTGACGAATCAATACGCTAAACCCCATCTACGGATATTAGTATACACATCGCAAACATTCCCAGCAGTCTGAATTAGCATTTGCCGCATTTCCACAGATAAAAAAGCTAAGTGGAGCGTTTGAAGATGTGTTCATCCTGGCTCTTAAAACAGGGACTCTTGAGTAAAGAGTCCTTCTTTGAACATGAGGACTGAGGACATCCCAGAGGGACTTGCATTTGAATATTGTTGAGTACATTTGATAAATGAGCAGGATTTTGATGTTTTGCTTCGTTGTTATTTGCTTCTTCAACACCGCTTTGCTTTGTTTTGTTGTTCTTGGAACACGTAATTCATACTAAACTATGGTTAAATGGTTAACAAATAAACGGTTTAATTTAGATTTTCAAGAATATTTATCCTCAAAAAGCTATTTATTGAAACAATCAATAATTTTGTTGAATCTATACAAATCTATACTATACTAATATATAAAGCTGAAGAGTTTGTTTGTATGTTTGTTTGTTTGTTCGCGCTAATCTCGGGAACTACTAGTCCGATTTGAAAAATTATTTTTGCGTTGGATAGCCCATTAGTCCAGGAAGGCTTTAGGCTATATAACATCACGCTGCGACCAATAGGAGCGGAGTATAACAAATTCCACGCGAACGAAGTCACTGGCGGTCACTAGTTTAAAAATAAATAGTTTGATTAATATAATTTGTGTAATTTACACTTTCAATAGTCAATCAAATAAAACTATTTTTTATCTTACTCCTATGTGTTCCTTCTTCGCCCAAGGACATACTTACATTCTTAAACATACAAATATTTGTAAATCGCAACACGCTTTCATTTGTGCTAAGAGGGGGTTAATATGCGAGCCCACTTTGTACTTTTTATACCTTGGTGCATATAAATAATAAATATATACGGACAAATAACACAGATTGAGCTAGTTCAAAGTAAGTTCGAGACTTGTGTTATGGGATACTTCTTCTTCTTCTTCAGCCTATAGATGTCCACTGCTGTACAAAGTCCCCAAGGCTTTCCACGATGACCGGTCTTGTGCTGCCCGCATTCATCGGCTTCCCTCGACCTTCACCAGGTCATAGGTCCACCTTGTTGGAGGCCTCCCTACGCTGCGTCTTCCAGTACCTTACTGCCCCATCGGCCATCGGTTCTACGAGCTTTTATGGGATACTAACTCAACGGTATTATATTTTATAATAGATACATATATAGGTAAACATCCAAGACCCAGTCCAATCAGGAAAAGATCGTTTTCTATCATGACTTGACCGGGGATCGAACCCGGGGCCTCCACGTCGCAGGCAGGTTTGTGAACAGCTGCGCCACGGAGGACGTACATCGAAGGAATGCAACAGTTTGCCTGCGGCGGTCTTTCTGTCTGACTTAAATTTAAGTGTATTTAAGACTAGAGTGAATAGGCACTTAATAAACTAGTGCGCTTTACCATCAACGATTGCATCACTGCTTACCAACAGGCCGTATCGCGATCAAGCGACAGTTTATAGTGTTAAAAGCTAAGCTCACTCAAATAGGTTTTTCAGATCGCTATATCCATCCATCTCCAAAAAAAACATTTAAGATGACCTCGAATATTTAGGAACGCAGCCAAAACGATGTATTTTAAACATTATTTCTTTGTCTGTCCCATCAAAACGTACTGAACGAATTTTAACGAGACTTTAGTGTCCATGAGGATTAACCACCGAGAGACTAAAATAGAAAAACCAACCAAGAGCGTATTACGCTAGGGTCATTGTAAGGTTCTGAAATTTCCTGTCCGTCACAATAAGTATCCCCGTTTAAGGATTACATCAGAACCTTACGCCCAACCTGCTAGCGACCTTTAGTGACGAAATTGTGAAGCACATTTTAATACTCGCTATAAATTGTGACGACCTAGTTAGTCTGGTCGATATTGCTTGTTGAACCAATGGCTGTTTACACCTTGCGCCCACCGGTTTTCTAATGATTATTAAGTAATTACTTAGTTTCGGTTTCTCGTTTCTTGTTACGATAGCTAAACGCATTCGTCATTGATATAAAATTCAGGTTTCAACCCTGTAAGATCTCAAGTTAACGAAATATGAAGGGAGCGCAAGGTTCATAATTATGAACGTTAGGCCCACCTTATATCTCGACAATTCGACTATTTTTTCTTTATTTAGACACTAAAATATAAAGGTACATACATTTATATTGCTACGAATGCACTTTATGTAGATGGCATAAGGTTCAATATCGCGTGACATGCAGTGCGTAACTTTTAAGCCCTATAACTTAAGACGTAGGCATTGTTTAGGTACAATATAAAAACCTATTGCTAAACCTAGGGTGGCCTATCGAATAGGTTACATCAATATTGTTATCAAAATGTCGACATCAAAATTTCTAGAAACTCGTCCCCGGGAAGTACTTGTAGGTACTTTCTGAACGTACTCGATACTATGCGCTACTACTAGGTATTAATTCTAGACAGATCTGCCTGCCTGGGCTTGAGCTGCATCCGATTTCTATACACCGATTGTTCTTTGATTTTTCCTCTTGTAGTTTAATATGTAATTGTTTATGTTATTAATTCAAAGCCTGTATTACACACTATGTAGGTAGCCAAGCATATTGTACGTTACGGAATTGTATCGCTGACAGAGGTGTTCGGCACTTGTACAGCTATACAGAAGCTAAACTTAGTATTCGGGAACACTGTTGGAGCTGCTGAACCTTGGACAAAACTATCTTAGCATTGTGTATATTCAATTTCTTAGTATTGTATAATTGCATGGTAAACGTGTGAGCACAATGTACGAATGTGCTGTAAGGCATTTATTTGTTGGGTTAGTCTTTTTTATTAACTTGATTGTGCTCTGGCTGTTGAGAGTATGTCATGCTCACTCAAATGTCTCGCAGATGGTGGCGTGTGTGTTGGGTTATTAGGTTCCCTTCAGTATGGTTGAGCTGAATGATGCTGATCCATACGTCATGTTCGTGAACGGACGTCATCAGAGGGGACTGGTCATCTCTTAGCTGCCACGCCGTATTTTAATTTCTGAATTGATTTTTGCGTGGTTTCCATAATGGACGCTCTCGGCGTACAATATATTTCTACATCGTTCTCACACGGTTGATTTCAACATGAATGATGTAATCAAATATTTGTAACAATAACTTGAAAATTTAAAAGAGTGTCCATGGAGTTTCTTGCCCGTTGTTGACCGACCTTCTGACAATTCAAAAGTGCCTGTAACTGGTTTATTTGAAATAAATGATGTGATTTGATTTGATGATGCCTGAGAGTTGCCGAAAATCGGGTTGAGTGGCACACTTTAACTTCAACTCGATTTTCGGCAACTCCCATTCTGTTGGAGCTACGTAAGGTCTCTCTTATAGTAATAGGAGAGACCTATTATAGAATAGGAGAGGCCATAGTTCCAACAGAAGACAGTATGTTATAGGCTGATAATCATGATAATGAATTAATAAGTTATAAAAGAAATGATTAAGAAAGCTAGTGATCACAGTAAGAAAGAATTAATAACGAATATTTATAAATCAAAACATTGACGTATTTTTATTCAACACAAGTCTCGTGTCCCTAAAAATCATCGCTTAAATATTCACAAACAACTCCAACGGACAACAATTTAATTAAAATAATATTTCTGGACAGGTAAGGTATGACTTCATTGAGCTGTTTATTTTAATCAAACATTCTTTGAAGATTTTGTACCTCTATTTCAACTGTCGGTCCTTTTAAATTTGCTTTATAGAATTTTTAATATGATCACTGGATTATTTTTCAAATATTCTGCCTCTTTGTCATAGCTTTATTGCTTGTGCTTAAATGACATCTTGTCGAGAAGGTTGAAGGTAGAATTTCATATCAAAATTATATACATAAAACCATAAATGTTATCGAATATCAATGAATTCCTTATTTTAACGCTTTTTTAGGGTTCCGTACCTCAAAAGGAAAAAACGGAACCCTTATAGGATCACTTTGTTGTCGGTCTGTCTGTCTGTCAAGACCCTTTATCTCAAGAACTCGTGGACGTATCAAGCTGAAATTCATATGAAATACTCGGGTCTATTGTCCCTTTAAGCTGTGAAAATATCAAACTTCTAAGCCAAGCCAATCAAAAGATACAGCCGATATGTCGATATTTTCAACAAATTTTCGACACTCTCAAAGGAATCAAAACCTACAGGATACTTCCCGTAAACTCAGAATCTTGAAATTTGGCATGAAAAATTGTCATATAATGCAAATATAGGAAAAATTGCGAAAATCACATTTTTTTAGTTATATAATATAATAAACATATTTTGATAAAATAAAACTTACTACCTTATTTCTCACGAACTAATAAAGGTATCAAATTGAAATTTATACCAAATACCTAGGTCTATTGTCCCTTTAAGCAGTGAAAAAATCAAACTTCTAAGTTAAAGCGATCAAAAGATACAGCAGTTTATACCGACACCTTAGACGAATTTCCGTCACACGCTAGGGAATCAAAACCTACAAGGTACTTCCCGTGAACTCAGAATCTTGAAATTTGGCACGAAGCAACGTTATATTATAGTACAGACAGATAAAGGAAAAATTGTGAAAATGATAAATTTGAAGTTACATAAAATATTAAAATATTATTTTTGCTTACATGACATAAAATATTTTTTTAATAATTATAAACTTACTACCTACCCTTTTTCACATGAACGCGTAGAGATATTAAAGTTGAAATTCATATCAAATACTTCTTAAATCTAATTGCCTCTAAACTGTGAAAAATTCTAAATCAATGCTAGTATTATAAATGCGAAAGTAACTCTGTCTGTCTGTTACGCTTTCTCGCCTAAACCTCTCAACCGATTTTGATGAAGTTTGGCACAGACAATCTTTAGACCCTGAGAAAGAACATAGGCTACCTTTTATCCCGGAAAAATTTGATGTTCCCGAGGGGAATTTAAACAGCGCGATATAATCGAATTCCACGCGGGCGAAGCCGTTGGCGGCAAGGCTAGTACGTCATAAATTGTAAACCGCTACTTTTGTACGGCGGAACCCTCGGTGTGCGAGTCCGACTCGCATTTGGCCGGTTTTTTTTTTGTAAACCTCATATAATTCATATTTTTGGTATTCCAAAATACTAAATAGCTGAATAATTGTGATCAACTTGTGTGTTGTACCTACTCATACATACACATAAATGCGCGCACACCTCACAAACACACGCCCACTCACGCACACACACGCATGCACACCTCACCCACACACGCACTCATACAGCTAATCGCATTTTGTTTTTTCATTTCTCTTTTTGTTGCTTACATATTTAAAATGGACGGGATGAGCAGATAATTCAACTACAGGAGATTCCTTGACATGCAATGTAAGTCAAATCGATATGAAACCCAACTATTTTTTCTTTATTTAGACACTAAAATATAAAGGTACATACATTTATATTGCTACGAATGCACTTTATGTCGATGGCATAAGGTTCAATATCGCGTGACATGCAGTGCGTAACTTTTAAGCCCTGTAACTTAAGACGTAGGCATTGTTTAGGTACAATATAAAAACCTATTGCTAAACCTAGGGTGGCCTATCGAATAGGTTACATCAATATTGTTATCAAAATGTCGACATCAAAATTTCTAGAAACTCGTCCCCGGGAAGTACTTGTAGGTACTTTCTGAACGTACTCGATACTATGCGCTACTACTAGGTATTAATTCTAGACAGATCTGGAAAGTTCGATCAGCTGACCTATATAAAGCGCCGTGATGCCAGCCCGCAGACAGTCTGCATTCGACTACCGAGACGAAACAAGCTACAGTTAAGAAGCGATCTTTGAGAATACCTACTGCTACAACTGTAACGAGAACTTTAAGGACTGCGTTAAGTAACATCTATAGTGTTATTTTGTGTGTACGACACAGACTAGGTGGGCGTAAGAGAAGACTTCGGTGCGACATCAGCTACGTTCTACTTGTCATTGCCTACGATCGACTGTACCTTCGTTGCTAATAAACTTCGAAACCCTTAACCGGCATTTTAATACCCCTAGCCTGTAGTAACATATATGTATATTATATTATAGAAATAGATGAAAGAGGAAAAAATATTAGAACGTATTATTTCAAATCAAATCCTAATTTAATTTCAGCCAATGACCATTAATGTCAAAAACATGTCCAAACGAAGTTAATTGATGAATACTTTTGACAGATTGAGACTCGAAAAACTTTCCTAAATATGCCTTCGGAAACTGCTTTCCAGACAATTTTCTCAGACCCTATTCAACTTACCTTCACCCATTTTCTCAGCCGTGAATTATTAAATGATTCAACAATACAGACCACACAATCTTTGATAGACGCGTCCCGCTTTCGCCAAGCTTCTAACTACATCTTAATTGACTTCTGGTGGCTACACTCCTTTTCACTAACTTCATTATCTGCCAAAGGATTTAAATTAAAGGAAGGGCTGTTACTGTAAGCGAGTTTATTTTAATCATCAAAGGGTGGTTTCGTAACAAGTTATAATTTTATTGGGATAGTATGCGGTAGCTTGAGGTAACAGAAACTGTAGAGCGTCAGTTATTCGAGCTAATTGGAAGACACGAATCGAATCAAAATAATCGAACTAAGTAAGTTATAATTATTTATTACTGTAAATACACACAATAAAAAAATTAACATTACCTATTATTACATTTTTTCAATTCTTCCTTTATATACTTGTACATAATTTTATATTTTTTTAACTTTTTAAATTATGTAAATATTAGCCATGTAATTAATGAAATTGATATAAATAAATACCAGTTACTGCAAAAAAAAAACATTAATATTAATTAAAACTAAATTATGAATAAAATAAAGCTAAAAAGAAATAGAATAGAAAATAACTACAATTATTTGCCAGCGGCGGTGTTTCCGTCGGGCTACAATTTGAGTGTCTTCAAGGCTAGAGTGAATAGGCTCTTAATAAACTAGTGCGCTTTACCATCAACGATTGCGTCACTGCTTACCATCAGGCAGGATTGCGGTCAAGCGCTAGTTTATAATATATATAAAAAAAAAAAAAATTAAAAGTATATAAAAATTGAACCCAGATCGCTGCGATCACCGGGCAGGGTGCCCAAAAGGCTGGCCGCGTTCTCACGTTGAATCGCCAAACTCAACCTTTGACCGAAATGCGCGCCAGCCCTCCGATCACCTGATACGTCGAAACTAATGAAAAAGTGTTCTAAATAAATCCATATACATTGGCGCCGATTCACAAACTAAACTCCTTTCAAGTTATGTGCATCTTTTTCTTTCCATTACGTTAAGAAAAGGATAGAAGATAACATTTTAATTTAATCCTGTCAAACAAGGTTGTATCCAAGGTATGAAAATCAAAAAAATAATTAGTCCGTCTTATAGATAACAAAAAAAATTAAGACCCGTATTTTTTATTTTGTCGAAATTACTAAAAACTACTGAGATATAGCGTATTGAAGTTACGGAGTGGGGCCTAATTACGTCACACCGTGGTATATTTTGTACCACGGCGTGACGTCATGCGACATTTCAAATCAATATATCTTCCTAAGTATTTGAATGAAAGAAAAAATAAAAAATACGTGTTAAATATTTTTTATAAATCTATCTGATGAACATTAAATTATTTTTTTTAAGTTACAACTCAATTAAGATACTCCATACTTCCATAGTCAGTTTAGACGTGATTATAAACATGGCGACTAAAAATACGCCAGTTTACGTCAGGAGCGCACTAATTTGACAGGTCTAAACTGACATTTTATCTTCTGTCCTTTTCTCAACGAAATGGAAAGAAAATGATGCACATAATTTAAAATTAATTTAGTTTGTGAACAACAGAATCAGCACCATTATCTGTTTTTTTAATGTATTTTATTCTGAATTCTGAACGCGGCCAACTTCTTCAAATCAAATAAAAATATTTATCTACTCTCATATTAAAAAATTAAAAATATAAAACTAAAAAGGAGCTTATATTGACGTACTTTACCAATAGTATATCGACAGGAAATTAAAAAATTAAACCATAACATTATTTCTCTAACAAAATAATGTTATATTTTTTTTTTCATTACCGTACAGATTACAAACCATAGACACCACTATTTCATTTTTTATCTGTGGCTGCGTGCGCTTTGGCAATTCCATATTCAGTTTCATATTTGTAATATACAAATTGTTAACACTTACAATAACCAATAAATAAACTGTATCAATCTCTATCTTTTATTTCATATATTCGATACAATGAACGAGATTAGATAAAGTATTGTATGAAACTGTACATAATTAGTTATTACACACTCGTGCATAATATCCCTTATTATGTAACAGTTTCATAAACTACTATTTTATTATATTACGTAAACCAACATGGGCACTTATGAAACGCCACGTGCACGATTCTAAATAGTCGTTTCTTTAAACTTCAAGGTTCATCATCATTGGCATCATTTAAGCCCAAAGACGTCCAGTGCTGGACATAGGCGGATATTATGTCCAGCAGTGCAGATAGAGCAGTAGAGATCGATCCTGCGCCTCCACATCCAGCGGTTTCTAGCGGTTAATCTTTTGATAATAATTAGCTTTTGTTTCACGACAGTAATTTATTGTTAATCAATAAATATTGCTGATATGTTAATGATAATGAATGGTAATTCTTCTATGCGGTCTGCGGTGAACGCGTGACCGCAGCGTGCGGTAAAGTCCCATCTACGAAAGCGTGCCAAAATATAGGTGTGATCAGTTATTACGGTCAAACTTGCTTTACCGCTGTTGACACTCTACTGTTGCCTTCGGAATTATACATTTAGCCAGCTCTTTACTCCACTAATTTAGTTCACGAAGTAAATATAACAGGGCACCAATTCTGTAATACATATTCCCCGCGAAATCTTGCCACGAGCGAATCACGTCAATATCATGTCTCGTTAACAGCAAGGAATCAAAATGACAACCGTATAGTCAACATGTATTTTGATACTTCAAACCATGTCAATGTACCTTGATAGCAGAGGGGCAATTCTCTTAATTCTTTAGAATGTTCACAGTCTGATCTAAGTCTCAATTTGTTAAAAAAAAACGACGAAAATCAACGAAATATTTTAAAATAATTCTTTTTTTATACATTTTTCACTAGCTTTCCGCCCGCGGCTTCGCCCGTGTGGAATTCGGTTATATCGCGATTTTTAGATTTTCCTCGGGAATATGATTTTTTTTTTTCAATAAAAGGTAGCCTATGTCCTTTCTCAGGGTCTAAAGATTATCTGTGCCAAATTTCATCAAAATCGGTTGAGAGGTTTAAGCGGGAAAGCGTAACAGACAGACAGACAGACAGAGTTACTTTCGCATTTATAATATTAGTATGGATTACGAGAATAGAATACTCTTTATTGTGTACACTTTTTAAATTACAGAATTTAATTTATTTCTATATTTTTTATTTATTTCTGTTTTTCTTTCTTTCTTTTATTTTCTTTTTCTTTTTTTGTTCATTTAACTGACTTTCTATGTCGTAATTACTAAGGAACTGAAGCGGTTTCGAATAATAAAAAGTTAAAAAACTAAAACCCAACTACGACAAAAAACGACGCTGAAAAAGTATAAAACAAGATTTTCAGAATACTGAACTGAACAAAGTTGCTAATATAGTTGCAAGTAAATGGACACAGTAGACTCTACCAAGATGCCTTCGTTGTAAATTGACAATAATGTCTTACGATACTATTCTGAAGTATGCAATATTCACTATTTAGAGATAAATTTTCATGTTTGGAAAACCGCAGTCACACGTTATGAAAGTGCTACTGTAGGTATATGTAACGTGTGACTACGCCTTTCCAAACATGAAAATTTATCTCTAAATAGTGAATATTGCATGCTTCAGAATAGTATCGTAAGACATTATTGTCAATTTACAACGAAGGCATCTTGGTAGAGTCTACTGTGTCCATTTACTTGCAACTATATTAGCAACTTTGTTCAGTTCAGTATTCTGAAAATCTTGTTTTATACTTTTTCAGCGTCGTTTTTTGTCGTAGTTGGGTTTTAGTTTTTTAACTTTTTATTATTTGTACTATTTTGGTGTTAAAGTGTATTTGTGGCGCATAATATTAATAAAAGTTAAATTGACGAACTATAAACTAGGTAGTTAACATACGACATCTCTTTTGACTTATGTATCGGCGTATAGTAATATGTAGAGATGTCCTATTTTACTATTTCGTAGCGCTTGAAGCGTAGCGCGTATAGCAATGGTTTCACCGTATGAAGCTCCCGGTTTTTCGTAGTAGCGACGCACATTTGCGTCGATGGCACCGAATGGGTCATGAATTAGTGGATGAGGCCGTTAGTATAAATAGATTGGATGTTTTTCTAACGGTGGTAGGCCATAACATCGGCTGCCGGCAGAAGTTACCACCCACCAGACAAAGTCTTGCCGCCAAGCGATTCGTCGTGTTCCAGCATGATGTCTGGTGAAGCCGTACGGAGGACGCGTCTGAGCACTTTGTGTTGCGTTGTGTGGCGAGTACGATGCGCCAAATGTTGTTATGTCGGGAGTTTGGTCGTGTTGCTCTTGGATTTAACATTGCATCACCTGGCTCAACGGCCGTCATCCTTGCTATTCCTAAGTTTTTTAAGTGAATAGGCTTAATAAACTAGTGCGCAGGCATCAAGGATTGCGTCACTGCTTACCATCAGGCGGGATTGCAGTCAAGCGCTAGTTTATAATTATTTAAAAAAAAAAAAACTTATATTAAGAGGACCTGGGAAGATTTCTTAATCTATCTAATTCTGCTAACGATCGACTGTCATGTGGATTTTTAAGTAATTTATTATGATCCAAGGCACTTATAAATAATCCCTCTATGGTTTTAACTCTACTGAGAGCGACATAGGCCTGTCCTTTAGCAAACAATGACTTTCCTAGATCTGTAACTTTTTTATCTAGAGTACAACCTTGTAATTTATGTACAGTACAACCCCAAGAAAGAATCAGCGGGAGCATTTTACGCTGAATTTACCCAGAACCCCTCAAGCCGTCAAATTCAGTGAGGCAAGGCTCGATTTTGATAAGTCCGTTAGTATCTGCTTTTATAGATGCGTCGTCAAATTGTATGAGAACAGCGCTTGGCTGTTCTCCTGTTCCAACTGATCGCGCCGAAGAGCAGGCCATTCGAAGGCCTTCACCACTCCCATCGCTCCGTTTACCAAACCCTGGTTTTCATTCAAATTTCTACGAAGCATTACTAGGGATTATGTACAAACATAAAGTACTCGTGAAGCTCTTTCAGATGATACCAAATACGGTATATTTATTTTAATTTTGTATTAACATAGAACTTTTTGTCCGCTAGAGGGCGTAATACTAAATTTGGTGACAAGCTTTATAGCTCATAACCAACAGAATATCAAGGCCCTTCTAATAGTTCTGCAGTGGTCTTATTCTGATAAGTAGTAAAGAAGCTATCTATGAACGAAAAGATGTGAATTATATGCAATCAGCCCATGAATACAGGTAAAGTCACAAGCAAATGCTAGTAATATATATATATATATATATATTTAAAATGTACAAGTTAAGCCCTTTCAAATGATACCAAACACGGCATATTTATCTTAACTTTATTTTTTTACTCTGTGTATTTTGTCCGCTAGAGGGCGCCACGTTAGATTTTGTGAAACTCCATATAGCCTATAACCCGCAGACAATTAAGACGCTTCTAATGATATATCATTTATCGAATTCGAATAAGTAGTTTATAAGTTACGAGGGAACAGATGAACATACATACATACATACATACATAGCCTGTCAAAATCATAACCCTCCTTTTGCTTTGCCGTAGTCGGGTAAAAAGGGAATGTTATGTAGTGATAATGAATCAGGACCCAGGTTTACTAATTACTTGTTAAGCGGAAAATTGATTTGTAATCTCTGCTTGATTTTCAGTCCCAAAATAATTATTTAAATTGATATTCTCTAAAATTATGATGTTATCGCTGTTAGACCAATATGGCGGCAGACTCGTTTCTCACAAAATTAATTTATCTAGAATGATGTGACGTTAATTAATTTCAGAATTTATGAGTATATTAATGTGTTTGTATTATATCTTTGTATAAATTAATTTGCTGTCGCTTTTGGGATCCATTTTACCTTAGCTTAGAATAGGAATAAAACATTATGTTTATCAACTTTTTTCATGAAAAATAAACAGGAAAATTGAGGTCCAGTACTGTTATGTAAAATATCTATACTAATATATAAAGCTCAAGAGTGTGTTCGTTCGTTTGTTTGTTTGAACGCGCTAATCTCAGGAACTACTGATAGGATTTGAAAAATTGTTTTTGCGTTGGATAGCCCATTAATACAGGGAGGCTATAACATCATGCTGCCACCAATAGGAGCGGAGCATAACTAACTCCACGCGAACGAAGTCGCTGGCGGCTGCTAGTGTAAAATATAAAATATTGTTGAGCGAATTGTCACCCTACATCAACTGACCATATTATAGTAACCTTATACAAATATCAAAACGTAACAGTAGTGATGCAATAATTCAGACAATTTAATTTATTAGACATTTCATAAACTTTTAGGTTCACAATTTGATTACACGAGCCCGAGGTCCGCTATCCAGCGCATTCTCCTTCATTTCGCGCGATCTTTCTTTTAGAGGCTTTAATATTTCATAAAATTATTTCGGAACACCCAACGGTTCTACTAAACGTTAAAGCCACCAACAAAATATTTTACCAAACTATTTTCCGTTTTATAAACAATGCTTTGGCTTTAGCGCATCCTGGGAAGCACAAATACCACCTCGAATTTCGAGCTTCAAAGAAGTTCAAAACAAAACAGCGTTGAAATAAATAATAATTAAGGGTGGTTCTACACGTTCTATTTATTAAAATGCAGTCAAAGTTATGTTTACTTTTACACTGTGCATTCATGGTCTTTTTCTAAAGGTGTTTGCATATTGAAAAGTGAATGGCATTTTAGCGAAGGAGGCCTATCAGTTTTTTGAAATGAGAATTCGAATTGAAGTTATGAATTGATGAATTGGTACAGTGTGTAACTGATATGTTATAATGACTGTAACTTTGAGTTTCTTAAAAAAAAGTCTATAATTTTTCTAACAATTAAGTACTTTACTAAATTGTATTTCCAATAAAGTTAATTTAAAAAAAAAAACATTTACACCATGTTATACTTTTTCACAGATACATTTAGAAATTGTTTCAGTATGGTTACCGAGCACCTTACGCAGCTTACGATAGATCACAGTACTGCGCGCCCGCGCAACATATGATGCCAGAGGTCAATGCTCCGCCCGCCCTCCCAAGCGCAGCGTGAATCATATTTCTGTTGGGACAGCCAAGTAGCTCGATATATAGATAACAAGCTCATAACTTTGCGGTTTTTCGTGATATTTTTTTGAAATTTTGTACATAGATTCTTTACTTAAAAATACTGGACACCTGTTTCGAGTTTGGCATAAACAAAAATAATGTTTTATAATAAAATATTTGATTCTGAATTTGAATTTGATATTTATACATATTCGCTTTAAAACACTTTTAAAACAAAATCTAGTGTCAAACTCAAACTGAAAGCATTTATTTTAAAATAATCTATTTACAGCACTGAATAAAAACTTTTTTTACAAAAAAAAAAGACAACCGACTTCCAAAAACCACTACAAAGTGAAAAATTAATAATTTCGGAAGTTGGTGTCAAAAACGAATATACAAAAACCGAAGACACCGACTTCCAAAATTAGTTATTTTTTGGAAATCGGTTGTTTTTTTTTGTAAAAAGTTTTTATTTTACACTTTTTTGTTGTGAAAACTACTATGTATTCAGTTGCATCCGGTCAGACTGGAAGCTGACCCAAATATAGTTGGGAATCAACGTAATTTTGTTTACTTTAATTTTTACCCGTAATTATAAAGAATACCTTCGACTGTCTATGGTCTTCATCATCAAATTTACCACTATTTTCTACCCATTATTTTAACCCAATGGGTGCAAAGTTCTCATCAATATAAATGAATTATGTCGAATCATAAATAAGCTACTGTAAACCGTTGAGGAGTTCCCGGAACTGGCCTTTGACTTCATCATCAGAACTCTTATGACAGTCGCAACCCATCTTAAATTTCTTATCAATACAAATTAATCAAGCCCAAACACAAGGTAGCTGATGTTAATTGTTGAGGAGTTCCTTCGACTGTCTCCTGGTTCCATCATCAGATCTACTCCAGACCTTTATTAAATTGTAGTGCTTTAAAATACTTAATGAAAAAATACTAAGGAATGCACTAGTCGCCCCTACGATTTTTTAAAGTTACCCTTGATTTCTCTGGTCTTCCATCATCAGATATTGATGTCCTTACAATGGAACCACCTTGGAAATATCTTCTTTCCAACAAAAAAAGAATTATCAAATTCAGTTCATAAACGACAAAGTTATCCGCGAACAACATAAAAAAAGCATGTATACGGTCGAATTGAGTAACCTCCTCCTTTTTGAAGTCGGTTAAAAAATGACAATATAAATAATATTCCTTGTCATGACATCTACCATCTTTTCTGTTTTGTTGCCCTTTAATTGTAATAATCGAAAGTCGATGTTTCGTTTTTAGCTTCTCAGTATATGTAACTTCTATAGCCCAAGTTGACAATACAGATCAATTCACAGGCTAGTAGGAGTTGGAGACTCTGTAGTACGGAAAACATCAAAGGCAACCATTTAAGTTGTCGTTTTAATATTACATCCAGTGAACGATATTGAGAAGAGAGTGGCAAACGATCTGTAGGTGAGGGAATTACGTCCAAAATGACACAGTTTAATATCCACACAATGATTTACGTTATACGATAAGGGTTTTGGGCTGAAGATAAAGGTTGTAAAATTTAATAAGTTCTCAGTGCACCGCCCCGTTGATAGTCGCCAAGCGACTCTTGTCAAAAAGAGGCACGTTATATATTTTTAATGGAAACTTCTATAATGTTCTAGAAGCTTCAAATTGTCCTCATTATCCGGACGAGAAACAAAGACGTTTTCGTCAGAAGCGCGTGGGTTGTAGCAGGAGCGATGAAAAAAAATGCGCGTTATAATACCTATATGGAGAAAGTGACATAATTTTTTTAGAAATATTTCGGGCTATAATGCTGCAGTTGATATAACATCATGTGGGTTCGTCCATGTTGGTAAACGTCATGGCAATCAAGTTTTTAGAGCTACTGACTCAGTCAGTCTGGAAAAATATAAGCACGCATTTTAAGCGCGAAAAAAATTGTATGGTGATGAGTTTTTCATGCTGTTTTTCATCAGTTTTACGTGGTTCTTAACCGCCTCGGTGAAACTGTTTGGCTTTTGGACTTTTGGCTATCCGACTGTCAAAGTTCTAGAAATGACAGCCAGGACCAACGGCTTAACGTCTTTTCCGAGGTTCGGAGGTGTTTCACATAACTTGTGTACATATAACTGTTCGTAACATTATACATAATATGGGCATTTTGTAACTCAATTATGTGGTAATAATTAATATTAATTATTTATAAATGGTAATAGTAATAATTAATCATCATCATCATCAACCTTTTTACCGTCCCACTGCTGGGCAAAGGTCTCCTCTCATACAGAGAAGGATTGAGCGTAATCACCACGCTTGCTCAATGCGGGTTGGCGATTTCAGACTTATAAAGTCCAGGTTTCCTCAAGATGTTTTCCTTCACCTTCAGTCATTGGTGTCCAAGATATACTTAGAAAGTACATATAACTTTAGAAAAGTTACATTGGTACTTGCCTAACCTGGAATCAACCCACGCACTCATACTTGAGAGGCTGGTGTTTGAACCACAAGGCCACCACGACTCGAGTAACAATTAATGGTAGCAAACAATGTAAACACTGATGCATGTTGGATGCGCGTGCGACCAACCACAAACCACAGAGTATGTTAGAAAATACTGTCAAACCGAAACCGGACGCTTCTTAATTTTGCCACTATATGGAACGTATGTAATTTTTGAGGATGATGATCTCGTGGTTTTTATATATCCTGTTTTTTATTTTTTATATTCCTGTTTGTGTTTGTTGAAACTGCTCTCTCACCATTTACAATTACATTTACTTTTTATATATTTTTATTATTACGTTTTTATTTTTACTGTACTACCAGTTCGGTGCCGCTTTTAATTGTTTGTTGCATCGGGTGACATCTTTACCATAGAATAAAGAGGGGAAGTAGGTTATCTGCGACCCAATCCGCGATTTAATTGCCTACTGTCTTAGGGTTGACGACTGTCCGCGCTTCGTCGGTTACGGTTGTCGCCCAAACCGCTAACAAATATTTATAGACTAAGAGCTTATGTTTAAATTATTTGCTTAGTATTTAGATTACATATACTAGTCAGTTTTTTTTTTGTAATTTATATTTTTAGTTTTGTACACATAAAGAACCATATTTATTTTTATTTTTAATTAATACAAATATAAATAATACAAACATAACATCTATTGAACACACATTTAATACAAAATTACAAATTAGCTACAGAAAAATACCTACTTTCTTCGGTTTCGACTATTACGAAACGCGTTGTTATTAAACTTTAATGTGTAATATATCCGTATCCTTGTAAATAACTTTTAGAAATATAATTTGAAAAATATAAGTCTTTTATTTGTTCATAAATAGACATACCAACTTTGCAGTTTATGTGATCATTTTTTAAAAGCTAATGTGCCGAAAAGCCGTGACGCGCGAACCTCGTTCCGTGCTAGCCGCGACTAGCGCAGTCATAGGCACTCTAATATTGTGTTTAGGTGTGCGTGCGGCGACGCATAGATACTATGGCGCAAACATACAAGCCGCGCGCGGTCCGTTTGTATGAAGATAACGTACTTCCCTCTCTTTATTCTATGTCTTTACGTCGGCCCCGGCTGTCGCTGAAAACCAGCGCTGGGCTCTGTTTTTGCATAGAGTCGCAGCATAATGCTGAGCGACAACCGTTTTGCGTGGATGTGACGCATGTTTCCCTCAACTATTTCTTATTTTTTGTGTTTTTGTAAACTCTTGCGTCATATTTACTGCAAATTTCTTTCTTTCTTTCTTTCAATATGTAATTGGATGGGCAGCCTTATACAAACCGATCACGGCAAACGAAGCTTGACCTTCGATCGACACGTGCTCCTGACATTATTTAGTCACTGACCATCCATTACCCTGATATATTATTTACGAAAATAAACCATGATACACTATTATTTTCATAACTATTGATGTATTTAATTCTTATACGGTGTAATTATTATCTGTAGTACGGTCAGCAGCAAAAATAGATTAACATGATATGATTTGATAATGTACTTTTTGGCTTTTAATAGTAGAAGCTAAGACTTGAGGAATAAAAAGAAAGAATCAGAGTGCTGTTATAATTAAAATGCTTTAGTTAAACGAGTGACGTTTAATTAAAGCATTTTCCTTTACCGGTTTAGATTTTAATAAAATATTTGACTCAGTAATTAAGATTTAGATAACAAAGGTGTTAATTGACTTTTGTTGCTGACTGTATCCACCACCGGCAGTAATTACATCATGTAGGAATATCCTAATTCGTATCGAAATAATGATAGCCGTGGTATCGCGGTAATTGATACAATCTCATTATTTTGGATCTAAGGGCAGAGCGGCAAAAGGGCCTTTAATTAAAATGACACGTGTTGGGCGCCATTTAAAATGACACGTGTTAGGCGCCAATTAACATACACGTGTCGAGCGCCAATTGATAAAGTTTCAGTCTACCATATTACTATTTATTCATGCACATGCCAAGAATGTATTACTATAATAATCTAACGGCGCGTGACTGGTTAATCTATCTTTATATATATAATTCTGCTGTACGTGTGTATGTAATTGAACTCCTCCTAAACGGCTTGACAGGTTTAAATGATTTTTTCTGTATGCGTTTGAGTGGCCCCCTGGATGGTTTAGATTCACAAATCAGCCCGACAGATGGCGCTGATTGCTTGAAAAAGCATGTGATCTCGGAAACGGCCCTAACGATTTTGCTGAAATTTGATATGTGGGGGTTTTCGGGGACGAGAAATCGATCTAACTCAGTGTTATGTCTGCGGAAGCGCATGTTTTCAAGTTTTCTCTTTCGCAATATTTCATGCGTAATATGGGCGCTAATTTCGCGCGGCTTGACATTACGGCTGTGGCGTGGTGGATAGTGGTATGGTTCTACTCCCGGTGGCTGGTGTTCCTCGGTTCAAACCCAGGCAGACTCAAGTATTTTTTTTTGTTTTTAGACAAGTTTATAGTTTTTTTTTAGTTCTTGGAGTCACTTAAAAACAAAATTGTACATAAGAACTGAAAGGGGAAAAAATTATTATTATTTTTTTTTTTAATTTAATAAAATTGTACTTAAAAACTAAAAGAGAAAAAAAATAAAAATAAATAAATATTTTAAAATTTTTATTTAACTTTAAGAGACTGAAACTAGAGCTCTAGAGGTAGAGAGAGGTGTGATATCATTGTTACAAAATGTAGAAGACAGTGCTTTCCGTGGGTATATTCCTTAATCTGCGGTACGTGTGTACGCCACTGAAGTCCTCCTAAGCCGCTGGTCCGATTTGAATGATTTTTTTATGCGTTTAGGTGACGCCCTGGATTGTTTAGATTCACAAATCAGTCCGGCAGATGGCGCTGCAGTCGGTGTCTAGGTTATTAATCCTAAACGGCTGAACTGATTTGAATGAATTTTTGTTTTTACATACAAGTGGGGGCCTGGAAAAATAACATTCACAAATCAGCCCGGCAGATGGCACTGCAGTCGGTATCTAGGTTATTTATCTATACCTACTGCAACTAAACGGCTGGACTGATTTGAATGATTTTTTTTGTTTGCGTTTGGGTGACGCCCCGGATGGTTTAGATTCACAAATCAGCCCGGCAGATGGCACTGCAGTCGGTATCTATGTTATTTATCCCTTACGGCTGGATAGATTTTTGGCTGAATTTTTGTTTATGCATTTAAGCGGGGGCCTGGAAAATGTACATTCACAAAAAAACAATTCGGCAGATGGCGCTGTAGTCGGTATTTAGGTTATTTATCTATACTGCAACTAAACGGGTGGACCGATTTGAACGATTTTTTTTTTAAATTTGATACAATTTAATTTATTTTCTATTTTTAGACTATATTAATCACTCTGGCAACATATAGTAATTAATCAAACATCACAGGCTAACCCGGCTTGCTGATGATATCTTGACTTGGCTCGCTGAACTTGACGGCGTGGCGGGAGGCCTCGGTGACTTGGACAAGTCTGGCTGAACCAGAATATTGCCGATGTTGCGCTCCTGACTTTTTTCTACCTCATTCAAATCGTTTAGTTCTTCGGCAGTTAAATTAAGCTCTGAAAATGTTATTCCCTCAGAAGATGATGGTGACATTGTTGAGATGTATTTCCGTTTTAACAAGTAGTTGCTTCACTCGATTTTTTTGTTCTTTATCCCTACTAATTCGTATTACGCAAAACTTGAAGGTTTCAGCGGTTATTGTAAAACATTCGTCGCATCTTAACAAGTTTTTTGTGCAATTATTGATTACTAGCTTTCTGCCCGCGGCTACGCCCGCGTGGAGTTCGATTATATCGCGCTTTTTAGATTTCCCTCGGGAACATCAAAGTTTATCCGGGATAAAAGATAGCCTATGTTCTTTCTCAGGGTCTAAAGATTGTCTGTGCCAAATTTCATCAAAATCGGTTGAGAGGTTTAAGCGGGAAAGCGTAACAGACAGACAGACAGACAAACAGACAGACAGACCGACAGACAGACAGACAGAGTTACTTTCGCATTTATAATATTAGTATGGATAACGAATTGTTTTCGAAAAATTGATGTTATTTCAAAATAAAGAATAATAATAATATTATTAATCTTTCCTTTCATACTTTTTAATGCCCTAATCACTTGAAATATCATATGCAGGACAACGTCTGCCGGGTCCGCTAGTACTAATATATAAAGCTGAAGAGTTTGTTTGTTTGTGCGCGCTAATCTCGGGAACTACTGATCCGATTTGAAAAATTCTTTTTGCTTTGGATAGCCCATTAATCCAGGAAGGTTTTATGCTATATAACATCACGCTGCGATCAATAGGAGCGGAGCATAACTAAACCACGCGAACGAAGTCGCTAGCGGCCGCTAGTTTTGAATATTTTGATTGCTTTGTAACAGTATTAATTGTCCGTAAATTACTAGGTATATATATTGAAGTCGATTAATCGATCGGTATTCGGATAAATTATGTTTTTTTATCAAGAGCGGGTAACACTGACCAGAGTTGCGTTTTCCATAGCGAGCGACCGTTAGTGCGGGCATTCTTTCTCAAACACCGATCAAGCGTTTTGTTCATTCTTAAACCCAGTGACTCTTATCTGTATGAATCTGAGATCATCATTGTAATAATATTTGATATTAAATTGATCTAAGTGTCTGTATAATGAAAATAATAAGGATCGAACATAACACTATAGTTATTTTTCAAAGTTTTCCCGAAATACCGCCCACGATGGATGCACATGCGGATGAGAACACACCTCAACTATCCGGAATTTTGGCCCCGCCTCCTGACGTCTCCACGAATATATATTTTCACAAATATGACACGTACTTATTTGAAAAATAACTTTACTACAGCAAAACTTTCTTAGTTCATATGTGGCGATGTGGATCGTTCTGTTTTCAAACATGGTTCTGGAATCTAAAACATTAACTTTCGGCATAGCCATACAAAATCTATAACATTTATGTGTAATTCATACATGATTAGTATTCTATTTTTCGTATAATTTGTATCGGTTTCGAGCTTGCAAAGTAACATTGATCAATATTCACTTCATACTATTTAGATCAAATAATTTTTCGTACTTCTTTTTTTTATAACAGGTAGGTGTATTGGATGGCTCTCCATATACCAATAAGTCATTACGTGGTACGGGGCTTAGAATAGTACCATTTCATATCCTCTCATAGGTGTTGTAAGAGGCGACTAAGGGAATTCTCACCAGGGACTCTCTTACCACACTCTCACCATATTCCACAGGAGAACCGCTTGACACTATTAACTCACTCTAACTTCACTTTACCCAACTTTCCATTGTGAGATTTTTACTGAATTGATCGGCAGAATAGCGAGGGGACCAGCATATCCTAAAACCAGGAATGTGTAACCCGCACAACCCGCACTGGGCCTACTTCTTTTCACCAATACTCGTTCACTGAAAGGAGGCCTGTGTCCCAGTAGGACCATTATTAGCTAGTTACACTAACAACCTAATTAATCATCCCATATAAAGCATACGCATTTCGCCAAAACAACTACATTAATCTGAAGTAAGCTTAATACAAAAATGGTACAGCAAGGTCTTCTTAGACTAGTGCCCTTGACAATCAACAATTGCATCACTACTTACTATCAGGCGGGATTGCAGTCAAGCACTAGTTTATAATATTTAAAAAAAACGTAGTCGCCGAAATTTCTTCTTCTTCTTCAGCCTATAGGTCTTGTGTTGCCCGCATCCATCGGCTTCCCGCGACCTTCACCAAGTCATCGGTCCACTTTGTTGGGGGCCTCCCTACACTTCGTCTTCCGGTAGGTGGCCGCCACTCCAGAACCTTACTGCCCCATCGGCCATCGGTTCTACGAGCAATGTGCCCCGCCCACTGCCACTTAAGTTTAGCGACTCGCAGAGCTATGTCGGTGACTTGGTTCTTTTGCGAATGTCCTCATTTCTGATTCGATCACGCAGAGAAACTGCTAGCATAGCTCTTTCCATTGCCCTTTGTGTGACTCTGAGCCTTCGTATGAGGCGCATTGTGAGCGACCACGTTTCAGTTCCGTAAGTCATCACTGGCAACACACACTGGTCAAAGACTTTAGTCTTGAGACACTGTGGTATCTTGGACGACGAGAAGATGTAGCGTAGCTTCCCGAACGCTGGCCAACCGAGCTGGATTCGCCGAGACACCTCTTTCTCGAAGTTGGACCTACCTAGTTGGACTGTTTGTCCCAGGTATACATACTCGTCAACAACTTCGCCGAAATGAATTGCGATAATGTACGAACTAATATTACCTTCCATGATTCGTGATATTTCTCATATTTGTTTTATTATCTTAGTCATAGAATAGACACGGTTTGATGGACGAATTGGAATTACCTAGGTTGAAAAACTATTTCTATAAACTTCCACAGTTATACATGGTGTAGTGGTAAGTGTCTAGACTTAAGAATACTTTACTTTCTGTTATAATTTAATTAAATACTTCAGTTACCGCTCCGAAAATTGTGAAGAAAATATTATGAGGAAAATATCTTAGAAGCAAACAGTTTGAAGATCGAGACTTTTGCCAATCTGCTCGCGTGATAGATAATAGCCCAAAGAAAAGACATCTGAGTCCCAGCAGTGGGAAATATATATGTAGACTGATGATGCTGTTAAACGAGAACTTACCAGATAAACAGTAAAAAAATTAGCAGTCGTGGGACCTACCGACACAAGTGATAACTGAAATCATTAAAAAACTCAGAATATACAAAAACAAAAAACGATCACGATGTCTAGTTGGTCATGCTCACACGAATTCAATGGTTTCTATCAAAAGTGCTCAACGTCGCTAAAAGAGTTTTCACTTCATAAACAGATTGTACGTTAAAAGAGGGACTGCGAATCTCGATAACTCAGCAAGTCCAGCGTTTCTGGACAATCAACTAACATACAAACCTCATTGGTAATACTTGCATAGCTGCTTCTGCAGACAATAATATAAGAGAGATAAAATAATAAAAATGACACCGTCAAAAATTTATAAATTATTATATAACCTTGCATAAATATTTGAGCTGTCACGCCCTTTATACCTGGACTTTTATTTAGGTAATAAGTTTTACTTATTTACATTTCCATTTTTATGATATTTTATTTTTTGTTTTGTTTTGCTGGTATTTTGGCGTGGCTAGCTGGCATATGATAAATAATTTCATTGTTGTTGTGTTTTCTTGTGTTCATTACTGTGCCTACATAAATTAATTAAATATTAATTATTATTAAATATTAATATTAAATATTAAAGAATAAATTAAATAAATATTAAAGTCGTGTGTTTTTTTTTAAATAACAGACAGTTGGCTGCTGGGGCTTTGGCGTTTGTTCAGATACTTCTTCTTCCTAGCGAAAGCACTAGGAAGTGGCGACGAACGGGCGTTTTGGGGGACTGTCTTATGTAATATTGACGTTCAAAAAGTGCTAATTCTCAGCCTAATTTGAATAATGACTTTTAATTTTGATTTTTGTTAACTACGATTTAAGAGAAAATCCAAAAAATAATAATAGGTAATTTATTTACTCAAAAACAAAGGATTACAGGACGCGTTAAATGGGGATGCGCGGGATGGGGACTTCAAATGGCACCTGACCTCTGGGGACCAGGAGAGATCGGGGAGTGTGGGATTTTTACCTGACTAAAAGAAACTCCGGGTCACTTTTACAGGTAAGGGTTAAAAGTGCATTACCACTTTTGCATTACACTTTATTGCAGTAACAATAAGTGTCAAAAATGGTACTCCACTTTTGACTATTAGTGTATAGGGATGATCTCGGTTCCTCTTCAAAGACCAATTACGGAACCGCCCCTGCGCATCGCCTGTAAGAGCACATCCCTGGGGAGAGTCATATGTAAAGAAAGTGAGTGGGAGGGAAAACTGTAAAAGGGACAACGGGTAATGAAAATTACTCCTGGACCCGGTAATAGGGGCCGACCCACCGGGACTACGTGTAAACAGTATTAGTATTGTGACAAACTAGCTGCGCCCCACGATTTCACCCATATAAGTTTCAAACTCTTGGTTATCGAGATAAAATGTATCCTATGTGTCTATGTAAATACTCTGCGGGCCTTTATAATCCTAGTATAATATACATACAATATGTAAAGAAAATCCTGTCCGACCCATAAGGATAATAAAGGTTAGGTAAACACATGACCAAACCTTCTTCTGCCTGGCCTTAATCCCATTTATTTGGAGTCGGCCCTTCTGGTCAATCTTCGCCAAGACGGTCTGTCCTGGGTCGTCTAAGATGTTAATTGCGTACTTTTTAGGTCCCTGTCAATAACGGACATCCATGTAAGGCGGGGTCTTCCGCGTCTTCTGGGCTGGGTACCAATATCAAGAACTTTTCTTGTCATGTGGTCCGATGGTCGCCGCATGACATGGCCGTACCACCTTAGGTGGCTCTCCAAAACCTTCTCCTGTATAGGTGTTATTTTAAAACTGCCGCGAATGTGGATATTTTGGATGTGGTCCATCAGCACATGACCAAATATGATATAAAATTTTACGTAATCATCATAGTAACAATACTAATGAATTTTGAAATAATCTTTTTTTTTCCCGCGAATTAATTCTAAATTCCCTACCGCACATGTATTAAGTTACCCCTTTATGCGAAATTATATTTACTTTTTTAAGGGGGATTTTTTTTATGTTTAGCCCGGCTTTCTAGGCATTAGTAGAATCAGTTATCGATACCTAACAATACCTTCACGGATCGGACAGAGTTTTCTTTACATATTGTATATGCGTAAGTTTATGAGGATTATTGTACGTATGTATCTATGAATGGATGGATGTTTGTTACCCTGTCACGCGAAATCTTCTAAACGGATTTGGATGAAATTTGGCACACAGGTAGTTTATAATCATAGGTTACTTTTCTCCCGATATTCCTACGGGCTTGGTTTATTTTATTTATTTATTTTAGGCACCAAAATAAACAAAAAAGCCCATATAAGCATGTACAATACCATATGACCATTTTTTTTTATGATTATAAA
Organism: Sesamia nonagrioides; assembly: GCA_017933935.1. Taxonomy (NCBI): domain Eukaryota; kingdom Metazoa; phylum Arthropoda; class Insecta; order Lepidoptera; family Noctuidae; genus Sesamia; species Sesamia nonagrioides. The sequence continues at coordinate 745,324 of JADWQK010002062.1, read as the reverse complement.
CTAGTGTTTGACAGCAATTCCACCTGAAAGTAAGCAGTGATTCAATCGTTGGTACGAAAGCTTACGCGAGTGAAACCGTGGTACGCAGCTTATACTAGCTATACTAGCGACCCGCCCCGGCTTCGCACGGGTGCAATGCTTATACACTACAGAAAAACTGTGAACATTGTATAAAAAAACCGCCGCGAACGACGCGCCGTATACCACCGCAAACTGTCGCAACTTTTAAATATGTAATTGGGACTTTTTTGTAGACCTTTTCAATGTGCACAATATTTTTCTTTTGATAAATCTCGTAGGGTTCAGCCTGCGTTTCACAGCAAATGAAAAAAAAATGGAATCAGTTACAACATCCTATTAGAAACCTCTAAAAAAATAGTATTTCTGCACTATTTAATGGATGTTATTATACATACAAACCTTCCTGTTTAATTACTCTATCTATTAAAAAACCTCATCAAAATCCGTTGCGTAGTTTTAAAGATTTAATCATACAAAGAGACATAGGGTAAAGTGACATTGTTTTATAATATGTAGTGATATACATAAAAGTAGCTTTTGAACGGACTATTAACACAAGCGAAATTTTTCTACAGTGATCGCCTTGCTGCTATCTCATCTTCGCATTCGAAGCTTTTTCAACTTCGATATTTTCTGTGAAGCGACTGCCGTCTGACCTCCACAACCCGAAGGCGATATCGAACCATTGCAGCTAGACCAATTGTTTTACTTTTGAGGGCTCCAACAACCAGTAACGACTGCCACTAGATGTTCGTAGGCCAACGGCTTAACGTGCTTTCCGAGACACGACCAGACCAGTGCAAATATTCATATTCATGCACACAAGTATCACACTGTACACAAGTATTGCTCCTTGCACAACGGCCGCGTTCACTACGGCTACGCCACGGAGGCTGGCCTTGCTGCTATCTGCACGCAACAAATCCTGTATGCACATCCTGTATAGGAGTGAGCGGTGTACTTACTTCTCGCATAACTTGCTAATAAAGTTCTAAACGTTTCATTTTCATCACCTTCAATGTCCAGTTGAAATATTTATACAGAACGCTGCAAATAAAATACTATACGTCCAACGTATTAAATATTCACGTGTTTCGTATATATTGGGAATGCTTGTTTCCCATTCGCATACAAATCATTCATTTCAGAATAAAAATACATTCATTCATTCCGATCATTCGTTTGTGGCTCGGTAGATATGCACAAATAGATCAGTGGAACATGTTTGCTTTTATCATTACAATTTATTGTTAAGCTTTCGATTCGGTTTTATCCTGAATTTTGGCCGATCTGTAGTTTTTGTCGTATTTGGAATGAATCGTTTGGTTCCAAATTAAATTTCACAGAGTTTGCGTGTTCTGTGGACCAGTGTATTTTAATTTGCATTGGATAATGTTTTCATAATAGTTATAACTTGTAGTAGCAGTAGTATCAACGCCAAACAAAAAACAAGTGCTAGTATTTTGCAGCATTTGGAGCACAATTCCGCTTGAAATTATCATTTGGGCTTGATCGAGTCTTCTTAATGTTCACAGAGCTTAAAGACTAAGGTTTTCAATCAGTGCGTCCTACCAGTTACTTATGAAGCCGAAGTGTAGGTCTCGCGGTACAGCTAGTCCATAAATTCAAGCTAGATCAGTGAGCTTTGGAACGGGCTATGCTTGGATTCTCTCTGAAGAAACGAATCCGTAACGGGATGGCCCGGCAAAGAAACGAAATTGTCGATGTAGGTGACAGAATAAACAAGCTGATTTAGGAATGAGCTGGCCATATTATCTACAAAACCGATGAGTTCTATCTAGTGATTGGAAACCGCAATTTGGTAAACGTAAGATGGGACGCCCTCAGGCTAGGTGAAGCGACAATTATCACAAGATGGCTGTTAGCAGCTGGTGACTTTTGATATACATTGATAAATGATACGAAATGAACAGGAACGCTTTTTTTTATCGCAATCTTGCCTGATGGTATGCAATGATGCAATCGTTGATGGTAAAGCTAGTATATTAACAGCCTTTTCACTCCAAAAATCTGAGTGAATAGGAAGAAAGGTGGCAGTTGAGTGAGGTGATGCAATTTTAAACCCAACAACACGACCAACGATGCTACGCCAGAGAGAGATATTGATCTGGAGACCCTCCACGACCGAAATCCGGACACAACAACATTTGGTGCATCGTAACCAGCACACTTTACAACATTACTGCTTAGACCCGTCCTCCGTACGGCTTCACCAGACATCATGCTGGAACACGACGAATCGCTTGGCGGCAAGACTTTGTTTGGTGGGTGGTAACTTCTGCCGGCAGCGGATGTTATGGCCTACCACCGGGAAAAGTATCATAACGTGTGTAAGAGGCTATAAGTAGCATAAATCAACAAGTCAAGCCAGTTTTTATATGTATTGCTCTTTAAAATCATTTTGAAATTAACTTTAATGTAATCTGGAATTGTCCAATATCCATTCTTAGACAGCTGTCAAAAATGATTAACTTTAATAGGCAGGGTATATGATAAGATGTTATTGTATGCACGTTGTACTAAACATGTTAATAAGAAAGACTTAAAATCAATCAATGCTTAAAATTATTTAATAAAAACGTTTTCTGAACATACTGTGTTAAAATAATAATCATTCCTAACTACACATAAATCACTACACGCATATAAACAACACACGTGCAGACTTCAATATTATTGTATATTCCAAATTAATATGTAACACTAAAACCGTTAACCCCTCATCATTGGGGCACCTGCACATCTCGGCACATTAAGGTCATTTGTACCTGCGTGGGTTGATTTATACCCCCATTACGTTAGGGGTTGACGCATTGTCGCCGAAATAGGCGTCTTAATTATGGTATTCAAGAAATATAAGCGGTTGTATGTATACGTAGCGCATTAATATTTCTATATATTTACTTGTTAATCTAGCAGAGTTTGCCAGAGAGCTAGTGAATGGAGTGTTTAGACACCAAACTTGCGGACTGCGTTAAGAATCAACAGTCTGTACCATCAACAACATTTACCAACACTAAAACAATTAAGGTCAGTAATACAATCGGGTGAGTAGTTACGGCGTGAAAGCGGAACAAACAAACAAACTGACTTTCCGATTTATAAATATGAGTAAGGATATGTCATTAATTTTATATGCCATCACTGCGTTGCCCAATTTCTCACAGGTCATGGCAACTTTAAACGTAAACTGTATTCTTTTAAACTTGTTCCTTCGCCTTTGTGTCAGTGTTCTACATCAAACTGTGAATTTGAACAGTCCGCACATCACATCTAGTGAGAGTGTGTTCTTTGGCAGAATGAACGCAATATTATGTTGGATAGTGTACAAGTTACATCTGGAGTCGTTTATTATACGGACCTTGTAGAAACTAGAACCAATTTCCTATTATTGGAATCAATTGTAACAGCATATACCTTAATTAAATTTTATTCCGTGGTGCTTGGCAATCTGGCCTTCTCCCAGTTCCAATAATGTCCCTTTGTGCCGATAGGCCTAGTTCTGTTCTGTCTCCTGCTTGTTATGGAGGGAAGTGGAAAAAAATGTTTTTTCTTACTCCTCCGCTATTCTTTTCTGATTAATTTCGTTGCGGGACCCAAGCCAGTTGAATCGTTTCTCCGGGACTCGTCGAGCTTCATTGCTCGGTGTTTTTCTGGCGGTCTTCACTGTTGATTCTGGCTGTCAGGAGTTGCAGTGGGTGGGAAATGTGTGGCGGGTTTTTCCCCAATTAAAAAAAATGCCATTACTTTGTTTTCATTACAATTCTCGCTTAGACAATCAACATTATTTAACATTTCCCACCATGCATCATACAAATGTTTCCGGACAAGCATTTTTTTCCAAAACCCTCTCGTCCTTTGTCATGTGACAGCAAATCCTTTATAGGTGGTTAAGGCCTTATATTTAACGGCTTAAGTTCCATTAAGTCGTTACTGACGAGATTTTGTGTTTTCATTGTAATCCATGAGCTATTTGGGGTATTATATAAGTAGCCCCGTGTCGGAATAAAGGGTTAGATTGGTCAGCTACATACAGATTTGTTTGCAAAAGGTTTATTCTGAGAAGGTCCTTTGTCCATGGTGTGGATTCTTTGTGGTGAAACATATAAAACGTGTCGTAGAAATGATAATAACACTAATGACCGTTACCTCCGTGGCGCAGCGGTCAACACGCCTGCCTGCGACGTGGAGGCCCCGGGTTCGATCCCCAGCCAGGTCATGGTGGAAAACGATCTTTTCCTGATTGGCCTGGGTCTTGGATGTTTATCTATATATGTATCTATTATAAAATATAGTATCGTTGAGTTAGTATCCCATTACACAAGTCTCGAACTAACTTTGGGGCTAGCTCAATCTGTGTGATTTGTCCGTATATATTTATTTATTTTATTTATTTAATGACCGTGTCTACATAATTATGGCGAATCAACCGTAGTCTTTCACGGCAAGAAAAACTTCTTTTCTTTGTTTGTTGTTTGTATAAGAATCTGCTCTAAGCTACCGTATAAGCCTTGCAAAGCCCCGGTGCCTCACAAGAAGTAAAGAAAATATGTCAAAGGCGGTTACCTACAAGATTTTTAGATAGTTAAATCATACCAGTCGTTTCGTATCGTTGTCTTGTTCCTTGTTTGTGTTATGTATTTGAGTACTACGTGTCGCCCTACTATGTTATGACAAATATGTATATATATGTATATAATAATATAATTATTTGTGATGTACAGTCAAGACCAAAAGTCGAGTTACAATCTCACAAAACTATGGCCAAGCAATACTAGTTGTAGTTACGACCTTCTTCTATAATAAAGTTTGATACACACTCATACACTTTGACAACTTGCTGCCCGCTTATGATTGTTAGGTACTACTTACTAATTTCAACATTCACAGTAAGTGTTTAAATAGCTTAGCGGTTCTCGCCTTGATAGGCGTTCAAGGTGGTTCGAGTTCAAATCTAATAACTTACAAAATATTTTTGAAATGTTTATTGGTGAGTTATGAATGCTGACAATAAAAATATGTAAAAATACCGATCCGTAACTTAACGATGATACTTTATTTTAAGATTTTCTCTATATTAGAGTCATTATAAAAAGATGACGGTAGATTTGAAACAAACTGAACAAAAAATATTCCACTACCTGCAATAACTATTATTAACTACAATAACTCAAATAATATTACTTAGCTGTTGTTGGTTGGTGAACATATAGTTTACGAGTTCGTGTTATTAGTTTTACTTTTTTAATCAATATGCAGGCATATGCAGCAATATATCTCAAATATCATAATATGAAACCGGCTTTTGTGTAAGTTGTTTTTATTATTATTTGGGTAAGATGCAAACCAATCGCTTGTTGTAAGTGTGTAATAAAATTGTTATTGTTTTAGAGAAATACTGTAAGCCAAAGTCAAGAGGTTGGAGGACGAAGGTGGCTTATGTGTCGAGATAAGTGGAACGAAACAACAATATTTACCGTTGAATAAACCTTTAAAACGTGCGAAGAAGGGAGGTTGCATTTGTGGTTTAAAAATATACTGGCTACACAAACAAAAAAAAAACAATTTATAACAATCACAGTGCAGAAGTGTCCTACAGAGTGTTTTAAATATATACCATTATATATCTTAATAACAGACTCTAAACCAACTCGTAAAGTAATTTAGCTAAGTGACAGTAATATGTTCGGTTGGCTTAATGGCTAACAGATGTCGCCTTTTGCAATTTCAATACAAATTACCTTTGATAAATTATAAAAACAATAATTTCGGAATTCGATAAGAAATAAGTTCGTTTACTTTTGAACTAAGAAAGCGCTTGAAGATTATAATCTCATGCCTTCAAAGTCCGAAAAAAGGCACTGCAGGATGGCAGCACTAGCATGCTATACACGCAAAAAATTGTAAATGTAATAAGCACTGTTTTGTGTTCTAAGTATAGATTATTTTATGATTGTAATAATATTCAGGTTAAGCTTCAATCCTCTTTTCTTTAAGAAAATGAATAATTAAGCTATAACCTCTTTAATGATAAAATATAATACTATAACTTTCATATCTAAAATCCAAAAATGTTTTCTATACTTTTTTAACATAATAATATCATAAGTTTGTCAAGGATTACTTTTATATAAAATATTACAATACCTACTGCCATTTCAACGTTTGATTCATTTATTAGTAGTATATCTATACCGAATAATATATAACCTTATAATATATTGCATTATAATATGCTTATTGTTTTATTTTTTTAATTTTTTTTTATTATATTACATCTATAGTAAACTAAAACATATAATAAAAACCTATTTTGGTATAAATATTCAGTATACAAATCAGTTATCATAATTTTAAATTATATGAAACAACAAAAAGATTTTCCATTACTAAGGATCGAACCCACAATCGCTCGCATACGATAGACCATTGTTAAGTGCGGCCGCTAACTTAACTTCAAATGAAGTAACGAAATTTTGCATTACTTTAAAGAAAGACGAAGACTGCGATAAAAAAAATAATGCGTTAGTGTGCGTGGCCGGTTTAGCGCAGGCGACAGTAGTCTTTAAGGTGGGAATGGACTTTTACAGCTGATTGTACATAAGTGTAAAATAACTGAATGGCGCCACGCCCCTCGACTTCGTAATTTCCTATTTAGCTTCGAGATTGTGCTGGATAAAACTAAGATATCAAGCGAATATCTTCCCAAGCGCCCTGTGCGATGGGTTTTAATCACATAGAAAAATATTTTCGGATATTTCACTTTCATTATCAACCTTTATCGTCCCACTGCTGGGCACAGGTCTCCTCTCATACACAGAAGGATTGAGCGTAATCGCCACGCTTGCTCAATGCGGGTTGGCGATTTCAGACTTATAAACTCCAGGTTTCCTCAAGATGTTTTCCTTCACCTTCAGTCATTGGTGTCCAACAAATACTTAGAAAGTACATATAACTTTAAAAAAGTTACATTGGTACTTGCCTGACCTGGAATCGAATCCTCACACTCATACTTGAGAGGCTGATCTTTAAACCAATAGGCCACCATGACATATACCACCATGATATTTCACGTGTGCATACCATAGATGTAGGATTTTTTTGCTACTATATCTATGGTGCATACCCAACCAAAAAATCCCAAGTAATGACATTGACAATTGACGTGTTAGTTTTTTTTACCAGTGACGTGCTGTCTCTCGCTTCGCTCAGATCCTTGTCTTTTTATCCAGAACATTGTTTGTTTATTGTCTGTTTCTTTCTACCTTCCCGCAGCTACTGCTTAGCAGCAATAAATGGAATGTATTTGAAAATTATAGATGGCTCGTTAAAGGTGTATAATCCATACTAATATTATAAATGCGAAAGTAACTCTTGTCTGTCTGGAAAAATTTGATATTCCCGAGGGAAATCTAAAAAGCACGATATAACCGAACTCCACGCGGGTGAAGCCGCGGGCGGAAAGCTAGTATATAAAAATACCTAATCAGGTCAAAATGTCTGTTCATGTATCTTCCAACTTTTTAAATAAAAGAAAATGCAAAAATACTATCAATATCTCAAATACGACCCATTATTTAAGATTCTAATGATTCGTCTTGATCCCTAAACCTCCATTAAGAGGAGGTCATTTCCCCACACCAAACAAGAACTCCCTTCATAGCAGCCGAGCAGCCATCCCATTTATGAAACCATCCTTATCACTCGAAGGTAGCGGATTAAGTTACCATAAGCCATTACTGACGAGATATCAACTAAGCCGCGTAATTCACGAGTTGGGTGTTTTATCATTGAATAGGAAACCTGCGTAAAGACGAAAGTCAATTAAGTAGGTACCTACGTTGTATAGTCAAGGAATTCAATTAATTTAAATAAAGGTAACTCTTTTTTCTATGTGCGAAACAGTACCAAGTATCCAGTATTTTTAGGTAAAGAATCTAAGTACCTACAACATTTTAAAAATATATCATGAAAAATCATAAAGATTTATGAGCTTGTTCTCTTATCTGGTTTTCTCGACAAAAATATGGTCAACGCACCGCTCGCCCGCCTGTGCCTGCAGTGGCGCGACGTCATCGTAATTAATTAGTTATCACTAATTAATTAACATTTTCCATCAAACTTGCAAGCTTGAGACTGCCGTAACGGGTCAAGTATAGGTAGATATTTTTAAGTACTAGCAGCCGCCAGCGACTTCGTTCGCGTGGAATTAATTATGCTCCACTCCTATTGGTCGCAGCGTGATGTTATATAGCCTAAAGCCTTCCTGGATTCATTAATCCAGGAAGGCTGGTTTGGGTTGGATAGCCCATTGGCTATCCAACGCAAAAGAATTTTTCAAATCGGTCCAGTAGTTTCCGAGATTAGCGCGAACAAACAAACAAACATACAAACAAACTCTTCAGCTTTATATATTTGTATAGATTTCACTCGGAAATTCTGCCGTAACTGGTAAAATAAAATGTAGTATAGGTAATTTTAAATTACCTACCTATACGAGACTTTATTAAATTAAAATTATTTAGTAAAATTAACATTTAACATCTTATGCTTTCCTTCAACGTTTTGTGAATAGTGGTGATGAAATAATTTACCCAAAGTAAAGCGCCTGACTGATTAAAAGATGAAGTAAAACATCTTGAGGAAACCTGGACTTTTAGTCTGAAATCGTGAGCAAGCGTGATGATTACGCTCAATCTTTCTCTGTATGAGAGGAGAGCTGTGCCCAGCAGTGGGACGATAAAAAGTTGATGATAATAATGAAAGCGCCTGACAGGGCCCGAACTTACGAAACCCAACCTACAACTTGTAAGTTACAGCTGATACTTACCACTTTTTTTTTCCGGGTGGATAATCCTCATGGATGTCCGCCGCCCTGGGGCGGGCGACGGGGTCTGTCAGACTCTGACTGACTAAAAACCACCCGGGTGTTCCGTCTCACAACTACACCGGGGGCTGCTTCCGCAACCCCCGATTGGTGCTGGCCCGCCGCAGTCGGCCTCCTCGGGTTAGTGAGGTGTACGACTCCCCCCGTGACGTCTAAGAGTAGCGCGCGTGGAATACTTCGCGCTGCCACTTCGGGTCCTGATGTTTGGGGGGCGACAGATGTCCCCGAGTCTATCGCCCCTGGACCCATTTAGGGGGGCTGAAAGAGGGCGTTATCCGCCCTCCGGCGACGCCCGGTACGCCTGCTGCGGGCCGGGTGAGAGGACTAGATTTCCCTCTCGCTTTCCGCAGCCTCCTTCTGCGATACAACTGTTTTGCAGAAGGAAACCACCGCATCCCATGATGCGTGCGATCCATCTTCGCTGCCGACCGTCGACTTGATTACGGCCGGCAGCGACAAGTCACTACCTACTTCAGAGATGAGGGCATGGTGCAGCTCCTCCCGAGCGGCACACTCTGCCAGCGTATGCTGCGCCGTATCCTCCCGGCAGTCGACGCAGTGGTGACACCGGGCGTCCGGCTACTTGTTTATGCAACATAGGTACTTAACTTTCCGAAGCAAACATGCCCCGAGAGCACCAGTGTCACCCGAAACGTCAGTGAGCCATGCCTTTTCCCGAGCCAGTCCGCTAGTACCGGCCGGATAGCCTCGATGGTGATGAGGCCGACGGCTGATACCACTAGGCTAGCACCGATCTACAACAGCTACTAATTATTGCTGGATTTAAGCCAGTTGTTTCAATCAGCTGTAATAATTCTAAATCACTTCAACTGCTTTAAAGCTACCTTGCAGTGGACACCTTAGTTGTTTCCGTCTGTTAATTTGCAATACCAGCTGCATGCCACGGCTTCACTCGCATAGGTTTTAATTCTATAGGAGCATCGGAATAGAAAGTATGTGTTAGTGTATCGTATTCTTGCATTATTTGGATCGATATTATCCCCAATTCGTAATTTCTATTCTAACTGGCAACATATGATTGTTTGTCATCTGTCAACCGGGGGTTTATGATTTCGGCCAATGGCGAAGTGCGATTGGTCGCTCGGCAATTTATCGTATTACATCCGGATCCGATGGACAAGAAGTGTCCTGGACCACGCGTGTGCGCTTACGGATGAGATGTCGTTCTCTCAGAACTTTTATAAAAACTCTCAATCCAAAATCTAGAAAACGGTGTTGTTTCGTGGAACTAACTGTTTATTTTAAAGTGACTGTGCGAGCCTCAGAACGAATCTTGGAAGTTGTGTGGACTACCTTCTTCACGCCGCTGGCCATCCCATGATCGGTAAATCATTCGGAAATCCGTGATAAGCTGCCGAGTAGCTCGCCTCAACCGAAGTCGTGAACCCGCGACCGTCCTTTAGACTCCGTCTTCAAGCGGTTCGACTGGAACCGACTTGAAACCCAATATAAAGCAGACCATTTCAGAACTATTTCTATCTTCGTATACTCATTCCGCTACATTTAGGCTTGTTTATAAACTATATGTGCGCCAAATTTCATCCAAAATTTATTCTATTATACAGCATTATTTTCTGCGTGAATGAGTAATAAGCATCCTTGCATATACCCCACAAGCTTTGGAGTTTAATATACCATTAGGACTTTTAGTAATAACTTCAAAGACTCTTGAGATCAACTTTATAAAATTTTTAATAGATTACTTTCAAACTAACTTTAAAACGATTTCAATAACGAGGAATTTCAAACAGATTGTATAATTTGATGCTTTAATAACTTCAATCAAAATATCTTTGAAACTATTAAGAATCTTCTGCGACGATTTAACAGCTTGGCAAAAGTTCCATCTAAACTTGTTAAAATAATTTCAACGTCACCTTGAAATAATTATTCCTAATCTCAAGTTGAAGTTTATCAAACGACTTCTTAATAAAATTAATGTTTGTCGAATTGATTAGTTGAAAATACGGTAGCGATTGCTCATTAATAAGTATGCCATTTATTTTAGCGTACCTATACAACGTGTAACAAAAAGGGTATATACATACCAAGGGCATGGCATCTTTAGATGATATCAAACGATATCGGAAGGGTTTCAACTGAAAATAAAATACTCAAAAAATTGGTATCAAATTTTCGGTTTCGTGTGTTTCTTAAAATAAAATCATAACAAACGTGGCAGCACACTACATATGTTAATAACTACTCGTCTTCAATATCTCTGTGCGACTAGTATGATAGTAGCCTATCACAGGCGGTGTTTTTCCTCATAACTTCCTAACATAAAGAGATAGAATTAAAAAACCCTTCCAATATCGTTTGATATCATGTAAAGATGCCATGCCTTTGCTATGTATATACCCTTTATGTTACACGTTGTATATGCTTTATATGTTTGTACGCGGATAAATTCGGTCAGTATCTTCATTCGATTGGACACATTAATTCAACAAATAGTCTTCGTTCAATTTTGACATTAATACATTAGTAAAATTCATACTAAATAAAAAAATGTTGTTCGTACCGTGCTAAAAAGATATCAAAAATGTAGAGGAGACAATAAATTTTGTATGTTCGTACTATTATTCCTATGGTACAAAACTATTTCCAAAAACAAGAAAACGTTATGAAGCAGGTAGTCCTAATCTATCCCAAGTTGAGATGAGAGCTTTCCACTCACAGGATCTTCATTGCATTCCTTAAAGATAAAGATAAATTTATTTACTGTGTATACATAAAAGAATATGAATACATGCAGCATAACATAAAAAAATAAGATCAGACATGTTTGCCACCGTAGCGTGCGTATTTATAACAATAATGATTTTAATTATAAATTTCATGTCAAAAAAATATTAATAAAATAGAATTAAAATACAAAAATAAATGTTATTACGAGAAAAAATGAATTAAAATGCATCAAAATCTATGTAAATAAAATAGTTTCTGGCAGAAATTCATTATTATTATGAATTTTAAATGTACTTTATTTAGGACCCTCCAACTTTTAGGTGACTTATTGTAAATAATTATTACCTTATTAACAATCGTATTTGTTCCTTTAAAAATCTTTGTTGTATTTATCATTCACACATCCATATTTAACCCATAACCTTATTTAAAGTTACAGTTTGATGTCATCATCATCCCAGTGTTAATCCCAGTCGCATCCGAAGCCTTTTCAGCTTTGGAGTCTGGGGTTCGCTTTACCAGTCCAACTGCTGATATGGCTAAACTTTGACATTTTCCATGAAGCGACTGCCGTCTGACCTCCACAACCCGAAGGCCACATCGAAGCATTGCTGTTAGACCAATTGTAGGACTTTTGAGGGCTCCAACAACCCGTAACGACTGCCACTAGATGTTCGTATGGCAACCGGGACCAACGGCTTAACGTGCTTTCCGAGGCACGACCAGACCAGTACAAATATTTATATTCATGCATACAAATACTTGTACTGGGCGGGGATCGAACCCGCGCCACCTTGCGCAGCGGCCGCGTCCGCTACCGCTACGCCACGGAGGCTGTCAAAGTCAAAGTTTGATGTAAAATAATAAAAGCTGACATTATAATACGCTGAATGCGTTAAAAGTACGCTAATATTATAATATGTTTACGCGTTAAAAATTCGCTGACATTATAATATGCTTAATCCGTTAAAAATACGCTGACATCAAAATAAATATGCTTAATGCGTTAAAAATTCGCTGACCTTATAATGCGCCTAATGCGTTAAAAATACGCTTACATTATATTATGCTTAATGTGCTAAAATACACCGACAGTATAATATGCTTAATGCGTTAAAAATTCACTGACATTGTAATGCGCTTAAAGCGTTAAAATACGCTGACATTATAATATGCACAATGTGTCAAAATACGTTGACTTTATAAGATGCTTAGTGCGGTAAAAATACGCCGACGTTATAATATGCTTAAAGCTTTAAAATGCTGCTTTTGCTTTTAGCCTGTTTTTGAGCAATGAGAGCAACAATTGTTTCTATTGCTTCGGTAATTTATTATAACTGACCGGAGCCATGCAAAAGATACTCTTGTGTATTACAATAGCAAAGAAATTATTAGTCATCAGTTATGAAAAAGAAATTGTGTATCATTATGAAAGTGTGTGTGTGATCTTTAAGGTCAAAATTTACTGAACAAGTATTTTTAAAACCTGGGTAAACTTTATTCTCTAGGTGCCTAGAATACAGAACTCCGGGGATGTACTAGAGCATGTTTTATTGTTCTTTTACAATCCATCGTAACATATTATGTATGTGGGGGGTTTAAAAATACAGCATAACGACTTTGAACGGTTTATTTAAATAAAAAACTCAACAAACAAGAATGTAGAAGAAAATAACAAAATAGGTACGTCTTAGCGTCGTTTTCCTCGTCGTGCCAATCTCGCCATTCATCCCCTTTCTCACTCTCACATCCGTCCTCTCACTCGTCGTTTTGATACACATCTAAAACATCACTCACTCAATCTATCAAATATTCGGATACATTCCATTCCCACATGTATCAATATCCCTGTATAAACAAGTACAATGGGGGTTAATAGAACCTACATGACTACTATATAACCTACATACTACATGGGAACAACGCATCATAGGTACTGACGTCTGTATCTCGCAAACAGAGTTTGCGGTGTAACTAGCACGCATACAACTTCACGACATCAAGCGATGGGCTTTTCTGTGGAGGGTGGGTGCACTCAACACTCTTTTCCTGACACCTATATTTTTTTTTTTTCTAACTTAAAAGACAACTGTTCTCCTGAGAAGTTTGGAGCCTCTTCTTCCCAGTGAAAGCACTAGGAAGTGGTGAAGGGCGGTCATTTTGTGGGACTAACTACTTTATGTAGACTTTGTAGATTTGAGTCCCGTGTGGTGCCGGGCTTAGAATAGTACCATCCCATATCCTCCTGTGGGTGTCGTAAGAAGCTACTAAGGGAATTCTCACCAGGGAAGCGGGCAGCAACGCTTCTCTTGTGGAATATCAAATCACTGTGATCCCCAACCCGCCTGCCAAGCGTGGGGATTATGGCAAACCCCCCCAATGATGCACACGACTCAGCCGATGGATGCGGGTAGCACAAGACCGGTCATTGCGGAAAGCCTTGGGGGAGGCCTTTGTCCAACAGTGGACCTCTATAGGCTGAAGAAGAAGAAGAAGAAAAAGAAGACTTGTGTGCACGATCGAGATCGATGCAAAGTACCTTCCTGATGGAAAGACCTTCTTGTTGTTTATATTTTTCTATTGTTCTTTTTTTGTATTTTTATACGTTGTCATGTTGTTTTTAATTGTCATATATGGTAGTATAAGTTTGGCTGAATAAACAGAAACACAAAAACATATTTCCTACATTTTTATTCATCAGCCATCAGGAAAATTGGTCCTTCGAGATAGTGTTTATAGGATACAATGGTTGTCACGCGGAGCCAGACTCGGCTACAGCCCGATGCTGAGGCCGCACAAAATAGCGTGCCTCGTCCTGCGTCATCGGCAGCGCCCGCTAGCGCTGCGACGCCGCCGCCGGTGCAGTCTACAGTCTCCACGGCCCGCACACTCGCCAGTCCATCAAAAACACACTCTGTCACCAGCCGCTCATCGGTAGTGGCAAGGAAGCTCTCCGCCGAAGCACAACACGCCCGTGAACTCGCCCGTCTGGAGTTAGCTGCAGAAGAGGAGAAACTGCAAGCTCAACTACAGCTAACAGCCAAAAGGCTTGAGTTGGAAAAACGGACTGCTGAGCTGGAACACCAGGCTGCAGTTGCTACCATTGAGGCCGAAGAAGCAAGTAGGTGCAGTAGAAAATCTGGTCGCAGCAGGACCAGCATTTCAAATTGGGTAAACGGTAGTGTGCAAGTCATTGAGTCACAAACCGACAACAAATACAATGACACTGTTGTACACTCTGAGAATCCCAATCCTGCTCCACCACGAACGTCTCCATCATCACACGTAAGAAATGTTGATTCATTCACTATTCACAATCAACCTAATACAGTGCATTACTTTGAGCCAGGTACGTCACATTACCAATATCACAGTAACCCAGTTAACTATATGGGACTAGAGGAATCTGCTAGACCCGAATTCGATCCAGAGGGTTGCCTACGCCGAGTCCTACGCAGCGGTCGCCCCGGCTCGTGAGTACCGGAGCGCCCAGGATCCGGTGAGTCAACTTGTCTCCGCATTTGATAGTCTGGTAAGGAAACTTCCTTTCAACAATAGTTCCAACAATAATAACAACAGACCGGTCCAGAGGTCAAATCATATAAACTTACCTGTGTTCGACGGCAGAGCACCACTTGACTGGCTCGTGTTCAAGCGGTCCTACCTAGACTCTGCCAACACATATACACCCGCTGAAAACCTTGCCCGCCTCGGTGTGTCATTGAAAGGTACAGCACGTGAGGCGGTGTGCGTTCTTCTGTCAACAGCCTTACACCCTGACATAGTTTTAGAAGAACTAGATAGGCGCTTCGGACGACCTGAGCAGATAGTGCTACAAGAGGTTGCAGCCATCCGTGCTTTACCTAAAGTGAACAATGAATTGAGAGACCTTCCTGCGTTTTCTTCACGCGTTAGAAATTGTGTAAAGGTTGTTAAACTTTTAAATGAATCAGACTATCTGTATTCCCCAGAATTGTTTATTGCTCTTATCAATAAACTACCCCTACTGGTGCGCACAAGGTGGATGGACTTCGCTGCGACACGTGTCGGCGCTGGCCCTACCTCCAGCCTGGGCAAGGTGGAGCTGCTGTCTAGGTTCCTGGCCCAAGAGGTGGACCTACACATCAAGTTCGACAGCACTTTCTCGGACTTGTCACATAATCACATTCATAGAGAACGCACGCATGCAGCCGTGGAGGAGGCGGAGCTAGTGAACACAGTGCATTCGTACTCTGAAAAACATTCATCTACCGAAAAAACACTAAATATTCATAGGTCGTCTTGTTTATGTTGTAAAAAATCGTCACACGACATTTCGACATGTGACAAGTTTAAGTCAATGTCAATTCATGAAAAGTGGCAGTTTATAAAAGAAAATAAAATTTGTTATCGTTGTCTAGAAAAAAGGCCGCATACTTTCCGGTTCTGTAACAATAATAAAAATAAATGCCAAATAGGTGACTGCAAGAATAGATACCACACTCTATTACACAATCCCGAGTTCACATCGACATTAGCTGAACGAGATGCTTCGCCACACAACACGCCTCCCTCCCAGGGTTCCAGCGCGGTGCGGGAGATAGTCAACCACACAGTCGCGGCGCCGGACACATCCAGGGAGCTCGCTGTGGTTCCTATTCATCGTCCCCTTCTGAAGATGGTAGCAGTCACCGTATCGGGACCTGCGGGTAAGGTAGACACTTACGCATTGTTGGACGACGGGTCGACTTCGACGTTCATCGACTCTGATATTACTGACCGTATAGGTGCTACCGGACCGTGTGCGCAGATACGTTTGGATTGTGTCGGCGGGTTGTCACGGGAGACAGAGGTACGGTACGTCGACTTCGAGATAAAGGGCAAGCATGTAAACGAAACCTTTACCATTAGGAACGCGCGATCAATTAAAAATTTAGGGTTAGCATGGAAACAACATGCCAGCCGCAACGACCTGCATACTTACCCCTATCTGACTGACATAACTCCAAAGTTATGTTACGACAACGCGAAGCCTATGCTAGTGATCGGAATTGATAATTGGCATCTCACCATAGCGAACGCCACGAGAAAGGGTACCAAGTATCAACCGGCAGCGATACAAACGGTGTTGGGCTGGGTACTTTTCGGTTTCGCGTGCAGTAAAACTAGGCCGGTAGAAAAGCTATACCACACTACAGATACCGCTGCTAGGGATCCGGAGCTTGACGAGTTCATCATAGCGCAGTATAGACTGGACGCAATAGGTATATCAAAGCACGAGGCGCGTAGCACCGAGAACCAACGCGCGCTCGATATCCTCGACCGCACGGCGCGCCGGCTTCCCGAAGGTCGCTTTGAAGTAGGTTTGTTGTGGAAGACCGATAAGTTAAACTTACCGAATAGCTACCTGTTGGCTCTATTCAGGTTTAAGAGTCTTGAGGCAAAGATGATTAAAGATCCCGCGTATGCCAAGAAATACAGTAAAAACATCCACGACACATTAGCCAAAGGCTATGCCGAGGAATGTAGCG
Source organism: Sesamia nonagrioides (assembly GCA_017933935.1). Classification (NCBI taxonomy): domain Eukaryota; kingdom Metazoa; phylum Arthropoda; class Insecta; order Lepidoptera; family Noctuidae; genus Sesamia; species Sesamia nonagrioides. The sequence goes on along the minus strand of JADWQK010002062.1, from coordinate 728,173 downwards.
AGATTAAACCGGTGGGTGTTTGTTGGTACTTGCCACATTTTGGCGTGGTAAATCCCAACAAACCAGAAAAACTGCGCGTAGTCCATGACGCTGCAGCACGATCACGAGGAGTGTCCCTGAACTCAATGCTGCTGCCCGGACCCGACTTTTTACAGTCCCTACTAGGCATCTTAATGCGCTTCAGGGAAGGAAGGGTCGCCGTTACCTCTGATATCAAGGAAATGTTTCCTCAAATAAAAATAATCGAGCGTGACCGCGATGCCCAACGCTTCTTGTGGCGCGACGATCCTTCTGGCCCTATCAAACTATATAGGATGTCTTCGATGATGTTCGGGGCCTGTTCTAGCCCATCGACGGCAATCTATATAGTCAATCTAAATGCTGCACAATTTCAAAAAGAGTTCCCCGAGGCCGTGGCAGCCATTAAGTTGAACACCTACATGGACGACTTCATTGGTAGCATCAACAACCTGAACGATGCAGCCCGGCTGGCCTCTGAAATCGTTACAATTCACAAACGCGGTGGTTTTGAGATGCGCGGCTGGATTTCCAACGAACCAGCAGCACTGGCCCATCTGCCAGCCGAGCTGATATCCGAACTGGCTAGTAGTAGAGACGAGTTGTGTAGAGACTCAACCACTAGAACGCTAGGTGTCCTCTGGCAGCCAATCCGCGATGTCCTGAAGTTTAATTCTGGAGTGTCTGTCAACATTTCAGCTCCAGTTACTAAACGTCAGGCACTGACCCAAGTCATGCGTGTGTATGATCCGCTGGGTATTCTAGCGCCAGTTGTAATCAGGGGGCGAATCCTATTCCAAAACTTATGGAGAAAAGGTTTGGAATGGGACGAAATTAGGATGCGCGGGCCGCCTTTCCTATTGTTGCCTTTTGCCGAATGGCCCTCGGAACCAGCACAACGTAAAGTCGCAAATGAAAATGAGCTCAAGTCATCTTCTTCATTACCAACCCCATTTTGTAGAGTCAACGCTAATGTAGAAGTTGAGTTGTCCGCACCTGTCGTAGCTAGCCTTTCATACTTTAGCTCATGGTTTAGGATGGTAAGGGCGACTGCTAGAATTCACCAGTTCATTGCCATCTGCATAACTAGGGTTCGGGGGGTATGTAATAATTTTATTCTTTCCCCACATTGTAGCCAAACTTCTTCAGATGCATTTTCCCTCGATGTCGCCCTACGACCGTTGTCAGTTGAAAACCTGAATCATGCGGAGATCCATATTTTCCGTCAAAGCCAGAATAATGCCTTCAAGCGGGAACTGCTCTGCATACGCGCCGGACGCTCACTTCCTTCAAAGAGCCAACTCGTCAGCCTCTCTCCAGCCCTAGATCAGAGAGGACTAATGTATGTGCAAGGACGTGCCGCCGCCATCAGAGATGTAACCACAGATACTAAACCAATCATATTAAATGGGAAGGACAATGCTGTTCGTCTGCTCATCGCACACTTTCATGAAGAGTTCGGTCATGCTAACACAGAAACGGTGATCAACGAGTTGCGGCAAAGATTTTGGATCTTGGGTTTGAGAAATACCGTTAGATACGTCGTACAACGTTGTCAACGCTGCAAATTGGCACGCGGATCACCGCCCCGCCCCCCTATGGGAGACTTACCTCTTGCCCGACTAGCTCACGGATGCAGACCATTTTCATTCGTGGGTTTAGATTATTTTGGCCCCTTGTTGACCTCAGTTGGACGCAGGCACGAAAAACGTTGGATAGCCTTATTCACTTGTATGACGACCAGGGCGCTACACCTCGAGTTAGTACATAGCTTATCGTCCGATGCTGCAATTATGTGTCTGCGTCGATTCATCGCACGGAGAGGAGTACCAAGTGAAATTTACTCTGATAACGGCACTGCTTTCATAGGCGCAAACAGTCAGTTATGCCAACTGTACGGGCAGGATGTGGAAAATTTCGCTGCATACAAAAAAATAAAATGGCGTTTCATTCCTCCGTCGGCCCCATTCATGGGTGGGGCGTGGGAACGTCTGGTCAAAAGCGTGAAGACCGTTCTCAAAGTGACCCTCAGAGAGAGAACGCCCGCCGACGAAGTGCTAACTACGTTGTTGTTGGAAGCAGAAGCTTAGTAAATTCTCGCCCGCTCACGCATATATCACCAGATCCAGCAGATCCAGAAGCGTTGACGCCATTTCATTTCCTGCTGGGCACCTCATCGGTCTATAACTTCCCTGCTCAACTCACGGACGCAGATTTATGCAGCAGGAACCACTGGCGTAGGGCCGTAAGACTGGCCGATCATTTCTGGCGGCGGTGGGTTCCAGAATACCTACCAGAGCTAGCACCACGAAGAGTCCGCGGCGGTGAAGTGTCGGTCAAAATAGGAGACCCTGTACTGATCGCAGATGGAGACCTTCCGAGAGGCACGTGGCCGCGAGGCGTGGTCACAGCGCTGTTCCCTGGTCGAGACGGAAACCTCAGAGTGGTCGACGTCAGGACCTCTGCCGGCATTCTTCGCCGACCTCTAAAGAAGATCGTTCTGCTTTGAAAGGGGGAGCATGTGCACGATCGAGATCGATGCAAAGTACCTTCCTGATGGAAAGACCTTCTTGTTGTTTATATTTTTCTATTGTTCTTTTTTTGTATTTTTATACGTTGTCATGTTGTTTTTAATTGTCATATATGGTAGTATAAGTTTGGCTGAATAAACAGAAACACGAAAACATATTTCCTACATTTTTATTCATCAGCCATCAGGAAAAACTTGAGTTCGAGAATTTCTGATTTTGAGCCCAATAACTATGAATTTTAGTTTACAGTGTTAACTAGCGTGTCCAAAATATCAATTCACCTGCATTTTTGATCTAGAAAAAGCCTCTGACGTGCCCAACTGCTAGACGGAATTACAGAGCAACATAGACCATACCATCGATTAGAAAAGACAAAGAAGGCAGAAGTCTCCTATAATGTTTCTTAATTTTTGTTTGTGGCCATAATATCCACCGTAACATCATAATTAATACCTAACTGGCTCATCAAAGTTAATGAACACCTATAAGTGTGGCTTTACACCATCAAACAAAACTTAATAACGATTGAACTAATCAGGTCGCGAGTTCAAAGTCCTACACAATGACAAACTACTAAATATATACTAAGGGATAGATATAGGATAAGTATCAAGTTCCCACGCTACGACGGTACGAATTACGTAGAGCCCGATCGATACGCTACGACTATGCTACGAGTCGTAGCACTTCTATTATATCGCAAAGACGAGTAAAAAGCTTTATTCGATGTTCAAGACGTCTTAAGCAATTATTCTCGTCTCATCTCAAAAGTAACAAAAATCAGCGTATCAAAGAAGTCATGAAAATCAACTTTTCATAACTTATTACACCAAACCCTTTCACGAATTCCTGTTAGCGTTTAAAGTAGAGATTTTATTACCAACATTAATTATTCGCGATTCAAATAACCAACAAGCTGTTTCTTTAACTGGCAGCAATGATAAAGTGGCTATAAATAAATATAATTAGGCTTTCACCGGCATCGTAAAACCTTTCCTCGTAAACTCTTTACGTTGTCTCGAAGAGTTTTACTGTGTGTGAAATGTGTATTAAGTCATTTGGAGACGGAGATTATTGCTTGAGTACACACAACACAACTCACAAACACACACACACACACATACAAAGAAGATTAATTTTCTGCCATAAACGTAAATAAAACTGTTCCTTTTTAGAATTATACGTGGAAAGTTTTAATTTTATACCATAAAAGGCTGCTGCTGTCAACCTCTAAGCCCGTGTTCTGCTTACTATAATAATAATATAATATACTGATAATGCTATCTAGCATTCTTCTTCAGCCTATAGATGTCCACTGCTGGACAAAGGCCTCCCCCAAGGCTTTCCACGTCGACCTGTCTTGTGCTGCCCGCATCCATCGGCTTCCCGCGACCTTCACCAGGTCATCGGTCCACCTTGTTGGGGGCCCCCTACGCTGCGTCTTCCAGTACGTGGCCGCCACTCCAGAACCTTACTGCCCCATCGGCCATCGGTTCTACGAGCAATGTGCCCTGTCCACTGCCTCTTAAGGTTAGCGACTCGCAGAGCTACGTCCGTGACTTTGGTTCTTCTGCGAATCTCCTCATTTCTGATTCGATCACGCAGAGAAACTCCGAGCATAGCTCTTTCCATTGCCCTTTGTGTGACTTTGAGCCTTCGTATGAGGCCCATTGTGAGCGACCACGTTTCAGTTCCGTAAGTCATCACTGGCAACGCACACTGGTCAAAGACTTTAGTCTTGAGACACTGTGGTATCTTGGACGACGAGAACATATAGCGTAGCTTTCCGAACGCTGCCCAGCCGAACTGGATTCGACGAGACACCTCTTTCTCGAAGTTAGATCTACCTAGTTGGACTGTTTGTCCCAGGTATATATACTCGTCAACAACTTCGAGTGCAGAGCAACCAACTAGAATTGCTTACCAGCAGACTACCTAGCATTATCAGTGTACAATTAAATCCCATCAATCTGTATGCGAGAATCGAATAGTTCTACTTCCTGTTACGCCCTCAATGTGACCTTTTTACTTACTATAAAACGATGCAGAATAAAATCTACATTCTTCTTAAAACACAGCCAATATGTCGCCATATTTAAAACATAAACCTAAGGAACATACAATCAACAGCAAGTCTGCAATAAAACGTACACTGCGAAAACCACCCTTACTAAATACGACATAAAGGCGCAGTCAATGGAAAATTGTTACCATGGGGACATATATATGATTCACTGTACCACACTGGTATAAAAAAACTTTATCACTTCATATAAAAAATGTTGGCATACATTTACGACAGTAAGGTAATTTAGATAAAAACTGATATGTACTCGCTGATCATTAGTATATAGGGTGTTTTGGTTGTGCACAGGATTTAAGAAAGAAAGGGGATAAGCTAAGTATCATCTTCTTCTTCTTCAGCCTATAGATGTCCACTGCTGGACAAAGGCCTCCCCCAAGGCTTTCCACGCTGACCGGTCTTGTTGGGGGCCTCCCTACGCTTCGTCTTTCAACACGTGGCGGCCACTCCAGAACCTTACTGCCCCATCGGCCATCGGTTCTACGAGCAATGTGCCCTGCCCACTGCCACTTAAGTTTAGCGACTCGAAGAGCTATGTCGGTGACTTTGGTTCTGCGGATCTCCTCGTTTCTGATTCGATCACGCAGAGAAACTTCGAGCATAGCTCTTTCCATTGCCTTTTGTGTGACTCTGAGCCATGGTACAAGGTTATATTAACACTTGGTTAAAATTGCAACATTCGCTGCCATCTTGTTTCCTCCATACAATCTGTAGCAGGCTTTAACACGATCGCGCGCTGTGCGATCCGGCCATATCTCTAATTACGTGTTACTTACTTCAATGACTACTCGCAGTTTGGCCTTTGAGCTTGTAGTCTGCTTGGGCACGCCGCAATAGCGGCGATAAGTCCCTTCTTTGAAGAGTGGCTAGAGAAGTGCCACGGCGCCCTCACTTTCCGCCTGACGCAGGTCCTCGCCGGACACGGCTGTATCGGGAGGTCCCTGTCCTGATGATGACCGACATTTACTTCCAGATTCCATACTTTCAGCCTTATTAACCGAAAACATAAAATTCAAAAACAAATGTCAGTCAAGTTCTGTCAATTTACATAAGTCTATTCATTTTATTGATCTTTATTTAACCCTAGAAAGATAATCATATTATTATCTAAATTAAAGATGATGCGTCTTATAGACGTATTAAAATTTATGAGTGTATAATCACCACTACAACGTTGTTAAACCTTATTATATATTTTACATATTTTTTTTTTAGTTTAGGGTTAGTTCTTGTAATAAAATACAAAATTAATTAATATAAACGTATTAAAATAAAAACAAAAACAAAATGTCGTAAACCTCTTACAAATAAACTATAAACTAAATCACATTTTTTTTTTATTATAATATTGTAGTTAACTAGTAATCAGTCGTTCTAACTAAAATATTATTTGGTTTTACTCTAAATCACATTTAGGCACAGTCATTACATAAGTCATTTTTATGTTCCCAAAAAACAAATAAAGAAATAAAAAAAAAAATACAGCAATATGGTGTCTTGCTTACGTCTCGGAGACGTAGATTATCTTTCTAGGGTTCAAAACTAGAGTGCGAATAAGCTCCTAATAAACTAGTGCGCCTACAGCATCACTACTTACCATCGGGATCGTAATCAAGCACTAGCTTATAAATTTAACAAAAAGGCAGTCGTGGGACTGACTGGCAGAAGTAAACACTGCAATCATTACTATGTTCTATATATATACTATATAGATACTTACTATTTCCTCGGTGGTAGGCCATAACTTCGGCTGCCGGCAGAAGTTACCACCCACCAGACAAAGTCTTGCCGCCAAGCGATTCGTCGTGTTCCGGCATGATGTCTGGTGAAGCCGTAGGGGTCTGAGCAGTAATTGTGTTACGATGTGTGCCGGGTACGATGCGCCAAATGTTGTTGTGTCGGGAGTTTGGTCGAGGAGAGTCTTCAGATCAATCTCACTCTGGCGCAGCATCGTTGCTCGTGTTGATCTTGGGTTTGACATTACACCGTACCCCGAAGGGCGTGTGTGGGACTCGCCCAGCCGAAGCCGGGAATACCCACTAAACCCACAGCGGCTCAACCACATCGCCTGAGTGGCGGGGTCATGGGAAATGGCAGAGCCTGTCTACCAATCCCCCGCCGGCGATTCCCGCCAAAAGGCGGGCCCACAATGGTCCTCCTATAAGGAGGGGCCGGACTGGGTACGACTTCTAGTGCGAGAAGACGCAGCAGCCAAGGGTTTTTTAGCGAGGTGTCCTTCCTCATAGCCCCACTCGTTTGCCCGGAGGCAAACGGGGCCCCCAGCTCCTCTCAATGAGGAGACCGGGTTGCCCGACGGTGACCCGGAGTTCGGGTCACGTCAGCCACCTGGAGTGGTGGCCGACCCGCCGCACATGTGACCGCCCAAGCGGTCCCCACTTCTGGTTTTGGTCCGCGCCGGTAAACCGGTAACCCTCATATCCGGGGGCCGTTCCCCTATCCGCCACCTGGGGACGCGTCCGATGGCAGGCCAGAAACTGCGCACGGAAACATTGTATCACCTGGCTCAACTGCCGTCATCCTTCCTATTCCTAAGTTTTTTAAGTGAATAGGCTTATTAAACTAGTACGCTTTACCATCAACGATTCCATCACTGCTTACCATCAGGCGGGATTGCAGTCAAGCACTAGTTTATAATTTAAAAAAAAAAGGTTACAGCGGTGACGCAATCTATACCATTGTGTACACTATACATATATGTACATACACAGTATATCCCGCTGTAGCAATCATAATGTCGAGTCGGTCACGCTCACCCAAATTCAATGCATTTTTCCCTTACAACAAAAGTGCTCAACGTTGCTAAAAGATTTTTCACTTCAAAAAAATCTATAACTTTCTCAATGTTCGTGGGTGGCGTCACGTCCTCCATCTTTCTGTGATCAGAGGCAAATTTTATCGTTCATTCAATCATTCATTACTCATTGGTATCACGTGGAAAAATATTTATATTCGCTGTTGATTTTTCTCGTTTGACGCGAACCTTTGTTGGCCCAGGACATAGGCGAGTTATAAAGAAAGTGAATTTATATACCACACAAGTTAAATTATACTAAAAGGAAATATATACCGCCAAGCGATCCGTCGTGTTCCGGCATGATGTCTGGTGAAGCCGTACGGAGGACGGGTCTGAGCAGTTGTGTTGCGATGTGTGCCGGGTACGATGTGCCTAATGTTGTTGTGTCGGGAGTTTGGTCGTGGAGGGTCTCCAGATCATCCTCTGGCGCAGCATCGTTGGTCGTGTTGTTGGGTTAAACATCGCATCACCTCGCTCAACTGCCGTTTTCCTTCCTATTCACTCAGTTTTTTTGAGTGAATAGGCTTAATAAGCTAGTGCGCTTTACCATCAACGATTGCATCACTGCTTACCATCAGGCGGGATTGCAGTCAAGCACTAGTTTATAACTAATAAAAAATATATATATATATACAATTTCGTTTCAATTCTACCTACAAGCGTGAAAGTTTCTATGGATACATCCATACAAACTTATGTTGTTGTGAGTTTTTGCGTGAAAGAGTAACAAGCCTACAGGCTGTTACTCTTTCACGCAAAAACTACTTAACGAATTTGGATGAAATTTGGCACACAGATGGTTTACAACCAGGATTAACATTAAGTACACATTTTATTTTAACTCGATATTCCCAAGAGATCCAAACTTATGCGGTACAGTAGTGTTTCAGGTCACTGCCACGAAATACAAGTTATAGGTTCATAACCAGTCAGGAGCTTTGGTTTGTTTAAATCCTATCATCACCACTGCTCTCAAAATATATAACGGCGTGTGACTAGTTAATTTTGATGGAAGCTCTTGGAATGAGAAGACACCTCAACTATTCGGAGCTTCGGCCCCGCCTTTCTGACGTGTCTCCGATAAATCGAAGTAAAACATAATGAGAAAACCGATACCTACGTATGTCTCTAATCATCATACTAATATTATAAATGGGAAAGTGAGTTTGTTTGTTTGTCTGTCCCGCTTTCACGCCGTAACTACTGAACCAATTGCTTTGAAATTTTGTAGACGTAAAGTTAGAAGTCCGGATTAAATAATAGGGTACTTTTTATCCCGGAAAAAAATAGTATTCCCGAAGGAAATGTAAAAAGCTGCAATATAACCGAACTCCACGCGAGCGAAACCGCGGGCGGAAAACTAGTAATCAAATAATTCAACTAATCTGCCAACACGCACTTGACACGCGTGGTGGCCCACGGCCTATCACAGACAGGAGGGCTGTGTTAAACCAGGCCAGCAGAGAGAGCTCTACTTTGTCCGTATGTTGTACATAAGGTAACATGTGATTTTAAAGGTGAACTCCGTATGCATACAGAAATGGAGTTGTAACTGGTAACTAAGTTATAATGATGAAAAATGAATTAATCTCTAAACGCAATCAAGTCAACCTTTGAATTAGTTAACGCAGAAACAGAGACAACACTGGCGGTTGAGATCATGGTAGGTTCTATTACTTTACACTAGAATCTATAATTTGACATTTTTTTATTAAATTATAAACTAATGCTTGACCACGGTCCCACTTTATTTTCAGTTATAGAAAAGAGCAGCGTTTCCCATCAGGTGGGTCCCGACCTGGCAGCGGGTTACCAAATAAAATGCCAGGCCGCAGCATTACGGAGGCTATGCTGCAACTTTAGAGAAATACTAGGAGATGTTCGATTTTATTGTCGGCGGGCGGATTGTCGGTATTTTAACTAAAGATGTGCGCGGGGGTCGGGAGGTGTGAGAGCACTCGGGCGCATTGCGTTGTGGCTAGCTTTGTTTCAGCCGCACTTTGTAGCCATTTCTACAGCCGCGCGTGTATTATATACAGTATGTTAACTAACAGAGGGCGTTCCCGTTAACCCGAAATAGTATAGCATACATTCATGCTAAAAAAAATATTTCCATTCGAAAACAAAATGTTTTAAAAAATTTTCCAATAAGAAAATATTCAATACAAATTTTAAATTGACATGTAAAAGAAACACACTGTAACATGAAAGACGGCAACGTCGCAATTTATTTATACATGACGACTACTATTTTGATTTAAAACAGGAGGTTTCAAATTTATTTCCAATTAGAATTTTTTTTTTATTCGGATTTTTTTATGCTTATTTTTCTATGCTGATATTTTTATTTTAATCTATTAATGATATATATTAACGAGTTTAAGGGAACGCCCTCTGTTATTTAACATACTGTATATTGTAATACATACATGTTAGCAACATTTATGTTTTTTTGTTACCTAATACCGATTTTATATGGATCCAAAAACTTAAGTGGGTCACGAAGGAGGAGTATAAAATTTACCGGGTCACAGTAGAACAAAGTTTGGGGAACCCTGGAATAGAGAATGAGCTAGAGGGTATAAGTGTGATAGCTTAAGTAAACTGTAGTGTACTGTCAGACGGGAAAACCGCCGCAGGCAAATTGTTCCAGTCCTTTGATGTACGCGGTATAAAAGACGAGACGAAACGCTTCGCCCGGATCGACTTCCTGTAATTCTCGGAGCCACACACTGAGACAAAGACTCTCTTAATGAAGAAGTGTTTGCATAGTGCACGACTGTTCCTTGATCGAGCAGAATTAAAATTAGATCGAGAAGGAAAATTCGAACGCCAATGGTTCAATTTAGTTAACGTCAAAGTGCTTCAACAGAGCGCAATTTTGTAGAAATATTAGATATCATCATTCTACTATTGATTCTCTTTTATTTACTTTTATTTGATGTTTATTAATTAGATGTATATATTTACTTAAATTAATATGATATACATATGTTATGTACTTTATATACATATTTATTGAATAATCTACGTCAATAGTACGCAGTAGACTACCTACATTAGTTGTATCTCCTTCTCCTTGGTTTTCCATTAAAAGGTTGTCTATTAAAAATGGCTCTTAGCGATTAGATCGCCCACTGTATACCCTTTGTAAATACATAGGTTCTGTTATATGTATTGTGTAAATAATAAAGACTATTCTCTTCTTCTGCCTTTCCATATTCCATATTTAAACAGTCAGTCCAATGTTTCATTTGACTTCCCCCACTTAAAGCCATCGACAAATATCGAAAATGAATAGATATTTTTTTATGAATAATATCAACAATTATTAGTATCTTGATGAAACGTAATCTTTGACTTCACTTTTAGATATAAAAGTACATTAACGTATAAAATTAAGATAGGTAGTTATAGATTCATCTGAAGTCACAATATTCAAATCAAATCAAAAGTCATTTATTCAAATTAGGCTGAGAATCAGCACTTTTTGAACGATATGACATAAGACAGTCCCCCCAAAACGGCCGCCCTTCGCCACTTCCGCGTTTTTTTATTATTATTATTATTATAAAAGCTCGACACTAGAAATTTTTCCTGTATCGTGGGTGCGTTTACAAACATATAAACTCGTATACATAAACAGCCAGACCCGGAACAACTACTTGTAGGTCATACAAATATTTGTTCCGTTCGGGCATCGAACCCGCGACACGCAGCGCAGTAGTCAGTACCTTAGCCACTGCGCTAACCTTGCAGTAAATATTTCTTCACTTTGTAATTGTCTTTTTGTTTTGGTTGTTGTTGCTTGGTTGTCATCTGAAGTGTCACGGGCGCAAGGAACTCCACGGGCGCTTCACGGATGACATTGGATGATAATGTGAATTGTCAAACAATGTGTGTTGTTTTTGAACCTGGCTCTGACATGAGGCCAACATTGTTTTTAAGTTTTCGTGTTTGCGTAGGTACGAGGCTTTTGACTATACATATTAAAGTTTTAACTCTTTTTTTATTTTTATTATTTACTTACATTTTGCGTTTTGTTTGCCCGGAATAAACAAATTTCTTTTTTCTTTCTTAACATTTAACCTGGCTCTGACATGAGGCCAACATTGTTTTTAAGTTTTCGTGTTTGCGTAGGTACGAGGCTTTTGACTATACATATTAAAGTTTTAAATTTTTTTTTATTTTTATTATTTACTTACATTTTGCGTTTTGTTTGCCCGGAATAAACAAATTTCTTTTTTCTTTCTTAACATTTTATAAAAAAGTCCTTGAATACATACAAATACTCCTGTTATTCTTAAAACCCACTACGTGGTCCCTCAGAATTCAAAACTTTTTCTAACCGGGTCAGAGTTAGAGAATTAAAATTAAACTCTTTAATTCCCCCTTATTAAAAACCTCGGAGCAAAGTTATGCCAATATTTTATCCTTTAAAAATGTACGTAAAAACTGTTCAAGTGCGTGTCGGATTCGCGCGTGAATGTCTCCGTACCACTGTCGTATGCAAAATTGAAAGTGTGCAAACTGAAGTATGCAAAATTGCTTCCATTCATATGGAAGCAATTTTCCCTTCATAGGCGATCCAAAAAAACAATGATAACGAAATCGGGGAGTAAAGTTTGATGTTGCAGTTTCATAACTATCATTCCTATCCAAAATTCAAGTACATCACTGAATAACTAAAGAATTAAAGAATTATTTACGCTCTATAACAATGAGCATACACCGCTCGGAGTAAAAGGGAAGCGCCGTCTTTTGGAGGTTTCGAGATTTCTATTTATTACTTAATTTTGCTTAATTTTGGCAGTGGGCGGGACACGGGGAAGGCTCTTGAATGGCGACCACGTACCGATAAGCGCAGTGTCCGACGCCCACCGACTAGGTGGTCGGATGATCTGATCAAAATCGCAGGGAAGCGCTGGATGCCGGCCGCGTGCAAGTGTTCTTATTGGAAATCCTTGGGGGAGGCCTATGTCCAGCAGTGGACTTCATATGGCTGAGATGATGATGACTTAATTTTGACTCAGAGAAGTTACGACATTCGTTCTTATTTCAATTGATAGCTCTTGGATAACTTCTCGATTTATTATTATACTGGCATGAAAAAATACGTTAACTAGTTTTTATATTATTTTAACCTAGTGCTTGACCGCAATCCCACCTAATGGTACGCAGTGATGCAATCGTTGATGGTAAAGCGCGTTGGTTTATTAACAGCTTATTCACTCAGAAAAAACTGAGTGACAACAGTTGAGCGAGGTGATGCAATGTTCGGCAGATCGAGCTGCGCCGAGAGGAGCTCCGTCAGGTCCTGGTGGTGGACTGGCGGCAGAGGCTTATGCGCCCTACCCGCCGGCCTCGCTACCGTCGAGGCGATCCGGCCAGTACTAGACGACTGGCTCGGGAGGAGGCACGGCTCCCTGTCGTTTAGTGTGACGCAGGTACTGTCGGGGCACGGCTGCTTCGGCAAGTACCTGCGTCGCTTAGACAGGGAGCCGGACGCTCGGTGCCACCACTGCGTCCAATGCGGGGAAGACACGGCGCAACACACGCTCTCCGAGTGTGTAGCTTGGGAGGAGCACAAATGAAGTAGGAGGTGACCTGACGCTGCCGGCAGTAGTGCGGAGGATGGTCGGTAGCGCAGAGTCGTGGGACGCGGTGGTGTCTTTCTGCGAGGACGTGATGTCGCAAAAGGAAGACGGGAAGAACGGGAGAGGGAGATCAACTCCCTTGCCGGGCCGCAGAATACGCACCGGGCGCCGAAGAAGGGCGGATAACGCCCTCTTCTGCCCCCCATAAATGGGTCCAGGGGCGAGGGATATGGGGAAGTCCCCGCCACCTATTCGATGGACCCCGAGGCGGAGGCGCGCGCGAATGTCGGCGCGCGCCACTGAGGCGATGCACGGAGTAGTTTGACACCCCACTACCCCGTGCAGGAGACGAGGCCCGGACAGACCGGGCCAGCACGAGAGTGTGGGGCCTTGGAAGAATTTAGACTCCCGCGGCCCCGCGCGCGCTCGTGATAGAAGAGACACCGGGATGGTTTTAGTCAGTAAGAGTCTGACAAACCCCGTCGTCCACCCCAGGGCGGCGGAAATCCATTGAGGATTTCCACCCCGGGAAAAAAAAGAATAAAGGTGATGCAATGTTAAAACTCAACAACCCAACCAACGATGTTGCGCCAGAGGGAGATTGAACTGGAGACCCTCCATGAAAAACCTTCCGACATAACAACATTTGGCGCATCGTACCCGGCACACAAATGCTCAGATCCGTCCACCGTACGGCTTCACCAGACATTACCTGTTAAAATTTCAATTGACTAGCTAACATGCAAGAGATTTAACATCTAATGTAACACACAGACAGACAGAACGACAAAAAGTGGTTTAGCAATAGGGTTGCGGTTTTATCCTTTAGGTACCTACGGAGCGCTAAAAACAAAAGCTAATATTGAATGTAACTTTTCTCCGTCTAACAACTAAGGAATAATTACACCAATGAAACCAAATTTGAGCAGCAAATTTAAACCGCGTTTAAGAATTGTTAGCAAACTGTAGTGAAAGATTGACACGAAGCTCAGAAGGACGACTTTCTGAGTCGTAAGTTCAAACTTAAATTATTTCTCTCTCCTTTCCCTTATAGTAGTATTCCATCCAAAGGTTGTCTGTAAAATATCGCTCTTAGCAATAAGACCGTGCATTGTGTCACCCTTAGTAAATGTTTTGTATGTGTTTCTGTAATCTATATGGTGAACTTAATAAAAAGCATTTTTTTTATAATTTGTAAACCATCGCTTGATCGCAATCCCGCCTGATGGTAAGCAATGACCCAATCGATGATGGTAAAGCGCACTTGTAGAGCCTATTCACTCTATCCTTGAATTCTTTAGTGCTAACGACGTAAGGATGGAAACTCGCCGTACGATGGGTCGTCCGATGGTGGAACGGAGGTGGGGGAACTTAATCATGCAATTCCCTCGCACACTCACCAAAATGGATCATATAGAACACCGAAAGGCTTCACCGAAAATCTGGCTATTCTATTCTAAATGGTCATTTTACTTTGTGTAATTAATTTCATCATCACTACTCTCATAACGGTGAAGGTATTTTAGGAAACCAGAATGTCTTAGAATCAAATAATGTAATAATAAAAGATATGTAAAATTCAACTACCCGCACTGCGTTCGGATTACGGTTCGTTCCCTCTTATTGATCACAAGCAGTCACTGTCCTTTTCAGGGTTACTTGAAAATGGTCGCAGAAAACGATTACGCCGTCCACTTTTTATTTTCAAGGTCGTATTTTTGGGTGTTATGGTATTTCTTACCGTGCATTAGTGTTTAAAAACAAATACAATATTTGCTCTTTTATACCTTCTGCCTTACGAAGGAGTATCGTTTTACCCCGGTTTTGGAGGTCAGATAGTCGGGTCATTGTATCCATCTCCATCTGGGTAGACTGGATGCAGAATCCAAATTCGTTGGAAAATGGCTAGGCAAATAATGTTAAAGCTAATTATGATATTTTTTTCTTTTTTTTTTTTAATCTTGCCCAACCGTTGAAGATTTTCCTGTATCGTGGGTTCGATTACAAACATATAAACTCACATACACAAACAGCCAGACCCAAAACAACTACTTGAAGGTCATAAAAATATGTGTTTCGTGCGGGAATCGAACTCGAGATACGCAGCGTAGTAGTCAATAGATTAACCACAGCGCTAACCGTGCAGTCAAATACTGTCACTTACAAATTTTAAAATCGGTTTAATTTTCTGATCGCGTTTAGACTTGTTTTAAACAATGAATTTCATCCTTCAGCACAGTTACATAAGATTCAATACATAAGATTCGATGGAATTGCATGATTTAATTCCCCCATCTCCGTTCCACCAGCGGACGACCCGTCGTACGGCTGGTTTCTACCCTTACGTTGTTAACACCTCTACGATCCGGACGAAGCATTTCGCCTCCTCCTTTATACCGCGTACATCGAGGGACTGGAATAATTTGCCAGCGGCGGTGTTTCCGTCGGACTACAATTTGAGTGTCTTCAAGGCTAGAGTGAATAGGCTCTTAATAAACTAGTGCGCTTTACCATCAACGATTGCGTCACTGCTTACCATCAGGCAGGATTGCGGTCAAGCGCTAGTTTATAATATATTAAAAAAAAAAAAAACATTTTAATGTAATAAGGAATCGTATGACAAGTCGGTCGCGATATCGATCTTTGGTCTTGTCGGTACTTATTCCGATAACGTATTGTTCTGGCAACTTAAACGGCATACCACATTGGGATAACGATGCTGTTTAAACGTTTATAGTAATAATAATAATTTGCAATTTATTTCACACAGAACGCTTTCACGCCTAAACTACTGAACGGATTTGTATGAAATTCGGTACACAGATGGTTTATAATAGAGTATTTGACTAAAAAAAACCAATCAGTCAGTTTTACAAAAAATACTAGACAGGTATTTTTTTTCTTTTTTCATATAAACAAAAAGTGAAGACGACACAGTGCGTTGAAAACTCGTGTGACGTCACTGCATGCTACACTTTTTAGCGGCCAGTGACGACACCAGCCACCACACCTGATCTTTGATGCCTTTTATATTTGTCAATTTTTATTGATTTGATAATACAAAATATACGTATGTAATATTTTTCTATAATCTGAATGACGGACTAAATAGAACCATTTTTTTTTTCACCCAGGAAACATCCCTATTAGGAATAACACATAAGATACTTTTATTGCGATATTCTCACGGGTTCAAAACTTACGCGGGTGACCTATAATTGAAAAGGACATATTCAAATTTTCTTAATTTTAGACTGAAAGCATCAGTGTCTGTACATACATACATAATCAGTCTAAATAGTCCCTCCTATTGGGACAAAGGCCTCCTCTCGATGAGAGGGAGTGGGCCGTAATCTACTGTACTATCTGGCCCAATGCGGGTTGGTAGACGTCACATGTCTTCGAAGTTTTTTTTTAACTCTAGGACATACCGGTTTCGTCACTGTAGCGGTATCTATAACCACCGCATGCGAACATCGTGTGATATTGACGTCACACGAATTTTGTATCCCGCATGCAGAGTTTCCCGTGAAAAAAAAGAAAAAGAAAGAATACGCTGTATGCTAATTCACAACTTCTCAACATCAACAGCCGGACAAGTGCCCGCCAGACATAACACCCGTCTGGTCGAAGGATCCTCCCTTATCTATGGAGGATGAGTGAACTTTACTCCCTGTTCCTCATGACTCCACACTCACGATGTTTTCCTTCACCGTTTTGAGAGCAGTTGTGATGAAATAATTTACACAAAGTAAAGTGCCTGATGGGGTTCGAACCTACGGCCTACAACTTGTAAGTCGCAGCCTTTACCACTAGGCTACCACTGCTCTCAGTGTCTGCACTACATAAAAAATATCTGTGTCTCAGACATCAGCGCCTTTATGTTATTGATACTACATAAAAATATCTGTGTCTCAGACATCAGCGCCTTTATGTTATTGATACTACATAAAAATATCTATGTCTCGGACATCAGCGCCTTTATGTTATTGATACTACATAAAAATATCTGTGTCTCAGATATCAGCGCCTTTATGTTATTGATACTACATAAAAATATCTGTGTCTCAGACAGCAGCGCCTTTCTGTTATTGATACTACATAAAAATAACTGTGTCTCAGACATCAGCGCCTTTCTGTTATTGATACTACATAAAAATATCTGTGTCTCAGACATCAGCGCCTTTCTGTTATTGATACTACATAAAAATATCTGTGTCTCAGACATCAGCGCCTTTCTGTTATTGATACTACTTATAAATATCTGTGCCTCAGACATCAGCGCCTTTATGTTATTGATAGGAACTATATAAAAATATCTGTGTCTCAGACATCAGCGCCTTTCTGTTATTGATACTACATAAAAATATCTATGCCTCAGACATCAACGCCTTTTTGCTATTGATGATTCATTATATTGTGAGCTTAATCAGAAATATTAATCATCATCGTCAAACTTTTAACGTCCCACTGCTGGGCACAGGTCTCCTCTCATACAGAGAAGGATTAAGCGTAATCACCACGCTTTCTCAATGCGGGTTGGCGATTTTAGACTTATAAAGTCCAGGTTTCCTCGAGATGTTTTCCTTCACCTCCAGTCTTTGATGTACAAGATATACTTAGAAAGTACATATAACTTTAAAAAAGTTACATTGGTACTTGCCTGACCTTGCATCGAACCCGAACACTCATACTTGAGAGTCTGATATTTTACCACTAGGCCACCACGAGCTGCGAAATATTAATATAATAATTCATTTAATGACTTTCAGGGCTGCACCTGCAAACTGACTTTACAGCTCCTGAAAGTTCACATTTATTGTAACCTAGGTGATGCGAGAGACTTTGTCCTGTCCAATATTTAAATTGCTAAAGAAAATTTACTTTCAATTTTGCTAATTTATTTTAATAAATCTTAAATGTGTACTTTTCTTTAATTAGTAACTGGAGCTTGACCACAATCACGCCTGATGGTAAGCAGTGATGCTATCGTTGATGGTAAAGCGGGCTAGTTTATTAAGAGCCTATTCACTCTAGCCTTGAAGACACTCAAATTGTAGTCCGACAGAAACATCGCCGCTGGCAAATTGTTCCACTCCCTCGGTGCATGCGAATAATAATAAGATAATAATCTTTATTAAAAAAAAAACTTACAACATTGTAAAATCAAAGCTACAAAAATATTGTTATACAAATACATACATATCTTATTGCCTAAATAACAGCTAGGTATTATGTGTGACTAACAATATACATAAGGTCATACATAACGTATCTATTATTATACAATTAAGCATGTATTCGATCCGTTTATACATATTTCAGACTTATACCAACGTTAAAAAAAAACAATATACCGAATTGGTAAAGCCAACAGCATTTCACTGCTATTATACATATAGCACGAAAAGTAGTAAGAAAAAGCCACTGTTACACACTCCGAGAAAAACATTCAATAAATATTATCGAGATGATTTTTCATTGTTACGCAGAATTGACTTCAAAACCAAACCTATACTCAATCATAAGAAACAAAAGAAAAAAAAATAACATAAGCCCCGAATACACTATCTAAAACGCGCTCAGCCGCTCATGTAACAGAAAAATGTCATTTGTAACGTTAGTTGAATACGTCCCACACAAAATCGTGTTCAATGGACGCTCGACATATCACCTGAACGAAAGCAAGATTGATGAGAAGCGCGCGACCGATAACCGCTGACGTGGCCACACCTTTATAACTGAAGGTGTTCGCAGTTCCAACGCTGTATAGATGTAGAGGGTGTGTGTTTTTGAAAATTATTTGAGACAGTCTCAGTCTGGGTTATGCTGCAAAAATTTCCAAAATATTGAGAAACTTCCATTTTTATAAATTCAGCCATTCATTAAAATTGATGTCTCACAAGAGAAACAAGCGTTTCATGTTACCACACTTACTAAATTTTCCCAGCACTTACTAAATTGCGCGCGTCAATGTCTAAGATTAGCAGAAGAATTAATTAAAACTTTCTTGGAATGCAGTACATTTAAAAAAAAATATATCGTTGCCCCACACTAGAAATAACTCCTGTATCGTGGGTGCCAGCTATATATAATAATTGATTATTTATTTATTTTTTAATAGTTATAAACTAGTACTTGACCGCAATCCCGCCTGATGGTAAGCAGTGATGCAATCGTTGATGGTAAAGCGCACTAGCTTATTAAGCCTATTCACTCAAAAAAACTGAGTGAATAGGAAGGAAGACGGCAGTTGAGCGAGGTGATGCAATGTTTAACCCAACAACACGACCAATGATGCTGCGCCAGAGGATGATCTGGAGACCCTCCACGACCAGACTCCCGACACAACAACATTAGGTACATCGTACCCGGCACACATCGCATCACAACTGCTCAGACCCGTCCACCGTACATAATACATAACTACATAATAATTGATTAAAAGTGAAACAATTTTATTTTATTTACATATACTTTTAATTAATGCAGTCTATATATAATGTTCCCACTCTAGGGAGACAGGCCTCCTCTCGGTGAGAGGGACTGGTCCATAATCTAAAACGCTAGCCCAGTACGTATTGGTAGATGTTACATGTCTCCGAAGATTTTGTCTCTAAGACATGCCAGTTTTCTGACAATGTTTTACTTCACCGTTTTTAAGAGCATCATTATCATCATCATTTCAGCCGAAAGACGTCCACTGCTATACATAGGGCTACTCCAAGGTTCTCCACGACGACTGGTCCTGCGCCTCCCGCATCCAGCGGTTTCCCGCCACCTTCACCAGGTCATCGGTCCACTTTGTTGGGGGCCTACCCACGCTGCGTCTTCTGGTGCGTGGTTACCACTCAAGAACCCGTCGACCTCATCGGGCATCGGTCCCATGGGCAATGTGCCCGGCCCACTGCCACTTAAGTGTTGCAATTCTGCGAGCTATGTCGGTTACTCTCATTCTTCAGCGGAGCTCCTCATTCCCGATTTGATAGCGCAGTAGTGATGATGAAAATAATGTACATAAAGTAAAGCGCCTGATGGGGTTCAAACCTATGACCTATAGCTTACAAGTAGCGGCGGATACCACTTGACTACTGCTGCTCTTTTCATTATCATTATCAGTTTAAAAAATTTCATATTATCAATTTTTAAACATAACTTTGCTGGACTTTAATTCTACACGGCACAAACATTAATTGTCTATCCTACAGAGAGATTTCGCACCTATTAGTGTTCGAGTTTATGAGAATAGATTCTAGAAAAGCACGTCCAATACAAAGGAAAGTCATCACTAGAAAAAAAAAATAAAAGTAAGGTAGAAAGTTCCACAGAACTTGCTCCCATAGCCACCCTAGACAGAGGCTTCAGACAACTTCATCTAGTGTCATTAGGGCGATATTCTAGATAGTGTAGTCAAGAATAGGTCGTTAGCGAGCCCATTTATAATGGAGTTTGTCGAGGAGCTTCAGCAAAAAATTCTTGCCTTAGTAGTTATAGGTTATCGAACGCGACAGGATTGTGGAGACATTTAGTAGTTAGTGTTCATTATAAATATTGGGATAATTGCCAAACTACGTCAATACATGTCGTATGGGCCAGCGCCCGGTGATTTCTACAAGCTGGTATTTAAAAATATTTTTCTTCACCGTTTGGCTCTCAAAATGGAGAAGAAAAACACTCTTTTATTTTTATAACAGCCTGTAGCGGTACCTAAAAATGTGACAAAAACAAAATCGATGCGTCATACTGGCAACACACGAAATCTACATCTCGCAAGCAGAGTTCACCGTGCAACTAGCAGACATACAACTTCTCAACTTCCACAGTTGGGCAAGTGCCCGCTAGATTAAACACCTGTCTGGTCGGATTATTCTGGCCGGGTTACACTGTTCCTATTGTAACCCGGCCGGTTTTGGAGAACCTCAGCCCGTGCTGCAGTAAATTTAATTATGAAATAGCTGGTAAGCTAAGAGCTTAAATGAAACAATAAATGGATACAATTACAATTTTATTTTTAAGTACCCTGTGTCATTAGTAACACTATATGACAAAACAAATCTCCTAACTTAACTAGTCGATTCCCTAACTCACCACGTCTCGGGTCCGAAGTGGGGCAGGGAATCCACATGAGACAATTAACAAGCTCAGGGTCGCTTGAAGGATTCGTGAGGTGAACCGTTGTGACCACAGCTCACCAGCACCTACATAAGTTATCTTAGGTTGTGCACAATATTGAAATTAATAAAACTTGGTTAAGTATAGCCTATTTAGACGCAACCTATTCTAAACTCACTCTCTCTCACTAGATACATCCAACAATTACTAAGTACATGGAGACTAACGTTTCTGATTAGTTTTCCTGACTAACGCTTCTGATTTACGGTACAAAGACCGTTGGCTTCACTAACTGACGAGTGTCAGTTAGTACACGTTGAACGCGGCCTGCGGGAATAGGTATTTCAGGAACACCCGCAACAAAGAAATTATGACAGCTTATACCTGTCTAGTCGTCGTCGAAAGAAAATTGGATGGTTCGTACCACCAGGGTTCAGCACACTTCTACTCTAACAAGCCCGATCCGATCGGAATCAAGGCCGCCTTTTTTTTTCGGGGTGGAAATCCTCATAGGATGTCCTACGCCCTATGGCGGGCGACGGGGTCTGTCAGACTTTTACTGACTAAAACCACCCCGGTGTCTCTTCTATCACGAGCGCGCGTGGAGCCGCGGGAGTCTAAATTCTTCCACGGCCCCACACTCTCGTGCTGGCCCGGTCTGTCCGGGCCTCGTCTCCTGCACGAGGTAGTGGAGTGTTAAACTACCCCGTGCATCGCCTCAGAGGCGCGCGCCAACACTCGCGCACGCCGCTGCTTCGGGTTCCATCGAGTAGGGGGCGGGGACTTCCCCATGTCCCTCGCCCCTTTATCCATTCATGGGGGCCGGAAGAGGGCGTTATCTGCCCTTCTTCGGCGCCCGGTGCATCTTCTGCAGCCCGGGAAGGGAGTTGAGATCTCCCTCTTCCGTTCCGCAGCTTTCTTCTGCGACATCACGTCCTCGCAGAAGGACACCACCGCGTCCCACGACACTGCGCTACCGACCGTCCTCCGCACTACTGCCGGCAGCGTCAGGTCGCCTCCTACTTCATTTATGCTACACACTCCCAAGCTACACACTCGAAGAGCATGTGCCGCTCCCCGCATTGGACGCAGTGGTGGCACCGAGCGTCCGGCTCCCTGCCTAAGCGACGCAGGTACTTGTCGAAGCAGCCGTGCCCCGACAGTACCTGCGTCACCCTGAACGACAGGAAGCCATGCCTTCTCCCGAGCCAGTCGTCGAGTACTGGCCGAATCGCCTCGACGGTAGCGGCGGTAGGGCGCATAAGCCTCTGCCGCCAGTCCTCTAACCCCAGGACCTGACGGAGCTCCTCTCGGCGCAGCTCGATCTGCCGCTGCGCCGGACTGGAGCCCCGTGTCCGCTCTTTATTTAATTTATTTATTTATTTAAACTTTCGCACAAAGAAAATGTACAGAGGCGGACTTAATGCCTTAGGCATTCTCTATCAGTCAACCTCGGGTGGTGAAGAGACTAGATGGCAGGTGCTTTAGTTACGGTACAATGAACAGGAAAAGAAAAACTCATAACACTATCTAAAGAAATACTTAAATAAGCTATATACATACACAAACTATTACTATATATATACTTATAATATATACAAAAATAAAACTTGTAAGAGAGGTGTTGAGATGACCCTACCCTAACTATTCGCAAAATAACTCTGCAATTTCCGCTTAAATGCAAACCGACTAGTCGCCATCCTGATATCAAGAGGAAGCGCATTCCACAAAAGAATTGACTGAATATGAAATGAAGAGTGAACAAAGTCAGAGGTATGGGAAGGACAGAGTAAGAGAAGATTATTAGAAGAACGCAGATTCTTGCTGTGTGAAGAACACAAATATTGGAAGTGATTCGTAAGATAAGAAGGAGGAGTGGGCGAATTAAGAAGGGAGAAAAGCGTGGTTAAGGCTCGCAAATTTCTTCTTTGGCGAATGGGCATCCATTTCAGTTCAGACCTGTAGCTGGATACATGGTCATATTTCCTCAGATTGAATATAAACCGCTCTTCCTCGCGCCATCGGTACAATGACGCGAGTACTTTCGCCTCTAGGTCCCAGGGCGGGGATCCGGCCACGACGCAAGCCGCCTCGTAGGAAATCGTGCGATACCCGCGGACGACCCTGACGGCTATCACCCTCTGCGGTTTGCGCAGAATGGCGAGTGTTCCGGTCGTCAGGTTCATCGCCCACACAGGGGCCTCATACAGGGCCTCATAGGGGGCTCATACCGCACGATTCCCACGTACAACCGCCTACGCGGGCGCTCGGGCTCCCCAAGTTGGGAAGCAACGTTGATAGCGCGCCTGCTGCACCCATCAGCTTGGGCGCCAGCCGCCGGAATTGGGGTCCGAATTCCCATCAGCTGTCGAGCACCAATCCCAGGTACTTCATGGTGGACCCGACAGCTATCCGGGCCCCACTGAATCAAGGCCACCTGAGGCAAGTCAGGATGCGACGCCTCCACACGGGTTCCTGCCCTAGGCCCGCCAAAAAGAGCCAAATCTAGAACAACATTTGACCTAAGTCAGCACCATAGAACAAGAAAATCACGGGGAGAAATATTCTGGGTACAGAAATGAATACTCACAGAAATATCAGCCAAATTGCTAGACGTTTAACCCCATAGGGTTTATGGCGCAATCAAGCCAACCTCGCATACCAGCACCGCCAGCAGACCAGCCACCACCGAGCAAGTCATCAATACGTTTCTTCTAGAAGCTTCCTCTAGCCAAACGTACGACCCACCTCCTAATTGATTTTTTTCTTGAACCATAGACAAATGCGTTCCACGAATTGTATTTTAAATTTAAGACTCTTGAGTTGGTTTTTATTTTTAATGCTAATTTTACCTATTTCCATTCCATTTTATTTTATTTAATTAAATCGTTACTTATTTAAATTGCGTTATTTTATTATTGACCGAATTATCGCGAAACGCCATCTCTCGGCTCGATGGCTCAACTCGTGTCGTGTCATCCAGATACGAGAGATGTCGCCCGCTGTCACATTTTTGCTACGTGACAACAGGTTATTATGTTCACTCATCTTCCATGTAAAAGGAAAGATCGTCCGACCAGACAAGTGTTGGGTCTTACGGGCTAGTTGGACGGCAAACTCTGCTTGCTATGCAGGATCTAAATTCAGTATGACGCGTTGATCATGTAAATATGACGTTTGTAAATAGCGCTATAGTCCTAAAAACAGACACCTCGTTCGACCCCGCGCAGTGCAAATATTTTGTACTAGTTTTCCGCACGCGGCTTTGCCCGCGTGGATTTCGGTTATATCGCGCTTTTTAGATTTCCCTCAGGAATATCATTTTTTCTGGGATAAATAATACCCTGTTATTTAATCCGGACTTCTAACTTTACGTCTGCAAAATTTCAAAGTAATTGGTTGAGTACCTAGTTACGGCGTGAAAGCGGAAGAAACAAACAAACTCACTTTCCCATTAAATATGACGTTTGTAAATAGCGCTACAGTCCTAAAAACAGACACCTCGTTCGATCCCGCGCAGTGCAAATTATAAATATTTGTAAGGATGCATGAATATGAATATTTGCACTGGTCTGGTCCTGCCTCGGAAAGCACGATAAGCCGTTGGTCCCGATTGCCATAAGAACATCTAATGGCAGTCATTACGGTTGTTGGAGCCCTCAAAAGTCCAACAATTGGTCTAACTGCAATTTAATATCGGCTTCCGATTGTAGAGGTAGACAGCAGTGTTGCTTCACGTATAATATCGAAGTTTATTCAAAATCAGCGGATAGGCTGGTAAAGCGGACCCCAGACTCCAAAGCTGAAAAAGCTTCGGATGCGACTGGGATTAACGCTAAAATGATGATGAGTTCATCAAAGATTGAACTATTCGCAATCTAAAACACAGTTTGGAAAAATATAATGATAGTGTTAAGCAGTTGGCCCATTTCGAACATCATAAACGTCCTTTATAGTTATGAGGAACAGTTTATAATGTTGCTGGCTAGTTACACGACGCTAGGCGCGTCGTATCAGGAATGAGGAGATTCGGAGAAGAACGAGAGTAACCGACATAGCCCGAAGAATTGCAACACTTAAGTGGCAGTGGGCCGGGCACATTACCCGTAGGACCGATATCCAATGGGGCCGACGGGTTCTCGAGTGGTGACCACGCACCGGATGACGCAGCGTGGGTAGGGCGCTGACAGGCGGACCGACGACCTGGTGAAGGTCGCGGGCAGCCGCTGGATGCGGGAGGCGCAGGATCGGTCGTCGTGGATAACCTTGGGGGAGGCCTATGTCCAGTAATAGACGTCTTTCTTATGCGTCATCATCATTATCATCATTTCGGCTGAAATGATGATAATGATGTTGACGCGTTGATCACATATGACGTTTGTAAATATCGCTACAGTCCTAACAACTCAATTCTTATAATATACTGCACTCATCATCATCTCAGCGTTAATCCCAGTCGCATTCGCAGCTTTTTCAGTTTTGGAGTCTGGGGTCCGCTTTACCAGTCTAACTGCTGATTTTGGCTAAACTTCGACATTTTCCGTGAAGCGACTGCCGTCTGACCTCCACAACCCGAAGGCGATATCAAAGCATTGCAGTTAGACCAATTGTTTGACTTTTGAGGGCTCCAACAACCCATAACGACTGCCACTAGATGTTCGTATGGCAACCGGGACCAACGGCTTAACGTGCTTTCCGAGGCACGATCAGACCAGTGCAAATATTCATATTCATGCATACAAATATTTGCATTGTGCGAGGATCGAACACGCGCAACGGCGGCGTTTGCTACCGCTACGCCACAGAGGCTGTCAGTAATATATTGACCTAATTTTGAGATCGATATATTTTTTTAAGTATGACACCTTTCTTACAAATGTATCCGGTAACATTGCCACAGTGAAATACACTTTATTACTTTAAAGCATAGAGTATTCTCTAACTGCATGTGATAAGTTGGAAACCCAGTAGACTGGAACGGCAAGTGGATTCACACGGAACAGTCATTAATTTTTATGCGGACTTTTTCTTGATCGTAAAAATGATTGTAATGGTGCAAAGTTTTTTCGATATCCTAACCACGAATGACTTTGAGAGTAACTTAAATATGATAGATACGGGTATGAGCATTGATATAATATTAAACAGATATGATATGTTCTAACAAATTAACCAAAATAAATGTGCCGCTCGGAGCAGCAGCACACACATGCATTTTTTATTCTGCGTACATTTCACACGTTGGCACAGTGTGAGTGAGATGGGGCGCTATCTAAAGCACAGAGAAGAAAAATATGGCTAGTGTTTGTCGTTTGCGCTTAAATAGAATCGACGAAAACTACAGCGACTTGCTGGACTTACCTCCTTTTGTACGCTTCATTTTCAGTGCGCTAATGACGTATCTACCTTAGTTTAATATTATATCAATGGGTATGAGCATAAAATATAACAGGTACTTAGAAATAGTCCATTGAGTAACAATTGAGATGCAATGGTACTTTTTTTAGTAATCTACCTTCTTTTAAAACTAAATAATAATAATTTACTTTTTTAGCACAAAGAAAGACAAACTTAATTACTGGTCTCTAGTCTTCTAAGCTGGATTTTACATACTGAAGATATCTAGATTATCTTAGACTTGGTGAGGTCATAACCTCCGTAGCTATCTGACGGGAATTTACTCTAGTCTGCACTTTTGCGTCCGTGCTCCAGGAATATAACGATGTTCTGTGTCTCATATAACGTGGCATAAGACTGGCTTTATGTTAGTGTGGGAGTCAAAGTGTTTGAACGCAAAGGTATCTGGTTTGCTTCTGCTATTTATTTCGAAGAAGAAACGCTTTTGCCTGCGGCTTTGCTCGCGTTAAATTCTTGGTAACATAGTTCCCTTTTCACAGAAGAGAACTCGGAACGGAATATTATTTTAGTATACTGCTGTTAATGGCGTTATAGAGGAGTTGGAAGCCAAATTAAAAAAAAAATATGCCCGTTTTTTTTACGATAATTATGATATTTTGACAGCCTCCGTGGCGTAGCGGTAGCGGACGCGGCCGCTGCGCAAGGTGGCGCGGGTTCGATCCCCGCACAGTGCAAGTATTTGTATGCATGAATATGAATATTTGTACTGGTCTGGTCGTGCCTCGGAAAGCACGTTAAGCCGTTGGTCCCGGTTGCCCTACGAACATCTAGTGGCAGTCGTTACGAGTTGTTGGAGCCCTCAAAAGTCCTACAATTGGTCTAACTGCAGTGCTTCGATGTCGCCTTCGGGTTGTGGAGGTCAGACGGCAGTCACTTCATGGAAAATGTCGAAGTTTAGCCATATCAGCAGTTGGACTGGTAAAGCGAACACGAGACTCCAAAGCTGAAAAGGCTTCGGATGCGACTGGGATTAACACTGGGATGATGATGATGAATTATGATAATTTTACCTTTCTATCTTGAAAATTGCGGAATGCTTCATACAAATTTCCATCCTCCATGGGAAGTGGCGAAACAAAAAGAGTCAAAAAGTAACCTATGTCAGTCTCCATCCCATATAATATCGCCACATAAACAATCACGTTAATTCATCGCTTCGTTTTGCCGTGAAAGATGGACGAACAAACAGACATGCACACTTTTCCATTTATATTATTATTTTACTTATAATAACATCCATAATGTTATTATAAGTTAATAGAATATGGTACTATACAAACGTCCAAACAACAGCGATATCCACATATACACAAAAATACAAAGACAATGGTCTCGATACCCTTCTTCACGAACTAAATTAAATTTAAGTTCAAGGCATCT
Organism: Sesamia nonagrioides; assembly: GCA_017933935.1. Classification (NCBI taxonomy): domain Eukaryota; kingdom Metazoa; phylum Arthropoda; class Insecta; order Lepidoptera; family Noctuidae; genus Sesamia; species Sesamia nonagrioides. Next base: position 700,219 of record JADWQK010002062.1, on the reverse strand, counting down.
TTTTCTTTCTATTATATAATTAAGAAAAGGACAGAAGATAAAATTTTAGTTTAGACCTGTCAAATTAGTCCACTCCTGACGTAAATCGGCGTATTTTTAGTCGCCATGTTTATAATCGCGTCAAACCGTCTATGGAGTATCTTAATTTGACAGGATTAAACTAATATGTTATTTTCTATCCTTTTCTTAATGAAATAGAGAGAAATAATGCACTGAACTTAAAATTAGCTTAGTTTGTGAACAAGAGAATAGGCCAATATTGATAAAGTTAAAGTCTTCCAGAATAGATACACGTAGACATTATAGGTTAGTACCTATAATGTCTACGATACTACAAAAAAAATTCAATATTATTCACATAATTTTAATCGTGTCAACTAATATTTTTTTTTTTGACAAAACCCGCAACACTGTTCCCAACCCACTGCAACTCCTGAAAGCCAGAATCAACAGTGGAGACCGCCAGAAAAACGCCGAGCAATGAAGCTCGACGAGTCCCGGAGAAACGATTCAACTGTCTTGGGTTCCGCAACGAAATTAATCAGAAAAGAATACCGGAGGAGTAAGAAAAAATATATTTTTTCCACTACTAATATATTTCTAATATATAACTAATATATTTCTGAATATTTCAATGGATATGGCAAACCACACCTTTTTTTCCGGTTAGAAAATCCTCGTGGATGTTCGCCGCCCTAGGGCGGGCGACGGGGTCTGTCAGGCTCTTACTGACTAAAAACCACCCGGGTGGTCCGTCTCACACCTACATAGGGGGCTGCGAGAACTAATACTGCTTCCGCAACCCCCGATTGGTGCTGGCCCACGTGGCCTCGTGGCCACCGTGGGTCTCCTCGGGTCTGGGGGGGGGTTGGGGAGTGAGGTGTAGGACTTCTCCCGTGACGTCTAAGAGTGGCGCTCATGGAACACACCGAGTCTATCGCCCCCGGACCCATTTAGGGGGGCTGGAAGAAGGCGTTGTCCGCCCTCCGGCGAGGCCCGGTACGCCTGCTGCGGGGCGGGTGAGAGGACGAGATTTCCCTCTCCCTTTCCGCAGCCTCCTTCTGCGAGACAACTGTTTCACAGAAGGAAACCATCGCAATGACAAACCACCCCCCAACCCAACCTCCAGGGCAAAAAAGCCCTGGGGGAGGCCTTTATACAGCAGTGGACCTCTATAGGCTGAGAAGATGAAGAAGGCAAATGGATCCAAATGTATGAAAAAAGGAATATCTCACAATGGGTCTGTCCACCGCAGTTAAGTTTATGTCATAATTCTTTAGTAATAGAGCTCATTATGTCAGACTAGTTCTGTGTAGGCTCAGAGTCTCAAAAAGGCGATGGAAAGAGCTATGCTCAGAGTTTCTCTGCGCGATCAAATCAGAAATGAGGAGATCCGCAGAAGAACCAAAGTCACCGACATAGCTTTTAGAGTCTCTAAAATTAAGTGGCAGTGGGCAGGGCACATTCCTAGTAGAATCGATGGCCGATGGGGTAGTAAGGTTCTAGAGTGGCGTATCAGAAGACGCAGCGTAAGGAGGCCCCCAACAAGGTGGACCGATGACGTGGTGAAGGTCATGCAGCACAACACCGGTCATCGTGGAAAACCTTGGGGGTTGTCTTGGTTAAGCAGTGGAATTCTATAGGCTGAAGAAGAAAAAGAATTTCTGTGTAACAGCTTAGCTGTGATCCAGCTGGGCAGTGTCGGGGAGATTAAAGACGCCCCAGGCTTTTGAGTTTAGCCCTTAGCTAGGCTAAACATTATTGTATATAAAACAACGTCACATCGTTGGGTAAAAGGCTTAAGACATATGATAAAGTCTTGAGTGTCTAGCGGTGTCTACAATACGCGTCATACTCGACATATCATGGGAGGAATTTGCCAATATTGTCATGAATACAAAATACATAGTAGCAGTGTTATACGTGGAACGGTAGGTATCGCGTTTGATATGAGATAAAAGGAATTGAGATAACCATAAAGATTTTGCAATAACTTATTCTGCCAGTAAAATAGGTAAACAATTTCAATAATCTCGTTCCTCATATTATACCAGCACACTAATCGCGTAGCACACTCATCATCATCATCATCTCAGCGTATAATCCCGGTCGCATTTGCGTTGGAGCCCGGGGTCCGCTTTCCTAGTAATACGCCTTCATTTCGCACGATCTCTGGCATCCCGTGGTGTGAGATTGTTGGCACGCATGTCATCTCTTACAACGTCAAGCCAGCACTTCTTTGGTCTACCTCGCTTGTTCCGGCCCGGCAGAGGCGCGATGGCAAGACATTTATTACCCACGTAACCTGCCGGTTTACGTAAGACGTGACCGTACCAGCGCAGGCAACTCCCTTGCAGTTTGTCTGCTATGTCACGGACACGGAGACTGCCACGGATGCGGAAGTTTCTAATGCGGTCTTTCCGCGTAACTCCACACATCCACCGCAGCATATTCATGTCCGTGACACGCAGCTCCTGCTTGTGTCGCTCAAGCACAGGCCACGCCTCACTGCCATACAAAAGGATAGGTCTTCTAATGATGGTCTTATAGACCTGTCCCTTAAGCTTAACTCATCATCTCAGCGTTAATCCCAGTCGCATCCGAAGCGTTTCATCTTTAGTGTCTGGGGTCCGCTTTACCAGTCTAACTGCTTATTTAGATTAACTTCGATATTTTTCGTGAAGCGACTGCCGTCTGACCTCCACAACCCAAAGGCGACATCACAGCATTGCAGCTAGACCAATTGTTGGACTTTTGAGGGCTCCAACAACCTGTAACGACTGCCATTAGATGTTCGTATGGCAACCGTGACCAACGGCTTAACGTGCTTTCCGAGGCGACGAACAGTGCAAATATTCATATCCATGCATACAAATATTTGCACTGTGGCGGGGTCGAACCCGCGCCTACTTGCGCAGCGGCCTCGTTCGCTACAGCTACGCCACGGAGGTTGTGTAATTGTGAACCACATTATTACCCTCAATTTGGATCATTTTAAAGCATATTGCTAATCCATTGCTCCAAATGTCCAAATAATGTGTTTGCTCAACAACGTAAACCACATAAAGAATGTTGTTGAACTGTTGAAATGAAACCCATTGCTACTGATAGTGTGTTACGTAATTACCATGCTGGGGTCAGTTTCCAGTCTAACCGGATTCAGCTGAATACCAATATTTTATTTGACTGTCTTTCTCTACTTAATTACTGACTTTTACGGTACATCTTGTTAAGATTAGTTGTCAGAGTATAGGTCTTCTGACTACTGCCAGGGCTGCGAGTTGTTCGAGAGAGGTATTATGGCCAATACTACACAGGCAAGTGGGGCAACTTGGGTAAGTTTTAGTCAGCAAAAGTCTGATACGCATCTCCGCTCCGCCTAGAGCGGGAGAAGTCATTTGATAACCGATAACCGAGAGGTCTCGGTATGCAAAGATGGTCATCCATCTATTTTTTAGCCACGGACTCCTCAATATATGTATGTAATAGTTCTAAGGTATACAATATAACGATACAACTATTACGTTGCATAGTATTCATATATCATTTAATAGTTTCCACAGTACCATATATATTTATAAATATTTTTTTATAAATGTGTGTTCCACACTAGGAATGACTCCTGTATCGTGGGTGCATTTACAAACATTTTAACTGTATGTGTATACAGACAGCCAGATCCGGAACAGCTACTTGTAGGTCATAAAATTACTAATTGTTCAAACCCGCGACACGCAGTCGATGGCTGAGCCACTAGACCAACCGCGTTGTCTTTATAATAATAATACACTTTGAATTCATTTATTTCTAAAGATTACAAATCACTTTACAGAAATAAATCTATACTAATATATAAAGCTAAATAGTTTGTATGTTTGTTTGTTTGTTTGTTCGCGCTAATCTCGGGAACTACTGGTTCAATTTGAAAAAATATTTTTACGTTGAATAGCCCATTAATCCGGGAAGGCTTTAGGCTATATAACATCACGCTACGGCCAATAGGAGCGGAGCATAACTAACTCCACGCGAACGAAGTCGCTGGCGGCTGCTAGTATAATATAAAATTTTACGTAATCATCATAATAACAATACTAATGAATTTTAAAATAATCTTTTTTCCCGCGAATTAATTCCAACTTCCCCGAAATTTGGTAATTTTTAAAAAAGTGACAACACTATTTTGACGGTACCCTATGCGATTGGAACACGCGTCACGTGCCTTGCCCCCCGTCGCCCGCGGAAGGATGTCCTACCGCACATGTATTAAGTTACCTCTTTTTGCAAAATAATATTTATTTTTTTAGGGGGATTTTTTTTTAAACTTTAGTCCGGCTTTGTAACATAAGTAGAATCAGTTATCGATTCCTAACAATACCTTCACAGATCGGACAGGGTTTTCTTTACATATTATATATGCATATAGAGAATTACAGTTACATATTTATTAAATAGCTTTAAAGTATATTTATGTAAATGGAGTCGTGGTGGCCTAGTGGTTAAAACATCAGCCTCTCAAGTATGAGTGTGCATGTTCGATACCAGGTCAGGCGAGTACCAATGTAACTTTTCAGTTATATGTACTTTCTAAGTATATCTTGGACACCAATGGCTGAAGGTGAAGGAAAACATCTTGAGGAAACCTGGACTTTATAAGTCTGAAATCGCCAACCCACATTGAGCAAGCATGGTGACTACGCTCAGTCCTTTTCTGCATGAGAGGAGACCTGTGCCCAGCAGTGGGACGATAAAAAGCTTGATGATGGTGATATTTATGTTGCTGTACAACATAATAATTGTACCGTTATATAAACTTTCATGGGGTCTCACACACGTAGAGAATTATACACATTCTTTGATAGTATAAATAAAATAAATGATTGTTTTAAAATTACAACAAAAATCACAAACCATTTAAACGGTTTATTAAAGAAATAAATGTTTTATATATATTTTCTTTCCTTTTTCTTAAACATTGCAGTCAAACTGATATTACTGTACTATGTCTATGCTAAGACTATGTCCGACCGACCTTTTAATTGGCGCGCTTAAGTGTTCGACGGGGAGAAACGCAAGGCGCCCTCTCCAAGCGTCTCTCACGCTTGGAGAGGGCGCCTTGCGTTTCTCCCCGCACCTCACCCCCTCAAATCGACTCGAGCGCCAAATCATTGCGCTTAATTATGTAATGCAATGTTATCAAAATTAATTAATGTTACATAATATATTATACTGAAAATTGTTCAATATTGCCCAAACCGTAATCTGAGCTTGATGTAAACAGATTAGCGTTAGAACGAAGTAAATTTGTTCTTCGAGGGCTTAAAATGTAGTTAGGATATCTGAAAACTTTCCTGAGCAGTTTTCAGGTCCTGGGTATTAAAGAATCGTCAGTGCTGTTTAGTATGCCACGCTAGAGATTTCGTAAGCTTATTCGGGAGTTATATTGAGAATACGTAATGGTGAGCTAAAAAGGTTTTTTTTAAGTTGGTGTAACATATGAACGTTCCTCATTCCATGAGGGTAAGCAGAAACTACAGAAGGCCACCTGCTACCTAATACCAGTCACTTTAGTAAATGAAAAAAAATATATAAATGTATAGATATACGGACAACTCACACAGATTGAGCTAGCCCCAAAATAAGCTCGAGACTTGTGTTATGGGATACTAACTCAACTATACTAGGTATATTTTATAATAGATACATATATAAATAAACATCCAAGACCCAGACCAATCAGGAAAAGATCGTTTTTCCATCATGACCTGGCCGGGGATCGAATCCGGGGTCTCCACATCGCAGGCAGGCATGTTGACCGCTGCGCCATGGAGGCATGTTTTAGTTGTCATGTTACGTCACATTTGTGCACTTATATATTTATACTTTCGCATAAAGAAACCTACAGAGGTGTACTTAATGTCTTAGGCATTCTCTACCAGCCAACCACCGGTGGGGAATAGATTAGATGGCATCTGCTTTAGTTGAAAAGAAAACAATGATAAGAAAAAAAAAACTCTTCAATAGTTTAAGAAATTCTTCAGCATTTAACACATCCTTACTAATATTATAAATGCAAAAGTAAGTCTGTCTGTCTGTCTGTTTGTCTGTCTGTTACGCTTTCCCGCTTAAAGCTCTCAACCGATTTTGATGAAATTTGGCACAGACAATCTTTAGACCTTGAGAAAGAATATAGGCTACCTTTTATCCCAGAAAAATTTGATGTTCCCGAGGGAAATCTAAAAAGCGCGATATAACCGAACCCCACGCGGGCGAAGCCGCGGGCGGTCAGCTTATACAATATGTAAAGAAAACCCCGTCCGACTCAAAAGGATAATAAAGGTTAAGTATACACATGACCAAACAAAATATGAAATTTAACATTATAATCATAATAGTAACAATACTAATGAATTTTGAAATAATATTTTTTTCCCACGAATTAATTCCAACTTCCCCAAAACTTGGTATTTTTTTTTTAAGTGACAACACTGTTTTGGACAATATTATTCAATATGATTGATGCGACTACGTGCCGCGTGCCCTGCCCCCTTTCACCCGCGCATGTATGCCTACCGTGTTGCCTACCGCACACGTATTAAGCCTCCTTGTTACCTCACTTTTTCGAAATAATATTTTTTTTTTTAAGTGGATTTCTTTTTTTAAGTTTAGCCCGTCTTTGTTGGCATTGTTAGAATCAGTTAACGATACCTAACAATACCTTCACGGATAGGACAGGGTTTTCTTTACATATTGTATATAATACTCTAGAATTCAATGTTTAATACTATAGAATTCAATCAACATAAAGAACAAGCCGGTTTCTGCCCAGGGTTCTCTACTGTCGATCATATTTTTTCGTTGACACAAATGGGACAATATGAGAAAAGACTCTGTGTTGCTTTCGTTGATTACTCGAAAGCATTCGATTCAATTGGACACTCAACTTTATGGAAAGCCTTATACCAACAGGGAGTGCCACAAAAGTACATAAACATTGTTAAGGAAATTTATAAAAGGGGTAATGCCAAAGTCAAATTAGAAAGAAAAGGAAGATCTTTCAAAGTACAAAGTGGAATCAGACAAGGCGACCCAATATCACCAAAGTTTTTTACTGCTCTCCTCGAGACCATTTTCCGAAACTTGGAGTAGGATTGTGAAGGGCACAATTTTAATGTTAGTAAATATGAATCCATAGAAAACGGAAAAACGTTTTTGCGGGGCATAGCATTTATCCCAATATATTGTACACTAGTAGGAAAACAAATAAATAATACTAATATTAAAAATGCGAAAGTAACTCTGTCTGTCTGTCAGTCTGTCTGTCAGTTATGATTCCCGCTTAAACCTCTCAACCGATTTTTATGAAATTTGGCACAGACAATCTTTAGACTTTGAGAAAGGACATAGGCTACCTTTTATTTAAAAAAAAATTATATTCCCGAGGGAGGTCTAAAAAGCGCGATATAACCGAACTACACGCGGGTGAAGCCGCGGGCGGAAAGCTAGTTCACTATAAATGAGTTCTTTGACTTTCCCTTCATACTAGGAATTTCTCCTGTATCGTGGGTGCGTTTACGAACATTTAAACTTACAAACACAAACAGGCAGACCCGGAACAACTATATGTAGGCCATACAAATATTTGTTCTGTGCAGGAATCCAACCCGCGACATGCAGCTCAGCAGACGATCGTTCAGCAACTGCGACAATTTTGACTTTATTAAGTAATTTTCTTTTGTAAATTTAATAAAGCACTGATATATGATTGTGTATTATTATATCATATAGAATTTGACAAAAGTGTAATCTATTCTATTATATAAAGCTGAAGAGTTTGTTTGTTTGTTTGTTTGTTCGTGCTAATCTCAGGAACTACTGGTCCGATTTGAAAAATTCTTTTTGCTTTCAATAGCCTATTAATCCAGGAAGGCTTTAGTCTATATAACATCATGCTGCGACCAATAGGAGCGCAGCATAACTAAATTACGCGAACGAAGTCGCTGGCGGCCGCTAGTATGTTATATTTAGAAATAAAGGGCTTTATTATTATTATTTAATCAACTACCTGAACCAAGCGTTCCATTTCCTTCACTGCATGGTAAAGGCTTGACTTCTCATACAAAGAGGACACACAGCTGGCACTTCTTTAAATTTATTTGATTAAACTGGCGTTTAGGATAAAAAGCCCAAATTTTACTAAACTAGACGTTAGTTTAATACATAAATTTTTGGGTGTATTCTACTTTCTAATAGTGTCCTCCTACTAATATTATAAATGCCAAAGATTGTGAGGATGTATGTATATTTTATGGATGGATGAATATTGTGTGTTACTCTTTCACGCAAAAACTACTGAACGGATTTAAGTGAAATTTGAGACATATTGTTTACTAGTTGCGCCTCGCGGTTTCTGCCACGCTTTTTTTATATACTCCACTCCTATTGGTCGCAGCGTGATGTTATAGCCTAAAGCCTTCCTGGATTAATGGGCTATCCAACGCAAAAAGAATTTTTCAAATCAGACCAGTAGGTCCTGAGATTAGCGCGTTCAAACAAACAAACTCTTCAGGTTGATATATTAGCATAGATAAACAGGAATAATACATAGGATATTTTTTATCCCGATATTCCTACGGGACCGACAACTACGCGGATGAACCGCGAGGCACAGATTAATAAAGGGCAAAACTTAACTCTCTATGCTGACCTTATAGAAAAACCTACGCGGGTGAACCGCGTGGCACAGATGAAAAAAGCGCAAATCTTAACTCTCTATGCTGACCTTATAGAAAAACCTACGCGGGTGAACCGCGTGGCACAGATTAAAATAGCGCAAAACTTAACTCTCTATGCTGACCTTATAGAAAAACTTACGCGGGTGAACCGCGAGACACAGACTAATAAAGAGCAAAACTTAACTCTCTATGCTGACCTTATAGAAAAAAATATTTGACGACGTCAGCGATAGCGGAGCGATAGGGTCGTCACCATCTTAGTGTTGTGGTAAGGGCTCCACTTCGTAGGTGAAGTTTTAAATTAAAGTACGAAATGTAAATACCTATACCCTCCTATATTAGCAATGACAATTTAAATAGGCAAACCGATAGTTTCGCCGCGGAGAATTACCCTGGACCGCGCCTCATAGTGAAGTCACCGTTCGACAGTCCCCACTTTCCAAAACGATACTATCCATGTGTCGCCATTACAAAATAACGTCACAACGTTTGCTCCACTTACTACATATATCAAATTAGCAACTTTTATAAAAATTAAATCGTTCTGCACGACATATTTATTTAATCATTTATATCATCATCATCAAGCTTTTATAGTCCCACTGCTGGCCACATGTCTCCTCTCATACAGAGAAGGATTGAGCGTAATCACCACGCTTGCTCAAGGCGGGTTGGCGATTTCAGACTTACATATAAAGTGCAGGTTTCTTCAAGTTGTTTTCCTTCACCTTCAGTCATTGGTATCCAAGATATACTTAGAAAGTACATATAACTTTAGAAATGTTACATTGGTACTTGCCTGACCTGGAATCAAACATGCACACTCTTACTTGAGAGGCTGTTGTTTTAACCACTAGACCACCACGACCATCATCATCATTTATATACACAAATAAATGGTGTAAAACACTCACCACAAAAGCGTCAACAACGCATTCTGTGCAGCAAACCAAAAACACTGCACAAAAATAATTGCTTAAAAATGACGCTTGTTTTTTGTTTTAAGCTGTTTGTGGTGGTGCCCAATGTTGTTGTTGTTTGTCACAGGGGTTGTGAGAGTATTGCCTTTTTGTGAGAAAAGTTAATGAAATAAACTTTTTTAAATAAATAAACTTTGCCCTTCAATGTCTTCATAACCAGAAGGTTCCTAGGTATAATCCGATACAAAATAATGATAACAATGACAAGGAGTACAAGCAACTCCACAAGGAGTACAAACGCAATACACCTTGTGGCGGCAACGTGCCTGCTACGAAAGATTTTAAACATAATTCAAGTGGACTGTATAAATTACGATAGCAATCTTTAGAAATCACAAGCAATCATTATTGATAGAATGATACCTTCAAAGTATATCTCTCTGATTAAGATACTAAAGGCCGCAACCACTTACCTCCAACGATCAGATGCGGAGAACACCACACGAGATCAGGAGAAGACGCACGTCGACACAATTCACTGGCAGACTCAACTGCCGAGGGTTACTTTAAATATTTAAAACTAATTACATTTCCCATGACCGCTGGATGATCGCGGCCATGGCTTGCTAGATTGACAGTTCGACAAGGAGTCGAGAGAAATACATTCTATGGTCACGTTTCGATTACTTCAAGTTTTCGACAGCCGATAAATACAAAAATCAGAGGAGATATTCAACACACCTTCTAAATATATAAACAGACAAGGAAAAAAGAACAGAAAAATATGTACAAAGTTTCTTCAATCAAATTATTCCCACAACCAATCCTAGTTAAAAGTAACCCAGATAAAGCCCTTATTTGTGTCCCAATTACAAAGGTTAACATAAAATAAAAACAAATGGCTCCACATACACGTGTATAACACCATGATATTTATGTTATTACATCGTAGACTTTCACTTATCTCTAAAGAAGGAAAATCGTAAAAAAATCTCCATGTTAAGCCATAAACAAAATTATGTGTTCTTTTCATTACACCTTTAAGAGTAATCCTCGGAGTCTGAGAGACCTACAGGAGCTTTAGAGCCGACAAGTAACGATAAGGTTCATTTTGTGTAATACGGTAGTTGAGGTACATGTATGCGTTATGCAGAGGCTGCCAACGTTTATCCGACCGAGAACTTGAATAAACTCAACTAAATACAACTAGCACCCTAATTGCGTAACGCTCCATTACTATTCATAATCATCATTTCAGCCGAAAGACGTCTACTGCTGGACATAGGCTTCCCCCAAGGTTCTCCACGACGACCGATCCTCCGCATCCAGTGGTCTCCCGCGACCTTCACCAGGTCGTCGGTTCACCTTGTCGGGAGCCAACCGTGCGTGGTCGCCACTCGAGAACCCGTCATCATTTCGAAGCGAATTGCCAATCTATTGCTTCATGTGCTCTAAAATTTGTCTGCTTAAAACGTTAATAACGCAATGAATGTTGTTAAACTGTCAAAATGAAACCCATTGCTACTGATAGTGTGTTACGCAATTACCTTACTGGAATAAAGTTTATTTTAAGCACCGAATAAATTTCTTTAAAACATGTGTTATTCGGTGGTAGGCATATCCTATCTCTACATTATTAGACTTTATTATATGAAAATAATTATATTAAGCATATTACAGATTGGGAGCCTCTGGCTTAAAACTTCACTTACATATATTATAGCATATCGTATAGATAATGTTGCTTTAACAAGAAAATAAGCTGTTACGTTGTTTTTTATACCTATATAAAGTTACACGTGTGCTAGCTTTACTTTTAAATATGTGTATAATCATACATTTCCACATACTTTTTTTTTATGACTTCCCGTTATGTGGGTTTTACTTCACCATTTTCGTTAAAACGGGAAGAGTTTTGATCAGGATTATGTTCAGCGAAAATTAAAGGTATGCGAAATGCAAGTCATTAACCGAAGAGGGTTATGTTCTTGGAGCAAATTTGCTCCATGGTTATGTTACTACATATTTTGCAAATATGTTTTGAGTTTCGAGGAATGAGGAATAGGATGTAAAATTCACTCATACTACATAGAAAAGGGAGGAAACTTGATCACCGATGGATGTCGTGAGTTGTATGCGTGCTATTTGCACGGTAAACTCTGATTGCGAGATGCAGGACTTGCGTGACGTCAGCATTACAGATTTGCGTGAGGTCAGCCTTACAGATTTGCGTGACGTTAGCAGTGGTGTTGTAGGTACCGCTACATGTGCAAATTGGTTTGGCATCATTTTATATTCTTACTGACTTCCATCCGTTACTTCATCTGCGTGAAATACACGTTAGGTATATCATACTCGGAAATAGCTTAATTGTCTATCAGAAAATACAATTTTAGTGGTATATATAGTAGCGGTAACTACAATTGCCACATGCAAAGAATGCGTTATACTGACGTCAAGTTCAAGTTCTTTATTTCATAACAAAAATACATTTGATACATACAAGAACAAAAATACATAGAAGAAAAAACAACATAGATATTAAAATATAAGCAGTCTCAAATTTGAAAGTCCCAATTTATATATTGCTCTTAACAATACCATAGAAATACAATTAAGGCGGATTATTAATTAGAAAAAAGAATAAAAACAATATTTATAAGTCAAACAAACAGTACACACAAATATAGTTGCGTCGCGCAGTTTCCGCATCACGCAAGCAGAGTTGACCGTGCAACTAGCGTACATACAACTTCTCGATATCAACATTGAGCAAGTGCCCACCAGACATGACGCCTTTTTGGTCGGAAGATTCTCCTTCTTCTATGGAAGATGAGTTAAATTTACACTGTGCTCATATCTCTACAAAATTATAATTATGACGTGGTGTCATGGGATTCCGAGCCATAAACAAAATATGTACGATACTGACGTAGTTTGCATCATGTATTTTTTGACGTTCATCTGAATTTCGCGAATAATACAGAATTGACTAAATAACAAAACTATAATTATCATTGTACGACCCGTCGTACGGTGAGTTCATCTTCACATTGTTGACACCGTTACGATCCGGACGAAGCGTTTCGCCTCGTCTTTTATATCGCATACATAGAACTGGAAAAATGTGCCTGCAGCTCTGGCTCATATTAAACTACTAGCTTTCCGCCCGCGGCTTCGCCCGCGTAAATTTCGGTTATATCGCGCTTTTTAGATTTGCCTCGGGAACATCAAATTTTTCCGGGATAAAAGGTAACCTATGTGCTTTCTCAGGGTCTAAAGATTGTGTGCTTTCCGCCCGCGTCTTCGTCCGCGTGGTGTTCGGTTATATCGCGCTTTTTAGATTTCCCTCGGGAATATCAATTTTTTCCGGGATAACAGGTAGCCTATGTTTTTTCTCAGGGTCCAAAGATTGTCTGTGCCAAATTTTATCAAAATCGGTTGAGAGGTTTAAGCGGGAAAGCGTAACAGACAGACAGACAGACAGACAGACAGACAGACATAGTTACTTTCGCATTTATAATATTAGTATGGATTGCCATTAACGATTACATCGCTGCTTATTATCAGACGAGATTAAAAACTAACTTATAAAAACTGCAGTCATTCCCATCAAAAAGCCACAATAGTATTCCAACCAACCCGTTGTATACAAAAAACGCATGAAAACAAGAGAAGTGAGTTTGTAGGTTACTTAAACTCTTCAAGTTGTGTTTATTTTCTAAAAAGTAACGCGAACAGTCCGGCAGAGAGGAATGGTAAGCTTAAACTTTGAAACAACAATATTTGTGTTTTGCAAATGTGCCTTGTTTTTATTTGTTAAGTATAAATTATGTTTGACTTTGCGTTGTTCAATTATGTTTGTTCTTTTTAGAATATTTGAGTGGGGTTTAACTCTGAATCGGGATTGCCATCCAACGTGGTAATGTTGGCAGCCTTTTAGGCACTTATGCCTTCGATAACTTCGACAAAAGAGGGAGATTGATCTGGAGACCCTCCACGACCGAACTCTCGACACAACAACATTTGGCGCATCGTACCCGGCACACATCGCAACACAGATATTCAGACACGTTTTCCGTATGGCTTCATCAGATATCATAACTTTTGTAGGCTTAATCAGAACACGACGAATCGCTTGGCGGCAAGACTTAGTCTGATAGGTGGTAACTTCTGCCGGCAGCCGACGTTACTTTTTACAAAATGGCCTACCACCGAGAACTCAAAATAAAATACTTTCAGAATTAATACCAACTTTTTTACCTTTACCGAATGCACAACACAGTTCACAGCGAATCATAGTGTCCTGGTGCCGCGCCGCGCCCCAGCAGGTGCGGGCGGGCGTGCCGCGCGTTGACCATATTTTTGTCGGGACAACCAGCTAACATGACAAGCTAATAACTGTGTGATTTTTTACGAACGTTTTAAGCAATTTTGTAAATAAATCCTTTACTTAAAAATATTGGACACGTGTTTTCGGGTTTCGCATATACAAGAAATGACGTTGTATATACATTTTATGTAACAGAACCCTTCAGTGGATAAAAACTTTTAATTTAAAGAAAAACTTCATTAAAATTAAGAGCCCGTAAACTAGGTTTAGGATGAGAGACATTACGAGAGAATAATTAGGAACACACCACATAGTCTAACTATAGCTCTGACGTGTTTTCAATAAAACATTCGTGCCATAGTATTAGCTAAGAATTTACAAACAAATTTGAAGAAGCCTCAAGCTTATGGGTATGAGTAGAGCCTCATTTGCCACTTTCACTGAGTTTCCATCAGTCCCTTATTCGTTGTTGGAAATGTTAAAGACCTTCTAAGCAAAGCTAAATTTCAGTTTGGAGACTGCTACTGTCAAATTAAAGATGAAAACCCCCATTCATTTATAAATAGGCTCATTAAACAAAGAAAGAAAATACGTGTATTTGCGATTTTCATGACGTGAAAATTAACGTCATATCTGCCTAATCATTCACATTTATGTTGAGGTAGGATTCAGTTAAATATGAGTAATACATGGAGCAACTACCTGTCTGCTCTCCACAAAACAGTTACTGACCTAGACATTCGTCATTTTGACCACCAAAAACGACTGTCAATAAAGGAATGTAAGACACAAAAAAATAAGAATAGGTAAAGCAAAAACTGGACATCATCATCAGCATCATTTCAGTCGAAAACGTCCACTGCTGGCCATAGACCTCCGCCAAGGATCTCCACAAACACCGGTCCTGCGCCTCCTGTATCCAGCGGTTTCCCAAAATAGAACGGAAAAGGCATTTTTGAACATCAATAATTACAATTAAGTAGAACTTCCAAAAGCTATATTTCCTTTTAAATTATTCATCAATGATTGAAGAGAGAGTGAATAGGCTTGAAGACACTTAAACAGTAATCAAACGGTAAGACCGCCATAGACAAACTGTTCCAGTCGTAAAGTACTTTTATTTGAAAGTTAGAAATCTATCCTTCTATGACTCGAAAACGTTGGGAAGGCTATCCTGAATGTATGATTATGTCAACAGAGTTGATTCGAGCGTGGGATTTAAACAAACATGGGGATAGAGCCGCCCGCTTAATGTGTCCACAGGACTATTTTTAATTGCTCTCCTCATATATTCCGCATTTTGGTGTATAAAATGAGTTTGGTAATGTAAAAACAAACCTAAATGGATTGACGTATTGATATACAATGTAAATATTGAAACGATAAGTATTGATTGATTTTTGTATGGACTAACAAATTCTGAAACATATAACGCAGAAAATTGGGTTTTGTCCTAAAAAAATATTTAATGTCCATCAGATAGATTTATAAAAAATATTGAACCCGTATTTTTTCTTTCATTCAAATACTTAGATATTATATTGATTTGAAATGTCATATGACGTCACGTAGTGGTATATTTTGTACTATGGCGTAATTAGCCCCTCACTCCGTAACTTTAATACGCTATATCTCAGTAGTTTTTGGTAATTTCAACAAAATAGAAAATACGGTTTTTTTTTATCCATACTAATATTATAAATGCGAAAGTAACTCTGTCTGTCTGTCGGTCTGTCTGTCTGTCTGTCTGTCTGTCTGTCTGTCTGTCTGTTACGCATTCCCGCTTAAACCTCTCAACCGATTTTAATGAAATTTGGCACAGACAATCTTTAGACCCTGAGAAAGAACATAGGCTACCTTTTATCCCGGAAAAATTTGATATTCCCGAGGGAAATCTAAAAAGCGCGATATAACCGAACTCCACGCGGGCGAAGCCGCGGGCGGAAAGCTAGTAATCTATAAAACCGACTAATTATTTTTTAATTTTCATACCTTGGACACATCCCTTTTGTTCTTACAATGAACAACAACACACATAATCTGCCTAGCCTTTGCATAACTACATATGTTTGGGTCAGCTTCCAGTCTGACCGGATACAGCTGACTACCAATCTTTTACCTGAAGCGACTGGCTCTCTAATTGTGAAGGTCAGAGAGGCAATTGCCTCCGGTAAAATATTGGTATTCAGCTACTGGGCACCCCATATCTACCTAGTTACTGGGTACTACGATACCCCTTGGTAAGATTGGTGGTCATAATAATAGTAATAGTAAATAATAATAAAAATAGTTATTTACCAAAAAGTAATTTTACAGATTAGACATAAGGTAAGTCATACATACAAATTATTAAACTAAATCTGTATAACCAAAAATTATAAACCCTGCCTCTTAAACTAGAGGACATGTGTCTTAAGAGACAGTGTTAGGCCAAACAGTTCCTTTAGTTGCTTTCAAGAGAAGGAACGCGTATTGATCTACCAAAAGAAGTGTAATTTAACACCTGCATTATTTATTAATGAGGAGAGATTGCATTTTAATGGGTTTTGACTGAGTAGTATATCCACCATGGAAAGGTGTGTGTGTTGTGTATGTGTGTTATGTGTGTGTCATACTTTCAGACTTCTCACGACCCATATGGACTGTCAAAGATCTACGAATGACAGCCGATACAAACGGCTTAACGTGCTTTCCGAGGCATGTAGGAGTCTCGGTATGTGAAGGTGTCCACAGACCAAGCGCAGTGGCTAAGCGATCGACTGCTGCGTACTATACGTATATATTATACAAGCTGCGCACCACGGTTTCACCCGCGTAGGTTTCAATAGGTTTTTTTTTATATGCTCCGGTCCTATCGGTCGCAGCGTGATGTATATAGCCGGAAGCCTTCCTGAATTAATGGGCTATCCAATGCGAACAGAATTTTTCATATCGGACAAGTAGTTCCTGAGATTAGCGGTTCAAACAAACAAACAAACTCTTGAGCTTTATATATTAAGCATAGATTTGTAGGGCCTAGAGATATGTAGTTAATAAGAAACAAGGTAGCTTTGTATATGTTATGTTAAATGTTTGTAAACGCCTCCACGACACAGGAGAAATTGCTAGTGCGGGGCAAAGATATATTTTTCTTTTATACAGAGTGGTGCTGATAATACGATAATAAATGAAAACACGGAAAATCCTGGTTCATAGGAATACTCCTAAACCATAGAAAAAATCCTAGCTTCGAAATTAAAAAAAAAATGAAAATTTCAAACAAATCAAATCGCATAAAATTCGAAATGGAATAAAACATCCTTAAAATATTGGTTCACTGACCTCCGATCGACGACAGCGCGATCCTGTATCGACTTGCTTTTTTCGCGCCATTATTACTAAAGTTTAGTACCGCTGGAAAATGGACATCAACCTGTAAGCGCTTCCTTATCAACATGCACATCATGTAGAAAATGTAATAATTGAAAAATAATTTCCTGTGACTAAACTAATGGATATCGACGCTTCCAAGCAATAACCCGGTAATCAAAAAATCTAAATTTTACAGGAGAAAAGATTTAGTGATTTTGTCAAATATCTTTTCAACAAGTGGGAATATTGAAGCCATTGATGTATCAAATGAAATCAATTTTTTTGCGGAATATAACTGTGCCATTATTATGTAAATCCTTTTATTCAAAACCTAGTAATTTATGAAAATAAATAATACCTACAATTGTATACATACTATATTACAGTAATACTAATTACGGGGTTATTGCAGTAAATTTATCAAATAAAATATTTCCTAACATTATGTTATGGACTTTTATGGCGTTATTTTTTATTGTAGGGCTAATACATAACGTGTTTTTACGGAGTTATTGCAGTATTATCAAATAATTAAAAAAAACGGTATTAATAAATAACATTATTATTATAAGGGAAATTAGAAAAATAGTTTTATTGTTACCACTCGATACCGATTTTTTTAAATATTTAAATGATATATTAGCAATATTTATTATACTCCAGAATAAAATTTGACACTTTAATTTGACGCGAACATTTATTAATAAAAATAATCCAATCAATTAAATCCTATAATCAACTTTGAGGTAGCTAAACTCTTCAATTTAGTTCTCCTTCAGATATATTTTCGTTTCCCTCTTCAGAACAGGACAATGATTGATAAAAATAATGGTAACTGTGAGGAATATCTCCACTTCTATATAAACTCAAAAGGTCTGTATACAAAGCTTTTCTTATTGGTATACGTTGGTGGTATGCGCGTTGCAACAGCACATTATCTATGAGTACTCGTACAGCTGCATCTTGAGTACTCGTATGCTTTCGTCCTCTTCGTCTAGCTGTGGTAGAGGGAGTGTTGTTTAGATCAAGCTGTGAATAAGCGTTTAATGATCTTACTTTTTCTTTTCTCTGTAAATGGAGTCTCTGTTTTTCCCCAAGGGTGGCTTTCATAGTGTCGTTTGATTGTTCATAAATGGAGCATGAAAGGCCCTGGTCTTTTTTGGGTATGTAAAATGAGTAGTTATATTGGGAGTTAAAAACTGTTTCGTATTGTCGTTTTGTTGCCATTACAATATCACTGTAATTTCGTTCTATAAACCACTGAGTATAAAAGCGATATACTTTGGAAATATTCAAGATTCCGGAAAGATATTCTCGGTTTGAAGTCGTTCTCGTATAGTGCGACTGAACTTTAGGGAATAATTCAATGTGTGTTTTAATTGTAGCTTCTGTCCTAGTATTCATTTTGTTAGGCCCATTATTATGTCTTCCCCGTTTATCTTGAAGTCCTTCATCTGCTTTCAGAACTTTTTCCATTGCTGTATATACCGCATATTCTCCGACAAGCTGCGCCACGCGGTTTCACCCACGTAGGTTTCGATATGCTCCACTCCTATTGCTTGCAACGTGATGTTATATAGCCTAAAGCCTTCCTGGACTGCTGGACTATACAACGCAAAAGAGTTTTTTTTTAAATCGGACTAGTAGTACTTGAGATTAGCGCGTTTAAACAAACAAACAAACATTCTCTTCAGCTTTATATATTAGTATAGATTAGTAAAGTATTCCAAAAATATTTTTTGCATACAGAATTTTTTTCATTATTTGAATTATAGAAAAAATAATTCAATGTTTGTGTGCGGTTGTTTTTTATGGTCTAGCGTCATTAGTTTAATAGTTTGTGCTTGCAGATATTTACTGATATACAACCATTGATGTTCGCGATCAGCCAGATTATAAAATTTGTCAAATATAGCTCGTCTCTGACGGACTGAATTTTCGGCTACAGCTCTTTTTACGCGCACATAGAGAGCCTATAATTTTTTCAGGATATTTTTTTTAGGAATTGCACCCTTCGTAAGCTTTCACAGTCCAACTAGGTAGGTCCAACTTCGAGAAAGAGGTGTCTCGGCGAATCCAGCTCGGTTGGGCAGCGTTCGGGAAGCTACGCTACATCTTCTCGTCGTCCAAGATACCACAGTGTCTCAAGACTAAAGTCTTTGACCAGTGTGTGTTGCCAATGATGACTTACGGAACTGAAACGTGGTCACTCACAATGGGCCTCATACGAAGGCTCAGAGTCACACAAAGGGCAATGGAAAGAGCTATGCTAGGAGTTTCTCTGCGTGATCGAATCAGAAATGAGGAGATCCGCAGAAGAACCAAAGTCACGGACATAGCTCTGCGAGTCGCTAAATTTAAGTGGCAGTGGGCAGGGCACATTGCTCGTAGAACCGATGGCCGATGGGGCAGTAAGGTTCTGGAGTGGCGGCCACGTACTGGAAGACGCAGCGTAGGGCGGCCCCCAACAAAGTGGACCGATGACCTGGTGAAGGTCGCAGGAAGCCGATGGATGCGGGCAGCACAAGACCGGTCAGCGTGGAAAGCCTTGGGGGAGGCCTTTGTCCAGCAGTGGACATCTATAGGCTGAAGAAGAAGAAGAAGAAGCTTTGCCGGAATTTTTAAGGATTTTATTTTTCTTACTACGCTACTCAGTTCTTATCTGCTTGCGTTTCCTAGTCAGTTATTTTTCGCTTCTTACTGCCTCCATATTCGAGCAATTGCTTGATGTTCTACCGGTCAATGTTGTGTCATTGTTACTTTCTGACCAGTTTTCTGGTCTTAAAGTGTCATTGTTTTCTCCTTCGCTACTAATTTTCACTATTGAGCTTGCACTATCCTTATTGTCGGTCACTAATTCCTTAGCATGTAAACAATCAATTGAAGTTCTACCGGTCAATGTTTCATTGTGATTCATTTCTGGAAATTCATCTGGTTTTAACGAGTCATCCATATCTTCTTGGCTAAAGTAGAACAATAAGTTCTACTTTTGTTTGGTCTTGATTTGTTTTCCTTTTCAAATCAAATCAAATCAAATCATTTATTTCAAATAAACCAGTTCCAGGCACTTTTGAATTGTCAGAAGGTCGGTCAGTCGAAGATGAAGCTCGTCGCCCATTCCAAAGAGTAGGTACCTATGGAGAAGAACGGGCAAGAAACTCCATGGACACTCTTTTAAATTTTTAAGCTATTGTTACAAATATTTGATTACATCATTCATGTTAAAATCAACCGCGTGAGAACGATGCAGAAATATATTGTGCGCCGAGAGCGTCCATTATGGAAAACACACAAAAATCAATTCAGAAATTAAAATACGCCGTGGCAGCTAAGAGATGACCAGTCCCCTCCGACGGCGTCCGTTCACGAACATGACGAATGGATCAGCATCATTCAGCTCAACCACATCGAAGGGAACCCAATGACCCAAAACACACGCCACCATCAGCGAGACATTTGAGTGAGCTTGACATACTCTCAACAGCCAGAGCACAATTAAGTCAATAAAAAAGACTAACCCAACAAATAAATGCCTTACAGCACATACTTACAGTCAAGACCAAAAGTCGAGTTGCAATCTCACAAAACTATGGCCAAGCAATACTAGTTGTAGTTACGACCTTCTTCTATAATAAAGTTTGATACACACTCATACACTTGCTGCCCGCTTATGATTGTTAGGTACTACTTACTAATTTCAACGTCCACAGTAAGTGTTTCAATGGCCTAACGGTTTTCGCCTTGATAGGCGTTCAAGGTGGTTCGAGTTCAAATCTAATAACTTACAAAAATATTTTTTAAATGTTTATTGGTGAGTTATGAATGCTGACAACAAAAATATCTAAAAATACCGATCTGCAACTTAAAGATGATACTTTCTTTTAAGATTTTTTCTATATTAGAGTCATTATAAAAAGATGACGGTAGACTTAAAAGAATCTGAATCACTACTTCACAAAAAATATTCCGCTACCTACAATAACTATTATTAGCTACAATAACTCAAATAATATTACTTAGCTGTTGTTGGTTGGTGAACATATAGTTACCAGTTTGTGTTGTTAGTTTTACTTTTTAATCAATATGCAGGCATATGCAGCAATATATCTCAAATATCATATGAAACCGGCTTTTGTGTAAGTTGTTTTTATTATTATTTATGTAAGGTGCAAACCAATCGCTTGTAGTAAGTGTGTAATAAAATTGTTATTGTTTTAGAGAAATACTGTAAGCCGTTGGAGGTCAAGGTCAAGAGGTTGGAGGACGAAAGTAGCTGTCGAGACAAGTGAAACGAAACGACAATATTTACCGTTGAATAAACTTTTAAATCGTGCGAAGAAGATAGGTTGCATTTGTGGTTTAAAAATAAATTGGCGAGGCTGGTAGAGTCTTATCGAGCTAAACAAAAAAAAACTATTTATAACAAAAAACAGTGCAGAAGTGTCCTACAGAGTGTTTTAAATATATACCAATAAATATCTTATTAACGGACTCTAAACCATCTCTAAAGTAATTTAGCTAAGTGACAGTAATATGTTCGGTTGGCTTAATGGCTAACAGATGTCGCCTTTTGCAATTTCAATACAAATTACTTTTGGTAAATTATAAAAACAATAATTTCGGAATTCGATAAGAAATAAGTTCGTTTACTTTTGAACTAAGAAAGCGCTTGAAGATTATAATCTCATGCCATCAAACTCCGAAAAAAGTCACTACAGGATGGCAGCATTAGTACCATGCTATACACGCAAAAAAATTATAAATGTAATAAGCACTATTATGTGTTCTAAGTATAGATTATTTTATGATTGCAATAATATTCAGGTTAAGCTTCAATCCTCTTTTCTTTAAGAAAATGAATAATTAAGCTATAACCTCTTTAATCATAATATACGTATAATAATATAATTTTCATATCTAACAACCAAAAATGTTTTTAGTATTTTTTACCATAACAATATCATAAGTTTGTCAAGGATTACTTTTATATAAAATATTACAATGCTGCCGTTTCAACGTTTGTTTCATTTGTTAGTATAAGTATATCTATACCGAATAATATATAACTTTATAATATATTGCATTTTAATATGCTTATTGTTTTATTTTTATATATTTTTTATTATATTACCCCTATAGTAAACTAAAACATATAATAAAACCCTTTTTTGGGATAAATATTCAATAAATTTTCCTATTTGTTTAAATATTATTTGCAAACATTTTTACTTTAAAATACAAATCAATTATCATAATTTTAAATTATATGAAACAACAAAAAGAGTTGCCTATAATAAGGATCGAACCCACAATCGCTCGCTTTTGATAGCACCATTGCTAAGTGCGGCCGCTAACTCAACTTCAAATGAAGTAACGAAATTTTGCATTACTTTAAAGAAAGACGAAGACTGCGATAAAAAAAATAATGCGGTAGTGTGAGTGGCCGGTTTAGCGCAGGCGACAGTAGTCTTTAAGGTGGGAATGGACTTCTACAGCTGATAGTAGATTGTGCTCACACGTTTGCCATGCAATTATACAATACTACGAAATTGAATCTACACAATGCTAAGATAGTTTTGTCCAAGGTTCAGCAGCTCCAACAGTGTTCCCAAATCTGTGGAAAGTTTAGCTCCTGTGTAGCTGTACAAGTGCCGAACACCTCTGTCAGCGATACAATTCCGTAACGTACAATATGCTTGGCTACATATGTGTAATACAGGCTTTGAATAAATAACATAAACAATTACATATTAAAACTACAAGAGGAAAAATCAAAGAACAATCATTGTATAGAAATCGGACGCAGCTCAAGCCCAAGCCTTTTTGTCCTCAATATAATCCTTCACACTATAAAATGCTTTCTGACACAACTTACGTTTAATGAAGGATTTGAATTTATTCAGGCTCAGATCTTGAACCACCTCTGGAAGTCCATTGTAAAATGTATACATTGGCATCTGAAAGAGCCACCTATTTTCTTGAGCCTTGTTGTAGGTACAATAAATTTGTGCCTGTTCCTAGTATTTATATCATGGACATCACTGTATTCTTTAAACAATTTTATATTTTTATGAGCATACAAAAGATTTTCATAAATATATTGAGACGGCACGGTCAGTACATTAATCTCTTTAAATTTTTCTCTGAGAGAGTGTTTCGGACTTAATTTATAAATTGCACGAAGAGTACGTTTCTGCAAAACAAATATTGTTTGAATATCGGCGGCATTTCGCCACAACAGAATGCCGTACGACATTACGCTGTGGAAATAGCCAAAGTACACTAAACGGGCCGTCTCAACATCAGTCAAATTACGAATTGTTCTAACTGCGTATACAGCAGAACTTAGCTTTTTTGACAATTTTTCTATATGTGAACCCCATTGAAGCTTAGCATCCAGAGTTATACCCAAGAACACTGTGCTGTCGTCAGATTTCAATTCTTCGCCCCTTATCAACACTTTAGTTTCCACCTGCCTCACGTGAGGTAGAGTAAACTTAATGCATTTGGTTTTTTTCTCGTTTAAGAGTAAATTATTAACATTAAACCAATGGACTACTTTGGAGATGGCGCTATTTACATCATCAGTAACCTGCTGCTGACGTTTCAGTTTAAATAAAAGTGAAGTGTCATCTGCAAACAACACTATGTCGTGGTTATCCTTTATTAGGTACGGCAGGTCATTGATGTAAATAAGAAACAAAAAAGGACCAAGAATTGACCCCTGTGGGACTCCCATTGTTACTAAAGATCCGGAAGATCTTTTTCCATTAACGTCAACGCTTTGAATCCTACCACTCAATTAAGATGTAATAAGATCCAGAGCAGAGTTCCGGATCCCGTAGTGGCGGAGCTTCCTGATTAACGTATCGTGAAGAACGCAATCGAATGCCTTGGACAAATCACAAAAGATGCCCAAGGCATCGCTTTTATCCTCCCATGCATTATATACATGACCTAGAAGTTCATCAGTAGTTGAACGACCCCTTGTAAAACCGAACTGTTTGCTATGTAATAATTTATGTTTATTAAAAAAATTTAGCATTTGGTTTAAAATTAATTTCTCAAAAATTTTACTAAAGGTAGGTAGTACAGAAATAGGTCTATAATTTGTGGGGTCTGATGTACTACCAGATTTAAACAAAGGTATTATTTTACTATTTTTCATGAGATCAGGAAACTCTCCACAGTCAATACAAGCATTAAAGATATCAGCTAGAGTGGGTGCCACAATATCAATAAAAGACTTAGCAACTTCCACCGAATGACCCCATAGGTCAGCAGTCCTTTTTACATTTAGAGTGTGAAAGATTTTAATTATATCTCTACTGATAACATGTTCAAAATGAAACTCCGAATCACAAACATTAACATTTTCTTTAAGCAAAGACTCGGCAACAGAAGGTGATGAGTTTAGGGATTTAGTAGTTGAAACAGGAATATCCGAAAAGAAATTTTCAAATGCCTCAGAGACTTGCGAGTCTGATTTAATTATGTTGTCATTAATAGACAGGCTATAGTCAGTATTTCTATCACTGGACCTTCCCGTTTCCCTATTAATAATTTTCCAAGTCGTTTTAATTACATTGCCACTGTTCTTTATCTTTGAACTCAAGTAACGTGACTTGGCAATATAACAAACTTGTTTGAATAATTTTGAATATTTTCTAACATACAAATTTAATTCAACAGTGTTAATATAAATCCTCTCATTGTACAGTTCATAAAGCCGAGTTCTACTTTTATGAATACCGATGGTAGCCCAATCAGAGAAAGATGCTTTACTATTAACAGAGATAGTCTTGGGAACAAAGGTGGAATCAAATAGCTTACAGTATATATTAAAAAAATTGTCATAGAGATGATTAGGATCAGCATTAACAGCACTGGATAAGAATGGCAATTTATTGATGAGATCAAATCTAAAAACCTCCAAGCGGCTTTCAGTTTTGGGGTTAACAGTGATATCCTTTTTGGCCACTTTTTTACTATGGTTTGGAATAGTAATCCTTTGTCCGCAATGATCAGAATCAAGTAAATTTAAAACTTCTTTGTGGCTTGGTATTATGTTTGTAAAAATATTATCTAGGCACGTGGCACAAGTAGGTGTTATTCTTGTGGGCTCCAAAAATAGGTTTACAAGATTGTAGGACTGAAATAGACTTATAATTTTATTACAATAACCAGAGTTCTCTAATAAATTAATATTAAAATCACCGCAAACGATAATGGCTTAGTTTGAAACACAAATCTTGTGTAAGACTTCATCCATTACCTTTTCAAAGCAGTCATACAATCCTGAAGGGGGTCTGTACACACTTAACACAATGAAGCCCTCCAACTCTCCACAGGCAATTTCAGCTGTTCGTTCAACAGACAGGCCCACAATGTCTTTACGATTTTTAAATTTCAACAGGTTACTAACTAAAATTAATGAGCCACCACGTATAGCATTAATTCTGCTAAACGAACTACCAACCTGGTGATTCTTAAAATTAAACAAGAACTGGTGACTTTTTAGCCAATGTTCGGTTATGCAAAGAATATCAATCTTTGTTCATAAATCCTTGAATATTTTGATGCACCAAATTAATATTATCTATTGACTTTAGATTTCCTCCCGAGTTACCTTTGTAATCCTGTATATTGTTATAGCTAGAGGTTGGCTCTATTGTCTTAATTTCTAATTTGAATTATTAATGATGTCAACTGATACCAAATTATTGGCAGAATTAATTAGAATGTATACAACGTATGTGCTCAAAAGAAGCAAGTTGTTTAGCCAAATTCTTGGCTGTAATAGAAAAAAAATATGATAGCGACACAGCTATCTGTCTTTTAAAGTAATTAGAAAGATAATACATAACATTGTTATGTCTATCTCTTATCAAATACAAATCTTTCAATACTTGGTTGAATTAAAACTAAGATTGCTTTATATATTTTTCACGAAGAAGCCACGAAATCAGCGTTAGTTAAATACAACGATAGATTAGAAATTGTTGATGGAGTGCTAATAATTTCTGGAAATGCTATAATTTTATTAATACATGTAGAGTCGCCGCTTAGACTTGAAACGCTACTTAAAGGACTTTTCAATACATCTGGGTTTGGACTCGGAATATATTCAGATAACTTGCAACTAATTACGTAAACAAACTTTACGCATTTCGCTGATGGTCAGGGACACTTGTGGGGGGCGTGGTATATATCTATTACTGTCTATCAGCTGCCAAAAGAAAGAGATAATTGCGTTTTGCATACTATTGCGCGGCTAGAAAATACGGTAATACCCAGAACAGAGCTAGGTGTATAAAAATTTGGAATAAATTGACCGTATTGAAATATTACATACATTAATGATTCTTAAATAACAGTGTTAGTACATATTACGGAATACGTATTTTAAAATTATTTCAACAAAAACCCCGTAAACATTTTTACCACAAACTTCATGAAATTTTTTACGGCAATAACCCGGTAATCACAACTTACCAAAATAAAATAAAATTGTTTTTTTTTTTGTATGGATCCTTAACATATTTTTTGCCGAAATATTATTGTGTCTAAATTCCCAACAATAAACATGTATGTCATGATTTCTTTGTAAATATCATTAGGAAAAATCTGAAAAAAATTGCTAAGGTGTATTCCAGTCCATTGTTGCCGAATTTGACATAACAGCATAAACCCCATAATAGCACATTACCGAGTTCTTGGTTGGGGGGATCGATATATTTACATGATTTTTTAAGAGTAGACTGAAAATGTGTTGAGGTACACGATGTTTAATTTATTGTCGTATTGTCATCACCACTTTATATATTAAGAGTAGTCTAATCATAGCTATGAAATGAAATCAAATTGTTTATTCTGCATAATATTGAATAATTCATTAGAACACCGAATTATTTGACAGATATTTACGATATTCACCACTTTCAAAAGGCATGCTGTTTATAAAAATCCTGCTAGTGTGTATCTACTAATATGCTGAGTCATTAAGTAATCATTCAAAATTCTTAGAAAGCTGTAAAAGCCAAATGAGCGTTTGTTACGCCTTAGTATTTAAAACCCCTTTTTAGTCCATAGTAACCGAAAATCCAAAAGCAGTTCCAATTGAGATTCCACCATAAAGTTGGAAGTTTCAAAAATATTCGAACTTTCACAGTTCCAAGTCCAACGGCCGGAAATTGCTCCAAAAACAAATTTTATAAAAAAAAAACCTATTTGGTTCTTCTACAGTGAGCTTTTTAGCTCCGCCTCTATTCCAAAAAGGAGATTGTTTTATTCAATTGTTTATTTAGGTAATTATCTCGCCACTGTCTAGTTTTCCTCCAATTTGGTTTGGTATTTCAAGCCTCTTAGGCATTCTTAAACCAAAAGTGTAATTTGAATCCGCTTCAGCATCTTCGGTTTCATTTAAAGAGGTTCTTTTTTCTGTTGTTTTAAAACGAAATATCTTGGGGCGCCTTTTATGGGTAGCGGATTCAAATGTATTTTTAGGCGAAATATCCTTTTTCGTATTATTGTTAGGTATGGAGGTTAGGTAGTCGTTAAAAGTCGTGATGGCCTAGTAGTTAAAACACTAGCCTCTCAAGTATGAGTGTGCGGGTTAGATTCCAGGTCAGGCAAGTACCAATGAAACTTTTCTAAAGTTATATGTACTTTCTAAGTATATCTTGGACACCAATGACTGAAGGTGAAAGAAAACATCTTGAGGAAACCTGGGCTTGTAAGTCTGAAATTGCCAACCCGCATTGAGCAAGCGTGGTGATTACACTCAAACCTTCTCTGTATGAGAGGAGACCTGTGCCCAGCACTGGGATGATAAAAAGGTTGATGATGATGATGATGATGGAGGTTATGAGAAAATAAGGCTATCGGTTAATTCCTTAACAGTGGTAACCAACTATAATTTATTAATAGTCATCATCAGACCGGTTCATAAAAAATGACGACGGCGATAAACCGACTGAAAGGTTGACCTAAAATGGAATATGTCACCAACATAACTCAAAAATTTGCAAAGATCATGAACATCGACTCAACCGCATATGTGAATATCAAGGCCGAGCTGTTAAACCAAATATATATGGTAAAATTGTCGTGACAATGACGCACATATTTTTAAAATCCTATGATTTTGATCGTATTATGATGCAGTAGCCGTGCGATCAACTGCTGCACTCCGTGTCGTTGGTTCGATTCTCGCAAGGAACAAATAGTTGTATGGCCTATAAGTACCTAGTAGTTCCGGGTGTAGCTGTTTGTGCATGTGAGTGTATATATTTGTAAACGCACCCACGATACAGGAGAATTCCTAGTGTGGGTCAACGTCATTTAAAAAACATACTGTTGTATAATTGGTGCATCTATAAACATTTAAACTCACATAAACAAACAGCCAGACCCGGAACAACTACCTGAAGGCAATACAAATAAATATTTGGTTCATGCATGATACGACCCGCAAACACGCAGCGCAGCAGAGAAATGAAGGAAAGGAAGGCTTAAGACTATATAACATCACGCTGCGACCAATGGTAGCTGAGCTTAAAAAAAAAATCATATCGAAATCTATGTGGATGAAACCGTGTGGCGTAGCTAGTTTTAAATAATCTTCGAGGTAACTTTGACTTGAAGTATGTTTTGACTTCAAGTTGTAAGAAAAATTTTTGACACCAAAAATTTTGCATATGACTATCCCTACCAAGTTCATATATAAATATAAGAATAGAATAACAAACTTTAATTTCAGACAGGAGTCTATAAGGTTAGTAACAATGAAACATAAAAAAACAACAACAGTAAAACTCCACTAGGAGTAAATTAAAATATATGTGTGTACAATAGAGAATTTTGCACTCCATTTACCATTCGATAAAGTTCAAAATGACATGAACTATGGTAATTATTTCACACATACCTACCCTTCATGAAAATAACTTGTTTTCTTATAATAAATATTTTATGATGACTAAAATGTAACCGACAAATTATTTTAATGTGTAGTGTCTCCATAATAAATGATTGTTATGAAGTCACATAAAAATATTAATTCTACTACAGTCTTTGTTAAATATATACATCAATCACTAATGCTATATACAATCATGTAATGCTTGGATTAACAAAGAGAATTAACCCATATAGTACAAATTACTTTAGCACTGTGGGTATACTTGGTATCTACTGGCATTGATTTATGTTTCGTTAAAATGAAATAATTGGCTACAAAAAATATAATCCTATATCGAAAAATATGCCATTTATTTGTGACAACCGATAAAAGTTATATGTAGCGCTCAAAATGTATTGTTATCTTCGACTAGATAGAGCTTCTTTGTCTTAGTATAGACAACGCTACGCCCTAGCGTAAACCGAACTACGTCGTAGCACAGAACAAACTACGTCGTAGCACAGAACAAGCTACAACGTAGCACAGAACAAACTACGTCGTAGCACAGAACATGCTACATCGTAACACAGAACAAGCTACGTCGTAGCACAGAACAAGCTACGTCCTAGCACAGAACAAGCTACATCGTAACCCAGAACAAGCTACGCACTAATAAATAAAAGACACGTAGTAGCTAAGCATAGACCTAAGTACGGCTTACCACAGACTAAGTCGAGCTGCGCCACCATAGCGTGGTTTGAGCTACGCCGTGGTCCTGACTACGCTGCACCGTAGCAAATTCAATTATTCAAACTAGAAAAGTGTTATTATCTTATTTTTCCCAAGACCTCAAGCTCAGCAGTAGCGCTTGCAACGTTACCAACGAGGCAGTCATAAATCTTTAGTAAACTAAATGAAAATTAATTACGTCATTACTAACGTAATTAATTAAAGGTATTCATGCGTCTGTGTTCAGTTGGGTAATGTTTCAATTGAACGATATCAGGACAATATCAAATGTTTGGTGTTTATAATTACATAGGTTGTAGCTTGATTTGGAATATTTGGCGTGTGGTTCATTTAGTGTAATGTAAATAATAATATAATATTTATTTATTTATTTGAAAGAGGATACAAACATATTTTACAAACAAAGATAGGCTAGTTTTAAGCACAAAAGAGTTAAGCATCTGTAACCGAACTAGGCAAGGCCTGTATTTCAGCTATCAGCGCCAATCCCCTCGGATAATATTACATTTATCGTAGCCATTTATATTATTTTTTACAAGATGTGTGTTACGTTTATATCAGTATTATACAAAATTTAATATAATATGTAGAGTATTGAATACATGTCCTCTCAGTGTGTGGAATGATGTGTGACTGTGTGAGTGGAGAGAGGGTGTGTGTATGTGTGAGGTGTGCGTGAATATGTACATGTACATGTAAATGGACATGAACAATAACTAGTGTTGCGTAAAACCAATTTATTTAATGAGCATTTACCAAATAAATAAAAATATAGGCTGTGACTTATCAAAGATGTATTTAAACATTTAAAGAGCAAAGCTTGATAAATCCTAGAAACAAAACCAAATCCAGGACTGGGCAAGCTTGGGGGATAACACCCCACTTTCTCTCACCGATAGACTACCTGTGTCCCAGCAGTGAGATAAATATAGGCTGATTATGCATTACATATGTGTTGTGTTTTTTGTATTATGTGGTTCTTCTCCACCAGCTTTCTTAAACATTGCATTTATGTGAAAGAAAATAAACAAACAAGTAGGTTTAAACAACTAATAAAGGCGCTTCATATACTGCCTGCACAGCTGGTGGACTAAAGTGGAAGTAGACTGGCCATATCACGTATTGGAGCAGCAATATGCACAAGATTCCACTCAGTAGATTCCAAATGGCAGAAAACGACCACGCAACAGGAAGAGAAAGAGATGGCAGTACTGGCTGGAATCCTTAAAGGATTAGGCTTTTCCTCTCGCCTTATCCGGAACAGAAACCTCCCGAAACAACCGTGTCTGGTGAGGACCTAAGTCAGGCGGAAGGTGAGGGCGCCGTGGCGACTCTCGAGCCACTTCTCAAAGAGGGGACTTATTGCCCCTATTATGGCGTGCCTCTAGACTTTGCCCTGAGGTGGCATAACATAGGTTTAAAATAAATAATAACAAGTCAGGTGATTTTTCTTTAAAAAAACCGTATTCCATTTTGAGTCCAAAATATTTTAAACACATATTTACGTGATGACCTCTAAAAATCAGTCACTCCAAATTATATTTTCAAAACATAATTTTGGTCTACTTAGTCATACATTTTAAACATCACTTAGTATAACACCCTGTACACACATACAGGGTGTAAATATTCACGAGGGACATAGAACGTAATTAGGGGTGCGTAATTTAGATTAGAACCCTTACAAACTGATTAGCATACGTTCGCATTATGAGGTTAAAAATGTATTTTTATGTTCAACGAATATGTTTTTTTATGTCAGGATGGTGTTAAAAATAGACCGGTTTTATACATTTTAGGAACCGTTTTTTTGTCTGAATGAAATGGTTCGATTATTTGATAAGGTTTTGACATGGGTTTGTTATATTTTATTTTTTAGTTAAATGATTTTGTTTTTTCAGTTTCTTGTATAACTTCCTGATTTTAAACTTGATTTGTCCTTTGCATTGACATTCAGTCATCATCCTAATTGTTTACCACTCTATTGCTAATAATTACAATAATTTTGAAGAATATTTTCCAACCATTGCTCCATATGTACAAAAAATGGGTCTGCTCACAACGTAAATAACACAACGAATGTTGTTGAACTGTCAAAATGAAATCCATTGGCTGATAGTCTGTTACGCAATTAAGGTGCTCACCACCCACCAGACAAAGTCTTGCCGCCAAGC
The DNA here is from genome assembly GCA_017933935.1 of Sesamia nonagrioides. Lineage (NCBI taxonomy): Eukaryota > Metazoa > Arthropoda > Insecta > Lepidoptera > Noctuidae > Sesamia > Sesamia nonagrioides. The sequence continues at coordinate 668,057 of JADWQK010002062.1, read as the reverse complement.
GATTCGTCGTGTTCCGGCGTGATGTCTAGTGAAGCCGTACGGAGGACGGGCCTGAGGAGTTGTGTTGCGATGTGTACCGGGTACGATGCGCCAAATGTTGTTGTGTCGAAAGTTTGGTCGTGGAGGGTCTCCAGATCAATCTCCGTCTGGCGCAGCATCGTTAGTCGTATTGTTGGGTTTAACATTGCATCACCTCGCTTAACTGCGGTCTTCCTTTCCATTTACATATTCACTCAGTATTTTTGGATTGTATATATTTTATATCTACGAAAATTTGCCTTACTGTAGTCGACGAAAGGCTATAGAACTTTTCAACGTTAACATTATGTCACTTCAAAAATTAACATAAACGAAAATGTCCGGCTCTTTGGTTAATGTAAAATTTATCCCTTGACGACATGAATAAACCATGAGAAAGTTAACGAAGCAGTTAACAAAGCCAGTTCTGCGAACACAAACTACACGATAGTCGTTCTCTATGGGTAGCGTTACCATAAACAACAGCATAAGTCCTTTCCCATAAGTCGCCTTGCTCATAATTTAGAATTGCGAACACTTGTAAATACAGATTATACACAAAGGAAGGGACCCCGTATGTTGACATTCGGACTGCGAACTCAAGTGGTCATAGACAATGACAATGGATTATTTGTTTTCTGTATGTCTTTTCAACCTTTTTGGTCGTGAATATCATAAATACTTATACGGAACCCTTTCTTTAACATCAGCTTAAGAAGATTTCTACTCTTATCCCTATATATTTGGACTAATTGAGAATAATGGAAGTAAAAGACAGGTTGCGCTGACCCTGAAGAAATTGGGATAAGTTCAGGTGAATGATGAACATTATAACTTCTCCATTAGTTATCATCATCTCAGCGTTAATTCCAGTCCCATCAGAAGCTTTTTCAGCTTTGGAGACTGAGGTCCGCTTTTACCAGTCTAACAGCTGATTTTGGCTAAACTTCGATATTTTCCGTGAAGGCTGCCGTCTGACCTCCACAATCCGAAGGCGATATCGAAGCATTGCAGTTAGCCCAATTGTTGGACTTTTAAGGGCTCCATCAACCCGTAATGATTGTCTTTAGATGTTCGTATGGCAACCGGGACCAACGGCTTAACGTGCTTTCCGAGGCACGAACAGACCAGTGCAAATATTCATATTCATGCATACAAATATTTGCAGTTCGCGGGAAGAAACCGCGCCTCCTTGCGCAGTAGACGCATTCGCTATCGCTACGCCACGGAGGCTTTCACTTCTTCATTAGTCGTCATTATTACGTAGCAATTACATAACACACTATCAGTAGCAATGGATTGCATTTTGACAGTTCAACATTATTCATTGCGTTATTTACGTTGTTGAGCAAACTCGTTTTTCGAAGATATGGAGCAATGGAATAGCAATTATTCAAATCGATAGTAATAGTGTGTTACGCAATTAGGATGCAGATCATGCAGATGATGCACCTGTGTATACGATTTTCAACTTTACATCTAAAGCATTAAGGCTCAAGATTGATTGGGAATATCTGACAGTTTAGGGTAGCTTGACCTGCAAGTCAACAACAAAGTAGTCTGTACTACTTAACATTTCTTTGGTCTTCACCTACTCTTATAAATTGACTTAAGTACGGACGACAGCAGGTCAAGCTACCCGAAACTGTCAGATATTCCCAATCAACCTTGAGCCTTAATGCTTTAGATGTAAAGTTGAAAATCGAATAAAGAAATCTGACAGATTGTAGTAGCTTGATGTGCTTGTCGTCTGTACATTATAGAAATACATAAGGACTGCACTAGGGTAAACATAAAGTATACAACATCAAGTATCACATATATTATTTCTTATGGGCTTTTTTGTCGGAACGCCATAACTTCCTTCATACTTTATCAATATACATAAATTAGGCATCATTTTAAAGCTTTTTTGTATCGCTGCACCCGAACAATATACAGATTACTCACATTTCAGTGATTTGTTGACAAACGCAGATACTTCGCACGGGTCATCTAGTCATTCTTTTAGTTTATTTCACTTTGACTACGTTTCATCATCATCAAACTTTTTATCGTCCCACTGCTGGGCACAGGCTAGACAGCCTCCGTGGCGTAGCGGTAGCGGACGCGGCCGCTGCGCAAGGTGGCGCGGGTTCGATCCCCGCACAGTGCAAGTATTTATATGCATGAATATGAATATTTGCACTGGTCTGGTTGTGCCTCGGAAAGCACATTAAGCCGTTGGTCCCGGTTGCCATACGAACATCTAGTGGCACTCGTTACGGGTTGTTGGAGCCCTCAAAAGTCCAACCATTGGTCTAACTGCAATACTTCGATGTCGCCTTCAGGTTGTGGAGGTCAGACGGCAGTCGCTTCACGGAAAATGTCGAAGTTTAGCCATATCAGCAGTTGGACTGGTAAAAGCGGACCCCAGACTCCAAAGCTGAAAAGGCTTCGGATGCGACTGGGATTAACGCTGGGATGATGATGATGACTGCTGGGCACAGGCCTCCTCCCTTAGAGAGAAGGATGGAGCGTTATCACCACGCTTGCTGAATGCGGGTTGGCGTTTCCAGACTTAAAGTCCAAGTTTCCTCAAGATGTTTTCCTTCACCTTGTAATCAGTCATTGATGTCCAAGATATACTTAGAAATTACATATCTATACTAATATATAAAGCTGAAGAGTTTGTTCGTTTGTTTGTTTGAACGCGCTAATCTCGGGAACTACTGATCTGATTTGAAAAAATATTTTTGGGTTGGATAGCCCATTAATCCAGGAAGGCTTTAGGCTATATAACTTCACGCTGCGACCAATAGGAGCGGAGCATAACTAAACAACGCGAGCAAAGTCGCTGGCGGAGGCTAGTAACATATAAAAGTTACCGCACACTCATACTTGAGAGGCTGGTGTTTTAACCACTAGGCCACCCCTACTAAGTTTATTTTGAAAGAACACATCACCTGCCGAGCCGTTTCCCGAATTATGTTAGGGTCGGCTTGCAGTCTAGCCTAGTAATCAATGTAGAAGTGATTCATTTCTCACTTCAGCTGTCAGCCTTTCGGTGTTCCATAGGATGCATTTTGGGGAGTGTGCGAGGGAATTGCATGATTTAATTCCTTCATATCCGTTCCACCATCGGACGACCCGTTGTACGGCGAGTTTCTACCCTTACGTTGTTAATACCACTACGATCCGGACGAAGCGTTTCTCCTCCTACTTTATACCGCGTACATAGAGGGACTGGAAGAAATTGCCGGCGGCGGTGTTTCCGTCGGACTACAACTTGACTGCCTTCAAGGCTAGAGTGAATAGGTTCTTGATAAACTAGTACGCTTTACCATCAACGATTGCGTCACTGCTTACCATCAGGCGGGATTGCGGTCAAGCGCTAGTTTATAATTTTATAAAAAAGAATCCAAGAGTTTGACAGTATTGACAGCTCTTCTCATTCAAAGGTCACTTCATCTAAGTTTAAAAAACACTAAGGATGGACCCATCATTAGTGTTTTTTTGCGCAGCGTATCTAAAGGGGAGGTGAAAAGTTTATTTTTATGGGTAGTTAATGAAAATGGAGCAGGGTAATGGAAACAACGCCATTCAGCGTAGTTTTAATTACACACTTTTTTTAAATATTGGACCACTTATCATACTTATTCTTGTGTTCGCAGTTACAATTTATCACAAAGGCCCCTTATTTCCACATATTTTTGACAAGTTAGTGAAGTTGCTTATCGCCAAAGTTTTTAGTTACGGTAATGGACCCAGAATGATTTATACAATACTAGCTTTCCGCCTGCGGCTTCGCCCGCATGGAATTCTGTTATATCGCGCTTTTTAGATTTCCCTCGGGAATATCATTTTTTTTTTTCAATAAAAGGTAGCCTATGTCCTTTTTCGGGGTCTAAAGATTGTCTGTGTCAAATTTCATCAAAATTGGTTTAGAGGTTCAAGCGGGAAAGCGTAACAGACAGACAGTCAGACAGACATAGTTAGATGTAAAGAAAACCCTGTCCGATCCGTGAAGGTATTGTTAAGTATCGATATCTGATTCTACTAATGCCCACAAAGCCGTGCTAATCTTAAAAAAACCTTTAAAAAAATAAATATTATTTCGCAAAAAGAGGACTGAACTTAATAAATGTGCGGTAGGCAAACCATGCGCGATGTATATAATGTCAAACGGCAGTATCACCCACATCGTCATATACAAAAGAGTGGACAAAATGAATCACTAGCTTTATCCAGTGCAAATCGACTCCCACCCCTATTGATTGAGTGTTCGCGTTTCATACTGACCATCAATCATATCTGCCCACGTATAACTGTTATGAAATAAAGAGGTTCCGTTTATCATATCTAGACGCAAATTGATAAGTTATACTTAATGTCTCGTTATAATTATACTTTATCGTCGACGAAAATGATATTTTGACATTTATTAGCTTTCTTCTTCAGCTTATAGATGTCCGCTGCTGGACAAAGACCTCCCCCAAGGCTTACTACGATAAGCGGCCTTGTGCTGCCCGCATCCATCGGATTCCCGCGACCTTCACTAGGTCATCGGTCCACCTTGTTGTGCCCACCAATGTGCCCTGCCCACTGCCACTTAAGTTTATTGACTCGAAGAGCTATGTCGGTGACTTTGGTTCTTCTGCGGATCTCCTCATTTCTGATTCGATCACGCAAAGAAACTCCGAGCTATTATAAGCTTTATATTAACACTAGCTTTCCGCCCGCGGCTTCGCCCGCGTGGAGTTCGGTTATATCGCGCTTTATAATTTCCCTCGGGAACATCAACTTTTTCCGGGATAAAAGGTAACCTATGTTCTTTCTCAGGGTCTAAAGATTGTCTGTGCCAAATTTCATCAAAATCGGTTGAGAGGTTTCAGCGGGAAAGCGTAACAGACAGACAGACAGACAGAGTTACTTTCGCATTTATAATATTAGTATGGACTAGCTTTCCGCCTGCGGTCTCGCCCGCGTGGAATTCATTTATATAACGCTTTTCAGATTTCCCTCGGGAGTATCTTTTTTTTTTCAATAAAAGGTTGCCTATGTTTTTTCTCAGGGTCTAAAGATTGTCTGTGCCAAATTTCACCAAAATCGGTTGAGAGGTTTAAGCGGGAAAAAGTAACAGACAGACAAACAGACGAGTTACTTTCGCGTTTAGTATGGATTATCCGAACGGTTATTGTACGTATGGTTTGGAAATTACTTTTTGTATTATTAACTGATCGATACCGATCATCAACACCCAGCACCCTAATTGTTGTGTGTAACACACTATAATAATAGTGTGTTACGCAATTATCGATACCGATCATCAACACCCAGCACCCTAATTGTTGTGTGTAACACACTATAATAATAGTTTGTTACGCAATTAGGGTGCTGGGGGTTGATGATCGGTATCGATAATAATCAGTTGGTATCATTTCGAAGCTAATCTATTCCTCCATAATTATGTTCGAAAATGTATCTACTCAATAACGTAAATAAAGCAATGAATGTTGTTGAACTGTCAAAATGAAACTCATTGCTACTGATATTGTATTACGCAATTCATCATCTGATTACGTAACACATTATCAATCTGATTCAGTTTGAGGGTCTGAGTCTGGAGCTAATCCATTGCTCCATATTTTAGCAAGAAATGCCTGATGACGATGTAAATAACGCAATGAATGTTGTTGAACTGTCAAATTGAAAGGCACCGCTACTGGTTAGTATGTTACGTAATTTCCACTAAAGACTAGAGCTCGTCTCGTAACGTCTATAAATGGCATGCATCAGCAACAATTTTGAATGAAGACATATGATAAATCAAATCTACCAGTCAGATTGAAAAAATTGGTTACTAGGGAGGACTGGAACAATTTGCCTGCGGTGGTCTTCCCGTCTGATTACAATTTAAGTGTCTCCAAGGCTATAGCGAATAGGCTCTTAATAAACTAGTGCGGTTTACCTATATCAAAGATTGCATCATTGCTTACCATCAGGCGAAATCGAGGTCAAGCAATATTTATTTATTTATATACTCTTTATTGTACACCAGTCAAACATCGAACAAAATACATTCAACACAAAAACAAAAATATACATTGGGCGGTCTTATCGCTAATGTGAGATCTTCCATGCAACCAAAGAATGGACAGATTCTCCTGAACCATAAATGGGACTGTCGTTGGTGCAAATATTATAACTACAATATACTAAAGTAGATACATAAATAAATACATAGATACTGAACATAACAGGTAAGCAAATAAATTAGCCGAAAAGAGTTTGTTGAACAAGATTATAACTACGAATTCGATAGCCTAATAGAGGGTCTTTTAGGCTTTGAAATTCAAATGGCTATGGCTTTCGAGGTAGGCTACTTAATATATCAGGCTCCTAAGGGAGCCGAATGAAAATGAAGTTATATCACGTACCTACGTTCTCGGTGGTAGGCCATAACATCGGCTGCCGGCAAAAGTTACCACCCGGACAAGGTCTTGCCGCCAAGCGATTCGTCGTGTTCCAGCATGATGTCTGGTGAAGCCGTACGGAGGACGCATCTGAGCAGTTAGTTATGTTGCGATGTGTGCCGGGTACGATGCACCAAAGGTTGGTGTGTCGGGAATTTGGTCCAGATCAATCTCCCTCTGGCGCAGCATCATTGGTCGTGTTGGTCTTGGGTTTAACATTGCATCACCTCGCTCAACTGCCATCATCCTTTCTATTCCTAAGTTTTTAAGTGAATAGGCTTAATAAACTAGTGCGCTTTACCATCAACGATTGCATCACTGCTTACCATCAGGCGGGATTGCAGTCAAGCACTAGTTTATATTATTAAAAAAAACGTGCAAGCGATGCAATGAAGGTGAAAAGGGTAAAATCGTTACGTGGACAGAAGCTAGTAATGATATAGCACAATTAACACGTATAACGCCACGAAATAAAATGATAAGTTTCCATTCAGGCCATGTCGGACAATGATGGGCGACACCAATATGTTCCGTTCGGGCCGTGGCAGACAATGGTGTCCGACAGTTAGAGCTATGTTTAAACGTCTCTACTAAGCTGTCGGTCAATAATACAAGGCAAAATTGTACGCAACATGACCCGCGCGGCCTCCTAGATTAGTGTAATCACATCAGCACTCATAAAACATACAAAAATAAAAAAGTTACGTCAGTTTTTCTAAAAATGTTATTTTGCCAACAATACATAAAAAATTGTGTAATGCAATTTTGATTTGTTTTTTCGATTTTAAGGAACAAAATGTGTTCGGTTTATAGATAAATTAAAAAATCGTGATTTTTATTAAATCAAAATCAGTTTTATTGTTTTAAACTTAGGAAATAGGAACAATTATCACATTTAAACTTAAATAATTGAGATCATGGGAACACGTAAATTTTCAATAATATTTACTAGGTTAATTAACATAAATCAAACAGTTTTTAGGTTTAGAAATATTTAAAAGAATCAAAATAACAATCATATAAGAAAGAATCAAAATAACAATCAAAAATATTTAAAAAGAATGATGTACTTTATTAAAACAATCTAAACAAAGAAACGGTTTATTTGGACAGTCTTCACAGAATGTGTTTACTCTTTTTACTTTATTTTTCGCTTGGTTTCTACCTACAATTTTGACTTTTTCCTTGTAACATTCAGATTCAGATAATGTCCTGCGAGGCACTGAGACTTGTGCGCGCACACTGCGCTAGAGTGGGGGTGCGCGGGCGGGATGCTCGGGAGTGGGCGACACTTTGACCCGCGCGGCTTCAACGGAAGAAAACTCAAATAATCATACGCAGCAAGCCATGTCGGACAATGTTGGGCGATATGAATTATCTTCACATTTATAAAGATTTCTGCAGTTATGTAAATGTTTTATAAGTTAGAAATTCATATTTAATAATACTAAAAATAAAACAAAAAAAATATTTTTTGTCAATTTCAAATATTTTGTATGGCTTATAGGTTAAGTTAATTGTCGCCCAGCAATGTCCGACATGGCGTTGTACGTGTTAAAACTAGCCCAGACACGAACTACTGGCCACAATTACCAAAATTATTGGCACCCGAGGATTATAATATTATATTTTAATATTTCAACAGCAAAAATAGTTGTAATATTTCTCGAAAATGCAACGCAAATGAATTGACACCCTGTCCTAAACTCTTGAAGGTTGAATTTTGAGTGTGATCGGTGAGTTTTAGTTACATGAAACCTGTAAAAGAAATATAATACTATAATGTTACACAAACGAATATTTCATTTTCAACGTGAACAGTGGGCTTCCTCTTGTTTATTTCAGCTGTAATTAATGTGTTATTACTTCCCACTGGTTTTTAGTTTCGGGACTACTAAGTACTTACCTAGTTTAAAAGCTAAATGAGTTTTAGGCTAAATTATTTACTCTTTAGTAAAGACTTTTATAACAAAAATACTACTTAAGTAAAACAATAACAAAACAAACAATCGATTTTATCTTATCCTTTTATTTGTTTTACTAGCTTTCCGCCCGCGGCTTCGCCCGCATGGAATTCCTCATCCAGATTTACATGTGCATATTGATTTGCAATATATTACCTTGTTTTAAACGACACACGGACGCCACCTACTTATCACCGAACTTGTATGACGCTAACAATATTTTTGTGTTCCCTCGGGAATATGAATTTTTTCCGGGATAAACAATACCCTATTATTTAAATCGGACATCTAACATTACTACTGCAAAATTTTAAAGCAATCGGTTCAGTAGTTACGGCGTCAAAGCGGAACAAACAAACAAAGAAACTCACTTTCCGATTTATAATATTAGTAAGAATTTCTCACCTTCTTTTCTAAAATACTTGCAATTGTGGTTACAATGTTGATTTATTATTTTGTCGATACGGTGGTTGCAGTGGCTGAATATTCGACTGCTGTGCTGCGTGTTGTGGGTTGATTCCCGGACGGAAAACATATTTTATGACCTACAAGTAGTCGTTTCGGATCTGGGATGTTTTTATATTTAAGTTTAAATGTAAATGATTTTAAACGCACTCTTTGAATTATTTCTTCACCTTCTGATACCTCCAAAATTTTCCAAACACCGCCAAAAATCACTACTTAAAGCGTCAATCTTTCAACCATTACACGAAAAAAACACTCTTAAAAAAATCTTCCTAACCATTTGAAATTGGACAAACACCATTCCTACAGCCCAAAACTGTCTATAAAGTAGTTTAGTCCTCATTTATCAATCATCAGTGACGTGTCAATACATAAATATGATAGATCAATCATAATGTCATGGGTACTTTATGAATTTTCCTACTATCGAGTGAACGATATTTTTTCATAAATAATAGAAGTTTCCGATACTTTGGAGTTTTTGCGCTAGTTTGTGTCACAATGAATTAGTTACAGCCGCGATTTATAACAAAATCTAAAAATTAAGTTGCTCTCAACAAGGTCAAGGAAAACTTCCTCTTCGACTTCTTATTCTTCAGCCTATAGAGGTCCACTGCTGGACAAAGGCCTCCCGAAGGCTTTCCACGATGACCGGTCTTGTGCTGCCGGCAACCATCGGCTTTCCGCGACCTTCACCAAATCATCGGTCTACCTTGTTGGCTTCCATACACTGCGTCATCTGGTACGTGGCCGCCACTCCAGAATCTTACTGCCCCATCGGCCATCGGTTCTACGAGCAATGTGACCTGCCCACTACCACTTAATTTTAGCAACTCGAAGAGCTATTTCGGTGACTTTGGTTCTTCTGCGGATCTCTTCAGTTTTAATTCGTTGAGATCGCACAGAGAAATTCCAAGTATAGCTCTATCCATCGCCCTTTGTATGACTCTGAGCCTTCGTATGAGGCCCATTGTTAAAGAAAACATCATGAGGGAACCGCCATGCACTAGAACCAAAAAATCAAAGACATGTGACATCTACCAAGCCTGACTCGGCTCGCATAGTAGATTATAGCCACTTCCCGCTCACTGAGAAGAGGCGTCGGTACCAGCAATAAGAACACTATAAAATGATTAATTCAACTGAAACATTCTCTTCAACAATCCTTTTCTGTTTGAGAGAAAACCTGTGCCCAGTAGTGGGATGATAAAAAGGTTGATGATGATTATGATGATGATGATTCTCTTCAATATAACATTTAAAAAAGGCTACTGCACGGTTTTTTCCAGCGCTTGTGAAGTATGTTATCGACTAGCTTTGTCCCGCAGTTTAGCCCTCACAATATGTTTCGTAAGTAACCGTAAGTGATTTTACACGCAGTTCCTCATCCCTCTGTGCGTGACAGATATGCAGGACCATTAAGTGGACGTATGCGTTTACACTCTGCACGTTCTGATGCACACTCTGTTGCTGGGTTGGTGGTAATAAGTGAGACTTCGGTGTGTTGACTTACTTCGTATATTCTTCCACAATATTAGCGGGGTCACTAGTTAACTTACACTACTATTGATTCTTGACTATTTCTTCTTGACTGTTGATCCTGTAGAGATCTTGCTGTTGATCTTGACTGTAGCTGTTGATTCCTCACGTCGAAGATAAATATCTTCTTACTGTAGCTGTTACTGTTGACTCCTCAAGGGCGAAGAAGAATAAGTCTTGCTGTAGCTGTGTGACCTTACTGTAGCTGTCACTGTTGACTCCTCAAGGGCGAAGACGAATGTGTCTTGCTGTAACTGTTACTGTTGACTCCTCAAGGGCGAAGACGAATGTGATGACTGTAGCTGTTGACTCTTCAGCGTCGAAGATAAGTATTTCTTGCTGTAGCTGTTACTGTTGACTCCTCAAGGGCGAAGACGAATGTGTCTTGTTACTGTATTGACTCCTCGATGAATGTGTTTTGCTGCTCAGGCGTGGGGCCTATTTATACTAGGACAAGGGCGCAAACCGTGGGAAGCGACGAAAGCGTCGGGTCTCACCAGCCATTGTCTTGCACACGTTCCTGGACTGCATCCTGAATCTGAGGGTCTCCATTTTACAACGCCCATTACAAGGGTCCATTTATTGCGTCTATCCCAAGGAATCATTTTATGGCGACTATCCCAAGGGATTGTTTATGGCGTCCAACTTTTTTGGCGTTGTTATGTTCAGCGAGATGTGAGACAACCATTTCTCTTACAATTATATTTATATCTGTTGCAGTTTATAACGAGGGAGCACTTTATGACGTTTGTCTTTGTTAGATGTGTATAACCATTGAATGACGATCCTTTCTCACAATAAACGATCGTTCATCTTACGCTTTCTAAATTCTTACGCACAAATGTTCTATTCTAAGTAATATTATAACAATACACTATTCGGAATTAGTTTCTACATACTATTTAAAACTATTCGTCCCGCACACCCTCTGAACTTTCATATATCAACTATTTTCCCTAACCATGTAAGTATAGGGTCTTCTTATTACCAATGTTTTTATATTATATTCTTTATTTTTTTGGATTGTTAGTCTGTAGGATATCTATAAAATAAAATAAATGTATCTCAAAAACTGATAGAAGAATTATATAAACAATGAAAATTCATCATGATCCTTTCAGTCAAAATACGTTACACCACTTTTGAATACAGGCGCCCTAATAGAAGCCAAACCGACCGGTCATGTGGTTAAGTTTCCAGCGACTTCTTGCGACCTTCACAAGGTCATCGTACCGAACCGCTTCCGAGGCGAGGCGCGGTCGCCTCTCCACAATTTTCGGCCCCGTTGGTCGGATGAAACAATCACCTATAATGGATACTTTTATTGAGTTCTTTTTCCTTAAAAAAAACAGAGACTATAATAGATACCGACTATACCAATTTTTATAATAGGTCGAATTTTCGATCATCTGTCAGAGCTTTTAATAAAAATAACTGTTTCATTTTGCTAATGTAAAGGTGTCAATCAAACGTCACGATCCATTATCGAAGGAATTATTGCCTGAATTTGACCCAATTTTATTATTATTTTAGCAAGAATAATAATTTTAATATTGTTTTTAGTTTCATTTTATGAGAATTAAAACAAGTAACTGTCTGATTGCGATGATTTTTATTTATCACTAGCTTTCCGCCCGCGGCTTCGCCCGCGTGGATTTCGGTTATGGCGCGCTTTTTAGATTTCCCTCGGGATTATAAAATTTTTCAATAAAAGGTAGCCTATGTCCTTTCTCAGGGTCTAAAGATTGTCAGTGCCAAATTTCATCAAAATCGGTTGAGAGGTTTAAGCAGGAAAGCGTAACAGACAAACAGACAGACAGAAAGACAAACAGAGTTACTTTCGCATTTATAATATTAGTATGGATTAACAATCTATACTAATTTATAAAACTAAAGAGTTTGTTTGGTTGTTTGTTTGTTTGAACGCGTTAATCGCAGGAACTACTGGTCTGAATTGTTTTTTTCTTTTTTTTGCGTTGGATAGCCCATTAATCCAGGAAGGCTTTAGGCTATATAAAATCATGCTCCGACCAATAGAAGTGGAGCCGCGGAACGTCCAGTTTTAATTGACATAGTTATTTCTGATCTCATGTACGTGTTTTGACTTTCTATAACTCCATTTACACTGTGTAACAATTGTTTTGACTAATTTACATCATGTATACGTTTGCTACATCGTAAATACATTGTGTCGAAAGTGTTATAACGATCCTGACAATTTTTGCTGTGTATGTGGAGAATCCCATGATATATACCCGTGTGGTAACGGACTTAGAATAGTACCATCCCATATCCTCCAGTGGGTGCCGTAAGAGGCGACTAAGGGAACTCTCACCAGGGAAGCGGCAAACAGAGCTTCTTCTGTGGAATATCAAATTACTGCGATCTCCAACCCGCCAGCCAAGCGTGGGGATTATGGAAACCCCCCCCCCCCCCAAATGTAATGTAAGCCTTAGGCGAGGCCTTTATTCAGCAGTTAACCTCTATAGTCTCGGCAAACGTAGCGTGGGACGCCCTTGGGCGAGATGGAGCGACGACATCAAAAAGGTGGCTGGTAGTGGCTGGCGGAGAACTGCTCAGGATCGAGCTTGTTGGCGTGCCATGAAAGAGGCCTATGTCCAGCAGTGGACGAGTAAGGGCTGATGATGATGAACCTCTATAGGCTGAAGAAGAAGAAAATGTAGAGAATTAACTTTCAATTCTCAGCGCTATTTCAAGGCATTAATGTGTTGAATTGAAGTCTGGGTTACACATAAATTTTTTGTAGCGTTTGTGAGATTACTATTAGGTTGGGCTAAACAAGATTCCAAATATATGCAATTTGCTATACGAATGCTTTAGACGAAACCGAAGGATCGAGATTAATTGTTGTTTTTGTTTGACTCATTATAATCAAGCCTAAACATACTAATCATTATCCAAACTTGCGTTCGGTCAACATGAGTGTGTTAGCCGAAGTACATAGTGCTACATAGTGACGAATTGCCTCCAAATCGATCAGAAAATCAGGATTGTTCTATACTCCGGAACTTATTCTAAGTCAGCACGATAAAGTTAAATATCTAATGGGGTGTAATAAATAGAGTGGGTCCATATTTTGTAAACATTCAAAGTAGCGCACGCGTTGCGGGGAGTACTGAGTCATCTACAGATTATAATCTATACTCTATCTATACTAATATATAAAGCTGAAGAGTTTGTTTGTTTGTTTGTGCGCGCTAATCTCAGAAACTACTGGTCCGATTTGAAAAAATATTTTTGCGTATGATAGCCTATTAATCCAGGAAGGCTTTAGGCTATATAACATCCCGCTATGACCAATAGGAGCAGAGCAGTAACAAAAAATGTTGCGGAAACAGGAGCTAACGCAGCCGTACATATTGCCAATAGGAGCTGAGCATGACTAATTCCACGCCAACGAAGTCGCTGGCGGCCGCTAGTACTTAATATATAAAGCTGAAGAGTTTGTTTCTATGTTTGTTTGTTCGCGCTAATCTCGGGAACTAATGGTCCGATTTGAAAAATTCTTTTTGCGTTGGATAGCCCATTAATCCAGGAAGGCTTTAGGCTATATGACATCACGCTGCGACCAATTGGAGCGGAGCATAACTAAACCACGCGAACGAAGTCGCTGGTGGCCGCAAGTACTTAATATATAAAGCTGAAGAGTTTGTTTGTATGTTTGTTTGTTCGCGCTAATCTCGGGAACTACTGGTCCGATTTGAAAAATTCTTTTTGCGTTGGATAGCCCATTAATCCAGGAAGGGTTTAGGCTATATAACATCACGCTGCGACCAAATTTGAGATTTTATCAGTTTAACATACATATGCTGACTCTCAACGGGATTTCTTTCCGGAAAATTTTGGTGCCGTGAGTGACGAACAAGGCAAGAGGTTCCATGTTTTTTGGATGGGAAATGTCGTCAAATAACCTCTCCTGCTCTGGGCGGAGTGGAAGAACGTATCAGACTTTTAAGCACCCACGATACGGGAATAATTTCCACAGGGTAACGTTTAAAATATTCTTTAGTGTAGTAAGCAAAAAGATATCTTATAACTAGATTAGTAAGTTCATTTCAATTTGGAAACGAGGCTGTTGTTTGAAATACTAAATATTTTTTTCCTCTCTCGCTCTGGTTGGAGTGGAAGCGCGTATCAGACTTTTATTGACTAAAACCCATCCGTATTTCTTGGCTTGCTTGTGCTCCAGGGGCTACGGTATCTCTTTCGGACTACCCGCGGCCTTGACAGGCAGTGGTCCTTGTGGACCTCATCATTGTGTGCTGACATTTCCGTGGGGTTCCCCTTGGAACCTCCTGTACATAATTATTTAGACGGCAAGTACCCCGCAATGTATGATAAAATAGAATAGTCTTTATTTGCTTATTTTATAGGTAACATAAAAATAGGATGGTGAAGTGTGTAGTATATAATAGGAACGATATATATTCTGCATCTACTTCTTCTTCAGCCTATAGACGACCACTGCTGGTTAAAGGCCCCCAAGGGTGTCCACGATGACCGATCTTGTGCTGCCCGCATCCATCGCTTTTCCGCGACCTTCACCAGGTCAGCGGTCCACCTTGTTGGAGGCACACACATTACCTCTTCTATTAGCCGCTGGATTAAACTAGTACTTACTGAGATTGGGGTAGACACGATTAGATTTTTACCGCGCATAGTACGCGTCACGCGTCTACCTCAGCGGCTAAAAGAAACGGCATATCTGTAGACCTTATTAAGAAGTCAGCGGGATGGTCTGGAACCTCACTAACGTTTGCGAAGTTCTACGACAGACCCCTAGTAAGTAATTATGAGGAGGTTTTTGCGACCGCTATTTGTAACTGATTTGTCAAAAAATCTTAGTTAAATGATATAATTATAATACAGTGTCATAAATCATAATGAGGCTAAATTGTTAATTAATAATATTGTTGATTTGAAAACATAACTGAGAGTTTCTATTCCAAATCGTCCGCTCTCCTCTGTTATGCTTTACCTATTTCACTCCAGGTTCTAAACATCTACCAAGTGAATCAAATAAATCTAGAGGATGTGACGTCGTAGTATAATTGATGGTTAAACGAACTTGCCTTAAGTGATGTTCGACCATAATTATACGAGACGTCACATCCGAAAGATTTATTACCCCAAACCCTATGATTCCAAGATCAATCATAAAACTCCCCGAATCATATCGTGACATGGCTAAGCCTCTCTAAAAACAATGACATGAGTTATGGCGGCGCGCGCGCAGGTAACGTAGTGGGGGAAGGTACTACGTCATAGTCAATCTGCTTAATTTTTATAATCTTATTTTTGTAGCTCTAAAAATTGTGCGATGCCTAGTGCATTAGAAAGTGGACTACCAAGTGAATAAATAAATCTAGAGGATGTGACGTAGTAGTATAATTATTTCACTTACTTAAAGGAGATGTTTCAGAAATGTATGGAGCCTGGGCCAGCACATTGTACACTTAATGCTAGGTATAGCTCCGCTATAGTTAACTGTTTTTAATGTAATTTCCTATATTTTGGCTAAGTTTTAATACAGATTCAATTTAACTCGGCTAAGGAGTGCAACACAACTACTAATAAATATGGTGGCCATCAATAAGCAAAATAAGATTTTGACATTGATTGACGTGTAATGTATCTAAGGCTATCGTATCTATATTATCTACCATATTACTGCGAAAAAAACAAAACATGAATTTCGAAAATACGGCACATTAAATAAACACAATCGGCACAAATCGACACTTGACACGAACACAACAGGAAAATAGAACTGTCAAAGTCGCCAATCAAATGTCATAAAAAGTGTCATGGCTACCTTAATAAAGGGAGATAACTCTTTATTAAGGTAGAAACGTTTCAAATAATTAATTATATATACTTGTATTTTTATTCAAATTAATTTAGTTGTATTTTTATGAATATCTTCTATTTTTTTCCTTTTTGTCTATATATCGTACATAGTGGTGGCCCAAAATGACAACATCTCCTTTTACTTTACTTCTGTTTACTCTATGTTTTCAAACAAATAATGTATTTATTTTTGAAAATTTAATAACTTAAACGACATTGTATTTTGTTTTTCTTTCTATGTATTTCGCTGCTTTCAAACACCACTTCCTGTAACAGATCGGAGTTATAAGCAACTTGGCTATTTGTC
The DNA here is from genome assembly GCA_017933935.1 of Sesamia nonagrioides. Classification (NCBI taxonomy): domain Eukaryota; kingdom Metazoa; phylum Arthropoda; class Insecta; order Lepidoptera; family Noctuidae; genus Sesamia; species Sesamia nonagrioides. Next base: position 651,438 of record JADWQK010002062.1, on the reverse strand, counting down.
TTCTAATCTCAAATATAAGGGGATGAACGATGTCTTCAGGCTTGTTTCCTGCTTACTGTTTACATAAAACTTTGTACATAAATACGAGCTGAGTATAAATCTAACTAATGGTGTTAACGTGAACTTACATTTTGCAGATCAAGTAAATGTGAGTACATTTGATTTTATGTTGTTAACTTGATTGGAAGACAAACAAACACTGATAAAATACTTATTTTTTGTTTGGAATGGGAAATCATCAAATGATCTCTCGCGCTCTGGATGGAGCGGAAGGGCGTGTGAGACTTTTACTGACTGAAACCCACCCGTGTTTCTACACTTGCCTGTGGGACGGCCGGGGCCATGTTTTCTTTTTAACCAACCCGCATCCCTAACCTGGTCTTCGTGGACCCCGTTACGATGTGCTTACATCTCTTTGAGGCGCGCGTGAAACACAACGCACTGTCGACTCGGGCCTAGTCCTTGCCGGGCGGCGAACTGCACACTGCTCACCGCCCTGATGAAATACTTAGTATAGTGAATCAGTTAGGGTAGCAGGTACTAATAACATATAAGTTTGCCCACCTAAGCCGCTGTGTTTCTTATGAGCTATGTGTGGAGGAATGAGGAACAGTGTGTAAAAGTCACTCATCCTCCATAGAAAAGAGAGGAGCCTCCGACGGGTGTTGTGTCTAGCAGGCGTTTGGCCAACGGTTTATGCTGGAAAGTGGTATACAAGTTTATTCTATTTATATGCGAAACCTGAAACACGTATCCAGTATTTTTATGTAAAGAATTTATGTTCGAAATTTTAAGAAGCTGTCATAAAAAATCACTAAGTTATGAGCTTGTTATGTTACCAGGTTGTCCCTACTTAAATGTGGTCACCGAGCCACTCGCCCGCTCGCACCTACAGCGGTGGCGCGGCGCGTTGAGTGCCCTAGGACACTATGATCTGCTGTAAACTGTATTGTTGCGCTCGGTAACCACACTGCGACATTTTTTAAATATATTAGCGCGCAAAAACAAACAAACTCTTCAGCTTTATATATTAGTACTAGCTGACCCGGCGAACTTCGTTCCGCCTTAAAGGCAATATCACATGACTACTTTTTAAATTAGGATAATTTTAAATAAATAATTATTATTATTCAATGATTCTTTATTTGGGAGCACAATCCTGGCGGTTCTTCGGAAATCTTTAATGTGCTACAATACTCGCAAACAACATCCATTGGCCCAATGCGAACGCCATTGCGCTATATTATATGCGTATTGAAACGCTGCCAGATTCAAATCAGTATTTGATGAATTTCTTCTTATGCTTCGTAAATTATCTAGCGCTTGATCTCTGAGGTTTGCTCGACGGTTTCGCATTGCCAACCAAGCCGTTTCACGGGCTGCCTACCTGTGCTCTGGTGAGTGAGAAGCACGAAGTCGAGCCATACTAAGGCTGCGCTCTTCAAGTGCAATTTCTTGCTCTTCTTCAGTTGTTTTTTTTTTTTGTTTTGTATGGGAAATCATCAAATGACCTCTCCCGCTCTGGGCGGAGCGGAAGGGCGTGTCAGACTTTTATTGACTAAAACCCACCCGTGTTCCTTCACTTGCCTGTGCAACGGCCAGTGCCATCGTTTCTTTTTTAACCAACCCGCAACCCTGTGAACCAGCCCTCGTGGTCCCCGTCAAAGTGTGCTGATATCTCTTTGAGGCGCGTGTGAAACACAACGCGCCGTCAACCCGGGCCTGGTTCTTACCAGGAGGCTAGCTGCTTGTTGCTCGCCGCCCGCAAGCCCGCGCCTACGGTGGTTGGGAGTCCGATGTTGCCTCCCGACCAGGGCGCTTCCTGCGGCGGTTTGAGGCGTGAGGGTAGTGGGATTACCGCTCCCTCACGCGCTCCGCCTCCTCCTTTGCCAGCATCACTGCTTCACAGAAGGAGGTGAAAGCTTACCATGCACTCTTGCTCCGGTCTATGGCCCAGACCAGGGTCGGACGCGAGAGATCGCCACCGATCGCTGCCACGAGGACACGGCTGTGCTCTACCCAAGCCAGGCAGACCTCCACCATTTGCTCCATTGTGTCGTCAGGGCGATGCACACAGTGGTCACGGAGTTATGCCTCCTCTCGTCACTCCCACATGTGGGCGAGGGATAGTGTTTCTCCACAAATATACGTTTCTTTTTAATTACTCTATCTATTAAAATAAACCTCATCAAAATCTGTTTCGCAAAATTAAAGATTTAATCAAACAAAGGGACAGAACGGAGCGGAACGGGATAAAAAGTATCCTATGTGATATGTCCTTCTCCCAGTACTTATCTACCTCCCTAACAATTTTGAGCCATACTGGTTAAGCGGTTCTTGAGTTATAAATAGAGTAACTAACAAGACTTTCATTTATATACATAGACTTCATTCAAATCGGACCAGCCCTTTAGGAGGAATTCAGTAACGTACACACGTACAGCAGATTTAGGAATATACCCATGGAAAGCATTGTCATCTACATTTGTAACAAAGATATCATACCTCTCTCTACCCCTAGAGCTCTTGTGTCAGTCTCTTTTAGTTAAATAAAAAATCTTAAATATTTATTTATTTCTATTTATTTTTTTCTCTTTTAGTTTTTATGTACAATTTTCTTTTTAAGTAACTACAAAAATTTAAAAAACTATAAACTTGTCTAAAAACGAAAGAAAAAAGAACTTGTGATTGCCCGGGTTTGAACCGAGGAACACCAGCCATCGCGAGTAGACCATACCACTATCGGCTACGCCACAGCCGCTATGTCAAGCCGCGCGAAATTAGCTCCCATATTATATTGCGAAAGAAAAAACTCGAAAACATGCGCTTCCCCAGACATAAGACTAAGCTAGATCGATTCCTCGTCCCCGAAAACCCCCACATATTAAATTTCAGCGAAATCGTTAGGGCCGTTTCCGAGATCACATGCTTCTTCAAGCGATCAGCGCCATCTGCCGGGCTAATTTGTGAATTTAAACCATCCAGGTCGCCACTCAAATGCATACAGAAAAATTCATTAAAATCGGTCAAGCCGTTTAGGAGGAGTTCAATGACATACACACGTACTGCAGAATTATATATATAAAGATAGATAAACTAGCGCTTGACCGCAATCCTGCCTGATGGTAAGCAGTGATGCGATCGTTGATGGTAAAGTACGCTAGTTTATTGAGAGTCTATACACTCTAACCTTGAAGACACTCAAATTGTAGTGTGATGGAAACACCGCCGCTGGCAAATTGTGTCAACTGTCCAATGGTGGAACGGAGATGGGGGAATTAAATGTGGCGTTTTGGAGATACCGCTAAAACTATTTCTCAACATATCTATGAAAAATAAGCCTGAGCCTTTTGACCATCATTGACGAATATACATATAAGAAAACGAATGTAAAAAATTATACAAATTCTAATAACCCTATCTTACTAATATTATATATTTAAAGCTTCTGGAAAGTTTGCGAGGATGTATGTATATGTTGGGGTAAACGAGTCCTCGAGTGGAGACCGCGTCTCGGCAAACGTAGCGTAGGACGCCCTTGAAAAGGTGGCTGGTAGTGGCTGACGGAGAACTGCTCAGGATCGAACTTGTTGGCGTGCCGTGGAAGGGGCCTATGTTCAGCAGTGGACGAGTAGAGGCTGATGATGATGTATTATGTAAGTATGGACGTCTTTCACGCAAAAAAAATATCTTAACGGATTTGTATGAAATTTGGCACATAGTTATTAACCAGGAATAACAGAGAGAATCTTTTATCCCGAAATTCCTACGGGATTAAAACTTATGCGGGGCAAACCGCGGTAGGGAACTAGTCTTATGTACATGGAAAAATTTGTATGAATAGATGGCTGTTTGTTATTATTTGTCACAAAAACTGCTGAACGGATTCAAATTAAATATGGCACGCAGTTTTTTTACAAATTATAAACTAGTGCTTGACTGCCTGATGGTAAGCAGTGATGCAATCGTTGATGGCTTGAAGACACTTAAATTGTAGTCCGACGCAAACACTGCCACTGTCAAATTGTTCCAGTGTCCAGGATTAAGAGGGGACTATAGTGCCGAGGAATTTGGAAAATAGGTATTTGAAGAAACTATTGCCGTGGCGCTACTTCCAACCTTTCCAGGTAAAGTGCGAAAAGGACAGTTGCTCAGGTAGATTTTACCTAAAATAACATTGACCAAAAGACGGTTCGTATTCCGCTGTTTTCTTTTTCAAAACACTACTGATCTCAATTATTTTATATCAAAATTTAGAGGTAAAGAGTATTATCTATGCTTCTATTACTTTCTTTTTTGTCAAAAATTTATCACGTTTGTCTTATAGTCATCTGATCATCACGGTAAAAATGGGTTATTTTTCGCGATTTTGAAGTATCGTATTTCTTTCATTAATTAAGTTTCGGAATAAATCAAATGATAGAGGCACGTATAATCACAGTGTAAATTCGTAGAAAAAAAAATGCTCTAAAAGTATTATCCACAAAGAAAACAGCGGAATACGTTTGTATAGAGAAAGCACCACTAGAATTCCCTCTTAACACAATGGATACCTTTTATCTCGATATTGACCTCGACCTTTTATCTCGACCTTAAGTAGCCCTTTTTTAACCTCCGAACAAACAATATTAAAATCAATAACAAGGCACTTCAATATTTCCACAAAAGAAAGTCCCATCATAATAGAACCCAGATGTAAGGGGAAATTAATCTTCGTTATTCTGAGAGTAATCTAATAATTGTTCTTACAGATATCGCATTGTAATAGAACAATTGTTTCTTAGAAATAATTTATTATTAGGTATTTTCTCTGGAATTTTTATTCATCCATACTAATATTATAAATGCGAAAGTAACTCTGTCTGTCTGTCTGTCGGTCTGTCTGTCTGTCTGTCTGTTACGCTTTCCCGCTTAAACCTCTCAACCGATTTTGATGAAATTTGGCACAGACAATCTTTAGACCCTGAGAAAGAACATAGGCACCCTTTTATCCCGGAAAATTTTGATATTCCCGAGGGAAATCTAAAAAGCGCGATATAACCGAACTCCACGCGGGCGAAGCCGCAGGCGGAAAGCTAGTTATTTTATAATAACTTATACGTTGGTATAAAAGGATTCTGTTCTTTTTCTCTTTCATTGTTATTTTTTGTACTTTGAAGTTTTTTTTTTTTTAAATAATTAACGGTAAGTGATTATACATATGTCACAAGTCATCATTTTTTAAGTTTGTATATATCGTCTTTTTTAAGTTTATAAACTGTAATTGTTGTGACATATATAGAATCATTTACTTATACGTTTAATCTATGTAAAGATTTTTAGATGAAAATATAATTTATTTTGATTTGTATGGACAGCCCTCGAGTCGATTGTTTAAAAAAAAACAACGGGTTGCGTTCTGGGAGTGCTGGCAGAAGTAGAAACCTAAACATTAACATTACATTTTTTTATATTTTGGAATGTTTACAGAATAATTGAGCACAAATTGCTGTATTTATTAGTATACAAGTATCATCACTTATGTGGTTGTATACAATATTATATTCATTTATTAGGTTATCGTAAGCAAATATGAGAGGTGACCTGTGCCCAGCAGTGGGACGATAAAAGGTTGATGATGATGATGATGATGATGAAACAAACATGAAAATTTATATTACCTAAAAAAAATTAACACTTCAGAATAATCTCGGTGGTAGGCCATAACATCGGCTGCCGGCAGAAGTTACCACCCACCAGACAAAGTCTTGCTGCCAAGCGATTCGTCGTATTCATGCATGATGTCTGGTGAAGCCGTAGGGAGGACGGGTCTGAGCAGTTGTGTTGCGATGTGTGGCGGGTACGATGCGCCAAATGTTGTTGTGTCGGGAGTTTGGTCGTGGAGAGCCTCCAGATCAATCTCCCTCTAGCGCAGCATCGTTTGGTCGTGTTGGTCTTGGGTTTAACATTGCATCACCTCGCTCAACTGCCGTCACCCTTCCTATTCCTAAGTTTTTTAAGTGAATAGGCTTAATAAACTAGTGCACTTTACCATCAACGATTGCATCACTGCTTACCATCAGGCGAGATTGCAGTCAAGCACAAGTTTATAATTATTAAAAAAAAATACAATGGTTTAATTAAAAAAATATCGATATACTCAAAACTAAACTTTCAGCCATATTTCAGCATAGCAGGCTGTACTATCAATACACATGCACACTCATGCAAGCGTCCTGCGCCGCTTAAAAGAAAGAGTAGGCATGCATTTTCGCCCCGCGATAGAAAGAGAGAAGTATAAGTTCCTCTCCTACGCGGTGCCGGTGCTCTACTCACTCTCCGTATTACGAATTTCCGATCAGGTCAGGTGTCTCAACACAAATTTAACATTTTTTACCATCACCATGACACTAATGAAGTTTTCACTTCAAAAATGTAGACACAACTAAACTAAACAAAAGGATACTAGAGGTTAGGTATACACATGACCAAATAAAATACCAAATTTTACATAATCATCATATTAACAATATTAATGAATTTTTAAATAATCTTTTTTTTTCCGCGAATTAATACCAACTTCCCCAAAATTTGGTAATTTAAAAAAAAAGTGACAACACCATTTTAGCGAGTGATGCGACCACGTGCCGCGTGGTCAGCCCCTCTTCGCCCGCGCATGTTTTCCTAACGTGTTGCCTACTGCACATGTATTAATTAAGTTACCTCGTTTTTTCGAAACAAGATTATTTTTAGGGATATTTTTTTTTGGCCCTGCTTTGTAGGCATTAGTTGAATCCGTTATCGATAACTACCAATGCCTTCACGGATCGGATAGGGTTTTCTTTACATATTATATATCCATCCTTTTCTTAAAGAAATATAAATAAAATTAGTTTAGTTTGTCAACAAGAGGGTCGGCAGTATTACATATCTTCTTTAAAGGAGAGTAACGCCTTAAAAGCCTGATTTAATTACCAAAAGGTACTGTGACCATAACAACAATATCAGATTTAATTACTTACCTAAAATTAATTAATAAACATAACAAGACATTTAAATTAAAGCGATTCATTTGAAACAATCCGAGAACCGCTCTTGCTTCCAGATTCGTTCCTAAATCTTCTTTTGTTGGTAAATTTTAATTAAGATTCACATTCAAATTAGATTTTACAACAGAAGTTTTGTAATAATCTCATTAGGTATGGGGTGGTAAACATAATATTTATTTATGAACGAGGATTACGAATGAATGGTCTTAAGCCGTAATGACGCGTTAGGGAGTAAAAGGAAAATGTAATAATTTGATGAGAAGTGTCTTACTTAGCGACTTCCGCATATTCATTGAGATGAATTGACCATAAACCAAATTTCTTTTTTAAATTGACGTTAAATTGTGTTGTTTATAATTTAATTTGACTTGGTAATTTATTTATTTAATTTAACAATGTGTATTTATAATATCGATGCCCCCACAGTATAAACGTGCAAGAGCTCTTACAATTTTATTTTTTTACATTTTTCGTTTCATTGACCTATGCAGCATCTTCTAATTTTTTTAAATATTTTTTTACTCAAAATACGCCTATCATATCATTTGATTTGTTTATTCTAGGGAAAAAACCATGGAATTATATCACAAGTATAAAAGTATATGCTATTGTTAAACGCTTTTTGGGTCCCCGAGTTCATACGAATAAACGTGTTAAAACAAGCAAACCTATTTGAGAAGACTTGTGCACTTCTTCGACTTTGTATAATAGCAGCGTACACGTTTATTCATCTTGATAAAGCATACAATGTTTATTTTTAACGTGTCAATGAAAGTTTATAATATTTTTTATTTATAATTAAAGTATTGCATTGCCTCCTACGGTATTTAATCGGGTTGTTTATTTTACGCGAATAACCGTATAATGAAAGTTTACTGTGATCTAGTCATAGAAATTCACAAGAATAAAAAAATAAAATGGTTTTTCTTATATTGTCAAACATCTAAACTTCTTTTTTTATTTTTTTTTTATTTTTTACATATTATAAACCAGCGCTTAACCGCAATCCTGCCTGATGGTAAGCAGTGACGCAATCGTTGATGGTAAAGCGCACTAGTTTATTAAGAACCTATTCACTCTAGCCTTGAAGACACTCAAATTGTAGTCCGACGGAAACACCGCCGCTGGCAAATTGTTCCAGTCCCTCGATGTACGCGGTATAAAGGAGGAGGCGAAACGCTTCGTCCGGATCGTAGTGGTGTTAACAACGTAAGGGTGGAAACCAGCCGTACGACGGGTCGTCCGCTGGTGGAACGGGGCTGGGGGAATTAAATCATGCAATTCCCTCGCACACTCCCCGAAATGCATATATAAACTCACATACACAAACAACCAGTTCCGAAACAACTAGTTGTAGGTCATACAAATATTTGTTCCGTGTGGGGATCGAACCTGCGACACGCAGCGCAGAAGTCAATGGCGTAACTACTGCGCCAACCGTCGTCGTTTTGACCCCGTTAGAATATAGGGATGAAAATTATTCTATATAATCAGCTTTGGACGCAGTTTGGCGAATGCCAAACCCGTTTAGTAGTTTTTGCGTGAAATAGTTGTAAACATCTATCTTCCATGCAAACTTTCACTTTAATAATATTAGAAGGAAGACTAAGAAATGTCCCAGTCTTTTTTTTTTTTTTTTGATGATGCGAAATCATGAAATGATCTCTCATGAATCATGAATGTTCTGAATGGAGCTAAAGAGCGTGTCAGACTTTTACTGTCTAAAACCGATCCGTGTTCTTTGAATTGTCTGTGCGGCAGGAGCCACTGTATCTCATACAAACATCCCATGGCCCTGGCAGAGATAATGTCACAGCTTTACTTCTAAAAGTGCCATAAACCATACCACATGTTTTCGCCAAGTACCAACTTTAAAAATGGCTCTCAAGCACCTTTCATTTTACGAGCACCTCCCGTCTACCTCAAGGAGCAGTGCACAGAACTCCTTAGGCTTTACATGAGACTCTCAAATCTTGAGGAGTTCCTCACAGAAAGTGTGAAAAGAACTTTCGAGTTACTTTTCAGTCAGTAAAGGAAATTAACTACGAAAATTGAAAAGTGAGTTAGTGGGAGAGAGAGAGAGTCAATTCTGCTTTTTTTATATTATAAACTAGCGCTTGACCGCAATCCTGCCTGATGGTAAGCAGTGACGCAATCGTTACCACAAGCAAACTACAAAAGGACAAGCGCACTAGTTTATTAAGAGCCTATTCACTCTAACCTTGAAGACACTCAAATTGTAGTCCGACGGAAACACCGACGCTGGCAAACTATTCCAGTCCTTCGATGTACGCGGTATAAAGGAGGAGGCGAAACGCTTCGTCCGGATCGTAGTGGTGTTAACAACGTAAGGGTGGAAACCAGCCGTACGATGGGTCGTCCGCTGGTGGAACGGAGATGGGGGAATTAAATCATGCAATTCCATCGCACACTCCCCGAAATGCATCCTATAGAACACCGAAAGGCTGGCTACTCTACGCCTGTGCTCTAGGCTTTGGAGACCGACTCGAGTTAGATCAGGGTCACCAATCAGCCTCTTAGCCATACTTCTTTCCATCTTAGCTATACCAAGCCACAAAGAAGTTTTAAATTTACTTGATTCTGATCACTGCGGACAAAGGATTACTATTCCAAACCATAGTAAAAAAGTGGCCAAAAAGGATATCACTGTTAACCCCAAAACTGAAAGCCGCTTGGAGGTTTTTAGATTTGATCTCATCAATAAATTGCCAGTCTTATCCAGTGCTGTTAATGCTGATCCTAATCATCTCTATGACAATTTTTTTTAATATATACTGTAAGCTATTTGATTCCACCTTTGTTCCCAAGACTATCTCTGTTAATAGTAAAGCATCTTTCTCTGATTGGGCTACCATCGGTATTCATAAAAGTAGAACTCGGCTTTATGAATTGTACAATGAGAGGATTTATATTAACACTGTTGAATTCAATTTATATGTTAGAAAATATTCAAAATTATTCAAACAAGTTTGTTATATGGCCAAGTCACGTTACTTGAGTTCAAAGATAAAAAACAGTGGCAATGTAATTAAAACGACTTGGAAAATTATTAATAGTGAAACGGGAAGGTCCAGTAATAGAAATACTGACTATAGCCTGTCTATTAATGACAACATAATTAAATCAGACTCGCAAGTCTCTGAGGCATTTGAAAATTTCTTTTCGGATATTCCTGTTTCAACTACTAAATCCCTAAACTCATCACCTTCTGTTGCGGAGTCTTTGCTTAAAGAAAATGTTAATGTTTGTGATTCGGAGTTTCATTTTGAACATGTTATCAGTAGAGATATAATTAAAATCTTTCACACTCTGAATGTAAAAAAGACTGCTGACCTATGGGGTCATTCGGTGGAAGTTGCTAAGTCTATTATTGATATTGTGGCACCCACTCTAGCTGTTATCTTTAATGCTTGTATTGACTGTGGAGAGTTTCCTGATCTCATGAAAAATAGTAAAATAATGCCTTTGTTTAAATCTGGTAGTACATCAGACCCCACAAATTATAGACCTATTTCTGTACTACCTACCTTTAGTAAAATTTTTGAGAAATTAATTTTAAACCAAATGCTAAATTTTTTTAATAAACATAAATTATTACATAGCAAACAGTTCGGTTTTACAAGGGGTCGTTCAACTACTGATGCCGGTGTTGAACTTCTAGGTCATATATATAATGCATGGGAGGATAAATGCGATGCCTTGGGCATCTTTTGTGATTTGTCCAAGGCATTCGATTGCGTTCTTCACGATACGTTAATCAGGAAACTCCGCCACTACGGGATCCGGAACTCTGCACTGGATCTTATTACATCTTACTTGAGTGGTAGGATTCAAAGCGTTGACGTTAATGGAAAAAGATCTTCTGGATCTTTAGTAACAATGGGAGTCCCACAGGGGTCAATTCTTGGTCCTTTTTTGTTTCTTATTGACATCAATGACCTGCCGTACCTAATAAAGGATAACCACGATATAGTGTTGTTTGCAGATGACACTTCACTTTTATTTAAACTGAAACGTCAGCAGCAGGTTACTGATGATGTAAATAGCGCGATCTCCAAAGTAGTCCATTGGTTTAATGTTAATAATTTACTCTTAAACGAGAAAAAAACCAAATGCATTAAGTTTACTCTACCTCACGTGAGGCAGGTGGAAACTAAAGTGTTGATAAAGGGCGAAGAATTGAAATCTGACGACAGCACAGTATTCTTGGGTATAACTCTGGATGCTAAGCTTCAATGGGGTTCACATATAGAAAAATTGTCAAAAAAGTTAAGTTCTGCTGCATACGCAGTTAGAACAATTCGTAATTTGACTGATGTTGAGACGGCCCGTTTAGTGTACTTTGGCTATTTCCACAGCGTAATGTCGTACGGCATTCTGTTGTGGGGAAATGCCGCCGATATTCAAACAATATTTGTTTTGCAGAAACGAGCTGTTCGTGCAATTTATAAATTAAGTCCGAGACACTCTCTCAGAGAAAAATTTAAAGAGATTAATGTACTGACCGTGCCGTCTCAATATATTTATGAAAATCTTTGTATGCTCATAAAAATATAAAATTGTTTAAAAAATACAGTGATGTCCATGATATAAATACTAGGAACAGGCACAAATTTATTGTACCTACAACAAGGCTCAAGAAAATAGGTGGCTCTTTCAGATGCCAATGTATACATTTTTACAATGGACTTCCAGAGTGGTTCAAGATCTGAGCCTGAATAAATTCAAATCCTTCATTAAACGTAAGTTGTGTCAGAAAGCATTTTATAGTGTGAAGGATTATATTGAGGACAAAAAGGCTTGGGCTTGAGCTGTGTCCGATTTCTATACAATGATTGTTCTTTGATTTTTCCTCTTGTAGTTTTAATATGTAATTGTTTATGTTATTTAGTTAAAACCTGTATTACACACTATGTAGCCAAGCATATTGTACGTTACGGAATTGTATCGCTGACAGAGGTGTTCGGCACTTGTGCAGCTGCAGCTGCACAGGAGTTAAACTTTCCACAGATTCGGGAACACTGTTGGAGCTGCTGAACCTTGGACAAAACTATCTTAGCATTGTGTAGATTCAATTTCTTAGTATTGTATAATTGCATGGCAAACGTGTGAGCACAATGTACGAATGTGCTGTAAGGCATTTATTTGTTGGGTTAGTCTTTTTATTGACTTAATTGTGCTCTGGCTGTTGAGAGTATGTCATGCTCACTCAAATGTCTCGCTGATGGTGGCGTGTGTTTTGGGTCATTGGGTTCCCTTCGATATGGTTGAGCTGAATGATGCTGATCCATACGTCATGTTCGTGAACGGACGCCGTCGGAGGGGACTGGTCATCTCTTAGCTGCCACGGCGTATTTTAATTTCTGAATTGATTTTTGTATGTTTTCCATAATGGACGCTCTCAGCGTACAATATATTTCTGCATCGTTCTCACGCGGTTGATTTCAACATGAATGATGTAATCAAATATTTGTAACAATAGCTTAAAATTTAAAAGAGTGTCCATGGAGTTTCTTGCCCGTTCTTCTCCATAGGTACCTACTCTTTGGAATGGGCGACTAGCTTCATCTTATTGACTGACCGACCTTCTGACAATTCAAAAGTGCCTGTAACTGGTTTATTTGAAATAAATGATTTGATTTGATTTGATTTGATTTGCACGTCTCTCCACTGAATCTAAAGTGGCCAGGTGACACTTGGCAGCACCAGACCAAATGTGGCTGCAGTACTCCACACACGAACGGACCTGTGCTTTGTATAACATTAGAAGCTGCCCAGGTGTGAAGTACTGCCGGACCTTTGCGATAACGCCAAGTTTCCTGGCCTGCGACTTATAAGTTGTAGGCCTGTAGGTTCGAACCCCATCAGGCGCTTTACTTTGTGTAAATTATTTCATCACTACTGTTCTCAAAGCGATGAAAGAAAGCATCGTGAGGAAACCGCCAAGTATTAGAACCGAAAATTCGATTACATGTGACATCTATCAACCCGCACAGGGCCCGCGTGGTAGATTACGGTGCACTCCCTCTCAGCGTGAGGAGGCCAGTGTCCCAGGAGTGGGAACTTTTTAGGCTGATTATGTATGCATAAGTCGTGGTAGCCTAGTGGTTAAAAATAAGTTGTGGTGGCCAGGAAACACCAGCCTCTCAAGTATGAGTGTGCGGGTTCAAAAACCAATGTAACTTTTAAAGTTATATGTACTTTCTAAGTATATTTTTTTTTATATATATATTATAAACTAGCGCTTGACCGCAATCCTGCCTGATGGTAAGCAGTGACGCAATCGTTGATGGGAAAGCGCACTAGTTTATTAAGAGCCTATTCACTCTAGCCTTGAAGACACTCAAATTGTAGTCCAACGGAAACACCGCCGCTGGCAAATTGTTCCAGTCCCTCAGTCCAGTACGCGGTATAAAGGAGGAGGCGAAACGCTTCGTCCGGATCGTAGTGGTGTTAACAACGTATGGGTGGAAACCAGCCGTAGGACAGGTCGTCCGCTGGTGGAACGGAGATGGGGGAATTAAATTCCCTCGCACACTCCACTTATAATATATATAAAATATATTGGACACCAATGACTGATTAAAAGGTGAGGAAAAAAAACATCTTGAGGAAACCTGGACTTTAAGTCTGTAATCGCCAACCCGCATTGAGCAAGCGTGGTGATTAGGATCAAACCTTCTCTGTATGAGAGGAGACCTGTGCCCAGCACACGGGACATGGGACGATAAAAAGGGTAATAATGATGATGATATACGCATATAATTGTGTCGCGTGTATTTTGAAATACTTATTTGAGTTTGTATTGTACAATTCAAAGCTTATTTTAGGTCGTAAAGTAAGGTCAATTTATTCAGGTCGCTTAACAATAAATTTCCCTGAATATAAAGAAAGGAAATACGTTTATTTGTGGTTAACATGATGCAAATAAATAAGAAAGGTCTTAGGGAAAAATGCGTTACATCCACGACAAATGGCTGTCGCTCAGCATTATGCTGGGTTTATAAATAAGGTCGCGCGAAATCAGCGCTAAATGTTGACTATAAAAGACAGAGTCCCAGCGTTGGTTTTCAGCGACTGTGCATATTTTTCTCAAAACAATTTCATTTTACAACTCTTTTATACTGCGTACATCGAGGCACTGGAACAATTTGCCAGCGGCGGTGTTTCCGTCGGACTACAATTTGAGTGCCTTCAAGGCTAGAATGAATAGGCTCCTAATAAACTAGTGCGCTTTACCATCAACGACTGCGTCACTGTTTACTATCAGGAAGGGTTGCAGTCAGGCGCTAGTTTATAAATTATAAAAAAAATAATTAAAACCTCCAAGGTCTTCTAAAATATTAATTTCCCAAACGTCATACATACATTTAGCTACATGAATACCACTCATAGGACAGCCTGGATTCTCTTGATGGACAAATTGACACTTTTGACGATCGAGACCCTTGTCAAGCGACAAAAGCGTGTTACTAGATACTTGTGTTCCTTTCAGGTAGAGGGTAGTTTTACAGGGATGCGGAACGGAAGAATTTATGTACCGAGTTGGTTACATGAAAGGATTTTTCTTTGAGGGTGTAATGTTTTATTTGAATGGCATGAATGTGTGGTAGTGAGTTATTCTATAGATAATAGGTCGAAGACAAAAAAAAAAAAGATTGTTATAGCGAAAAACTCACGATACTTGTGTAAGTCATTATCATCATCTCAGCGTTAATCCCAGTTGCATTCGAAGCTTATTCACCTTTGGAGTCTGGGGTCCGCTTTACCAGTCTAACTGCTGATTTTTGTTAAATTTCGATATTTTTCCGTGATGCGACGGCCGTCTGATCTCCATCACCCGAAGACGATATCGAAGCATTGCAGTTAGACCAATTGTTGGACTGTTGAGGGCTCCAACAACCCATAATGACTGCTATTAGATTTTCGTGTGGCAACCGGGACCAACGGCTTAACATGCTTTCCGAGGCACGACCAGACCTGTGCAAATATTCACATTCATGCTTAAAAATATCTGCACTTAGCAGGGATCGAACCCTCGCCTCCTTGCACAGCGGCCACGTTCGCTACCGCTACGACACGATACTTACATAATTACGGTAAGAAAACTGGGACCAAAGGCTTAACGTGTTTTCCAAGGCACGGAGCATATAAAAAGGGACACTTATCTACAGACCAACCACAGCAAGCGTAGCATCATCTGATCGATCGACCTGTGAAGCTGTTATTATACATCCTACGTCTTTTAACACTAATAATTCTCGACCTTAGAAGCATTAGGTCGTATGTACCTACATACTTCTAAGGACAAATGCTTCTAAGGACGTCGGGCTTATAGGTATAAGCCCGACGACCTTAGAAGCATGAGGCAGTATGTATAGATCGATGGATCTATAATATAGACCTAATGCTTCTAAAGTCATAAATTACCGGACGGCGAGCGATGGGCATCTCGCCGCCCGGTAATTACCAGGCCCGGGTCGACGGCGCGTTGTGTCTCACGTGCGCCTTAAAGAGATGTCAGCACACTGCGACGGGGTCCACAAGGACCAATGCCCCTTAAGGGATGGTTTGGGTTGGTTAAAAAAAATACCGTGGCCCTACAACACAGGCAAGTGAAGGAACACGGTTGGGTTTTAATCAGTAAAAGTCTGACACGCCGCTCCGCTTCATTCCGCTCCGTCTAGAGCGGGAGAGGTCTTTCGACGAATTCCCATCCAAAACAAAAAAAAAAAAATAATTAATATATAAGCAAAGCGTCTAGAGCAGTTGATAAATTAAACAACCACTCGAATGCCGCAAAGATTACCGCAGACTTGGCCTCTACATAACCAACTCCAGGCCACGTACACAAACGTCTAAACATCCAGGCTCAGGCCAAATATCTTGAGGCTTATTAATATTTGTACTGAACAAAAAGGTCACCCTAGAGATATAAACCATATGTATTATAAGAATTAGGTGAATGTAGTGTCCTATACGCTGTTAATACGAACACTAAACATACTTACAGAAATTATATGTAGACTGTACCTTAGCTACTGGGCGTATAAACAACCAGCTGTTATATGCGACTTCTTAAGCGATCCAGGTTGAAAAGTATTTGCTAAAGTAAAGTCAAATTGTTTAGATTCCTCAGCGCAGCTTACCGCCCTGCAAGGACTAGCTTTTTAATTGCATAATGAGTGTATCGTCATCATCATCATTTCAGCCAAAAGACGTCCACTGCTAGACGTAGGACTCCCCCAAGGATTTCCACGACCTCGGGTCCTGCGCCTCCCGCATCCAGCGGTTTCCCGTGAAGTTCACCAGGTCGTCGGTCCAAAGTGTCAGAAGCCTACCCACGCTGCATCTTCCTGTGCGTGGTCGCCACTCGAGAACCCGTTGGCCCCATCGGGCATCGGTCCTACGGGCAATGTGCCCCGCTCACTGCCACTTTAGTGTAGCAATTTTTCGGGCTATGTCGGTTATTCTCGTTCTTTAACGAATCTCATCATTTCTAATTTGATCACGCAATGAAACCCCAAAGCATAGGCCTCCCCATTGCCCAATATGTATTATAATATAGTTAGCAGGTTTGTAAAAATAATTTTACAAGTCATTCAAATTTTTTTTAACTAATGAGTTCGGCGTAAACTGTAGTACATAAACACTACAACTTATTAACTTATTTCCTCATCTAACGCTTCAGTGACTTCATTTGGCGTTAAATTGCGGACACTTCTATAGGGAAACGGTAGCTTGAAATTTCCCTAATGTAAATACAAATGTTTGTATAAATTTTGGTGGTCGCCACTTGAGAACCCATCGGCTCCATCGGGCATCGGTCCTACGGGCAATGTGCCCGGCCTTCTGTCACTTTAGTCTTGCAATTCTTCAGGTTATGTCGGTAACGCTCGTTCTTCTGCGGATCTCCTCATTCCTGTTTTGACCACGCAAAATACACTATTGCAATTTATTTAAATCTCTTTTAATCTATATTGCTAATCCATTGCTCTATATCATTGCAACTATGCCTAACAACGTAAATAACGCAATGAGTATTGTTGCACTGTCAAAATGAAATCCATTGCTACTGATAGTGTGATAATCAACTAACTGGCAGGCCCGGGTCGACGACGGCTAGTTATGTTCCACACTCGTCTCAAAGAAATGTCAGCACATAGTGCGCAGCACATAGAGTGCAATATCACTGTTAACCATATCCGCAATAGCCGAAGTCTACCGGGGCTGCGGGTTGTTCAAAAGAGATACCGTAACCCCTGCACAAGTAAATGAAGGTAAATGGAGTGGATTTTATTCAGTAAAATTCTGACGAGTCCTCCGCTCCGCTCAGAGCAGAGAAAATTGTTTGATGACGTCGTACACAAAAAAAAATCAAGTTAAACCGCCATGATAGTCCTTTGTCGTCTAAAAAGTTATTTTCTTGAAAGATTTAAAACTAAATTCTATAATAAATAATAATTATTAACACTTTCTGAGATTCAACTTTGCCACCTCTTTAACAGACTTCATTTGTTCATTCTACGAAAACACGAAATGTACGAAATGTTATGAGCATTTTCTTTAAGTTTTTACAATGTTTAACTTTCTCAAAGTTTCAATTTATTTCGAAAGAATACCCAAAGAAAACACGTCCTCAATAGATCACACTTATCACTGACCTCATACCACATTCTCAAACAAACAATGTACTAAACAAAACTTCCCATTGAAACACACACAAACACTTCTCTCCATAACTACCGCATAGTTATGGAGAGAAGTGTTTGTGTGTCTCCATAACTATGCGGCCTTGTCATTAATTAAAAGTTTAGTGGTCCGCTGTACCCGACGCCTACATATCTCAGTTTCTTTTTGAAGGCGTGGGCGGAAAAACCTGTGAAGCTATGCGTTTAATTTGTCACCGACAGGTGCAAAAGTATTTCTTTTGCTTAGTTAGCTTGAAGCACCTTAGTGGGTTAGTTCATATTTTAAGAAACTTGCATGAATCATGTGGTTCACGCGCGTACTTTCCAAAATGCATCTTAAAGAATACCTAAAGTCTGGCTACTCTACGCCTGTGTTTCCGACTTTAGAAATTGTTAAAGAACAATCTAGATCCAATCGAGAGCCGCACCCTAATTACGCAACACACTACTGTTATCAATTGGAATAATTTTGAAGCATATTGTTAATCCATGGCTCCATGTTCGAAAACTGTGTCTGCTTAATAACTTGAATAACGAAATGGGTGATTTTGAACAATTGTTAGTGTGTTTGACAACCCTGCAGGTAAAGACCATACCTGAGTCACCTAATAGCGTCTTCGCACGCCTCTCCACCATGTCCCAAGTAGCCAGGTAGCAGTTAAAAGCACCAGCCCATAAGTAGCTGCAATTTTCAACACACGAACGGACCTGCGCTTTGTATAAAATTACTTATGTACTTGTAGATAAAGATTTAGTTCAAAATTAATATAATGAATGTCAGTCAATAATGTCATCACTTCCGGCTTTCGGTGAGAAGGAGAGGGCATTAATCCATCATGCGTTGTCAGTGCGGGCAGGTACGTAGATATCACTTGTCTTACATTTTTTTTGCTTAGAGAATATGCCGTATCCTCATAATATTTTCCTTCATCATTTTAAGCAGTTGTAATGAAATAATTAAATTATAGTATTATGAAATAAATAATTATAGTATTAAGTAGTCGTGGTGGCCTAGTGGTTAAAACACCAGCCTCTCAAGTATGAGTTCGCGGGTTCGATTCCAGGTCAGGCAAGTACCAATGTAACTTATCTAAATTTATATGTACTTTATAAGTATATCTTGGACACCAATGACTGAAGGTGAAGGAAAACATCTTGAGGAAACCTGCACTTTAAGTCTGAAATCGCCAACCCGCATTGAGCAAGCGTGGTGATTACGCTCAATCCTTCTCTGTATGAGAGGAGACCTGTGCCCAGCAGTGGGACGATAAAAAGGTTGATAATGAATGAATGAATGAATTAAATAATGTCAATAAGGTACTGACAGGACAACTCGCATTATCGTGACCACAACGACTCCCGCCGACAGATATTATTAGGAACACCCCCTTTTTTCCCGGGTTTATAATTCTCATACATGTCTGCCATCTTCTGTCTGTTAGACTCCCGATGGCCCTACGTGCCCTACGGCCCTTATAATCTATCGAGGGTCGCTGGAAGGCGCGGGCCTTCCGCAAACTCGACTGGTGCCCGGCCCAGGCCCTGGCCTTTTAGCACCTCTAATACGAACCTTTTCAGATGATTCACCATTTTACTTGTTTATCATTATGTTTTCCTAAAACAGTGTTTCCGTCAGACTACATATTAAGTGTCTTCAAGGCTAGAGTGAAGAGACTCTTAATAAACAAGTGCGCTTTGCCATCAACGATTGCATCACTACTTACCAATAGGCGGGATTGCGGTCAAGAACAAGTTTATAACTTTAAAAAAAATACGCAGTATAATTATAGTATACCTAATGACAAATGATTTATTTTCAGTAATCGGATTTGTAAAAACAATTTCACAAGTCATTCAAATATTTCTTCAAACTAGATGAGTTTGGCGTAACCTGTACATAAACACTACAACTTATTTCCTCATCTAACGCTTCAGTGACTTCATTGGGCGGACACTTCTCTAAGGAAACGGTAGCTCGAAATATCCCTAATGTAAATACCTACAAATGTTTGAATTAATTTATGCTGGAACGCATTGCAGGACATTGAGAACTTCCATTTTCTTCTTAGCGTATAGTTAGGTAATCTAAATGATCTTGGTCCAGATTTCGGCCACTTGTATGAAGCCGTCACCAGCGACAATCAATCCCAGTAATGTGATGCTGGCAGGACATACAGTACACCCGGTATTAAATATTGAATGTTCTATTATTTGTGGAACAATACCACATTTACACTCCACTGCTTTAAATTAAAGCAAAACTCGCAGATCTTCTATACTAATATATAAAGCTGAAGAGTTTGTTTGTTTGAACGCGCTAATCTCAGGAACTCCTGGTCCGATTTGAAAAATTATTTTTGCATTGGATAGCCCATTAAACCAGGAAGGCTTAGGCTATATTTCAGCACGCTATGACCAATAGGAGCGGAGGATAACTAAACCACGCGAATGCAGTCGCTGGCGGCCGCTAGTATAGGATTATATTTCTTTTGATCATCTTAAATAAAACAAACAAAATACTTTCCTTTTTTTTCAAATTACTCGTTACCTCCGTTGGGAATAGGAACTACTACAGTCTTCCTTTGCTCCTGAACAATGTGCTAGATCGGATGTTAATTTAAGATTAGACTACATTTGCTTAAGCTCAAGTGATCTGCATTCTTGAGCTGCGGCTAACCGCATTTGATTGGACTGTTAGTTATTCCTTTTGCAACTCAACTGGGATGCACGTTGGCAGCGAACTAATTTGCATCTCAAAATTCTTGATTAAAATATTTCTATTTCAAACGTTGCAACTTTCAATGGTCAGGAAACTTCGTAACTTGGTTCGATTCATTAGGTTTAAATTCAATCTTTTGAAGACTTAGGAAAAAATTCTTAAAAATCTTCTACTTTATTTACGGTACGTTTAAAAGTTTCTGGGGTATGTTCTGTGTTTAGACCTAGCTGGCTACAACAAGATCGCATTTCACTGTTCCGCGGTATGCTGTATAAACAGTAGGTACTTAGTACTGTTACCGGCTCGGGGTATTAAAATGCCGGTTAAGGGTTTCGAAGTTTATTGGCAACGAAGGTACAGTCGATCGTAGGCAATTAAAAGTAGAACGTAGCTGATGTCGCACCGAAGTCTTCCTTTACGTCCACGAAGTCCGTGTCATAAACACACAATAACACTATAGATACTTCACGTACCTAGTCTTCAAAGTTCTCGGTACAGTTGTCGCAGTAGGTATTCTCAACGATCGCTTCTTAACTGTCGCTTGTTTCGTATCGCTAGTCAAATGCAGACTGCCTCTGCGCTGGCGTCACGGCGCTATATATAGGTTAGCTGATCGAACATTCCAGATTCGTGTAGACGTAATAATAATAGCGCATAACTTCGGGTACATTCAGTAGGTACCTACGGTAATCCACCGGAGACGAGTTTCTGGAAATTTCGATGTCGGCACGATAGGCCATCCTAGGTCTAGTAATGCGTTTTTATATTGTACCTTTAAAACGCCTAGGTCTGGAGATATAGGGCTTAAAAATTAGGTACTGCATGTCATGTAATATTGAACCTTATGCCATTGACATAGGGTGCAGCCGTAACAGTACTAATACTCTCTGTGAGAGGTAATAGGACATAACCCATCATGCGGGCCCTATATAGATGTATTTATTTATTTATACTTTTTGTACAAACAAATGTACAAAGGCTTAATGCCTTAGGCATTCTCTACCAGTCAACCAAGGGAGATGAAGAGATTAGATGTAACATGTCTTCGAATTTTTGGATCTGGTACACGCCGATTGACTCACGGTGGTATCCTATTGAGAAGAATGTTATGAGTGCTAGTGGATCCAAAAATAACTTAATAATAAAATAAAACTTTTATTTTTATAAAACTTAAATAAATACAAGAAAAGAAAGAAACATATACATATCCGTGGAACTTAAATCAAGATTACTTAAATCTGTGGGCAGATCTTAATAGAGTTAAACTTAAATAAAATATATTTTTATGATTTTATTTAAAAAATCTCACCTTGGTACGTTTCCGATATCAATACTTCGTAAAAAGCCGAGAAAGCATCCATTCTAAGAACGCTTTGTTACTGATCCAACCGAAACATTCGACTTGCACAAGAGAAGGAATCATACTTTTTCAAAGAAGTTTCAAGCTTTTTAAATAGAAAACATCATAAATAATTCCTTTATTTCTTCTGCCTCGTTAGTTTAGTGCTCGGCTCGATAGGCGTGCAGGAAGTATTGTAATTTTTCCCTATAAGGGATCTCTCAGTAGCGGCCTGAAGCTCAGATATGTTCCCGGTTAATGGCAACACGCAAACAATGAGATTTATTCCATTAAACTGGTGAAATATGGAGCTACTATTACCCTTCTGCAAACTCACTTTCATACCCTCATACATAGATACATACACGCGTTCTTTCAACTCACTACACCAATTTAAATCCCTTTATCTAATTAGATTCATTTAATTTTAAGGTTGTTTTTTTTTTTTAAATATGTTGTATTCTTGAAACAAACCACCAAATCATGCACTAAAGTATATTATGATAATATGTGATATTCAAATCGGTACTCGAAACTCGCTATAACCGGGCACCTTGCCCGTACGACTGATGCCCGATGGGGTCGACGGGTTCTTGAGTAGCGACCACGCACTGAAAGACGCAGCGTGAGTAAACCCCCATAAGGTGAACCGACGACTTGGTGAAGGTCGCGGGAAACCACCAAATCATGCACTAAAGTATATTATGATAATATGTGATATTCAAATCGGTACTCAAAACTCGCTATAACCGGGCACCTTGCCCGTACGACTGATGCCCGATGGGGTCGACGGGTTCTTGAGTAGCGACCACGCACTGGAAGACGCAGCGTGAGTAAACCTCCATAAGGTGAACCGACGACTTGGTGAAGGTCGCGGGAAACCGCTGTATGCGGAAGGGGGAGCGCCGGTCGTCGTGGAGATCCTTCGGGGAGGCCTATGCCCCCTAGGCCCCCTCACGTCTCTGGCCGCCGCAGAAGACGCCCTGGTCGGGAGACAACATCGAACTCCCGGCCACCGTAGGCACGGGCTTGCGGGCAGTGAGCAGCTGGTAGCTCGCCGCCCGGTAAGGACCAGGCCCGTGCCGACGGCGCGTTGTGTTTCACGCGCGCCTCAAAGAGATATCAGCACATCGTGACGGGGTGCACGAAGACCGCGGGTTGGTTAAAAAAGAAACCGTGGCCCTGACCTACAGGCAAGTGAAGAAACACGGGTGGGTTTTAGTCAGTAAAAGTCTGACACGCCCTTCCGCTCCGCCCAGAACGGGAGAGGTCATTTGATGATTTACCAACCCAACAAAAAAAATGCCTATGTCCAGCAGTGGACGTCTTTCGGCTGACATGATGAAATTGACTCGAAACTGTCTCTTACTTCTGTATCTTACTATCATCTACCCACAAGAGCAACCATTTACTTACACTTTGTGAACAATCGTATTGTAAAGTAAATAGTATGAGTTTATGTTATTAAATAAATAAATAGGTATTTAAGTACAGTAATTAAGAAAACAATTTGTATGGCCTGCAGGTAATTGGGTTGTATCCTGAAAAATAATTTAATGTCCATCAGATAGATTTATAAAAAATATGGAACACGTATTTTTTATTTTTTCTTTCATTCAAATACTTAAGAATATATATTGATTTGAAATGTCGCATGACGTCACGCCGTGGTACAAAATATACCACAGCGTGACGTAGTTAGTTTTTGGTAATTTCGACAAAATAAAAAATACGGGTCTTAATTTTTACGGGCTAATTTTTTGTTTTGATTTTCATGCCTTGGATACATCCCTATTGTTCCGGGTGTGGGTGTTTATATCTGTGGGTTTAAATATTTGTAAACGCACCCACAATACAGGAGCACTGTTTTTTTGTAATGTATAATACTCTATTTTTATTGGTATAAACTAGTGCTAGATTCTGATACCACCTGATGGTAAGCAAGGCCAGTGATGCAATCGTTGTTGATAAAGCACGTTAGATTTTTATTACCTATTCACTCAAGCCTTAAAGACACTTAAATAATAATCTGAAATATATACTTAGTAGCCATTCTAACAAACATAATCCGAAAATGATACACGATTCTGAAGTTAGAATTTGAACTGAAACTCCAATCATTTATTCAGACAACAGATGTCAAAGACGCCGCGAATCTACGTGTTATAACTTTGGACAAGAAGAGAACGCAATCAAGTAACTATAGTGAAACGCGACCCAACTGAACTGAGGAAGACTTGACTTTACTTTCTAGTTTTAATTTTCGTCTTATAACTACTAGAAATGTGTGTACGTCAAATGGAAGGATTATTTTTCACTACAACTTTTGTCTATAAGATTTGAGGTTATACCAGATGTGTTTTAACAAATTGTTTTAAAAGTAGCGTATCATGATTAGCCTTTCTCTGCGATGCAACTGAATACTGTTGGAATTAATATAAAGCTGAAGTCTTTGTTTGGAACTACTGGACAGATTAGAAAAATATTTTTTGCGCTGGATAGCCCATCAATCCAGGAAGGCTTTAGGCTATATAACACCACGCTGCAAAAACGCGCGGCGCAGCTAGTTAGTATAGATTTACATATGATGAGATCGTCTATTGTTATTGGATATTCATTGTTTTTTGCTTTTGTTTGCATGCCTTAGTTAAGGTAGTCAGTATAAGGATCTTCTAAAAACGTAACATTTGTATTTTGTACCTACTTTCTACGCAAATAAAGAACTATTCTATTCTATTGTATTCTATTCTACAACGTGTAACATAAAGGGTATATACATAACAAAGGCATGGCATCTTTACATGATATCAAACGATATTGGAAGGATTTTTTAATCCTATCTCTTTATGTTAGGAAGTTATGAGGAAAAACACTGCCTGTGATAGGCTACTATCATACTAGTCGCACAGAGATATTGAAGACATTTATCGGATTTTGGCAAGTAACGTGACGGGTAACGAGTAGTTATTAACGTATGTACCTAGTGTGCTGCCACATTTGATATGATTTGATTTTAAGAAACACACGAAACCGAAACTTTGGTACCAATTTTCTGAGTACTTTATTTTGAGTTGAAACCCTTCCGATATCGTTTGATATCGTCTAAAGATGCCATGCCCTTGGTATGTATATACCCTTTTTGTTACACGTTGTATATGTATCACTAGCCGCCGCCAGCGACTTCATTCGCGTAGAGATAGTGATGCTTCGCTCCTATTAGTCGCTATGTGAGTATCTACCTTTACTTTGTTGACACCACCACGATCCAGACGAAGCGTTTCGCCTTGTTGCTTACCATTTTGTTGGGATGGGAAATTATGAAATGACTTCTCCCGCTCTGGCTGGAGCGGAAGAGCGTGTTAGACTCTTACTGACTAAAGCCCACCAGTGTTTCTTCGCTTGCCTGTGCGAAGGCCAGGGCCACGGTTTCTTGTTTAACCAACCCGCAACACTGCTTAACATCAGACGGGATCACGTTCAAGCACAAGTTTATGACATTTAAGAAAAAAATATATGTCCCAAACAGCGACGGCGGAGCGGTAGGGTTGTCTGCATCTTGGTATGGTGATAAGCGTTCCATTTCGTAGGTGAGTTTTGAATTAAAGCACAACGTGTAAATATACCCTCGAAATCTTGATAATCACAATTTAAATAGGCAAACCGACAGTTTCGGTTCGGAGAAGTGCCTTGGTCCGCGTCTCGTTGAAAAGTGACCGTTCGACGAATCCCTCTTTCCAAAGCGACTCTATCCATATGCCGCCATCACAAAATAACGTCACAAGCGTTTGCCTTTCAAATAATTTCGTCGATCCACGACATATATAATAAAATTTCATAAAAAATAAATCTTTCAAGTCAAACTCAAAGAGATCAAACCAATCACACCAGAGACCAGCACAAAGCAATATTCCTGTTTCTTCACAGCGATCATTAACCGGATTGGATACAAAAGAAATTTCCCTGACTTCGCCTTTGCAGGGACCGTTCATACACAGAATAATAATATACAGAAGGTCTGACAATCGCGCCATCTTTGCCTGTGTTCAAGAAATTCATAAACGAACATTACTTGTTGTTGTCATGTTATGCTAGAAACTGTAATATAATCTGTAATCGTTATTTAGTGTCATTGCTTGATATATTATTTATATATTAATGTGTATTTACAACATGAGGGTATGTACAATGCTACATGCGAACATCGCTTCATACGGAGCTGACGCACTTCCTGCATCACAAAAGCAAAATTTACAATGCCCTTTGTACACTTATAAATTCCCGACATCAATTGATTGGCAAACACAACTCCCGTTTAATCGGAGGATGAGTGAAATTTTAGAATTTTACACCCTGTTTCTCAGACCTCTCATCATCATCTCAGCATTAATCCCAGTCGCATCCGAAGCTTTTTCAGCTTTTGGACTCTGGGGTCCGCTTTAGACTGGTAAAACGGCTGATTTTTTGGCGAAACTTCGATATTTTCCGTGAAGGGACTGCCGTCTGACCTCCACAACCCGAAGGCTATATCAATTGGCTATATAAATCAAAACCAATTGTTAGACTTTTGGGGGCTCCAATAACCCGTAACTACCATTAGATGTTTATATGGCAACCGGGACCAACGGCTTAACGTACTTTCCGAGGCACGACCTGACCAGTGCAAAGATTCATATTCATGCATACATATATTTGCGGTGTGCGGGGATCGAACCCCCGCCTCCTTGCGCAGCGGCCGTGTTCGATACCGCTACGCCACGGAGGCTGCCTGTTTCTCATACCTCTATATGTATAAAATAAAGTCGCTTTCTCTGTCCCTATATCCCTATGTATGCTTAAATCATTAAAACTACGCCCCAGATTTTGATGCGGCTTCTTTTAAATAGCTAGAATGATTGAAGAGGAAGGTCTGTATGTATGATAACATCCATTTAACAGTGGAGAAATATTGTTATTTTTGAGGTTTCTAATGTGATGTCGTAAATAATTTCATTTTTCCGCATACATTGCAAACGCAGGCTGAACCTGATGATTGATAAAGATGATAGGGATATCCATAAGAGATAATTCCTGTCATTTACTTTTTACGACAAATAATGGCTAATTTTGGAAGCGATTTTAACCAATACAGCATTAATCCTTATCCAGTTAAATA
Source organism: Sesamia nonagrioides (assembly GCA_017933935.1). Lineage (NCBI taxonomy): Eukaryota > Metazoa > Arthropoda > Insecta > Lepidoptera > Noctuidae > Sesamia > Sesamia nonagrioides. Next base: position 624,488 of record JADWQK010002062.1, on the reverse strand, counting down.
CCTTAAATACATTGTTGACTTAATATAGATCTATACTATATTACTGCATACGATTTGAATGAATATTTTCGAAAATATAACAGATTTAATAATTTCGAGACGTAGCGTTTGCGGCGGTACCGGCCAGGACGGTGGCAGCGGCGGGATGCTGTTTTTATATACCAAAAACTTTCACAGCTTTTCTGTAGTGTATTTAGTATCAGCATTGAACCCGTGCCAGCTAGAGCGGTTCGCTAGTGTATTATATAACATTTATGCCTATATCTATTATTCTATCCATGTACTTATTATTTTGCACTAATGACACCAAATTGTATCGTGCAATCACTAACTATTCTATGGTTTCCTGGAAGCGATAGCTGAAATCGATAAATTCGCTCATTATATATTTACCCGACTACTTTGGTACTTTGGTTTGGTTTGCTACTTTGGTACTTTGGTAGTTCTTTGGAAAAGAGGGTAATGTTTTTTTGTTGTGTTATCACGCTTTTCTTGCAGCGAGTTAAAATGGTTAGTCTTGGCAAGCGTAATATCCTTTAACTCAGTAACTCAATTGATAGCCTGTGGTTCCATGTAAGAAAATGGTTTTTCTGCTATATCCGGTAAAAGTGCAAGCAAACCCCTATATGAAAAGGCTACACAGTGACAGATGGTGATGATAAGCTTGAGATCTTTATAAGGTCGCTTGTATGTGTGGGTGCACCTGTTTTCATTGATTGTTTGGAGCTAACTCTCAGTAGTTACTATTCTGTGGTATAAATCTGGGGTGAAAGAAATTTTCAGTGAATTGTGAGATATCGATTGTACTCGGTGATATTGAAAGCCTATTCTTCTTGATGACAACGCAAGATTCTATGGCAGTAGCTTTCAAGTAAGTTGTAAAGGCTGAAGAAGTAAAAAATATATCATATCTATTTTCTCGTGTGCGAATTGTAATAAATGGTGCCGATTTTCTCGTTCACAAACTGAAAAAAGGTAAGTTTAACAATGTTTAAGTTTATCAATGGTTTAGGGTGGGGACACATCTGCGGAAAGTACGGCGCCGAAAGCGCAGCGGCTGAAGTGTCAGTCGCAATATTCCGTTGTTATGACAAACTAAACGGTCAAAACGCGGCGTCTTGTTCACCGCTCTACGCGACGGAAAGTTACGTGGCGTCATTGTCAGTCTGTCTGTGTCGCCACTTTATGGTGTACGGTTTTTTGGGCAATCCAGGTACGTCATGGATGGTTTCGATTGCCCAGTAAAATGGATTTAATTAGAATATTAGCTATTATAGAGAGCTTAGGAGACATTGCCGCTCTTCGCTACCGCCACGCGCGCGATGCACAACACACGCCGAACGTTCAGCTACGCCCACCAAACTTTCGGTCGCACAACGCATCGCGTGATGTATCGCTTGCTATGCAAAATGCGTTTTAGCTGAAAAAACTACCCGAAGGAAGGTTAGGCCCTACGACGAACGCGGCGTAATTTTGGCTTATGTGTCATAGAGTACTTGAAATACATTGCGAGCGTATTTAGCTGAGCTTTCGGCGCCGTACGTTCCGCAGATGTGTCGTGACACTTGACCGATTTAACTTTATCGGGGCCAGTGTGATGAATTTTATCAAGGGCAATGTAAGAATATCTTTAGTCACTACACTTAATTCGTCGTAGAAATTATGGAGGGATAAGGAACAGGAAATTGGAAGGTCCTCTGAACAGATGGGTGTTGTGTCTGGCAGGCTGTTGCACAATGGTTGATGTGGGGAAGAGGTATACCTATACGCTAGTTGCACGGTAAACTCTGCTAGCGAGATGTAGAATCCGTGTGACATCAGTATGACACGTTGTTCGTTTATCAACAGGCACATATTTGTAAATTTTTCATGTAGTTGTTCCGGGTCTGGCTGTTTGTGTGTATGAGTTTGAATGTTGGTAAACGCAACTACGATACAGGAATAATGCCTAGTGTGATTCAACCTTAAAAAAAATCATATATTACATGCAAGTACTCTATATACAAAAATTTAGATGCAAGCTTTTAGACTCGATTACGTCCTTTATGTATTACGCATCAAAATTGAGACTCTAAACTTGGCCTTTCTTCTTCCTTTTAATGCATAGGTACCTATTGTCAATCCTGGTACGGATACAGCGCTGTAAAAGTGCAAAACCCTGTAAAAATATAGACCAATAGCTGCATCCCGCGTTCGACTCGCGTAACTTTCGATTCCGTTGTGATATCCGGATAAAAGTATCCTATTCCTGGTTATAAACTATCTTATCTGTGTGCCAAATTTCAACCAAATCCGTAGTTTTTTTTTCACATACTTTCATACATATATATGAACGTCCTAATAAACTTTCAGATTTATAGTATGATCAGGAAGTAGGATAGGATTAATAGGATTTTTTTTCCCGAGCATGGAAAGCGATCTACTCCTGATTGGCCTAGGTCTATATATGTATCGATTATATTACCCAAGACCCAGGCCAATCAGGAGAAGATCGTTTTCCATCATGACCTGGCCGGGGATCGAACCCGGGGCCTCCACATCGCAGGCAGGCGTGTTGACCGCTGCGTCACGGAGTACGGAATTAATGAATTTTTAAACAACTCATAACTAACATTCTCTTACACTATCCTTCACATACGTCTGATTTTGTTCACTCTTCATTTCATATTCAATCCATTCTTCTGTAGAATGCTTCCTCTTGATATCAGGATGGCCGCCAGTCGGTTTGCATTTAAGCGGAAATTGCAGAGTTTTTTTTTTAATTAGGGTAGAATCATTTAAACACCTCTCTCTCAAATTTTTATTTTTGTATATACCTATATATTATAACTATATATTTTGGTAATATTATCTATATATGTATCTATTATAAATATCTATATCTATATAAATAAAAATGAATTGTTGTTCGTTAGTATGATTATAACTCGAGAACGGCTGGGCCGATTGAGCTGATTTTGGTTTTAAAATGTTTGTCGTAGTCCAGGGTAGGTCTAAACGGTGAAATTGCAGAGTTTTTTTTTTAATTAGGGTAGAATCATTTAAACACCTCTCTCTCAAATTTTTATTTTTGTATATACCTATATATTATAACTATATATTTTGGTAATATTATCTATATATGTATCTATTATAAATATCTATATCTATATAAATAAAAATGAATTGTTGTTCGTTAGTATGATTATAACTCGAGAACGGCTGGGCCGATTGAGCTGATTTTGGTTTTAAAATGTTTGTCGTAGTCCAGGGTAGGTCTAAACGGTGAGCAAATAAGGAAAAATTGCGAGTAAGATAGAGTAAAACGACAATTCCATTTTCCCATATAAAAGTTGACCACTTACTTTCTGTAAACACTTCACTGTATTTGTACTCTCAGTCCCACTCGAATTGAAGAACGCATTAAAACAAGACTTTTGAATCGACAACATAATATCAAGTTTGCTCATAACATCGTGTATTTAAATTTCAAAATATAAAAATAATAATTAATAGGTTGATATGTTTGACGGGTGCCAACCATAAAGTGTTACCAACTCTCAAAAATATTTAAATACGTCCATGGATACGACGTGTAGGTGCGCGGATCAGCTATATTTATATAATACTAGCTGACCCGGCGAACTTCGTTCCGCCTTAAAGGCAATATCACATGACTACTTTTTAAATTAGGATAATTTTAAATAAATAAATATTATTATTCAATGATTCTTTATTTGGGAGCACAATCCTGGCGGTTCTCCGGAAATCTTTAATGTGCTACAATCCTCGGAAACAACATCCATTGGCCCAATGCGAACGTCATTGCGCTATATTATATGCGTATAGAAACGCTGCCCGATTCAAATCAGTATTTGATGAATTTCTTCTTGTGTTTCGTAAATTATTATCTAGCACTTGATCTCTGAGGTTTGCTCGACGATTTCGCATTGCCAACTGAGCCGTTTCATGGGCTGCCTCCCTTTGTTCTGGTGAGTGAGAAGCACGAAGTCGAGTCATACTAAGGCTGCGCTCTTCAAGTGCAATTTCTTGCTCTTCTTCAGTTCTTTTTTTTTTGTTTTGGATGGGAAATCATCAAATGACCTCTCCCGCTCTGGGCGGAGTGGAAGGGCGTGTCAGACTTTTACTTAGACTAAAACCCACCCGTGTTCCTTCACTTGCCTGTGCAACGGCCAGTCCCATGGTTTCTTTTTAACCAACCCGCAACCCTGTGAACCAGTCCTCGTAGACCCCGTCAAGGTGTGCTGACATCTCCTTGAGGCGCGTGTGAAACACAACGCGCCATCAACTCGGGCCTGGTTCTTACCAGGAGGCGAGCTGCCTATCGCTCGCCGCCCGCAAGCCCGCGCCTACGGTGGTCGGGAGTCCGATGTTGCCACCCGACCAGGGCGCTTCCTGCGGCGGTTTGAGGCGTGAGAGTAGTGGGATTTCCGCTCCCTCACGCGCTACGCCTCCTCCTTTGCCAGCATCACTGCTTCACAGAAGGAGGTGAAAGCTTGCCATCATGCACTCTTGCTCCGGACTATGGTCCGGAGCAGGGTCGGACGCGAGAGATCGCCGCCGATCGCCGCCACGAGGACACGGCTGTGCTCTACCCAAGTCGGGCAGACCTCCACCATATGCTCCACCGTGTCCTCAGGGCAATGCACACAGTGGTCACCCTGGCGTTTCCTCCCGCCTTATACGGAACAGGAACCTCCCGAAACAGCCGTGTCCGGTGAGGACCTACGTCAGTCGGAAGGTGAGGACGCCGTGGCGGCTCTCTAGCTACTCCTCAAAGAGCGGACTTACCGTCGCTATTGTGGCGTGCTCTGTGCTGGATTGCGACAATCACATTTTCCATGTCGCCATGAGATCCCGCCGGAGCTCTGTCCGCTGTACTGGGATTTTATAGATTGGATATGGACACAATTTAATAAATGTTATTATACATATAAACGTTTCTTTTTAATTACTCTATCTATTAAAAGAAACCTCATCAAAATCTGTTTCGTAGTTTTAAAAATTTAATCATACAAAGGGACATAGGGGAAGAGAAAGTAACTTTGTTTTATAGTACGTATTTGGTGGTTGTTGCTGCTGATGGACTACAGGTTGCAGGAACTTGAAATGATAGTCCGAACACACAGTTGCACCACACAGTTTATTTTAGTTTATTTTTGCACAAGCACAAACAGAAGCAAGAGTAGATGATAGAAATAGCAAGAAGAAGAACAAGCGTGAAGATATGTAGGCACAGGCACAGGATAGGTAAAGTTTCACAAGCGAATACGGTTTACTATAAAATTATGCACGAGCGACATGTATTATCTGAGGAAGTTACCGAGGTACTGGCGGGGGGCGATCGTCGCACGCGTCATCAAACCAGTTCTATTGTTTGTTAGGAACAGGGAAGGCCTTTTTACTGTACGACTTCGCGACGATCGCCTCACGACTTGTCTATATATAAAGTAAGTTTATTAACAATATTATGTATTAAATTGGGTGGTGCATGTTTATTGTAATTGTGTAATATGTATGAATAACATATTTATGTAATTATAATCTATAGTTTAAGTTGTATATAAATGTGTAAGTATGTATTATGTATAGGATATCAATTAGTGTGGTATTTGTTACGTTAATATGTTTAATTTATGAACTTATATAAACCAAGTGTGTAGTGGATACCACACCACTCCCCTCCAGAGACCGTCCTACGGTCGATAATAATTTGGAAATTTGACTACTCGTCCTGATCTGGTTTTTATATTAGTTTTTAAGTTTATATTTTCAGGTGGCGTATGGTCAGACTGTGGAGGAGCGTGTGTGTTATCGTTGAGTACATATGCAGGTTTTAGTCTATCAATTGTAACCGTTGTTGGTTTTCCCTTGATTGATAGTTTAAATACTTTTTCGTTTCTATCTAGGACTTCGTGTGGCCCGGAGTAGGCAGGTTGTAGAGCGCCTCTGACGGCGTCTTCGCGTACGTAAACGTGCCTGGTCGTGGCTAGGTCCTTATAAACGAAGATGGTTCGCTTGCAGTGTCTCGCGGCTGGCTGAGGTTGAAGTTTCTGGACAGCTGAGCGTAAGCGCGTTGTGAAGTCTGTCACATCTGAGCTGATCTCTGTAGCTGGGTCGAATAGCTCTCCTGGAAGTCTCAGTGGTTCTCCATATACGAGCTCTGCTGACGATGCTTGGAGATCTTCCTTTACAGCGCTTCGTATCCCAAGTAACACAAGTGGAAGTGATTCTGTCCAGTTCGTGTTAGCGTGGCAGACTATGGCTGCTTTCAGCTGCCTGTGGAATCTTTCAACCATTCCATTACATGCAGGGTGGTATGCTGTAGTTTGCTTGTGTTGAAATCCTGCTATTTTAGCGAGACATTTAAACAGTGCTGAGTCAAATTGTTTTCCTCTGTCGGTAATGATAGTAGTGGGGCTGCCAAAGCGCGCTATCCAACCTGAAAGCAGGGCTTTGGCTACCGTCTCTGCTGTTATATCTTGTATGGGTATCACTTCTGACCATCGGGTGAAGCGGTCTACTGCAGTCAGACAATAGCGGTATCCCTCTGAGATTGGAAGTGGTCCTATGAGATCAATGTGGATGCAGGTAAATCGTGCTGATGGTAGTCTATATGTTCCCAGTGGAGATGATGTGTGTCGACTAACTTTGGCTTTTTGACACTGGTGACAACATCTTGCCCATTCACGGCAGTCTCTTCGTATTCCAGGCCAGACGAAACGTTGTGATACCATTTTGACGGTCGCGTTGACGCCGGGATGACTTAGCGAGTGCAGACTATTGAAAACTTGTCGTCTGAATGGTTGGGTGACGAACGGTCTGAGGGTTTCATTGCTGTCATCACAGTACAGTGGTAATTGTGTGCCTGGTATGTGTACTTGTCGTAGCTGAAGCGAGGAACCTCCATCTAACAAATTCTTTAGCTCTTGGTCGGACTCTTGTGACTTTGCCAAGTTGATCAGGTCTAATGGTTGAGTCAGTTCCTCGACCCTGGACAGCGTATCCGCGACAATGTTGTCTTTACCAGCAACATGTTGTATGTCTGTTGTGAACTGTGCTATATAATCCAGATGTCTGAATTGACGCGGGGAACAGTTGTCTTTTCTTGGGTGGAACGCGTAGCAAATGGGTTTGTGATCCGTAAAAATGGTAAAATGTCGAGCTTCAAGCATATGTCGGAAGTAGCGAATCCCTTCATAAATAGCTAGTAATTCTCTATCGTATGGGGAATACTTTTGCTGGGAAGGACTGAGTTTTCTAGAGAAGAATGCTAGTGGTTGCCATGCATTATCTTTATATTGCTGCAATGCGGCACCGATTGCCTTATCCGAAGCATCTGTGATTAGCGCTATACGCGCTTCCAAATCTGGATGCGTTAAGAGAGTAGCTTGGCAGAGGCTTTCCTTGCATTCCTCGAATGCAGTCCGTGCGTCTCCCGTGATATCAACAGGATGAGAGCCTTTTACAGATCCTGTTAGCAATGCATGAAGTGGGGCTTGAATTTGAGCTGCCTTTGGGAGGAACTTCCTGTAAAAGTTTACCATTCCCAAGAATCGGCGTAGCTCTTTGACTGTCTTAGGGGTTGGGAATTCCTTTATCGCCTCAAGTTTTGTCTCGAGGGGCTTGATGCCGTCACTCGTTACGTTGTATCCCAAAAAATTCACTTCTTTGGCTCCAAAGATGCTCTTCGACGTGTTTATCACCATACCATACTCCTTCAGCTTTGTGAATACTTGGCGGAGATGTTTTTCGTGTTCTTGTTCATCCTTGGAGAATATCAGAAAGTCGTCGAGGTAAGCGTAGCAGTAGTCCATGCCACGAGTTAGCTCATCGACGAATCGTTGGAACGTTTGGCCGGCGTTCCTAAGGCCAAACGTCATAAATGGAAACTCGTATAATCCGAATGGTGTTTTGATTGCGGTTTTTGGGATATCTTCTTCACAGACAGGTATCTGATTATACGCTTTTACGAGATCGATAGTCGAGAAGATGGTACTGTTGGCGATGTTGTGCGTGAAATCATGGATATGTCGAATTGGGTAGCGGTCTGGTACGGTGCGAGCATTTAGCATTCGGTAGTCACCGCACGGTCGCCACTGATTTTCTTTCTTGGGCGCGAGATGTAGTGGAGAAGCCCATGGGCTCTCTGATGGTCTCGCAGTCCCAATCTTCAACATCGCTTCAAATTCCTGCTTGGCGATCTTTAATTTATCAGGCGCAAGTCGTCGTGGTGTGCAGTTTACAGGCGGGCCTGGCGTGGTCCTGATATGATGGACTGTATTATGGCTCGTTACTCTGTGTGCACCAGCTGGTCGCGTTATTTCTGGGAATTTGCGTAACAAGTCATGATATTTGGATTCGCCGATCAATGTCTTCACTGAAGATATGGTGCTCGATGGTGCTACTGGTGCAGCTGCTGTACTGAGGGTAGTAGTGTTGTCTATAAGACGTTGGTTGCGACAGTCGACGACGAGACCGAAATGGGACAGGAAGTCGACGCCTATTATCGCCTTCGTGACGTCTGCTACTGTGAAGCACCACGTGAATGCACGACGTAAGCCGAGGTTCAGCTCTAAATGTACACTTCCATAAGTGGCTATAGGAGTGCCGTTGACAGCAAACAGTTGGTATTCGTTGGTGCCGGTTCGGTGTTGTCGGAGTGCGGTGCGGGGGAAAACACAAATATCGCTGCCGGTATCAACGAGGAATTGCATTTTCGAATACCGATCCGTGACGAACAGGCGACCTGGTAATGTTGGTGTGGGGCAGACGTTCGTCGCCGCTAGCGACTGCCCTGAGCATTTCCCGATTCGTTATAGTCGCATGGTTTGACGCACTTGTGAGCCTTGCTTCCGAACTTGTTGTGATACCAACAGTTTGGAAATCTGCGGTAGTTTGACTGAGATCTGCTGGTGCTACGTCGACGCTCAGTGTTTCTGGTTCTGGACCTGGACCTTTGCGTATCTCTATCACTTGATCTTGCAGCGAGAGCTTGAACTTGCTTTGTAAGCGCAGAAATTTGCTTGGCCATTGCTTCTAAGACTGATGTTGAAGTTGCTTGAGTGCTAGCAACCTGAGGTGATGATGGCACGATGTCATGAACCTTGTCTGCCAATTCTGCCAGCACTTGTAGCTCCGAAGTAGGTTGGCAAGCAATAACGGTTTGTATGCTGCTCGGTAGGCGGCTTGTCCAAATGGTGCGTAAGAAATCGTCAGGAATGTCGGGTCCCGCTAGGTGTTGTAAATGCCTGAGAAACTGTGAGGGTCGTCTGTCCCCTAACTCCTCGTGCATGAGTAGCTGCTTCACCTCTTTTTCTCGTGAAGCTGATAGCCTCTTAATTAGCTCGGACTTCAATTTCTCGTATTTGCCTTTTGCGGGCGGTGAAACAATTATATCTTTTACTTCCGCTGCATACCTGTGCTCGAGGTTAGATGTTACGTAGTAAAACTTGGTTTCATCGTCTTTGATGCCAGCCAAAACAAAATTGCCTTCCAATTGGGCGAACCATACTGACGGTTCTGCAGCCCAGAATGGCGGTGCCTTGACTCCGACACGACAAATGTCGTGAGGTGTAAATGTCTTTTCCGATTTATCTTCGGGCTCGTTGTAAATACCGACATCTTGTTTTTTTTCTTTACTCATTATTATAAATTATTATCTTACGTTTTCTGATGGTCTTCGTGTTCCTTAGAGGGGTCACCAGTTTGGTGGTTGTTGCTGCTGATGGACTACAGGTTGCAGGAACTTGAAATGATAGTCCGAACACACAGTTGCACCACACAGTTTATTTTAGTTTATTTTTGCACAAGCACAAACAGAAGCAAGAGTAGATGATAGAAATAGCAAGAAGAAGAACAAGCGTGAAGATATGTAGGCACAGGCACAGGATAGGTAAAGTTTCACAAGCGAATACGGTTTACTATAAAATTATGCACGAGCGACATGTATTATCTGAGGAAGTTACCGAGGTACTGGCGGGGGGCGATCGGCGCACGCGTCATCAAACCAGTTCTATTGTTTGTTAGGAACAGGGAAGGCCTTTTTACTGTACGACTTCGCGACGATCGCCTCACGACTTGTCTATATATAAAGTAAGTTTATTAACAATATTATGTATTAAATTGGGTGGTGCATGTTTATTGTAATTGTGTAATATGTATGAATAACATATTTATGTAATTATAATCTATAGTTTAAGTTGTATATAAATGTGTAAGTATGTATTATGTATAGGATATCAATTAGTGTGGTATTTGTTACGTTAATATGTTTAATTTATGAACTTATATAAACCAAGTGTGTAGTGGATACCACACGTAGTGAAGTGGTAAATGGCACAGCAATACAATATTAGAAATTTTGAAGTTGAAGTTTGCTTTGGGGCTTTTATTAAAAAAAAAAACCGGCAGAGAGTATTTATATTCCTTGCTTTAAATGAATGCATCAACATTCAACCGGTAAGATCTTTTTTTAATATGCTGAGTGGTGCAGCAGTGTGTTTGTACCATTTTTAACAAATGAACCGCTAACTTATATTTTGACTGAGTTGTTTTGTTATTCCATGTCACGTCACACGGGAACGACGGGAACAACGGGAACGGGATAAAAAGTATCCTATGTGAGTGATATGTCCTTCTCCCAGTTCTTATCTACCTCCCTACCAATTTTGAGCCATACTGGTTAAGCGGTTCTTGAGTTATAAATAGAGTAACTAACACAACTTTCATTTATATACATAGACTTCATTCAAATCGGACCAGCCCTTTAGGAAGAATTCAGTGACGTACACAGGTACAGCAGATTTAGGAATATACCCATGGAAAGCATTGTCATCTACATTTGTAACAAAGATATCATACCTCTCTCTACCCCTAGAGCTCTTGTTTCAGTCTCTTAAGGTTAAATAAAAAATCTTAAATATTTATTTATTTCTAATTTCTTTTTCTCTTTTAGTTCATAAGCACAATTTTAGTAAATAAAAAAAATTTAAATATTTTTGTTTATTTTTTCCCCTTTTAGTTCTTATGTACAATTTTCTTTTTAAGTAATTACAAAAATTAAAAAAAAAAACTATAAACTTGTCTAAAACAAAAAAAAGACTTGTTATTGCCCGGGATTGAACCGAGGAATACCAGCCATCGCGAGTAGACCACACCACTACCGACTACGCCACAGGGGCTATGTCAAGCCTTGCGAAATTAGCGCCCATATTATGCGGGAAATATTGCGAAAGAGAAAACTCGAAAACATGCGCTTACCCAGAGATAAGACCCATCTAGATCGATTTCTCGTCCCCGAAAACCCACACATATCAAATTTCAGCGAAATCGTTAGGGCCGTTTCCGAGATCACATGCTTTTTCAAGCAATCAGCGCCATCTGCCGGGCTGATTTGTGAATCTAAACCATTCAGGGCGTCACTTAAACGCATACAGAAAAATTCATTAAAATCGGTCAAGCCGTTTAGGAGGAGTTCAATGACATACACACGTACAGCAGAATTATATATATAAAGATAGCATAACGTACGTCTTGGGGAAGGGCCTTTGTCCAGCAGTGGACATCTATAGGCTGAAGAAGAAGAAGAAGATAGCATAACGTTATGCTATTAAAAACTATTATAACACCCTAATATTTGCGTTCAGCTTTCTTACCATTTTCATAGACCACACAGAAATACTGCCAAATTTGTGCGATTTAAAGCATAATTAATGAATAATAAAACCGTATATTATCTTAAAACAATATTTCAACATAAACACACCCGAAAGTTACTCAGTCATACCGAAGAACACTCCTGACTAGATTGGCACTGATGAAGAGCAAGAAATTACATGTGAAGAGCGCCGCCTTAGTATGGCTCGACGGCGTGGTTCTGACTCACAAGAGCAAAGGGAAGCAGCCCGTGAAACGCCTTGGTTGACAATGCGAAATCATCGAGTAAATATAAATAATTTATGAAACACAAGAAGAAATTCATGAAATACTGATTTGATTCAGGCAGCTTTTCAATACGATTGCAACAATGATTACTGCTTGCATACTAGCGTTTGGTGGAACTGGTAAGACATTCCCCATGTCAGTAGTTTTAGCCACTGTTCACGCAAGACCCAACATTGCCGTTGCAGTTGCTTCTTCTGGAATAACAGCCACGTTGCTAGAAGGCATATTCTGCATTAAAATTTCCATTAAATCTTAAATCTATTGAAGAACCAATCTGTAACATTACAAAGCGCTCCAATGCCAATGCAATGTTTTATCCGAATCGAAGATCATCATCTGGGACGAATGCTATATGGCGCATAAACGTGCATTGGAAGCATTTAATCGAACATTGCAAGATCTAGGTAATGACTCGAAATGTTTTGGAGGCGCAATGATTTTACTGTCTGGCGATTTCCGCCAAACATTGCCAATAATTTCCAGATTGACTGCTGCCAATGCAATAAACGTTTGCCTCAAATCATCGAATCTATGGCGCTATGTTAAGAAACTTCAGCTGACAGCAAACATGAGAGTTGCATTGCTGAACGATACATCTGCAGAAGATTTCTCTGAGAAATTGCTGAATATCGGTAATGGTCGAGTACCTGTCGACGAATCGAGCGGACTAATTTCATTTCGTCCGAATTTCTGTAACTTTGTATTATCGAAACACGAACTCATCAACAAAGTATTCCCAAACATCATTAGTAACCTCAAAAATAATGAATGGTTGAGTAAGCGAGCAATATCGGCAGCTGAAAATAAAGCTGATGTAGATGACTAAAACTACACAATACAGAATGAGATCATTGGTACACTGCATTCTTTCAAATCTATTGACTGTGTAACAAATGAAGATAGCCAAATATCCAATGGAATTTTTAAACTCCTTGGATGTACCTGGCTTACCACCGCACACTTTAGGACTAAAGATTGGTTCCGTAGTAATCATGATTCGATACTTAAACCAACCATAACTGTGCAACGGAACACGGTGGTAAGTAAATTGATGAATAATTTGGTTTACGCCACAATACTCTAAAGATAAATTCAAAGGTGAGGAAGTACTCATTCCGAGGATCCCGATGATCCCAACTAACAGGCCGATCCGTCTTGCATTCGTCATGATTGTAAATAAGTCACAAGGCCAATCGTTGAAAGTTTGTGGTCTTAATCTCGAACATCCATATTTTTCCCATGGCCAATTATATGTGGCATGTTCACGAGTCGGAAGACCTTCCACGTCATTTGTTTTCGCGCCTACAAAAATTGTAGTTTTTCAGCAGGCGCAAGGTGGCAAATAAACACACAACGACAACAACAACAACAACAAGCTTTCCGCCCGATTATAATTTTTTTTTTCAATAAAAGTTAGCCTATGTCCTTTCTCAGGGTCTAAAGATTGTCTGTGCCAAATTTCATCAAAATCGGTCGAGAGGTTTAAGCGGGAAAGCGTAACAGACAGACAGAGTTACTTTCGCATTTATAATATTAGTATGGATTATCCTAATTTAAAAAGTAAAAAATGTGATCATGTGTTATTGCCTTTAAGACGGAACAAAGTTCGCCGGGTCAGCTAGTATATATATAAATATCTATAAATATATTAAAAGTATCGTTGAGTTAGTATCCCATAACGCAAGTCTCGAACTTACTTTGGGGCTATCTCAATCTCTGTGATTTGTCCGTATATATTTATCGCAGACAGCGACGGCAGAGCGGTAGGGTCGACAGCATCTTGGTGTGGTGGTACGGGTTCCATTTCGTAAGTGAGTTTTGAATTAAAGCACGACGTGTAGATATACCCTCTAGTCTTGACAATCACAATTTAAATAGGCAAACCGACAGTTTCGGTTCGGAGAAGTGCCTTGGTCCGCGGCTCGATGCAAAGTGACCGTTCGACGAACCCCACATTCCAAAGCGACCCTGTCCATGTGCCGCCATCACAAAATGACGTCACAAGCGTTTGCCCCCTACTACGTAAATCAAATCAGCAACTTCTATTAAAATTATAACGATGATCTCCGACATATTTATTATTATTTATTTATTTATATGTATTAGTTACTGGGTTATACGTAATTATACACAGTTACTGGGTATTCCAGAACCCCTTTAAAACTGGTTGTTAGACTTTCGGGCATCTGACAACCAGTAACGACTATCTGTATCACTTACCCAAGCAAACTTATAAATAACAATACACTCGGAACCTGGCTTTAACTTTCCCAATTATTACTTTCGTGGAATTTACAAAAGAAGTATGACCCTATTTTGGTGGGATCGTGAGGATTTACAGCACTTGTGAAATATAGTATAGTTAGTTCTAAGGAAAACCTAATTCCATATTTTGTCGTAGACGGCTTCCGTAAAATACAGGGCTGCTGTTAAACATATTGATTGAAAGAGCATTGGTCAGCTGTTACTGCGCGTTGTGACTTATACGACTGAACCTAAAAAAGATTTGGAAAAATCTCTCGAAACAGTTGCATAGCTTCAGTTAAGTTTATTGTTATTAAAAAGAAAAAAAAAGGTTTATTTGCGGTAAGCATGACGCAGAAAATTATAAAAATAAAAAATGCTTAAGGAAGACAAGCGCCACTTCCACGCAAAATGGCGGTCGCAGCATTATGCTGGGACCCTATGCAGGACAGAGCCCAGCGCTGGATTTCAACGACAGCCGGCGCCCACGTAATGACTTTACCAGGCGCAGCAAACAATTATTACTGACACCGAACTTTTGCATAAAAAACACAAATATACAGGCTAAGAAAATGTTTTATGCAAGTTTAATCAGGATCATCAATAAAGAAAAGCAGGGTATAAAAAAGCTAGAAGAATGTTGTTCTCAAAAATCGCTTTACGTAGATGTAGGCCAATAGCAGGCTTCATCCTACGCTGGGCAAAGACTTTAACCCCATGACCTCCACAGCTCTCCATAGCTTAGCGCTAATGTAGGCCCCGGGTTCGATCCCCGGCCAGGTTATGATGGAAAACGATCTTTTCCTGATTGGTCTGGGTCTTGGATGTTTATCTATATACGTATTTATTATAAATATAGTATCGTTGAGTTAGTATCCCATAACACAAGTCTCGAACTTACTTTGGGGCTAGCTCAATCTGTGTGATTTGTCCGTATATAATTATTTATTTATTTAATGTAGGTCTAAAGTGGATTACCTGTTAATTGTTTTATCTAGCTTGTCTCGCCATGTCCTACACAGTCTTCAGCAACACCTTCTGGCTATGCCAGATCTCCGCGAAGTGTATATTTTGTCCACAGCTCATTGATATTACAACAAACCTGTCCAGTCTCACTTCAACTTCCCAGCCAAAAAGCGTCAACGTTTTCAGACTGTGTAATATTATCTTGTCTTAATAAACTTGATCACATGATTGTTTGTGTTTATTGGTAATATGCGTTTTATTTCTGCGAAACAAACAATTATTCTTTAACAAATAAAATTGCCAATCTCTGCGAAAATTGCTCACACTCGTAAAAAGCGAGCAATTTTATGTGTCCCTCACGAAAAATCCACTTGGTCATCAGAAAACGTTAAATAAACAGGCTGTTTTGGCCACGCGGCACTCTTAAATTTATAGGTCAAACTTTCCACCTCATAAAACAGTAGATCATAATTATTATCAGTAAAACTTCTGGTCCTCCTGCCAAGTCGTTATCAACACGATGGATGACGACACGGGCTGACGGCTATTTGTCTCCGTCGGCAGAACAATCAGGGTGAGGCCGCGAATTTAGATATTTTCTCTTTAGTCTGGCGCGTTTTGTTCAGGTAATTATTTATAGCTAGAATTGGGTGTTCGTTAATTAACGACAGAAAGTGTCCGGATCGGGGTTTGATGGATCCTTGGCTAACTGATCGTGGTGTTACTTTATTGAAAAGTCCTCTACATTCCAATAAGGAAACAGAGTTATAATATGTAAAGTAAACAACAAACACTTAAAATTTCTAGCCCTACAAAATTTGTCTTAAAATTATAACAAAGGACAGCCTCCATGGTGTAGCGGTAGCGAATTCGGTATGTATGAATATTAATATTTGCACTGGTCTAGTCGTGCCTCGGCAAGCACGTTAAGCCCTTGGTCCCGGTTGCCATACAAAGATCTAATGGCAGTCGTTACGGGTTATTAGAACCCTCAAAAGTGAAAAAAAAATGGCCTAACTACAATGATTCGATACCGCTTTCGGGTTTTGGAGGTCAGACGGCAGCCGCTTTACGGAAAATATCGAAGTATAGCAGTTAGACTGGTAAAGCGGACCCCAGACACCAAAGCTGGAAAGCTTCGGATGCGACTGGAATTAACGCTGAGATGAGGATTATAACAAAAGAAAATACATAAAATTTAGAGGCATGAGGTGTAAAGTTCACTCATCCTCCATTGAAAAGGGAATCTTTCGAACAGACGAGTGTTGTATCTGGCGAGCACTTACCCGAAGGTTGAAGTAGAGAAGTTTGTTGTTTGTTAGCTGAACCTTAAACTTTGTTTGTGAGATGCAGGATGACGATGTCAGTATGACACATTAGCATGGAATGAAATAGAAAAATAATTATGATGATTTTATTTTTGTCTTATCTTTATGTATTTTATGGTGTTAAACGGTGGACGGTGGTGTTTTTTTTATGGTGTTTGTTATTGTCGATTAAAATGAACCATTTTTTTTTTTTTTGTTGGGATGGGAAATTATCAAATGACTTTTCGCGCTCTGGGCGGAGCGGAAGGGCGTGCCAGACTTTTAATGACTAAATTCACCCGTGTTCCTTCACTTGCCTGTGCAACGGCCAGGGCCTATTCACTTGCTCTAAGTCGTCACGTGTACTGGTTTTGTAATTACAGAAATCAGAAAGACGCGAGAGAGTCAAAAAGGAAGAGAAATATTATTGATTGATTTATTTTTGGTATTTATCTGCGGATACTTCTAAATGACCTTCAATTAAATAATATTTCAGATTACTGTAAGACTCTCCTCTGTCCTTCGAAGAATTTTGGAATACTTTGGCCATATTGCCAGAAAAGATGGAGACAACCTCGAACATCTGATGATTACTTTAAAGGTGGATTGACGACGGTCTAGAGGTCGCAGTCCAATAAGGTGGACTGACAAAATCCATTCATCTATGATCACCGGCCTACATGATGCTATATCCGCGGCCAGGGATCATAACAGATGGCAAACTTAACAGTTTGACTGTCACTTAACAGTCTGCTTTGTAACTAAAGCAGACTATAATTCCACAGGGATATCACGACCCTCAGTAATGAGTAGAACGACTTGAGGAGGAGGAAGAAGATTAGTGTATAAAAGAGCTGTGAGTTTCTTGCTTCCTACTTTCACCTGTGTTGTTTTACTAATATAATAAATGGTTAATATTGTTTGTTTGGATGGATATTTCTTACTCTTTCATACAAAACTACTAAAGGGATTTGTATAAAATTTTGCACAGAGATAGTTTTTAATCAGGATTAACATATAGACCACTCAATATCTTAATATTCTTATGAGATTAAAGCCTTTTGCGTGTAAGATCACAGCCAGTTGTCAACTATGTAAGAGTCAAATTCCAGTCTAACCAGATGCAACATTAAGCACCTGCCTATCTGACCCCTACAAGCTAGTTACTGGGTAATACGATACTCTTTTGTAAGACTGTTCGTTACGACTTCTTCTGGCTGAAAGCAGCTAGCAAAAAAATAAAATAGTTTGCATTCATTTTTCCTCTCACACTTAAGTTTTTTGAGGGGGACGAGCCTAATGCGAGCAGCGGTAGCTTAGTGGTAACTGCAACGACTTACAAGTTGTAGGTCGTCGGTTCGATGGGGTTCGAACCGACGATCTACAACTTGTAAGTCGCTTAGTCGTTAGGTGCTTTACTTGGTGTAAATTATTTCATGACCGCTGCTCTCAATACGGTGAAGGAAAACTTCATGAGAATACCGGCATTTCCTAGAGCCAAAAACTTCGAAGACATGTGATAACTACTTATCCATACTGGGTCAGCGTGGTGGATTACGGCCCACTACCTCTCAACAAGAGGAGGCCTGTGTCCGAACAGTGGGAACATTATAGGCTGATTATGTATGTAAAAACTCCGGACTGCTTCTTAGAAATTCCTGAACGAAAAGAACAGAAAACACTTTGGCCGACCTGGAAATCAATTCCAGGACCTCATGCTTAGCAGTACCGCTTACAATAAGTAAGCCAACGAGGCTGTCAAAGTTAAGCGCTTTAGCTGGATCTACAACCTATAACTCGTAAATCGCAGACGTTGTCAACATTTTTTTTAATATACAGACACCAGCACATCAAGTTACTTCAGTCTATCAAATATCTTGAATAGATTTTCAACTTTATCGCAAAAAAACATTAAGGTTCAAGGTTGATTAAAAAAAGGTCGTGTAATTCTATCGCCCCTGTTGCAGATCCAATAAACCGTAAAGCGCCGCTCGATGTCCAGTTACAACACAAAATACGTTGTTTATAACACAAAATGATACAGCTGTTAATAGGATTTTTGAGTATACGGACAGTATACTCAGTTATTTACTTTTTTACACGGTTTTTACATCTCTGCATCTACAACGTGTAACATAAAGGGTATATACATAACAAAGACATGGCATCTTTACAAGATATCAAATGATATTGGAAGGGTTTTTTAATCCTATCTCTTTATGTTAGGAAGTTATGAGGAAAAACACCGCCTGTGATAGGCTACTATCATACTAGTCGCACAGAGATATTGAAGACATTTATCGGATTTTGACAAGTAACGTGACGGGTAACGAGTAGTTATTAACGTATGTAGTGTGCTGCCACGTTTGTTATGATTTGATTTTAAGAAACACACGAAACCGAAAATTGGTACTAATTTTTTGAGTATTTTATTTTGAGTTGAAACCCTTCCGATATTGTTTGATATCATGTAAAGATGCCATGCCCTTGGTATGTATATACCCTTTATGTTACACGTTGTATAGTCCTATCGTAGGTATACTGGAAGAGATTTATGACACCAGCATCACTTTTTTTTTCTGTTCTATTTTTTCTTATCTGTTAATACAACATTATTTTTTGTTTTTGCGAAACCCGAATAAGTATCGTGTCCAGTATTTTTAAGTAAAGAATCTATGAACAAAATTTCAAAAGATATCATGAAAAACCACAAAGATATGAACTTGTTATCCTACTTGGCTGTCCCAACAAAAATATGGTCAACGCTCCGCTCGCCCGCCTACGCCAGAAGCGGCGTGGCGTGGTGGGACCCTTTCTCACTGTGCTCCTAGTACTATGCTCTACCGTCAGCTGTGTGCGCTCGGTAAACACACTGCAACAATTTCTAAATGTTTATGGGAAAATATATAACACTAGCGGCCGCCAGCGACCTCGTTCGCGTGGAGTTAGTTATGCTGTGCTCTTATTGGTCACAGCGTGATGTTATATAGCCTAAAGCCCTCCTGGATTAATGGGCTACCCAACGCAAAAAAAAAAAAAAATCAAATCGGACCAGTAGTTCCTGAGATTAGCGCGCACAAACAAACAAACAAACTCTTCAGCTTTATATATTAGTATAGATGGTGTAAAAAATATTGGAATCAATTCTGTTGCATATTCTGAAAAAACTTAAAACTTATTTAGATTTCGTAAAAACAAAAAATAAGCTTTTATAATTATGTATAATTGTATATACGTACATAAATAGTAAAAGAAATACATATGCTCGTGTTTGAGTGCGAGGCATTTGACTCAATTATTTTTTGTCTTTTTTATTAATATACTAGCTTTCCGCCCGCGGCTTCGCCCGCGTGGAGTTTGGTTATATCGCGCTTTTTAGATTTCCCTCGGGAACATCAATTTTTTCGGTATAAAAAGTAGCCTATGTTCTTTCTTTCTTTCTCAGGTTCTAACGATTGTCTGTGCCAAATTTCATCAAAATCGGTTGAGAGGTTTAAGCGGGAAAGCGTAACAGACAGACAGACAGACCGACAGACAGACAGACAGAGTTACTTTCGCATTTATAATATTAGTATGGATTATACTTGTCATTTAATGTACCACGACACGGTTGAAGCAGTGGCTGAGCGATTAAAATCAAAAAATCAAAATCAAAGCATATACTTCAAATAAACCAGTTACAGGCACTTTTGAATTGTCAGAAGGTCGGTCAGTCAGTGAGATTGTATCGTGAGTTCGATTCTCGCTCGGATCAAATATTTGTATGGTCTTTAGATAGTTGTTCCGGGACTGGCTGTTTGTGTAGGTATATGAGTTTAAATGTTTGTATACGCAACGTATAAAAAAATGTGCGTTTTGTCCGTGCGGAATAAATATTTTTTCTTTCTTTCTTCTCTTTTGTTTTAAAAAGTTAATAACTTTTTTACGTAATTTAGTGGTTTTACTGTACAGCAACAGTTTCCGGGGTTTACAATCCACTTGTTATTTCGGTACTAAAGCGGGCAACAGGCCGTCTGAACATAATTTAGATTCCTAACTTCAGCATTGCGGATCAGTTTCAGTTCCATCATTTTAGCTTGCTAGGTGTTATTTCAATTTGAAAATTTCGGCTTCCTGTATCTATACAATTAAAAAGTGCGAACATAGAATCAAAAAATCCTTCCAATATCGTTTGAAATTATCTAAGGAAACCGAGACTCTTCCTTAAGTTCCTTGTTGTATAAATATTGCGAGAAAATCAGCAATAAATAATCTTGGTATAACATGCCAGCAAGAACCTCAGCTTTCTCCAACAAAAGCCATTTATAATATTTTACCCTGCGTAATTTCTCAACAAACATCTAACGAAATAAATCAAGTGTTACACATTACTGCCATATGTATAATTACATATACTTAGTATATCTACATAGGTAGCAATATATCAGCCATCCAACCAAGCCGGTGTAACCACGACCTGTCCTTATGTATGTATGAACATTAATCAATTTTCCGCGCCATTTTCTTAAGGAACTTACTCATTCTGTTAACTTGAATGTGTGGAAAATTGTTTTAATACTTTCAAGGTTACACTTCCATCATACTTTCAGCCAAAACGTATATACATTATGTAAAGAAAACCCTGCCCGACCTATAAGGATAATAAAGGTTAGGTAAACACATGACCAAATATAATATAAAATTTTACGTAATCATCATAGTAACAATAGTAATGAATTTTTTCCCGCTAATTAATTCCAACTTCCCCGAAATTTGTTCATTTGGGGCGTTCATTTCCCTTGGGGCGAACAGTTCAAGTACCGAATGTTTATGAATTCAAATATGAATAGCACAATTGTTATGTACATTTAAAACAACTGAACGTTGCTCTAGGGATTTGACTTCCAAAGTTCTTTGACCTAAGGTTTTCAAACACGCTACGGAAACACTAGAAGGTTTTACCATAATCCACCTAAAATATTTACACAGCTGGGACACAAGCCCAAATTCAAAATATAGAGGGATAATTCCCATGTTTTAGGAACCGTCTCCTTTTAATTTTAGTCCCAATGTGAACCATATTATTTTATAATACACACCACAAGCCCTCCCTCCTATCACTCTCACCCATATCACCCGTAAATATACGCGCGATTTGGCCCTTTTCTATTCATAGCGCTCATTTGTTCTTTTTTTTTATATAATTTGAGGACATCACATTTATTTTACGATTTATGTAAACACAATAAATAAACAGTTCCGGCATGATGTCTGGTGAAGCCGTATGGAGGACGGTTTCTGCCGCGAGAAATCGCGGTACGGCGAACAGAGCTCCGGCGGGATCTCATAGCGACATGAAAACTGCGATTGTTGCAACCCAGGGCTTGAGAAGCCAACTCCAGCAGAGTTGGAAAAAGACTAAATAGTTTAGATTTTCTAAAAAATGCTTTCATTATTGACAAGCTTTTGCTGAGACATTGATTATGTCTGATATGAGATTGCAAAAAGATTTAGAACGTTTACATACACCAAAATTAACCTTCAAAACTAATGATAAGTACGATATCTGAACACACACGTGTCAAGGGCTTTCAACCCACCCATCTGTGTGTCCTGAACCAAATTACCTACTGTTAGACACACCCCAGACCTATGACAAATGGCCAGAACGTGTATGTAGTTAATACGAAGATAAGTGATCAATTTTCTATGTATGACACGGTAAGTTATCTGTGCCCGCGGTGAAATGACATGCTTTTATGTTTAAGTTCATCTGTCATTGACGTAGTTACCTTAATCCTTCGCAATTCATACCAATTGGAACAACAACAATAAAATTATTATCTGACTACAATTTAAGTGTCTTCAAGGCTTTAGTGAATAGGCTCTTAATATAGTAGCGCGCTTTACCAGTAACGATTGCATCACTGCTTACCATCAGGCGGGATTACAATCAAGCACTGGTTTATTATTCAAAAAAATATTCAAAAAAAACTTGTGTGGGATATTTGAAGAAATTGGAATTTAAAAATTGTATTTCAATTTCAATTTTACCGTACATACAAAGTAGAAATTAGTTTTGAAGGCCTACTTTCATGGTTAAAATAGTTCAAAATCTAGGCGCAATCTCATCTGGCAACAAATAATGTCAAAAAGTTTTAAAAATTTCATCAAAAGCACACACAGTATACAGCACAGTTTCAATCATCATCATTATCAGCCTATAGGAGTCCACTGCTGGACGTAGACCTCTCAAATTTCTCGCCATTCAACTGGATTCTCGACAATTCTTATCCAGTTACTATCAACCGTCCTGCGAAGATCATCGCTCCACCTTGCTTGAGAGTCTCATGTTACGTTTACGGATTCGCGGTCTCCACTCTAAAACAAGTCTAGATAGATAAAGACAGGTAAAGTTTATTCGTGTAATAAAATTGATGTCCGACAGGATTTGTGAGGAAGAACTGACAAAAAATCATTTTTTTTTTTTATAATTATAAACTAGCGCTTGACTGCAATCCCGCCTGATGGTAAGCAGTGATGCAATCGTTGATGGTAAAGCGCGCTATTTTAATAAGCCCATTCACTTAAAAAAACCTTAGTGAATAGGAAGGAAGACGGCAGTTGAGCGAGGTGGTACAATGTTAGACCCAATAACACGACCAACGATGCTGCGCCAGAGGGAGATTGATGTGGAGTCCCTCCACGACCAAACTCCCGGCACAACAACATTTGACGCATCGTACCCGGCACATATCGCAACATAACTGCGCAGACCCGTCCTCAGTACGGCTTCACCAGACATCATGCCGGAACACGACGAATCGCTTGGCGGCAAGACTTTGTCTGGTGGGTGGTAACTTTTGCCGGAAGCCGATGTTATGGCCTACCACCGTGGAAACGGTATATAACGGTATATACGATAATGCACGGATAAACTTATCAGGCTTTAGAAAACTCAGCTCTTAGTTTTATAAATCTTCTCTTTTCTTTGCTTAAGTCAATACCAAACATTACGGAAATTTTTGGAAGGCCCTAAACGCAGCACTAACTCTCTATTAAGAGTATTCAACTAGCAGTTCTGGAACAATGAACCAACTATCCTATAATTAGATAGCGCAGATACAGTTGAGCGAACCTTATCCGGAAACCGGCTGTCTGGCCGACCGCTCCAGGCACGGTTCAATGGAACACTTTATGAAACTGTTTTATCTAGTTTGATTCGGGAAATTCTAAGGAAAGTTGCAAAGCATGTAGATGCAGCTAGTTCATGAAAGAACGATCGGTTTTCTGATATTTCCTTTATTGTGTATCATGACATTGTTTCTTCAACGGAAAGCACCTTATAGGTTTTGATTTGTTTGCGAGTGTCAAAAGGCGGCAAGAACTGCAGGGTAATTGTGTAACCTTGTGTGTTGACTTAAAAGTTTTCAATCCCCTTAGATGGCATCTTTCAAGCCTAAATCCTAGAATGTACATGGTATGCAATACTACAAGAACATGCTAATTTCGAGCAGATACTCACTTGTAAGACATAATTAGGACGTGTATGCAAAAAAAAACATGATTATTTTGGAGAGAGAGAGAGAGCATGTAATAACCATAATATGTACTTTATAACAAGTTGTATTTATTTAGTTCTTAATAGCGATCTTTGTTACATAAGTATAAACCTAACTTTAAATTTGAGTATTTTTTACTGTAGGAAAATGCTTCTTACGCTTGATTTGACGTATAACATATCTAATCCATATTAATGTTCAGTTTAATTCCTTCATATAAATAAATGCCCGTATATTTGATTGCACTGCTTCAAGGGAAGACAGAACTAAATAGTTGACATAAAAAAAAACTAATGGAAGTAAAACTTCCTCCACTCTATTAATTTAAACTTGATAACTTCAGTCATTCCAAGTAAAATGGTCTTTGGAGTTTTTTCTTTTGAGTCACACAACTGAAGTGGAAAAACGTCAACTAACTTTTGGGGGCCATTGTAAGTCCAGTACATCCTATAATTACGAGGACCATCACGTCTTTGTGCTAACATGAAAGAACAAAAAGCTCCCACTTCCTTTTCCATACTTTACGCAACACATCTAAAGAAACGTCCAAAAACAAGTGACAATTTCGGACAAGATAATGATTTAAGTAGTCGCTTCCCTTTCCGTCCTCTCGTTCCTAATCTCACGATCAGATAGTAGACGGAACATTAAAAAATAACGCTTCATTACCTTGCTTAAAAGCATAAAATCACTTTTGAAGATCATTAAAGGTTCTTTAAAAATAGGGAGAATATTTAAAGACAGGTAATTTTGAGATGAGAATTTCGAACGGTCCGGGGTCCTGTCTCATTGGTAAAAAAGAGCGGGTAATAAATACGCTTTTGTATCCGCTGATAGCGCTTTAAGATGACTGGCAGAGGAAATGTAAACTGGCAATCAAAAAATCAAATCTTCTCGTCGTCCAAGATACCCAATGTCTCAAGACTAAAGTCTTTGACCAGTGTGTGTTGCCAGTGATGACTTACGGAACTGAAACGTGGTCGCTCACAATGGGCCTCATACGAAGGCTCAGAGTCACGCAAAGGGCAATGGAAAGAGCTATGCTAGGAGTTTCTCTGCGTGATCGAATCAGAAATGAGGAGATCCGCAGAAGAACCAAAGTCACCGACATAGCTCTGCGAGTCGCTAAACTTAAGTGGCAGTGGGCAGGGCACATTGCTCGTAGAACCGATGGCCGATGGGGCTGCAAGGTTCTGGAGTGGCGGCCACGTACTGGAAGACGCAGCGTAGGGAGACAAGGTGGACCGATGACCTGGTGAAGGTCGCGGGAAGCCGATGGATGCGGGCAGTACAAGACCGGTCATCGTGGAAAGCCTTGGGGGAGGCCTTTGTCCAGCAGTGGACATCTATAGGCTGAGGAAGGAATCAAAAAATCAAGCATACAGTTCACTAACAGTATTAGGTATCCATAATGTAAGTACATATACCAGCAAGCATTCAGTCCACTAACAGTAGTAGGTATCCATATAGTAAGTACCCCATAGTATAAAGGATGTATCTGACATCGACGCAAAAACGAGTGCCATGGATCCAGTACATGATTCTGATCCCCCCAGTGATGGAATTCTGCGTCGGCTTTTTCCCGATTTAAAAAAAATAAAATGCAGTTTTTTTCACTTTAGACCGTTCATAATTGCTATACTTTTATAACCCAATAAGATTTTAAAGTAAAAATTAATTAATTCGCAAAATCGATGCCATATCGCGAGATATAAAGATGATAGATGGACCGCGAGAGTGACATCGTGAAAGGGCCCGACTGGCAAGAGAAGCCAAGGCCACTAACGAGATGGGAAGGTGATCTTAGACGTACAGCCGAGCCGGCCCAAACTGGACTGTCTTAGCATAGGGATGTATGGGCATCTTTGGAGGAGGCCTTTACCCGAAACGGGGTTCTTGCTAAATCTAAGGTTATATCTTCACTATGGAACCCAAAATGCTTATGTAATAGACACACTTAGGTACATATTAATGAATAGCACTTGTAAACAATGGCCTAAATATGCGGTATAACAGTATATGTAATGTACCAACAGCTTGTAGCCTAAATATACCCCACAACACAAAATAAATAGGTGCAAAAGGTCAATTTCAGACAGTTAATCTAGGTACATCAAGGTCAAGATTGGTTCCACACAATTAGCGAAGATATACGCACCCACGCTTAAACGCGACCTTACGGCGATAAACTTATTATCGCCATCTACGTAGCCTTTTCGCGTCGGGGTCGGCTTGTAGTCCAACCTCAGCTCAATACTGGATTACTAATTGAAATAATATCGACTGTAAATTTCTGTTATTCATATATTAGCCATCAGTGATCAATATAATAAAGAAAAACATATTTAAAGTGATTTGAAACACATAGAATTTTGTAATAGATATTCATATAATCAAATCAAATCCATCAATGAGTTACTGAAAATTAATTTACTTTCTATTAAAAGTCACCGACATAGCTCTTCGAGGCGCTAAAATTAAGTGCCAGTGGACGGGGCACATTGCTCGTAGAACCGATGGCCGATGAGGCAGTAAGGTCTGGAGTGGTGGCCAGTGCTGGTAGACAGCGTAGGGAGGCCCCCAACAAGGTGTACCGATAACCTGGTGAAGGTAGCGGGAAGCCGATGGATGCAGGCAGCACAAGACCGGTCATCATGGAAAGCCTTGGGGGAGGCACTTGTCCAGCAGTAGACCTGTTTAGGCTGAAGAAGAAGAATTTGCTAAGTTTACAGATATACTTGTCACAGACAGCGACCGCAGAACGGTAGGGTCGACAGCATCTTGGTGTAGTGGTACGGGTTCCATTACGTAGGTGAGTTTTGAATTAAAGCACGACGTGTAGATATACCCTCCAGTCTTAACAATCACAATTTAAATATGCAAACCGACAGTTTCGGTTCGGAGAAGTGCCTGGGTCCGCATCTCGATGCAAAGTGTCCGTTCGACTAACCCCACTTTCTAAAGCGACTCCGTCCAAGTGCCGCCATCACAAAATGACGTCACAAGCGTTTGCCCCTGTACTACGTAAATCAAATGAGCAACTTTTCTTCAAATAATTTCGACGATCTCCGACATACTTATAAACCTGAGTCAAATTATAAAACCGAAATTTGAATAAATTTGTAAGTTTTCTGATACATTTGTTTACATATTCGCCAGACACTTATGGTACAGATCATACATATGTATGAGTGCCCCCGTCTTCACGTCGCGGTCGCTATACGGAGCCGGCCTTCTGTATCTACCTAGCTTCTGCCAACTGTTAACTCATGAATTTCTTCAAGTGGAACTTGTACTATGTAAATATAGGAGTGGACTAACGTTCAACAATGGGTAAGAGGATCAAATTGGGACGCACGACTGATCAGGAATTCGCACAATAAGTAATGCTTTGGCGGTTACCGTAAGGAATGTGTGTTCAATCTAGTGTAAGACTTGGGATGAATCATAATCTGATGTAAATGTGTATTTGAAAGCATTTCGGCATCTTAAGAAAGTGTCGATTCAGTATCACTAAATTATTATTATCATAGCTGAGAGGATTAGCAGGCTGAAGTAGCAATGGGCTGGTCACATATGCCGCAGGACCGACAACCGTTAGGGTAAACGAGTCCTCGAGTGGAGACCGCGTCTCGGCAAACGTAGCGTGGGACGCCCTTGGGCAAGATGGAGCGACGACATCAAAAAGGTGGCTGGTAGTGGCTGGCGGAGAACTGCTCAGGATCGAGCTTGTTGGCGTGCCACGAAGGAGGCAGCAGTGGACGAGTACGGGCTAATGATGATGATGATTATTATTATCATTATTTAGGTACTCGTAAATAATTATATCATAGCGGTACGTCGTCTTCCGGTGAAGCCGTAGGTACTGTGAACGAGTCTGAGCAGTTGTGTTGCGCTGTGTACCGGGTACGATGCGCCAAGTGTTTTATGTCCGGAGTTTGATCATGGAGGGTCTCTAGATCAATCTCCCTCTGGCGCAGAATCGTTTCGGGTTGGGATTTACATCGCATCACCTCGCTCAACTGCCGTGTTCTTTCTTATTCACTCAGTTATTTCAGGCGGGATTCCGCTCAAGCGCTGGTTTATAATTTATAAAAAAAAAAGTGTGAATAGGCTCTTAATAAACTAGCGCGCTCTACCATTCACGATTGCATCACTTCTTACCATCATGCGGTCAAGCGCTAGTTTATAATTATTACAAAATTAAAAAAAAAAAACAAATATTTACTAACTACGCCCAGCTTCTTCATACATACATAACCAGCCTATTATGTTCCCACTCCTGGGACACAGGCCTGCTCTTGATGAGAAGGAGCGGGCCGAGGAGCTTAGGTTTCCTATAAAAAGGCATGGAAAGGCTAAAAGTTGGTGTATTATTCCTGGTTATAAACTATCTGAGGGAAGTTTTTGTAATCGCAAGAATGTTTGCAGTCTGATCTCTCAAAACATACTTGAAATATCCCAACATTTAGACGTTATTGACATTTGCTTGTCACCAAAGGAGACTTCGACTAGAATTTGAACGTTTTATAATACGAGAATTGGCCTTCTGCGTGTAAAATTTCATCCAAATCCGTTCAGTAGTATTTGCGTGAAAAGTGCCTAACTAATATCCATAGATCCTAACAGACTTTCGCATTTATATCTAATATTAGTAGGATTGGATAGGATAGATCAGTAAGATTATCGAGTAATAAAATACTCATATACACTATTGAGCCCACAATTTCAATTATCAATACAAACCTACAATAAT
Source organism: Sesamia nonagrioides (assembly GCA_017933935.1). Taxonomy (NCBI): domain Eukaryota; kingdom Metazoa; phylum Arthropoda; class Insecta; order Lepidoptera; family Noctuidae; genus Sesamia; species Sesamia nonagrioides. The sequence goes on along the minus strand of JADWQK010002062.1, from coordinate 595,728 downwards.
ATAAATTAAATTGAACATATTCACTGCCTACATGATCATTATCATTGGTCATAAAAAATGAAAAGCATAATTAAACACAATAATTATAATTATCGAATCGGTAGTCATGTGCCTGCCACAATAATGCCAGAGGTAAGGGCAGTTCAGCCTGTTGGCAATCAGGATATCATTGGCGCTGGCTTGCACGCGGCGCAGTAGGTACGTCCAACGCTTGCGCATAAAAGCTTGGAAACAGTGTGTGTAATTAAAGTTTGAGGTGGAAATCGGTTGTCATGGTACGGACGTGTGTTACGGAGAAATGAGGAGAATGTCGTGAGGAGAGTTTTAATTATGAATGTTGATGGCTATAAGAGTAGGGGAAGACCAAAGAAACGATGGATGGAATGTGTGAAGGATGATATGGCTAAGAAGGGGGTGACTGCCGAGATGGCTTCTGATAGGGATGTATGGAAGAAAAAGACATGTTGCGCCGACCCCATATAAATTGGAATAAGGGCAGGAGAACGATGAAGGTCAAAATTAAAGAACTTGCTAGTCCACTGGCACATCTGCCGAAATTGCTTTATATAGCATACCCTATAGCCGGAAACTGCCCTGTAAGATACAGGCCTAGCCCAGGAGACAGGGATAAACCTATTGTACCTATTGTAATGCAGTATTAATGTACCTACACAAAAATTTTAAAATGTATTTTTGTCGCAATAAATATTTGTATTTGTATTGCATCATCTACTTAACCTTTTTCCAACTCTCGGCTCGGAGTCGGCTTCCAGTCTTACCGGATTTTTACAAGGAGCTATTACCTATCTGACCTTCACAACTAAGTTACTGGGTAATACCTACTATACAATATGTAAAGAAAACCCTGTCCGATCCGTGAAGGTATTGTTAGGTATCGTTAACTGATTCTAATAATGCCTATAAAGCCGGGCTAAACTTTAAAAAAAATCCCCCAAAACAAATAAATATTATTTCGAAAAAGCGAGGTAACTTAATGCATGTGCGGTAGGCAACCCGATAGCCCCGCCCCCCTTCACCCGCGCATACATGCGCGGGTGAAAGGGGGCGGGGCATGCGGCACGTGGTCGCATCGCTATTCGCTCCGCCACAAATGGTGTTGTCAGTTTTTTAAAAATTACTAAATTTCGGGGAAATTGGAATTAATACCCGGGAAAAAAAGATTATTTCAAAATTCATTATTATTGTTACTGTGATGATTATGTAAAATTTTATATTATATTTGGTCAAGTGTTTACCTAACCTTTATTATCCTTATGGGTCGGACAGGGTTTTCTTTACATATTGTATATACCCTTTGAGAAAACTGGTCGTCAGTTTTTCGGACTTCTGACGACCCATAACAACTAACAAAATCTATAAATGACAGTTAAAATCCATTGCGAATATCTACGATGCAAAAACAAAGAAGCACCACAACACTGCCCTGAACGTATTGTTGATCAGTATGGCTACCATGAGATTTCAATAGGAGTCTAAATCATACGCATCGACCGCATGTGGCGCTCTCATTAGCTGAGAGTTCTTACAACCTCGAAGCGCGCCAATCGATGAGTCAAACGCGCTCGATATCGATGATCGAGTCTTCGTAATGAAAACTCATGGTACCACAATGGACAGTCATATAGTCAACTCACACGCGTCTATAAGGATGTGATCTTTACACCATCCATACAGCATGAAAACCTGTGGCCTATCACGTTGGCTCTCACCGACAGTGCCCTCCACATCTTTCAGCATTGGTCTTGAAGTCTCATGGTAAATAGATGCCCTAGATATTTAAATTGGTCCACTCGGTACAACGTCTGAAACTGGTAGTATCAAGGGTAAAACGGCGGAAAATTGGCATAATTCCGAATTTACGCAAATTGCGGCTCAGCCTTCCCCCATTCCATCCGGAAGGAGAAACTGCCCAAGTTTATTATTACGTCGTACATTTTGGACCGTTTGCAGTTCCACCACACATTTCCTCGTAAGGGGGACTTTTGACACATGCGTTGTAACAAGCGAAGTGATTCATTATCCTACATGTATTAAAAAATATATAAGTAAATTCTTTTATCTACTCTCATATCAAAACAATAAAATATAAAACCAAAAAGGAGTTCATATTGTCGTACTTTACCAATAGTATATCGAAAGGAAATTAAAAAATTAAATTATAACATTATTTCTCTAACAAAATAATGTTATAATATTTTTTTTCATTACGGTACAAACCATAGACAGCCATTGATATAATATTAAACTAAGGTAGATAAGTTACTAGCGCATTGAACTTGAAGCGTACAAAATATCTGTTTATTATTATATCAATGTAGACAGTACTATTTCATTTTTTATCTGTGGCTGCGCGCGCTTTGGCGCATGCGCTGTGATGCAGTGTGCAGAATTGTTAACATTTTGCATATTACAATTATGAAACTGAATAAATGGAATTGTATTGCGTTGGCGTTAGACGCACTGAGATTAGATAAAGTAGTGTAAGAAACTGTACATAAATAGGTATTACACACTCGTGTGATACTATTAAAAACTCGCTTCGCTCGTTTTTTAAACTCACACTCGTGCTTAATACCCCTCATTATGTATCAGTATCATAAACTACTATTATCGGTGTTGTTAGCTTAGTTGTTCCTGTTATTATGCATGCAAGAAGTTCACCAACCCAACACTTTGCCAGCAATTAACTAATATGTAAATGTGCATAGGTATAGGGTACGTATATGTTACGTTGCAGATGCTAAAATAAATAATTAAACATCTGGTGACAATATAATAAGCCTATAGAGGTCTACTACTGGACAAAGGCCTCCCCCATGACTTTCTTGTATCGGGGGTGTTTGCCATAATCTCAACGCTCGGTAGGCGTAATTTTATATACTACACGAGAAGAGAGTTCCCTTAGTCGCCTCTTACGACACCCACGGTAGGATATGGGTAGGTACTATTCTAAGCCCGGTACCACACGAGGTATCTATATCTTCATCTGGCCAGCCTATGCCTAAATACTTATGGTGCGGTCAGCTCCCAGTGTAACTGGATTAAACTTAATACCAGTATTTTACTTAGAGCGACTGCCTATCGGTTACTCTCGTTCTTCTGCGGATCTCCTCATTCCTGATTCGATCGCGCAGTGAAACCCCAAGCATAGCCCTCTCCATTGCCCTTTGAGCGACCTTGAGCCTTCTTATAAGGCCCATTGTTAGCGACCACGTCTCAATTCCATACTTCATCACTGACCACACACACTGGTCGAAGACTTTTCTCTTGAGACACTGCGGTATTTCGGACGAGAAGGCGACATATCCCAAAGAATTGCAATATTAAAGTGGCAGTGGGCCAGGAACATTGCCTGTAGAACCAATGCCCGATGGGGCCGACGGGTTCTCGAGTGGCGACCCCGCACCGGAAGACGCAGCGTGAGTAGGCCCCCGATGAGGTGGTGAAGGTTGTCGGTCCACCGCTGGATGCGGGAGGCGCATTACCGGTCGTCGTGGAGAACATTGGGGGAGGCCTATGTCCAGAAGTGGACGTCTTTCGGCTGAAATGATGATGATAATGATGACTAGTTATCCATCTTCCATATCCCAATCGCTGGTTAATACGCTATCCCTTGGTAAGACTGATGGTCAGGCTTCCGGGCTTCTGGATCACCGGCCTAATGAGCTTTGCGAGGTGCGGAGGGCTTTTATACAGAGAACGATTGAGCGTAATCACCACGCTTGCTCAATGCGGGTTGGCGATTTCTGACAATTCAAAAGTGCCTGTAACTGGTTTATTTGAAATAAATGATTTGATTTAATTTGATTTCAGGCTTAAAGTCCAGGTTTCCTCAAGATGTTTTCCTTCACCTTCAGTCATTGGTGTCCAAGATATACTTAGAAAGTACATATAACTTTAGAAAAAGTTACATTGGTACTTGCCTGACTTGGAATCGAACTCGCACACTCATACTTGAGAGGCTGGTGTTTTAACCACTAGGCCACCACGACTCACTCGACAACAAACTCTTCAGCTTTATAGATTAGTATTAGTATATTAGTACCTATTAGTATAGAGTGTAAATTCATAAATATTTAATTATTATAATAATTCATGAAGAGTTATCTTAGGATAATTGGAAATGTGTGAGTATAATAAATAGGCCTTGACATAAAACTTCACTTTCACAAAATGCATTACCCTCGTTGAGGGCACTTAAGTTAGAGGCTATTCCAAGCGGTTGAGTTTTGATGAATATGGCTGATCTTTTGATCCATAGATAAACTCAACTATACAATATGTAAAGAAAACCCTGTCCGATCCGTGAAGGTATGGTTAGGTATCGATAACTGATTCTACTAATGGGTACAAAGCCGGGCTAAACTTAAAAAAAAAAATCCCCCCTAAAAAAATAAATATTATTTCGCAAAAAGAGCTAACTTAATACATGTACGCTAAGCAACCCTACCGCGGGGGGCGGGGGGCTGGGCACGCGGCACGTGGTCGCGTCGCGATTCGTTCATAATAATACCGGTGTTGTCACTTTTTATAAAATTACCAAATTTCGGGGATATTGGTTTAATTCCCGGGAAAAAAAGATTATTTCAAAATTCAATAGTATTGTTACTATGATGATTATGTAAAATTTTATATTATATTTGTTCAAGTGTTTACCTAACCTTTATTATCCTTATGGGTCGGACAGGGTTTTCTTTACATATTGTATATTGTTACGGGCTAGGGGTATTGAAATGCCAGTTTAGGGTTGCGAAGTTTATTACAAAGGTGGTACAGTCGATAGGAGGCAATGACAAGTAGAAAGTAGCTGATGTCGCACCGAAGTCATCCCTTATGTCTACGAAGTCCGTGTCGTAAACACACAACAACACCACAGAAGTTACTTCACGTATTCCTTGAAGTGCTTGTTGCTGTTGTCGCTGTAGATGTTCTCGATTATCGCTTCTTACTTATCGCTTGTTTCGCTTCGACAGTCGAATGCAGTCTGACTCACACGCTGAGATAGTCCGCTTTATATTTGCAAGCTCATGGAACATTCTAGATCTACGTAGAAGTATAATGATAACGCTTGGTTTCTAGTACATTCAGCAGGTAGTTACAGGTACTTCACAGAAGACGAGCTTCTAGTAATTTCGATGTCAACCTTTCGTTGTCTATATTGAGGAAACCTATACTGTTAGATAGATCACCTTAGGTCTAACAATGCATTTTTAGATCGTATCTCTATAAATGCCTAAGTCTCAAGATATATAGGACCATTGACATAAGGTGCGTTCATAAAATCAAAAATGTTTGAAACTGTAGCGTAAATTGAACAGCATGAGGAGGAGGAGTTAAAATTTATTTTTCCATAACTTATTTGTTTACACTTTTAGTAAATAAGTCGCAGTTGCGGATTAGGTATATTAATCTCACGATTCTTACTATTTTGATCAAAACACTGAAACTAGATTAGTTTCATTTTACTAATAAACAAAACTTAAGTGGCAGTGGGCAGGGCACATTCCACGTAGAACCGATGGCCGATGGGGCAGTAAGGTTCTGGAGTGGCGGCCACGTACCGGAAGACGCAGCTTAGGGAGGCCCCTAACTATGTGAACGATGACCTGGTGAAGCGGGAAACCGATGGATGCGGGCAGCACAAGACCTTGGGGGAGCTTAATCTCTATAGGCCAAGAAGAAGAACCTAAATTCCAAAAATCTAATGAAAAAAATAATTTTACCGGTTATCTTAGTGTATCAACGATGTTCGGAATCTATTCCTCGGGAATATCTATGTAAGAAATTGGCAGATTCATCCCACATATAATTTATTTATTTTTTCTCTATTTATAATTTTTTTCTCTCTCTACTGTTTATATTTTGTATGTACGTATTTATGTATTTATTATAATATTTTTTAATACTTTTTTTTTCTCTCTTTTAATTTTAATTTATTTGCACCTACCATATTTGTCTCTGCATCACCTCAAGGTAGACTGGTAGAAAATGGACTGGTAGTAAGTCCGCCATTGTGCAATGTTTGTGCATAAAATTTAAATAAATACATATTTTTTTTATAAATTATAAACTAGTGCTTTACCGCAATCCCGCCTGATGGTAAGCATTAATGCGCATTAGTTTATTAAGAGCCTATTCACTCTAGCCTTGAAGACACTTAAATTGTAGTCCGACGGAAACACCGCCGCTGGCAAATTGTTCCAGTCCCTCGATGTATAAAAGACGAGGCGAAACGCTTCATTCGGATAGTTGTAGTGTCAACAAAGTAAGGGTGGAAACGCGTCATAGGACAGGTCGTCCGATGATTGGGGAATTAAATCATGCAATTCCCACGCACACTCTCCAAAATGCATCCTATAGAACACCGACAGGCTGGCTAATCTTTACTTGTGCTCCAGGCATTGGAAACCTAAACGAATTAATAAATAAACATCTTTAGATGTAAAATACAGATTACTTAATACAGGCATATGAAAGGAGACCTGTGCTCAGCAGTGGGACGATAAAAAAAGGTTAATGATGATGATGATGATAACAGGTATTCAGCTGAATCCGACTAGATTCAAGAAGGAAAAGTCTACGCGGATAATAAAGAGATGTTTATACTTTGAATATTTACTCATTCAAGTTATCTTCAGCGATGTTCGCTTACAAACGAACCTCGCCTTAAATTATCGATATCTATTGTTTCATCACCCTTATCATAACTGAGTACTTTAAATTCTAATAAATTTATATTTTTAAGAACAAAAAAATCATAGCTTTCCTGTTAAAAGATAAATTCTTTCAATTTATCTTTTAACAGGAAAGCTATGATTTTCCGTCCCATTTTTATACAAACAGATAGCAAATTTCAATTATTTATTTTTACTGGCTTACCATAAATTATTTTTACCGATTCTATGATAAATGTAACGTGAGAAAGTGGAATCAATACAACACTCATCAGTAGGATTATGAGAGTTCAACGATATTCATTGCGTTATTTACATTTGTGAATACAAAAAAAAATCAAACATATGGACCAATAGATTAGCAATATCCTTGTCTGTATCCTACTTGGTGTCTCCCTGCTAGGCAAAGGCCTCCTTTTTGTCCTTCCAAACCTCCCTCTATTATGCTATCTATGGTCATGTTGGCGAACCATACCAAATCGCATCACCTTCACCGTGGTCTACCGTGACAGCGACCTCCTCCTCCATTTTGACAGTTCAACAGCTTTCATTGCGTTATATACGTTGTTGAGCACATACATTTTTCAAACATAAGGAGCAATTAATTAGTGATTTGCTACAATTTGACAGTAACAATGTGTTTATACAACTAGGGTGTTTATCTAAGAAAAAGTATATAAAAAAAAAATAAACAAATAAACTAGAGCCAATCCTACAAATTCTGCGCTTGACATGCAATTCCGATTCGATATCGACTGAAAATAATATATAATCGGACGTATGATGAATGTTCGCCATACATCACTCGTTATACAGTCACTCTATACGCCGCGTATGATCGAATGGTATCGATAAATCCTTTGAAAAGTTGGGAGCCATGTTCATAATTCAATTCATATTCTAATTTTGAACAACGGTAGTAGAAGAAAAAAAAATACAAATAATTGTTTTTTTTTTTTTGTCTTCTATTACCGTTGTTCAAAATTAGAATATGCTAAAACACTAATTTCGTATAGACTGTTGCCAGTGATGACTTACGGAACAGAAACGTGGTCACTCCCAATGGGACACACATAGGGCGATGGAAAGAGCTATGCGCGGAGTTTCTCTGTGCGATCGAATCCGAAATGAGGAGATCCGCAGAAGAACCTAAGTCACCGACATAGCTCTTCGAGTCGCTAAAATGGAGTGGCAATAGGCGAGGCACATTGCTCGTAGAACCGATGGCCGATTGGGCAGTAAGGTTCTGGACAGGAGGCCCCCGACAAGGTTGACCGATGACCTGGTGAAAGTCGCAGGAAGCCTATGGATAAGGGCAGCACAAGTACGGTCATCGTGGAAAGCCTTGAGGGAGGCTTTTGTCCAGCATTGGACCTCTATAGGCTGAAGAAGAAGAGGCCTAAAGGGCGTGACAACTCACAAACGTATGCATTATAAAAATAGATAATTATATGAGCTCGTATAAAATAAAAAAATACAACATTATGAAGCAACCACGTAAGTCGAAACTTCTATAATATTACATTTAGCGCATTACTGCGTATCTAGACTCCAGGCATCCGGGCTACATTCTGACTAAGTGGGTAAATCTCGCTTTGCCAACGTTTCGGAATTAAACACGAATTCGTGATATACGGGCAAAAAGTTCGGAGAACGGGACATATATATTTAACTTAACTGAGTAACTATAGAGGAATTTTGAGCCAGTGGTAACGGCCGCGATTTACAAGTTCGTAGATTCGAACCCCGACAGGCGCTTTACTTTGTGTAAAATATTTCATCACCACTGCTCTCAAAACAGTAAAGGAAAACATAGTGCACTGGTAACATAGCACTGGGTTCGCCTGGTGGTTCAACTCCCTCTCACCGAGGGGCGGTCTGTGGTTACAGACCTAAAACAACTACCTTCTTCTTCAGCCTATAAAGGGTCACTGCTGGACAAAGGCCTCCCCAAGGCTTTCCAAATTGTGGGGGTTTGCCATAATCACCACTCTTGGCAGGCGGGTTGGGGATCGCAGTAATTTGATATTCCACAGGAGAAACGCTGCTGCCCGCTTCCCTGATGAGAGTTACATTAGTCGCCTCTTACGACACCCACGGGAGGATATGGGTTGGTACTATTCTAAGCCCGGTACCACACGGGGCAATAACTACCTGAAGGCAATTTATATATTTGTTTTGAGCGATTATCGAACCCGCGTCACTCGATCGATCTGTAGTTCGTCGTAGATCGCTTAGCCACTACGACAACCGTATAGTTTATTTTTTTAAATTAGTGCTTGACTGCGATCCCGCCTGATGGTAAGCAGTGAAGCAATCAGTGATGGTAAAGCACACTAATTCATTAGAGCCTATTCACTCTCAATATAGAGTGAACAGGAAGAAAGACGGCAGTTGAGCGGGGTGATGCGATGTCAAACCCAACAACACGACCAACGCTACTGCGCCAGAGGGGCATTGATATGGAGGCTGCGGGCACGCCTGAACACCCCTAGAGATCGCCATCTGCAGGGTAATTGCCTAACACACTATCAGTAGCAGTAGGTTTCATTTTAACAGTCCAACATCATTCATTGCGTTATTTACGTTGTTGAATAGAAACATTTTCCAAACATATGGAGAAATGAAATAGCAATACCCAATTAGGATGCCGGTTGCCCACCGGCACAATGGGGCCACCCTTGATATTTCACAGTTGGCGGAGTACCTTTCATGTGTTATTGGCAGAGGAACACCATGCACTGTGCATCGGGCGTCTAGTATTTTTAAACCATTAAATAAAACCGGCCAAGTGCGAGTCGGGCTCGCACACCGAGGGTTCCGCCGTACAAACGTAGCGTTCTCTAAAGCCTGGAGCACAGGCGTAGAGTAGTCAGACTTTCGGTCTTCTATAGGATGCATTCTGGTGAGTGTGCAAGGGAATTGCATGATTTAATTCCCCCATCTCCGTTCCACCATCGGACGACCCGTCGTACGGCGAGTTTCCACCCTTACGTTGTTGACACCACTGCGATCCGGACGAAGCGCTTCGCTTCCTCTTTTATACCGCCTACATCGAGGGACTGGAACAATTTCCCAGCGATGTTGTTTCCGTCACATTACAATTTGAGTGTCTTCAAGGCTAGAGTGAATAGGCTCTTAATAAACTAGCGCGCTTTACCATCAACGATCGCTTCACTGCTTACCATCAGGCGGGATTGCGGTCAAGCGCTAGTTTATAACTTATAAAAAAAAACGGTTTATTGATAAACAAAGTAGAAGTAAACAAAATCAACTAAAAATTTTCGCAAATGTTACTAATTTCGGTACACGTGCGAACAACATCTAAGCGCTCGTGCATATGGCGCACGGCTGCCGCTCGCTGTGCCGCGATACCCCTTCCCTTGACCAACCGCCTGCCTTCGCGCCAGCGGGCGGCTAGTTCTTGCGCGTTCGTTCGTTACTACTTACTCCCCCCCGTCCCGCTTCGCCAATAGGAAGCAAGCTGTCTGATAATCATTGACAACAATAGGAAATTACAATTAATGTCTTTGAATATATTTATAAGTACTAAGTATAACACAGCAGTTAGGACGCATTTAGGTTATATACAGAACTACATTCACCAAAATATTTAGATTGAATGACGATTGTGTTGGTCTTTATTTTGGTTTAACTAGTTACTGTGCCTAAAAATTTTAAAAAGTTTCGGGTTTTTCTGATAGGTTACCTTAAACTATTGTTTCATACCAAAATTCAATATTCAATGTCAGCGGGGAAGTAGTCTATGTTTTGATTCCGTTGCGAGTAGTGGCAAATTTCAAAATATATTATGCGGTATGATTATAGGTAGGAACCTCAGCATTTTGAATTTTTGCGTTGATTTAGAATTTTTCACATTTCAGAGGTAATTTGATTTAAGAAGTGTTTGATATGAATTTTAACTTTAATATCTCTACGCGTTCATGTGAAAAAGGGTAGTTAGTTAGTTTATAATTATTAAAAAAATATTTTATGTCATGTAAGCAAAAATAATATTTTAATATTTTGTGTAACTTCAAATTTATCATTTTCGCAAGTTTTCCTTTATCTGTCTGTTATAACGTTGCTTCGTGCCGAATTTCAAGATTCTGAGTTCACGGGAAGTACCTTGTAGGTTTTGATTCCCTAGCGTGTGACGGAAATTCGTCTAAGGTGTCGGTATAAACTGCTGTATCTTTTGATCGCGTTAACTCAGAAGTTTGATTTTTTCGCTGCTGAAAGGGAAAATAGACAGACAGGTATTTGGTATAAATTTCAATTTGATAACTTTATTCGTTCGTGAGAAATAAGGTAGTAAGTTTCATTTTATTAAAATATTTTTATTATATTATATATAACTAAAAAAATGTGATTTTCGCAATTTTTCCTATATTTGCATTATATGACAATGCTTCATGCCAAATTTCAAGATTCTGAGTTTACGGAAAGTATCCTGAAGGTTTTGATTCCTTTGCGAGTGTCGAAAATTTGTTGAAAATACCGACATAATCGGCTGCATCTTTTGATTGGCTGGGCTTAGAAGTTTGATATTTTTACAGCTTAAAGGGACAATAGACCTGAGTATTTCACGTAAATTTCAGCTTGATAGGTCCACGCCTTCTTGAGATAAAGGGTCTTGACAGACAGACAGACAGACGGACAACAAAGTGATCCTATAAGGGTTCCGTTTTTTCCTTTTGAGGGTCGGAACCCTAAAAAAGTACTAAAACTCTCTTCGCAACAAAAGACAGCATAATTTTTCGTTAGGAGACAACATTTCATCGTAATTGTGAGACAATATAATATAATCTTCCTACCTCGTATCAGCAAGAACTGCTTTCTATCAAAACAGGTTCAATAAACAAATTCCAACACCGCTAAACTTTATATTCACCCCAAACTGAGCAACAAATCTCCGCGATTATCATCTTCAATCAACACTCTTGTTTCCTTAATAAATCACATTATCTTTGCAGCAAGTTACATCAAATGAATCACTAGATAATCTTGTTTCCATAATTATTAGTGTTAATTCATTTCGAAATATTAACTCAGCGTATCGCACTCGTAGAGCAGAGGTGGCCTAGTGGTATTAGTCGCGACTTGCGAGTTATTGTTCGTAGTTTCGGACTCCGTCAGGCGCTTTACTTTGTGTAAATTATTTCATCACCACTGTACTCAAAACGGTGGACAAAAAAAATATGTGAGGAAACTGGCATATCTTAAAGGCAAAAATGGCGAGAATAAACTAGTGCGCTTTGCCTTCAACGATTGCATCAACGATCACTACTTAGATACCATCAGGCAAACACCATGCAAGTAAATCTCAATTTAAAGGCACCTAATAGGGAGAAAACTAGGCAGATGATGACTGTATAACCCATTGCCAAAGTGGGAGTCCCGCTCCCATTTTGGCAATCGGCAAATACCAGGCAAGTAACCCTCAATTTAAAGGTACCTAATAGGGAGAAGACTAGGCAGATGATGACTGTATAACCGATTGTCAAAGTGGAAGTCCCGCTCCCACTTTGGCAATCGGCAAATACCAGGCAAGTAAACCTCAATTTAAAGGTACCTAATAGGGAGAAGACTAGGCAGATGATGACTGTATAACCGATTGTCAAAGTGGAAGTCCCGCTTCCACTTTGGCAATCGGCAAATACCAGCAAGTAAACCTCAATTTAAAGGTACCTAATAGGGAGAAGACTAGGCAGATGATGACTGTATAACCGATTGTCAAAGTGGGAGTCCTGCTCCCACTTTGGCAATCGGCAAATAAAAAGCAAGTAAACCTCAATTTAAAACTATCTAACAGGGAGAAGACCTGGCAGATGATGACTGCATAACCGATTGCCAAAGTGGGAGCGGGAGTTCATATACAGAGCGATGCTGATAATACGACAGTAAATGAAAACACGGGCAATGCTGGTTCATATGGAACAATACCATCATGGAACAATACTAAATCATAGAAAAAAATACCTAGCATCAAGAAATTAAAATTTCAAACAAACTAAATCGCATAAAATTGGAAACTGAATAGAACAACCTTTAAAATAATCAAAATCTTTATTATTAAAGTTAAGTACCACTGGATGCGGCGGTCATCAACCTGTAAGCGCTTCCTTATCAACATGTACATCATGTAGAAAATGTGAAAAAAGAATAATAATTTCCTGTGACTAAACTAATGAATATATTTATATAATTTTTTATGAGGAGACTGAGAATGTGTTGAGGTACACGATGTTTAATTTATTGTCGTATTGTCACCACCGCTTTGTATATACAAATGCAACCTTATTTTTGTATATACAAAATCCGAAACACGTGTCCAGTATTTTTATGTAAAGAATTTGTGCACAAAACTTCAAAAAAGCTACCATGAAAAATCACAAAGTTATGAGCTTGTTATGTTACCTGATTGTCTCAACAAAAATATATTGTTTTGCGTTTATTGATAATAATTTCTGTTTGTTTGTTTGTAATTAACTAAGTAGTGATAACATTTTCTATCCTACTTCCAGGTTTTGCACTGTCGTAACAATCAAGTGTATGTCTTATGTACTTTACTTGTGCATCCAGCCGTAAGTCATCATCATCATCATCATCAGCAACCTTTTTATCGTCCCACTGCTGGGCACAGGTCTCCTCTCATACAGAGAAGGATTGAGCGTAATCACCACGCTTGCTCAATGCGGGTTGGCGATTTCAGACTTATAAAGTCCAGGTTTCCTCAAGATGTTTTCCTTCACCTTCAGTCATTGGTGTCCAAGATATACTTAGAAAGTACATATAACTTTAGAAAAGTTGCATTGGTACTTGCCTGACCTGGAATCGAACCCGCGCACTCATACTTGAGAGGCTGGTGTTTTAACCACTAGGCCACCACGACATGTCTTATATACTTTACTTGTAAATCCAGCCGTAAGTGTTAAATAATAATAGTATAATTTACTTTAAACATGGTAATTTTACTTAGAACGTATTGCATCCCTGCACAGAAAGGTGAAGGGGCCCTGTTCGCTGTGCCCACGCGCCGGTTACCAATATGATCTGCCGTGAACTGTGTTGTGTGCTCGGTAACCACAATTTCTAAATATATTAGCGAAGAAATATAACACGATGTAAAACTGATTGGAAACGATTCAGTTACTTATTCTGGACAAACTGTATTCAGGTTTCGTATATAGAAAAAAAAAAAAAAAAACATTATATAACGTTATAATATACATTCATTCATCTCGTCGAATCCAGCTCGGCTGGGCAGCGTACGGAAAGCTACGCTACATCTTCTCGTCGTCCAAGATACCACAGTGCCTGAAGACTAAAGTCTTTGACCAGTGTGTGTTACCAGTGATGACTTACGGAACGGAAACGTGGTCGCTCACAATGGGCCTCATACGAAGGCTCAGAGTCACACAAAGGGCAATGGAAAGAGCTATGCTCGGAGTTTCTCTGCTTGATCGAATCAGAAATGAGGAGATCCGCAGAAGAACCAAAGTCACCGACATAGCTCTGCGAGTCGCTAAACTTAAGTGGCAGTGGGCAGGGCACATTGCTCGTAGAACCGATGGCCGATGGGCAGTAAGGTTCTGGAGTGACGGCCACGTACTGGAAGACGCAGCGTAGGGAGGCCTCCAACAAGGTGGACCGATGACCTGGTGAAGGTCGCGGGAAGCCGATGGATGCAGGCAGCACAAGACCGGCCGGCGTGCAAAGCCTTGGGGGAGGCCTTCGTCCAGCAGTGGACATCTATAGGCTGAGGAAGGATACATTCATATACAACATTATTTCTTGTTTATCCGAAACATGAATATAGATTGTTCAGAATAAGCAACTGAATCGAATCCAATCATTTTTATTCCATGTTACATTTTTCCCAAATACTTTTGAAAATTGTTGCAGTGTGGTTACCGAGCGCGCCACGCAGCTTATGATAGATCATAGTACTGCGCTCACCCGCCCGAGCGGAGCTTGGACCATATTTTTGTTTTGACAGCCAAGTAGGATAACAAGCATAACTTTGTGGTTCTTCATATTTTTTTTAAAAATTTTGTACATTGATACATTATACTCATAATCATTAGACAGCCTCCGTGGCGTAGCGGTAGCGGACGCGGCCGCTGTGCAAGTTGGCGCGGGTTCAATCCCCGCACAGTGCAAGTATTTGTATGCATGAATATGAATATTTCCACTGCTCTGGTTGTGCCTCGGAAAGCACGTTAAGCCGTTGGTCCCGGTTGCCATACGAACATCTAGTGGCAGTCGTTACGGGTTGTTGGAGCCCTCAAAAGTCCAACAATTGGTCTAGCTGCAATGCTTCGATGTCGCCTTCGGGTTGTAGAGGTCAGACGGCAGTCGCTTCACGGAAAATGTCGAAGTTTAGCCATATCAGCAGTTGGACTGGTAAAGCGGACCCCAAACTCCAAAGCTGAAAAGGCTTCGGATGCAACTGGGATTAACACTGAGATGATGATGATGATAGATACATTATACTACTCATTACATAAAAATACTAGGCACGTGTTTTGGGTTTCGCATATACAAAAAAAAAATGCTTTATATGAATGTATATATCCCTCCACCTCCAGGTAATGAAAGACTGATGTTATTTTAAAAGCACACAATATAAAATTATGGCAGTTAATTTTATTAAAATCCAAGATTACACTCAAGCAGTAAATTATCCGAATTGAATAATTTCATTTTATATTCACAGTTGCCGGATGTTGCTGGATGAGATCGTAAACATTTTATTCGTTTATCGCACCTGGATTTAACTTTTTGGTAATAAATTTTGTGTTAATGAGATGTTAAAAATCTGCATGTGAATTGTTTATTATCGTATATACTGAATTAACTTACCTATTTTATTGATTATTTAGCTGAACTTTAAACATTCAAATTCAGTTCTAGACTGAGATCTTCCTGTGGGTATATAATTAATTCTTAAAATTTAATTATAATAATATACATATAGACTAGCGGACCCGGCAGACGTTGTTCTGCATATGACATTTCAAGCGATTAGGGTATTGAAAACTTATGAAAGGAGAGACCAATAATATTATTATTATTCTTTATATTGAAATAACATCAATTTTTCAGAAACAATTCATTATAATCAATAATTGCACAAAAAAGTTTGTTAAGATGCGATGAATGTTTCACAATAACCGCTGAAACATTCAAGTTTTGCATCAAATGCGGTCACAATTTGAGCCGGATAATACGAATTAGTAGGGCTAAGGAACAAAAAAATCGAGTGAAGCAACTACAGTTCCTAAAACAGAAATACATCTCAACAATGTCACCATCATCTTCTGAGGGAATAACATTTTCAGAGCTTAATTTAACTGCCGAAGAACTAAACGATTTGGATGAGGTAGAAATAAGTCAGGAGCGCAACATCCAGATTTGTCCGAGTCACCGAGTCCTCCCGCCACGCCGTCAAATTCGGTAAACCAAGTCAAGACATCATCAGCAAGCCGGGTTCGCCTGTGATGTTTGATTAATTACTATATGTTGCCAGAGTGATTAATATAGCCTATAATAAAAAAATGAAATTGTATCAAATTTTAAAAAAAATCGTTCAAATACCCCTTCAGTTGTAGTATAGATAAATAACTTAAATACCGACTACAGCGCCATCTGCCGAATTGTTTTTTTGTGAATGTAAATTTTCCAAGCCCCCACTTAAATGCTTAAACAAAAATTCGTTCAAATCGATCCAGCCGTAAGGAATAGATAACATAGATACCGACTGCAGCGCCATTTGCCGGGCTGATTTGTAAATGTAAACCATCCAGGGCGTCACCCAAACGCAAACAAAAAAAAAAAAACATTGAAAGCAGTCCAGCCGTTTAGTTGCAGTAGGTAGGTAGGTATAAATAACCTAGAGACCGACTGCAGCGCCATCTGCCGGGCTGATTTGTAAATGTAAATTTTTCAGGCCCCCACTTGAACATATAAACAAATATACATTCAAATCAGTTTAGCCGTTTAGGATAAATAACCTAGACACCGACTGCAGTGCCATCTGCCCGGCTGATTTGTGAATCTAAACCATCCAGGGCGTCACCCAAACGCAAACAAAAAAATCATTCAAATCAGTCCAGCCGTTAAGGTGCAGGTGCTGGTAAGGTTAGTTAAAATAACCTAGATACCAACTGCAGCGCCATCTGCCGGGCTGATTTGTAAATGTAAATTTTCTAGGCTCCCACTTGACCGTATAACGAAAAATTCATTTAAATCAGTTCAGCTGTTTAGGATAAATAACCTAGACACCGGCCGCAGCGCCATCTGCCGGGCTGATTTGTGAATCTAAACTATCTAGGGTGTCACCCAAACGCAAAAAAAAAATAATTCAAATCAATCTAGACGTTTAGTTGCAGTATAGATAAATAACCTAGATAACAACAGCAGCGCCATCTGTTGGGTTGATTTGTGAATGTTAATTTCCAGGCCCCCACTTGAATGTAAAAACAAAAATTCATTCAAATGAGTTCAGCCGTTTAGGGTAAATAACCTAGACACAGACTGCAGCGCCCTCTGCCGGGCTGATTTGTGAATCTAAACAATCCAGCGCGTCACCTAAACGCATGAAAAAAATCATTCATATTGGACCAGCCCTTTAGGAGGACTTCAGTGACGTACACACGTACAGCAGATTAAGGAATATACCTACCCACGGAAAGTATTGGCATCTACATTTTTTAACAAAGATATCACACCTCTCTCTACCCCTAGAGTTACAGTCTCTTAAAGTTAAATATTTAAAAAAAAAATATTTATTAATTCTGTTTTTTTTTTTTCTCTTTTAGTTCTTAAGTACAATTTTAGTTAAATAAAAAATATTAAAATATTTATTTATTTTCTTTTTAAGTGACTCCAAAAACTAAAAAAAAACTATAAACTTGTCTAAAAACAAAAAAAAAATACTTTAGTCTGACTGGGTTTGAACCGAGGAACACCAGCCATCGCGAGTAGAACCATACCCCTATAGACTACGCCACAGCCGCAATGTCATGCCGTGCGAAATTAGCGTCCATATTATGCGTGAAATATTGCGAAAAAGAAAACTCGAAAACATGCGCTTCCGCAGACATAAGACTGAGCTAGATCGATTTCTCGTCCCCGAAAACCCCCACATATCAAATTTTAACGAAATCGTTAGGGCTGTTTCCGAGATCGCATGCTTTTTCAAGCAATCAGCGCCATCTGCCGGGCTGATTTGTGAATCTAAACCATCCAGGGCGCCACTCAAACGCATACAGAAAAAATCATTTAAATCGGTCAAGCCGTTTAGGAGGAGTTCAATGACATACACACGTACAGCAGAATTATATATATAAAGATATACGTATAAAATAGTAGCGCACCGGTTTTGGTAACAGGGTCTAAGCTACCGGAGGTCAGGGCTCCAGAGAGAGAAACCTCCTGACAATACAAGCCGTGTCTAGAAGTACTGCTTTCTGAACCAAGCCCTTGATCCAGCTACCTAACAAGAGCCTCCTGAGGTGTCGGTCGAGACTCTTGGCTATTAAGCCATTGGCTGTCATGACTATCGGTACAATGGTTGCAGAATCCACATCCTACATGTCGACGTATACGTACAAATATATGAAAACTTCAATCCAGTCGAAAAATCCAAATAAAAACTATCCCATATATTTATTAATCCTGGTGATGATAAACCACTTGTGTGCCAAATACCATTAATTTTTTTTTAGGTATTTTTACACTACAACATTCATACTGCAAACTTTTACATCCACTGGATTAGTAGGATTTTTGTTCTTACAAAAATCCTCACGTAAAATATTTCACTTGTACTTCAGTTCGCCATATTAAAATCCCGTGTGTATATTCATAATAGTTTGTAAAATCTAAGGCATATTGTTATTACCTGCTTCCAGGTCTCGCCAACCATTCCTGTCTGCTTTTCCGTTTATTGTAATTAGTTCAAAACTGCAATATAATTATTGTTGTACTTAGTAGTTTTTGGTCTGTTTATTAGAGCTTTTAGAGTTGTTTTATGATTGTGATCACAGAAGTTATGTATTATAATGGTTTGAAGAATTCTTTCACTAAAACGGAAGAGATTGAACAGGAGTATGATGCTGTTGAAAATTTACTTGCCTGGATCTGATCGCTCTTAGAGTTAAGACCGCTCATTGTATCACCATTTGTAACATTTTCATATTTATTTTTTGTAATTTATATGGTGTACATAATAAAGAGTCATCATCCTCATCATTTGAGCCAAAAGACGTCCACTGCTAGCCATAGGCCTCCCCCGAAAATATCCACGACGACCGGTCATGTGCCTCCCGCATCCAGCGGTTACCCGCGACCTTCACCAAGTCATCGGTCCACCTTGTCGGGGGCCTACCCACGCTGCTTATTCCAGTGGCCTGATCGCCACTCGAGAACCCGTCGGCCCCATAGGGCATCGATCCTACGGGGAGAAATAAATAGTATTCTATTCTATTCTAATTTTCCATCCTCCCAACGGCAGTAACCGTGTCATACCGTGGTATGGCAGTGGAAGGGTAAATAAATAAATAAAGTTGTACGTCGTACGGCGAGTTTCCACCCTTACGTTGTTAACACCACTACGATCTGGACGAAGCGTTTCGCCTCCTCCTTTATACCGCGTACATGCTTGGGGTATCATGTACCGAGTTTAGAACAAACGTTTCTATATTCCAAAAACTCAGCATCAAACTGCTTCTTTCAGAAATAGTACAGTCCCGTATACTCGGATTTTTCGATCACGTATCAAGGCGAAATAATGACTCCATGAACATTTGGTCATCTTGGGCAGAGTGGAAGGGAACAGACCTCGTGAAAGGTCACCGATAAGGTGGACCAACCAAATCAAGTCTGCAGTGGGGGGACCTGTTAATAAATGCTCCAGACTGTAGTCCAACAGGGACAGATGGAGAGAGATCGTGCGGCGTGTGACATCAGCGTCTCGGATTCAGTCGTAGTGACCACGACCGTTCTGTCAAGAACGAAACGAAGAAGAATAATAATAATATTCTCCAATCAGACGACCCGTCGAACGGTGAAGTCCACCCTTACATTGTTAATACCACTACGACCCGGACGAAGCGTTTCGCCTCCTCCTTTATACCGCGTACTTCGAGGGACTGGAACAATTTTCCAGCAGCGGTGTTTCCGTCGGACTACAATTTGAGTGTCTTCAAGGCTAGAGTGAATAGGCTCTTAATAAACTAGTGCGCTTTACCATCAACGATTGCATCACTGCTTACCAGCAGGTGGGATTGCGGTCAAGCGCTAGTTTATTATTTAAAAAAAAACTTTTTGCCTTCGATATGCTGACAAGATTAACACGAAAAGTCTTCATAATAAACATTGCAATTTACATGCTAAACAATTTACGAATTTAACAACCTTGCAAGGTCAGACACATTATTTTTAAACAAATTTACAACCTATTTAATTTGTGAGTACCTATATTCAATTACTGCTGTCATTCTTTGACAGTTAATTGAAATCGGATTATACAGCAAATTGACGTAGAATGGCGGCAGCAACGGCCTAGCAATTATTACATATTACCCTTATTGTATAATTTTAATAATCATGTTCCATCAGCGTTCAAGTATTTAACGTAATATGATATTACGTGATTTAAGTACGAAGGAATTACTTTGAAGGGTTTTCAAATACGTTTTAAGAGCGTTCGGTAATTAATATTTCGGTGGTACAGTATTTTCATCTCATGGAGCGACACGCGCTTTACATGTGGTATAAAAGTATAACCATTCATACCTTACCTTAAATACTTATGTCATATGTTTATTATTATAACATTATAGCCATCAAATATTCTTGTTGATGGTAGCCTGAAACAAAAGTTTAAATGAACCTAGTTCGGGTGGTCCCGACATTAGTTTTAGATCGTAATTATTAGTCTACAGTAAGTTACCTTTTACGATTATTATTAATAATATATATGTACATATTTTTTTACATTTTTAAATATTTATACATAAATAAATAAAAAAACATTTAAAAATATAAAAAATAGTAGCCCACCGGTATCGGGAACAGGGTCCAAGCTACCGGCGGTCAGGGCTCCAGAGAGAGGAACTTCCTGACTATGCGAGCCGTGTCCAGCAGTACCGCTTTCTGAATCAAGCCCTTGATCCAGCTGACTAACGAGAGCCTCCTGAGGTGTTGGTCGAGGCTCTTGGCTATTAAGCCATTGGCTGTCACGACTATCGGTACAATGATTGCTGAATCCACTTCCCACATGTCGACAACCTCGTGAGCCAAATCAAGATACTTGATTTGTTTATCTTTCTCAGCTTTCACGAGGTTCTCATCATGTGGAATGGTTATGTCAACAATCATTGCACGCCGCTCTGATCGATCCACCAGCACTATATCAGGCTTATTGGCAACAATAGTCCTGTCCGTGATGATGGATCGATCCCAGTACAATGTGATATGGCCATTTTCGAGAACTGAGTCGGGCATATACCTGTAGTACGACACCTCCGATTCCACAAGTTTGTATTTAAGAGCAAGTTGCTGGTGAATTATCCTGGCTACAAGGTTGTGTCTATGCAAGTACTCTCCGTTAGATAGACGAGAACACCCGGAAATAATGTGTCTAATTGATTCTCCCGGCCGGTGACATGCCCGACAGATGTCAACTGTGCCGTCTTTCACAATGAATCTCCGGTAATTGTTCGTCATCATAACTTCGTCCATAATTGCAAAGACAAAACCTTCGGTTTCCCCAAAGAGGTCACCGAAACGTAGCCAGGCTACGGACGCTTGAAAATCTACATCCGGCCCGTGTAGGGCTCGGAAGAAGCGTCCGTGAAGCTCTTTGCTCTTCCATACCTCCAAGCGATCATTTGTGTCAAGCACTACTGGTTTACGCCAGTTCTCTTTAGCCAAGGAGAGCGGAGTGAGGCCCTTGTCAGCCGCAACCACATCTCGATGCATCCCCACGTCGGTTTCTAGAAAATATTCTCTGAGACTGCATACCTCGCGATTGTGGAGGGTCTTGGCGTTTAAAAAGCCACGACCTGCACATTTTCGCGGGATATACAGCCTCATAACCGATGACCGTGGGTGATGCAATCGATTTGCAGTCAGCAGCGTACGGACCCTCTGATCCAGGGCGTCAAGTTCGGTTTGAGTCCATTTGAGTATGCCGAAAGAGTACATCAATACCGGCATGACCCAACCGTTGAAAGCGCGCACCTTGTTTCCGCCTGATAGAAGACTATTAAATACTTTTTTCAGGCGGCCAAAGAAGCGTTCTTTCAACGATTGCTTCATGTCAGTAACATTGATACCCAACGCTTCCGACATACCCAAATATTTATAGATTTCGGATGCGGAGAGGGCTCTAAGGTTTATGGAACCAGTGAGTTGGGTTCCCACGGATTCCATAATCTCTCCTCGCTTTACATGCATGACCGCACATTTGTCCACACCAAATTCCATCCTGATGGAGCTACTGAAAGTTTCAGTAATTTTCAGTAGCTCCCTCAGTTGTGAATTGTTGGGAGCAAAAAGTTTCAGGTCATCCATGTAGAGGAGGTGCGATATAACCTGACCACCTCTCCTCAACCGATAGCCTAGACCTGAATCCTCCAATAGTGTGCTTAGAGGATTCAATGCTAAGCAAAACCAAAGTGGACTCAAACTATCGCCCTGAAATATTCCTCGCTCGATCCTTATCGGTTCGCTATTCCTCTGAATATTTCGACATCCTGGATAGCGAAGGACTGTCCTCCATGTCCTCATACACGACATCAGGAAGGTGCGCAGAGTTGCATCCACTTTATACAACTCCAGCACCCGCATGAGCCATGTATGTGGGACTGAGTCATAGGCCTTCCTATAATCTATCCAACATGTCGACAGATCCTTTCGGGAACGACGAACCTGTTGGCTAATGGCCATATCAATAAGGAGTAGCTCCTTAGTACCGCGGGACCCGCTCTTACATCCATTTTGAGAGGCAGACATGATGGAGTTGCTGTCAATATGTTTGTTAATTTTAGTTTTCAAAATGGATGTAAGAACTTTATAGACCGTCGGTAAACAGGTGATCGGCCTATAATTTTTGGGTTCCGCGGTGCTACCTGATTTATGGAGCAGGTGGGTTATTCCAGTAGTTAGAAACTGAGGTAACGTACCAGACACCAAAGCAGTCTGGAATTGAGATGCCAAACGAGCGTGCGACCTTGGAAACCATTTTATCCAAAAGTTATGCAGCCCGTCCGGTCCTGGAGACTTCCAGTTAGGTAATGGACGGACTGCACAAGCTACATCTTGGGGGCAGATGGTAATAGCCCCCATTTCAGGTATTGGATCGCAGGCTCTCTCGACATCCCGGGCCCAGTCACCTTCAGTGTGACTGACAGGTACCGACCAGATGCTGCGCCAAAATGAACACATGAGATCATCATCCGGTAGGCACGTGTCAGTCACACCTTGTTCTGGTCGTTCCCAGTCCCTATAAACCCACCTTTCATTGCTTTGGAAGGTGCGATTCTGGGTGTACCGTTCCACTCGTCGTTTGTATCTTCTGATACGGTTTGCCCATGCATACACTTTCTGCTTCAGGAAGTCGATGCGCTCCGTGACACGGGCCATATAATTCTGTGGGCTGATATTTGTACCTGCAAATGCCCGCCTCACAAAGCGCATCACTCTAGGACGAGTATTACCCTCCCTAAAGCAGATTAGTTTACCGATGAGTGCTCTGGCCCCACCAATACGACGTTCAATCCTGTGCTGCCAAGCTGGTACTACTGGTTTCGGTCGTGTATCTCTAGAGTCACTGGGGAATTTGACATGAGCTACACGACAAGCTGCGACAGCTGCGCAGTACAGGATTGAATGAGTATCAGTGAGGTCCTCGCAGGTGTCAAAATAATTTGACAACTGCGCATCCAGAGCAGCCATCAGTGCCCTATTTCTGTTATGCATGGGCAAACGTGGCAGGCGTGGTCTTAGTTCTGCCGACGTGGAGCGATATTCCCGAATCGCAGTCTCCAAAGCATTTATTAACTCCTCATTGCACTGAGTACTTACATTTGTAGCCCTGTCATTACTCCCCTCGTCAGCATAGTTTGTTGACTGCGGTGGTATCTCCGCAGTCTGCGACTGGTGAGCGATGACACGGCTACTCTGCATTTCATTGCGCAGGCGATCAAGCACAGTATCATCCAACATATGATTACGCTGGATAACCCGTACCTGATCCGATAGACGTTGTGCCGAAACGTTGACAGCTATATATTATTATTATTATTATTATTGTGACTCTTTGTCGCAGTCCCGGAGGAAGTTGGCTGAACTAAATTAGTCAGCTGCACCTGTTCACTTTTATTTGCTTCTCGTTTGTTTTTTATTTTATTATATTTAAGTATTTTGCATTTTGTAAAGAAAAGTAATAATTTATTTTTATCTTTAGAAGGGATTATGTATAATTTTATAAACCACTGTCCATAACGCTCCTCTAATTATACGCTGTAGCTACCTTAGTATGTTGTGCAACTAGCTAAGAACTTATAATTATTATTAACTGTACATTTAAGTGTTGTAACAATAACTGGTAGCTCTAATACATATAAATAAATAAATAAATGTTACTATACAAACTGAGATTTTTTATACATTAATTGTTGATGAACGTTTTTTTAATAAAAATCATTATAATTTTTTTTCTGTTTTATACGATATGAATGTGTGCATGTAGACGAGTAAAGCACACACACTACCTAATTCTTCATTGTCTTGGACCCTACAGAGAGCATCGACATTTAAAGACATATCCATTGCCTTTTTTATGTTAGAAAAGCTATGAATATGTCTGTAAATGTAACGTAAGTATTAGTATTGTCTATTAACGCTTTGTTTAGCGTACAAGTGATATCGTTTCGTGATATATATTGGTATCAACTATGATGATTACATAAAATTTCTTAATTTATTTGGTCATGTGTTTACCTGACCTTTAATACTAATGAATTTTGAAATAACCTTTTTTTCTGGGAATTAATTACAACTTCCCCAAAATTTGATAATTTAAAAAAAAGTGACAACACCATATTTCACGGTATTATTATGAGCGAATAGCGATGCGACCGCGTGCCACGTGCCCTGCCCCCCTTCGTCCGCCCATGTATTAATTTACCTCCTTTTGCGAAATAATATTTTTTTAAGTTTAGCCCGGCTTTGTAGGCATTAATAGAATCAGTTATCGATACCTAACAATACCTTCACCGATCGGACAGGGTTTTCTTTACATATTGTATACCTATGTATTTTGCTCGCAAATACTAAAAAGTGTAATTAACTATGTAGTATGTGTTTTTCGCGTTTAAAATTGGAATGAACGCCGCCATCTTCTTTTCAATACACTGTTGCTTGATCTGCCTTTCTTTGAAATTGTTCTGTATGATGTTAAATGTCTACCATCAACGCCTCAACATTTAGGTACATTATTCAAGCGCCAGAAGCTCCCTTGTTCAATTGTAAGTCTAATTAGATTGCCTGCTTGAATGTCAAGCAGCCAATCTATTAAAAAACGACTATTATAGCTATAAATCACAATAAATTTAAGCTTCAATGCGAAGGTTTTTGTGTACCAAAACGTAACCCAAAGGTATAAACATGCACCAGTATTCAAAATGCAACAGAAATTACAATTGAACGAAAACCGTGCCAGCGAAATATATTTACCAAATATGGAATGTATAACCGTCTAGCATACATAGAAACGGAATGGATTTTAAAATGAGTTTGAGGGAAACATTCAGTGGGATTGCGTCGGGCGGAGACTGTACTTCGCTTAATCGCCAGTCTGAACGTTACCGTAATCTTAGAGCCTCGTTTAGTGAGGTCTTAGTTAAGTTCATGGTAAGGAAAATTAAAGTGCATCGGCAGATTGTAAACTGACTCAAGTTTGACTTGACTCAAGTTCCTGCTAATTTAACAAAATATCATACCTTAAGAGTTTTTGAAATTTAAATGCAGCTCCGTTTAAATTGTGAAATTTAAATGGAGCTGTGACCTCAGTGCACACATTTATCAGCAATTATGAAACTCAAGCTAGAACTCAAAAGTCTTTTTTTTTTTTTTGTTGGGACGGAAAATCATCAAATGACTTCTCCCGCTCTGGGTGGAGTGGAAGGGCGTGTCAGACTTTTACTCACTGAAACCCACCCGTGTTTCTTCACTTGCCTGTGCGACAGCCAGGGCCAAGGTTTTTTGTTTAACCAACCCGCAACCCTGACCCAGGAGGCATCGGTCTTCGTGGACCCCGTCACGATGTGCTGACATCTCTTTGAGCCGCGCGTGAAAAACGACGCGCCGTCGATTCGGGCCTGGTCCTTACCGGGCGGCGAGCTGCCCACTGCTCACCGCCCACAGGCCCGCGCCTACGGTGGCTGGGAGTTTAGTTTAGTAGAGTTAGGCGTGAGGGCGCTGGGATTCCCGTTGCCTCACGCGCTCCGCCTCCTCGTTTGCCAGCATTACTGCTTCGCATAAGGAGGTGACGGCCTGCCATGCACTCTCGCTCCGGACCATGGCCTGGACCTGGGTCGGACGCGAGAGATCGCCGCCGATCGCCGCTACGAGGCCACGGCGGTGCTCTACCCAAGCCGGGCAGACCTCCACCGTATGCTCCACCGTGTCCTCTGCGCGATCCACACAATGGTGACACCCTGGTGTTTCCTCCCGCCTTATACGAAACAGGAACCTCCCGAAATCACCGTGTCCGGTGAGGACCTGCGTCAGGCGGAAGGTGAGGGCGCCGTGGCGGTGTGCGTTCGCGCAGCGGAATGTTGTTGAATTTAAAGATTTTAAATATGCAGATATTTAGTGTATGACGTCGTGTAATTGTGTATGGTAAAAAAAAAATTGTGCGTGCAGCCATTGTGGAGAAATTCACCAAAAACTGATTCCGCTGGGCGAACGTTGTCCTGGCGGAACTTTTTTTAATCCATTGACTTTAGAAAAAAGAGATGTGTCCAAAAATTAGTGTGTATTTGTGTGTAATTGTGTATGTATGAATAAAATTTGTGCATGCATAGACTTCGGAGAAATTCAAGTTTCCGCTGCGCGAACGTTTGGCCATTAGCTAGTTTTCATATAAAGCGCTTACATAGAGAGCTGTAGATTTTTACATACGTTGTTTTGAATTTGTGCATATTTGTGTACAAAACAGATTTAGAAAAAATCGTAGGGCTAAAAAGATAAAAATATAAACGTAAAACACGCTTTTTAGGTCATAGTTCTTAAAGTATGCACTTTGGGGTCTAGATTTTCACGTTTATACAAACCTTGTAAGTGTCTGCAACATATTGCCAAATATCAATGATGTTCCTTTAGTAATTAAAGAGATATAGGACAATTTACCATGACAAAATCACTCTTTACAAAGCAGTCAAATATCACGACATTCTAAAGGAATTGCATGGTAAAATGTATGCCAATAATTAGTGTATTCATTCAACTATTCACATGCATAATTTCATGTCATTAAATTCAGTAATTAAAGAAGAACAATTAAAATACTGACGAAGCATCGAAAACCTACATAACCCGACCAAGTTCGGATAGCTATAAAAAAGCGGCCGTGCCATATATCTTAAGAACGTTCTTAACCTTCCAATATAGTATTTATTAATATGGCACAGTTGCGTACACAAGCGTTAGGAAAAAATAAAACAATTGCATTTCTTGAATGAAAAATGTTTTTTCTTATAATAATGCCCACTATCTACGACAAAAATAAATCTTCAATTAACAAGTACTATTTAAATATCCGTGTACAAAAATATTTTTAATTACATATAATGCTCAATTATGTAATTATAATAACGTTAACAAACGCTTGCAACGGCAGCAATAGACTTAAATGTGTTTTACTAAAATAGGTTTAATAAACTATTATGAATATAAAGGTAAGACGTATAATATTTCGAGCTTCAATAAAAATTAAAATCACATCAGATAACTGGACTATTCAGTCGTATTATATTTGATCAACATTAAACAAGTGCTTATAAACTAAAACATTTGTATAAAAAAGGTATTTTCAAGAAATATTTTAAATGAGTAGCAAATACAGTAAATAACCTCAACATTTCTAAGTATACCTAATATTTTCTACTTCCAATAATAAAATTACAGATTAACAATCACAGATCAATAAAGTAGACTATTTAATTGTTTAGGTTTGAGTCTGCCTAATATAAAAATAAATCAACATTTAAAAACAGTAGGTAGTACTTACTTGTGGTAACTATTTAATTTCCCTGAGGGGTCTATAGTAAGAATCCGGATCCGTGAAATATTCAATAGAAATTAGCTGTATGAATTTTATTTGCCTAAATTAATATATTTAGATTATATCTCAAGTCTCAAGCGCATACTTAAATAAAGTAACTACGTAAATAGTACCTACTTTGTCATAGTCAAATACATTTAAAAAAGTAGGTGTACAAAAATAAATGACCTTTATATTATATCGAAACAATTGTGTTATCACCTATACCAATTCAATACCGGTAGTATACTGTAAATTTTGGAATGTTACCTAAATATATTGCACGGCCGCTTTTTTATAGCTATCCGAACTTGGTCAGGTTATGTAGGTTTTCGATGCGTCGTCAGTATTTTAATTGTTTTTCTTTAATTGCTGAATTTAATGACATGAAATTTTGCATGTGAATAGTTGAATGAATACACTAATTATTGGCATACATTTTACCATGCAATTCCTTTAGAATGTCGTGATATTTGACTGCTTTGTAAACAGTGATTTTGTCATGGTAAATTGTCCTATATCTCTTTAATTACTAAAGGAACATCATTGATATTTGGCAATATGTTGCAGACACTTACAAGGTTTGTATAAACGTGAAAATCTAGACCCCAAAGTGCATACTTTAAGAACTATGACCTAAAAAGCGTGTTTTACGTTTATATTTTTATCTTTTTAGACCTACGATTTTTTCTAAATCTGTTTTGTACACAAATATGCACAAATTCAAAACAATGTATGTAAAAATCTACAGCTCTCTATATAAGCGCTTTATATGAAAACTAGCTAATGGCCAAACGTTCGCGCAGCGGAAACTTGAATTTCTCCGAAGTCTATGCATGCACAAATTTTATTCATACATACACAATTACACACAAATACACACTAATTTTTGGACACATCTCTTTTTTCTAAAGTCAATGGATTAAAAAAAGTTCCGCCAGGACAACGTTCGCCCAGCGGAATCAGTTTTTGGTGAATTTCTCCACAATGGCTGCACGCACAAATTTTTTTTTACCATACACAATTACACGACGTCATACACTAAATATCTGCATATTTAAAATCTTTAAATTCAACAACATTCCGCTGCGCGAACGCACACGCCGTGGCGCCTCTCTAGCCACTCCTCAAAGAGGGGACTTGCCGCCGCTACTGTGGCGTGCCCAGCACTGGGTTGCGACAATCGCACTCTCCATGTTGCCACGAGATCCCGCCGGAGCTCTGTCCACCGTAGCGCGATTTTTCGCAGCAGCGGAGTTATGCCCCGGCGTTTTGCCTCCTCCCGCCACTCCCACATGGCGGCGAGGACTTTGGCATCCAGATCCCATGGCGGCAATTCAGCAAGAAGGCTCGCCGCCTCAGCGGAGACCGTACGGTATCCCCGAATCAGCCGAACGGCCATGACCCTCTGGGACGCGGTCAGGCATCGGGCTGGTCGCTTCCTTAGCGTCTGCGCCACACCGGTGCCCCGTAAAGGGCTATGGACCGCACGGCCCCCGCGTAGAACTCAAAGGCTTGACGATTCGTTTAATTTGATTAATTTCTAACTTCACAAAATAATTTTTATTCAAAAAGCATTACGACAGAGTTCAATATACCAAAACATACATCTTTTCAGAGGCAAAATGCATCGTTTGTTAAAATAAATCGAATCGTAGCGTTGAGTTGAAGCTTGAAATAAGACTTCTACTTTATCGAGATAATGCTTTCTGATATTTACACTAGCATTTGTCATTGTAATGGCTTTCTAACTTCTTTGTTTGGTAAGGAGCGAATTGGTTAATGCATGAAGATAGGGAGGAAAAGTTGTTTGAAGTTTAGGTAATACCTCTAAACTTCGAATGCTTTTGACATAATCGATATTGGCAACAATATGGAGCCGATATTACGATCAGTCTTATCAGTTCAGAGAAAAGACGACGGCGGCTATATTTGCCTCCCCTAGACATTACACTTTAATCATTTATTTGCTCCTTGCATCCAGCGGTTTATTTTGCTTCTTGCATCCAGCGGGTTTTAGTAGGTACTTCTTGCATCCAGCGGGTTTTTGTGCTTCTTGCATCCAACGGGGTTTTATGCTTCTTGCATCCAACGGGTTTTTATGCTTCTTGCGTCCAGCAGATTTTTGTGCTTCTTGCATCCAGCAGGTTTTTTGCTTCTTCCATCCAGCGGGTTTTTGTGTGTGTGTAAAAATATATCAAAGTTCCCCACAAGTTTGCAAGTTTTTGACGTCTATATGATCGCCTGTTGGCTCCTAGAGTCATCGGTCCATCTTTTGGATGGCCTTCCAATGTCATGTCTTTAGGTGCTCCTCCTTTAATACTCAAAACTGACCACAATTTCTCCAACACATGCCATAACAATCTATTTCCACTTAACGATTCAGTTATCGGTGCTATTATCAAACTTCCTGGATACAGCTGCTAATATATTTAATTCATTGAGGCAAACAGAAATAGACAGAATAGAATTTTTAGTTAATTAATTTATCTAGGTGCATTGACCGTGTCGCAGTTTTAATTAGAAGCTACATTTTATATATTGTTATGTCAAACTGTTTAAAAATTTGAGGTTACCCGTCTTATTCTGGCTTGTATAATATATTTACTTAACTTCGAATGGTTAAATCCATCCCAAAAGAATTAATCGATGATTTCATAATAACATTAACGAATAAGCGTCGTCCTTAGCTAATAATGATTCAACTTCCCACGCACATACACGAAAAATACAACAAAAAATGACGCAATAACAAAACGGATGACATGAAATTCCACTACCATTTTAATTAAAAAATATACGAGATCGGCTCCGTGCTGGATTCAATAATTAAGAGCTTCTTTCTTTCGAAAAATGATCAGTCAATATCAGCCACAGAACCGGCAGGATAATTAGGTACACTATCAATAGGGGGTTTCATTGGGTTTCATTTTGACAATTTAACAACGTTCATTGTGTTATTTACGTTGTTGAGCAGTGATATTTTTCGAACAAATGGAGCAATGGTTTAGTAATATGGTTCGAATTGAAAGTTGAAGTGTAAGAAAGAAAGAAAGAAAGAAAGAAAGAAAGAAAGAAAGAAAGAAAGAAAGAAAAATTGTTTATTCCGCACAAACAGAACGCACATTATAATAATAATACACTTAAATAATAATAAAAACGTAATAAAGAAAAAAAAAAGAACAAAGAAATATAACCTACTAAAAAGCCTATTACTCCAAATAAAGAAAAAAATTTGCTGATGTCTTATATATGTGTAATTATATAATTAAGTTACGGGACAGTGTCCATATACCTATGAAATTCTCATCCCATTGAATATTCTGGAATTTTTCAATATTACCGAAAAAGGTAAAAATAAACAATTTGTGTTTATTTTATATATATTTTATGTATAAAACTAACGTCCTAGATACTCAACGTTGTTCACTTCGTTTTTTTTTTAATTATTATAAACTAGTGCTAGACTGCAATCCCGCCTGATGATAAGCAGTGATGCAATCGTAGATGGTAAAGCTAGTTATATTATTAAGCTACTAGTTTATTAAGCCTATTCACTTAAAAACTTATGAATAAGAAGGATGACGGCAGTTGAGCGAGGTGATGCAATGTTAAACCCAAAACCAACACGACCAAACGATGCTGCGCTAGAGGAAGATTGATCTGGAGACTCTCCACGACCAAACTCCCGACACAACAACATTTGGCGCAACGTACCCGCCACACAACGCAACACTACTGCTCAGACTCGTTCTCCGTACGGTTTCACCAGACATCATGCAGGAATACGACGAATCGCTTGGCGACAAGACTTTGTCTGGTGGGTGGTAACTTCTGCCGGCAGCCGATGCTATGGCCTACCACCGAGAGCCGTTTCCTATGTGTCTGACAATACCATTTTTTATTTAGAAATGCGATCAATTATTAAGTTGTAATTTATATAAAATACTCTTGGCTGCAAATCGAGACATGTGCCTACTTCAAATCCGATTCCGTTGTTACGATCACTGTTGGCGAGACTAAAGCCTTTCCTATCACCGTCGGAGTCCACCAGGGATCCGTCCTTAGTCCGTTTCTGTTCAGCTCGATATTAGACGTCTTGTCGGACAGAATGACGTGAATCCCGGATTTCACAGTCATGAGCAACTTCCCTAGTTGCTCATGTATGTTGGCGATATCGCGCTGGCAGACGCGGACAGGGAACGGTTAGTGCGGTGTATGAATGTGGTGTATTTACAAAGCAAGCGAATAAATGAACAAAACGGTACTGGTTTTAGTAATAATACTTTGTACTTACTAAAAGTATATTACTGTTACAAATGTGTGCTAGTTTTACGGCTTTGTAGCAGCTAATAAATCTCTTTGTAGGATAACTTTTACATAGTGTGTACTTAAATCTAGTTGAAGTGTTTCAGATAGGTATGTGTCGTGTGTGGAGTACTGCAGCCACATTTGGGCTGGTGCTGCGAAATGTCACCTGGCTGCTTTGGATTCAGTGGACAGGCGTGCGAAGAGGCTGATTGGCGACCCAGACTTAACTCGAAACGGTCTCCAAAGCCTGGAGCACCGGCGTAGAATAGCCAGCCTTTCGGTCTTCTATAGGATGCATTCTGGTGAGTGTGCAAGGGAATTGCATGATTTAATTCCCCCATCTCCGTTCCAGCATCGGACGACCCGTCGTACGGCGAGTTTCCACCCTTACGTTGTTGACATCACTGCGACCCGGACGAAGCGTTTCGCTTCCTCTTTTATACCGCGTACATCGAGGGACTGGAACAATTTGCCAGCGACGGTGTTTCCGTCACATTACAATTTGAGTGTCGTCAAGGCTAGAGTGAATAGGCTCTTAATAAACTAGCGCGCTTTACCATCAATGATCGCATCACTGCTTACCATCAGGCGGGATTGTGGTCAAGCGCTAGTTTATAAAAATTAAAAAAAAGGTATTGTACCTAGTTATTTATGAATTGTTTTATTACTTTCTTAGACTTAGGTTCGTATTACAGAATGTCACTCAAAACTCAAGCTCTACTTAAGTCTCGTTTCAAGCCATTTGATTGCTTGAAACTAGTTTTAAGTAATGCTTAAACAGAGATCAATGCTTGAGTTTCCTTCTGGAATACGGACCTTAGAGCCCGAGTTATAATATTAGTGGACTATCCCAAAACTGCTGAGCGCGTTTCTGTTAGTTTGCATGTAAAATAGTATTTTATAGAGAAAAGATTTGATTTTACGTGTGTTTGTCTGTAAAAGATTAACTCAAAAAACTCGCTAATACAATAAAACCATAGTCAGCACAAGCAGTAGCCGTTCACGGGCATAACGCAAAGATCAGCCATTACCTCCTCCCCCTTCGCCACAATTGAAGGCACAAGGCAATCCGACACCCGACGCTACCGCAAGCGGAGGTGACATCTAAGGGAGCACGACGAACTTGCTGGACATAACCAGTAACATTCTTTTAACTTTTTATTTTTGCTAATTCTATCGTTTTTAGTCTAGACAATGTTTTAAGTAATTGTTTTAAAATATTAACATTTATCGCATGTGCTTCTTGAATATAAGGAAT
Source organism: Sesamia nonagrioides (assembly GCA_017933935.1). Classification (NCBI taxonomy): domain Eukaryota; kingdom Metazoa; phylum Arthropoda; class Insecta; order Lepidoptera; family Noctuidae; genus Sesamia; species Sesamia nonagrioides. Next base: position 562,121 of record JADWQK010002062.1, on the reverse strand, counting down.
TTAACAAAAGTGTTTTGGCGCTAATCTCAGGAACTACTGGTCCGATTTGAAAAATTATTTTTACGTTTGATAGCCCATTCATCAAAGGAAGCTTTAGGCTATATAACATCACGCTGCGACTAATAGGAGCGAGGCATATAAAAAAAAACGCGAGTGAAACCGTGTGTTTCACTTTGAAATGTTAAGTTAATAACGTTAAGTTAAGTACGATCCGGACGAAGCGTTTCGCCTCCTCCTTTATACCGCGTACATCGAGGGACTGGAACAATTTGCCAGCGGCGGTGTTTCCGTCGGACTACAATTTGAGTGTCTTCAAGGCTAGAGTGAATAGGCTCTTAATAAACTAGTGCGCTTTACCATCAACGATTGCGTTACTGCTTACCATCAGGCAGGATTGCGGTCAAGCGCTGGTTTATAATATGTAAAAAAAAAAAGTTTCTAGTATTAATACTAAACTTCCGATCATGTAGAGATAGGATTAAAAAACCACCCCCAATATCGTTTCATGTCATCCAAAAATGACGCGCCCTTTGTACATAGATACATTTAGTTTGTAGGTATACACCCTTTCCGTTTCACGTTGTGTATATTTTAATGTTAGCTTGTAAAATGTGTAGTACTAGCAAAATACTTCCTTAAATAATGTAAACCCAGCCATTAGACAATATAAGGAATTGTAAAGCACTGTTTTGGCTAATAAGCATTATTAATTACTAGCGGCCGTCAGAGACTTCGTTCGCGTGGAGTTAGTTATGCACCGCTCCTATTCATTGCAGCGTGATGTTATATAGCCTAAAGCCTCCCTTGATGAATGGTAACGTAAAAATAATTTTTCAAATCGGACCAGTAATTCCTGAGATTAGCGCGTTTAAACAAACAAACTCAGCTTTATGTATTAGTATAGATTACTTAGCCTTATCCAAGAATTGAACTCGCTCAGCAAATGCGCTTGCAACCACAAGCCCATTCAGTCTAAACTCAAACCAAACTCAGGAGTGGGAAAAAGGAGGCTGCTAAGGATGATGAATGGAAAATGAAGAGAAGTTACAAGTTAAGTGCAAAAATGTAAGAAAAAATCGACCACACGAAACAAGAAGGAAATGTCTACACCCTCATAAATTAGCCTTAGATACATACGCACATATTTCATTTAGGTAAGACGACGTCTTGCATATAGATAGCTTGTACTCGAACGTACGTAACGTCTCTGCATTTTACGGCTAAAGTCGACACGTATGTATCTATGGATGCGTGAACGAATGGGTCTTGTGTGCCGTCACTGTTAGCCTGAGGCGTTATAAGATCCTTTGAAAAGCTGCCATGCTATTTCTATACCACTGGATATGTATACTTCAAAACAAATACTCTTTGATGCTACTTTTGATCTGTGACGTGTCTTTGCGGGTTCCAGGAAATTTATTTCCTTGGGACGTTCGTAATATGTTACAGTCATGGACATTGTTATTTTTGACTGTCAAGAGTAAGGCCCACTTACACCGAGCTTGAGGTCGGCGGCCGCCCGCCGGCCCTTACTCGTTTAACGAACACTGCTCAAGCTGAGGAGTCTCACAGGTAGAAGCTAAGCTAAGGGGAAGCTCGCTTGCTTAGGAGTTTCGTGTTATCCAACAACTAAACTCATCATCAACATCCGAAGCTATTTTCAGCTTTGGAGTCTGGAGTTCGCTTTACCAGTCCCACTGCTGTTTTGGCTAAACTTTGATATTTTCCGTGAAGCCACTGCCGTCTGACCTCCACAACCCGAAGGCGATATCGAAGCATTGCAGTTAAACCAATTGTTGGACTTTTGAGGACTCCACCAACACGTAACGACTGCCATTAGATGTTCGTGTGGCATCCGGGACCAACGGCTTAACGTGATTTCTAAGGCACGACCAGACCAGTGCAATTATTTATATTCATGCATACAAATATTTTCACTGCACGGGGATCGAAACCGCGCCTCCTTGTGCAGCGGCCACGTTCGCTACCGCTACGACACGGAGGCTGTACTTAAATCATTCAATTAATGTGAAATCATTTAATCAAAATAGGGTTGCATTTTTGATCAGTATTAACTAAAACAATTGAATGATTAAATTTTGGAAAAATAGATTTTTGATCAGTAACTCTGTCTGTCTGTCTGTTACGCTTTCCCGCTTAAACCTCTCAACCGATTTTGATTAAATTTGGCACAGACAATCTTTAGACCTTGAGAAAGAACATAGGCTACCTTTTATCCCGGAAAAATTTGATGTTCCCGAGGGAAATCTAAAAAGCGCGTTATAACCGAACTCCACGCGGGCGAAGCTGCGGGCGGAAAGCTAGTATTTTTATAATATCATTGCTAATGGTCAAATAATTAGCTTTTAGTTAAAACAATAGCATTTAGTGACTACTAACGAAAGTAGAAATGATCGAAATAGAAAGTTTATAAAAAAAACCTTGGTAAGTAATTTTAAAAATTGATTCATTTAACTACAGATCAGAAGATCGGCCCTAAGAATAAACTATTTATTAATCATATTTCATAATCAATAGAAAATTCCCTAAATGTTGAACAAAATCTAAACGAAGAGGTATAAGAAATCAGAAACTAAATCCGTGCACCAAACACATCCATTAAAAACCCAAACCCTCTTTAACAACACCGCTGAGCTCTCGCGACATTTATCCCACGAATGACATCCATTTCTCTTCATCTTCACGAACCCGATTTACCCGAAATCCCGTATACAGCGAGCACCAGAAATGTATGGATAGAATAGAATAAAATGAATTTATTTGTCAGAATATTCTAGAAAGTTGTTATGTGCATTTTGTATTAAGAACATAATATTGTGCTATGCACAAATATGGATTGTAAAATGATTAATCATAGTTACATTAAATTAAATTATCAATCACCAGAATAAAAATTACAAGTAAATTGAACAATATTTAAAAAATAGATGAATATATAGATAATCCTCTTTTTATTTAAAAAAACGTTGTGCTGCCCTAGGATATTCTCCTGTACCGGCGGTGCGTTTAGAATAATTTAATCCTAGATTACTAAACTGTCTTGCTAGTGACGTTATTAGTAAACATTCGTAAAAAGTAAATTACATTTTCAGTCACGACGGAGGGTGCAAATGGAAACTATAATCACATAGACCACATTTATTATAGTTAAGATTACATGGTAACTCCTAAATCTACTTATCCTAAGTGGGAATGCGTCCGAGGTTAGGACGACACTACTGCACTGCTATCGTATGTTATTGTGTTGCCTCTGTCGAAATTCCTCCATATGTAGGTTTTATCGAGGTCCAATCTAATGAGGTGATTGATGATTTAGCGATTCGCGGCTGGGCACGAGGCGGCGACACGAGGAGACGACTCAGCTGTTGAGATGTTGTAATACTCCGTACAGCTTCAGTTACATGAAAATAGGTATAATATCCTGATTCAGCTGATTTGGGCCTCGTGACACGGTGCTGGTCACGGTGTGGGAACATGTGTTGGTACCGATACGTAACAAGTACGACATGGAAATAAAACAGAATAAATTATCGAATCATAACTTATAATTATTTCAGAAATTACAATGACATTCTTTGTCTTTCAAAGATCACATAATAATGAAAATAGTATTATTTTTTTTTTTTTACTTCACTCAGTTTGGTCACATATTTATGTTGTACACCCTACATATGACTCTTTTACATTTCATACAAAACTTAGTCGTTATTTCAAAAAGCACATGTTTTTCTAGAATTTGATTCTTGCGTAATTGCCGATTCAGAGATGGTTTCAATACCTAAGATACCTTTTGTGAGTTCTTTGATATCTCGCCACCATGTAGAATCACCGGTCTAACTGCTCATTTTGGCTAAACTTCGATATTTTCCGTGAAGCGACTGCCGTCTGACCTCCATAACCCGGAGGCGATATCGAAGCATTGCAGTTAGACCAATTGTGAGAATTTTGAGGGCTCCAACAACCCATAACGACTGCCACTAGATGTTCGTATGGCAACCGGGACCAACGGCTTAACGTGCTTTGCGAGGCACGACCAGACCAGTGCAAATATCACAATCATTTTCATGCATATAAATATTTGCACTGTGCGGGGATTGAACCCGCGCCTCCTTGCGCAACGGCCGCGCTCGCTACCGCTACGCCACGGAGGCTGTCAATTGGGAAATAACTCTGTGTCGGGTTTATCGACTTATGTCGTTTGTTAAATTGTCTCTTGAGAGATAACGTTAGGTTACATCCATTAGGGATGTCATTATAAGTGGAGTAATAATGGTGACTTAGTATAAGTGGACCAATGATAAGGGAGCGATTGTCGTAACTTCAGAACCATTACAGGTCATAAATACTTATAATTTCCCGCCATTTTTGACAAGTGGTGGTTGATATCAGATTGAATTGTCGCTAGATTTTGAACGTTTATAATTACGAGGATAGGGCTCCTGATGAATGAAGGCCTTGGGATCCATTGAAGGTGAGAACCTATGGTAGTGGCGGGGTAGGCCTATATCAAACAATGAAATGAAGTGATGATGATGAAACTGTTAAGTCGGATATTCATTATTCATCATCATTATCATCATCTCAGCCACATGAAGTCCACTGCTGGACATAGGCCACCCCCAAGGATTTCAAAAAGAGCGGTTGGACGCGGCCTGCATCCAGCGCTTCCCTGCGATTTTGGTCAGCTCATCCGACTACCTAGTTGGTGGGCCTCCGACGCTGCGCTTGCAGGTACGTGGTCGCCATTCAAGAGCCTTTCTGCCCCATCGGCCATTGGCTCTACGAGCTATGTGCCCCGCCCTCTGCCACTTCAGAGAGCTAATCCGCTGGGCTATGTCGGCGACTTTAGTTCTTCAACGGATCTCCTCATTCCTAATTCGATCACGTAGAGAAACACCTAGCATAGCAACAACCCATAGCTCTCTGTGCGACCTTGAGCTTTCTTATGAGACACATAGTGAGGGACCACGTTTCTGATCCATATCTCATCACCGGAAACACACATTGGTTAAAGACTTTTGTCTTTAGGCACTGAGGTATTTTGTACGAGAAGACACTACGGAGCTTCCCGAACGCTGCCCAGCCGAGTCGGATCCGTCGAAACACCTCGTCCTTGAAGCCGGAGCTATCAATCTGGATCAGCTGTCCCAAATATATATACTGGTCTACAGCTTCAAGGATGGAGCTCCCAACATAAACTGGTGATAGCGTAACATGGGCGTTCGACATTCATTATTATTAGATTATTATCCAGAATCTAAAAGTTTCAATGCTTAGACATTGAATAAAGGGCTATACATTTTTAGTTTTTTTTTTTTTTTTGTATCGTTGCCCCGCTCTACGAATTACTCCTGTATCATGGGTATATTTACAAACATTTAAAGTCACATACTCAAATTAGTCACACCCGGAACAGCTATCTCTAGGCCATACAAATATTTGTTCGATGCGGGAATCGAAACCGCGACACACAGCGCAGCAGTCAATCGCTCAGCCACTGAGCCAACCTTATCTTCAAAATCATTTTTTCTATGGTATAGTAAAAATATTATAGGGAACGTGGGACGCTTAGCAAGGGTAGATGAATTCTCACATACTGGACAGGCTTTGAGATGCTTCCCTAATCCCAGCCAATCCATACTCATATTATAAATGCTAAAGTAACTCTGTCTGTCTGTCTGTTACGCTTTCCCGCTTAAACGACTCAACCGATTTTGATGAAATTTGGCATTATCTTTACATCCTGAAAAAGGACATAGGCTACCTTTTATTGAAAAATTTGATATTCCCGAGGGAAATCTAAAAAGCGCGATACCTATAAAGCCGCGGGCGGAAAGCTGGTTCCTTCATAAATTGGCAACACCGACCTAATCTACGCACCGCCGGTGCCACCTATCGCACAACAAGCAAAACACCAGTTCGAAACAAAGCATGGCGGCCGGCAGCAATCTCCACGCGCGGTGTAAAAACTCAGATATACTGTAAAATACGACTTTTTGTGACAGAGTGTGGCGACATTATGCTGAACTGAGGCATAGAATAAAGAGAGGGAAGTACGTTATCTTCATACAAACGGACCGCGCGCGGTTTGTATGTGTGCGCCATAGTATCTATGCGTCGCCGCACGCACACCTAAACACAATATTAGAGTGCTTATGACTGCGCTAGTCGCGGCTAGCACGGAACGAGGTTCGCGCGTCCGGCGTCACGGCTTTTCGGCACATTAGCTTTTAAAAAATGATCACATAACCTGCAAAGTTGGTATGTCTATTTAAGAACAAATAAAAGACTTATATTTTTCAAATTATATTTCTAAAAGTTATTTACAAGGATACGGATATATTACACATTAAAGTTTAATAACAACGCGTTTCGTAATAGTCGAAACCGAAGAAAGTAGGTATTTTTCTGTAGCTAATTTGTAATTTTGTATTAAATGTGTGATTCAATAGATGTTATGTTTGTATTATTTATATTTGTATTAATTAAAAATAAAAATAAATATGGTTCTTTATGTGTACAAAACTAAAAATAAAAATTACAAAAAAAAACTGACTAGTATATGTAAACTAAATACTAAGCAAATAATTTAAACATAAGCTCTTAGTCTATAAATATTTGTTAGCGGTTTGGGCGACAACCGTAACCGACGAAGCGCGGACAGTCGTCAACCCTAAGACAGTAGGCAATTAAATCGCGGATTGGGTCGCAGATAACCTACTTCCCCTCTTTATTCTATGACTGAGGCCCTTTTGGCATTACAAGTTTTATAGTTTTAAATTTATGTATTTTGCTGTAATGTCAATAATTGCATTTTTCTTTCTTTCTTTCTTTGATCCTGTTCCTGTTGCGTTTCTGTTTCCTGGCATCCCGTGAGTACCTGATACTTTATTTTAGCTCGCAGCCTGTTTTTTTAGTTAGATAGTTTGGAGACGCGACCCTGCGTGGGCGCAAAACTCAATCACATACTTTCTTGAAAATATCAAAATGCTTCGTAGAAATGTAGCCAAACCCCACCGGCATAATGTACAGTCCCAACCAAACCGGTCACTTTACATAAAAATACGTGGTACAGTCGGATACAAAGTGAACTCGATGAATCACGCGTAACATGCACATATATTATTCTTTTGTGGGACAGAAATCTCTATTCTTGTATTCGAGATATGTTTTCTTGGGGGGTGTCCACACTTGTGTGTAGTAAGTTACTGTGTGGCAACTTTAAAGTTATCAGTTGCGGTTTTTTTTATAATTAGAAACTAGTGCTTGACTGCAATCCCGCCTGATGGTAAGCAGTGCTGCAATCGTTGATGGTAAGCGCGCTACTTTTACTTTATTAAGCCTTAAAAACTTAGAGAATACGAAGGAACACGACAGTTGAGCGAGGTGATACAATGTTAAACACAACAACACGACCGACGATGCTGCGCCAGAGGGAGATTGATGTGGAGACCCTCCGCGACCAAACGCCCGACACAACAACATTTGGCGCATCGTACCCGGCACACATCGCAACACAACTGCTCAGACCCGTCCTCCATACGGATTCACCAGACATCATGTCGGAACACGATGAATCGCTTGGCGGCAAGTCTTTGTCTGGTGGGCGGTAACTTCTGCCGTCAGCCGATATTATGGGCTACCATCGTATTCTAATATAGATGCTAAAATAAATGCAATTTATCTATTACTAGCGATGTGGTCTTATGCCCTGCGGTTTCCTCTGCGTAACTTTCGTGGGAATATTGGGATACCTACTTTGAAGTTTAAGTTGTTACAAAAACTGACTTTAAACCCAAATTCAAAAATAGTTTCTGAAACATAGAGCCGTTTTCAAACTTCGAACTTTATTTTGATCATTTATACGTTGTTTTCTATTACACAAACTAAGTTTAAAATCAATTCCAAAAACGAATGGTGAAAAAACCATGGATCCATGTTCTATTTTTGAACTTGTTCCAATTAGAAGAGAAAGAAGTAGATTACTTATTGTACTTGAACTTACTTGTTCGATATTTGAATTCACCTTAAAAGTAAAACTAACATACATAAACATCCATAATCAGCCTATAATGTTCCCATTCCTGGATACAGGCCTCCTCTCAGTGAGAAGGAGTGCACCGTAATCTAACACGCGGGCCCAGTGCGGGTTGATAGATGCCACATGTATTCAAAGTTTTGGCTCTAAGACATCGATTTGCTCACGATTTTTTCCTTCAACGTTTTCGAGAGCAGTGGTGGTGAAATAATTTGCACAAAGTATGGCGCCTGACGGAATTCGAACTTACTACTTACAAATTGTAAGTCGCATTCGATACCACTAGGCTACCAATGCTCAACCCACTATAAATTTAACTGTAGTCAGAAATACATTATCATCATCATCAACCTACTTATCGTCCCACTGCTGGGCACAGGTCTCCTCTCATACAGAGAAGGATTGAGTATAATTACCACCCTTGCTCAATGCGGGTTGGCGATTTCAGACTTAAAGTCCAGGTTTCCTCAAGATGTTTTCCTTCGCCATTTAATCAGTCATTGTTGTCCAAGATATAAGTATACTTAGAAAGTATACTCAAGGTCTCATCTGTTCTTTCCATCCGTTGGCGATTGGCTGGCTAAGACATGGCTGGAGGTTGACCACTGCGTTGCCCAATTTCTCACAGGTCATGGCAACTTTAAAAGTAAACTGTATTCTTTTAAACTTGTTCCTTCGCCTTTGTGTCAGTGTTCTACATCGAACTGTGAATTTGAACAGTCCGCACATCACATCTTGTGGGAGTGTATTCTTTGGCAGAATGAACGCAATATTATGTTGGATAATGTACAAGTTACATCCGGAGTTGTTTATTATACGGACCTTGTAGAAACTAGAACTAATTTCCGTGCGTTCAGGCGCTTTTGCCATACCTATTATTGGAATCAATTGTAACAGCACATACCTATTTAGGACCCATTAACTTAATCAAATTTTATTCCGTGGTGCTTGGTAATCTGGGCTTCTCCCAGTTGCAATAATGTCCCTTTGTGCCGATTGGCCTAGTTCTGTTCTGTCTCCTGCTTATTATGGAGGGAAGTGGAAAAAATATCCTTTTTCTTACTCCTCCGCTATTCTTTTTTGATTAATTTCGTTGCGGGACCCAAGACATGAATCGTCGAGGACTTGTCGAGCTTCATTGCTCGGCGTTTTTCTGGCGGTCTCCACTGTTGATTCTGGCTTTCAGGAGTTGCAGTGGGTTGGGAACAGTGTGGCGGGTTTTGTCCAACAAAAAAAATACTAGAAAGTACATATAACTTAGAAAAGTTACATTGGTACTTGCCTGATCTGGAATCGAACTTGCACACTCATACTTGAGAGGCTGGTGTTTTAACCACTAGGCCACGACTTCTAGGCAGAAATACATACATAACATGTAAACGCTTCCTTACATTTGATAAAAAGATATTTCAAGCACTTTTAGTAAAGAAAAGATAGATCTTACAGAAATGTTGGCAAGAAAAAATATATATACGTAGATAAAAATCACAAAAAATGAGGTGTAAGTAATAAATACTGGATTTACCTGAACATATTCTAGTGTTTCTTTACGATGACATACTCAGTGGGACAGATAATGGTTTTGTTACCCTATTTGTTAGACAGATGAATGTCTTTTGTATTATTGTTGTAGTTAGATCCATTAGTAGGCTGAGTGGTGTAAGGTAAGAAAGGCAAATATGTAGATGAATATATTTGTCAAACAAATAAACCTAGGTATTATTTGTATGACAAATAGGTCTGCTTTTTACCCGACTACGGCAAAGCAAAAGGAGGGTTATGATTTTGACAGGCTATGTATGTATGTATGTATGTATGTATGTTCATCTGTTCCCTCGTAACTTCTAAACTACTTATCAGAATTCGACAAATGATATATCATTAGAAACGTCTTAATTGTCCGCTGGTTATAGGCTATATGGGGTTTCACAAAATCTACTGTGGCGCCCTCTAGCGGACAAAACATACAGAGTAAAAAAATTAAGTTAAGATAAATATGCCGTGTTTGGTATCATTTGAAAGTGCTTTACTTGTACATTTTGAATATATATATATTGCTAGCATTTGCGTGTGACTTTACCTGTATTCATGGGCTGGTTGCATATAATTCACATCTTTTCGTTCATAGCTTCTTTACTACTTATCAGAATAAGACCACTGCAGTACCATTAGAAGGGCCTTGATGTTCTGTTAGTTATGAGCTATAAAGCTTGTCACCAAATTTAGTATTGCGCCCTCTAGCGGACAAAAAGTTCTATGTTAATATAAAATTAAAATAAATATACCGTGTTTGGTATCACGTGAAAGAGCTTCACGAGTGCTTTATGCTAGTACATAATTACAAGAATGCTTTAATGATGTTAAATATGAGCGATAAGAGTAAAGCGCGGATCACGGGAACTGTGAATCGCTTTATGCAATGTAGAGCAGTTGTGAACATTATTAGAATATGTAATGCACTAATGAAAACGACATAAGCTGGGAGTAACTCCACGCGGTGAAGGCGGAAACAGTTTGATAACTGGCTAAATCTCCCATAAAAAGGCCTCTGCACTATATGCCTTCGGGCTTATGTTGTTATATGTGCGTGTAGATGTAATATGTCAAGTACCTAGTTTTTAGTTCATCAGTTTAACTTTTGTTAATAATATGCGCCACAAATACACTTTAACACCAAAATAGTACAAATAAAAAAAAGTTAAAAAACTAAAACCCAACTACGACAAAAAACGACGCTGAAAAAGTATAAAACAAGATTTTCAGAATACTGAACTGAACAAAGTTGCTAATGTAGTTGCAAGTAAATGGACACAGTAGTAATGTCATACAATACTATTCTGAAGTATGCAATATTCACTATGTAGAGATAAATTTTCATGTTTGGAAAGGCGTAGTCACACGTTGTCAAGGTGCTACGGTAGGTATATGTAACGTGTGACTACGCCTTTCCAAACATGAAAATTTATCTCTACATAGTGAATATTGCATACTTCAGAATAGTATTGTATGACATTACTACTGTGTCCATTTACTTGCAACTACATTAGCAACTTTGTTCAGTTCAGTATTCCGAAAATCTTGTTTTATACTTTTTCAGCGTCGTTTTTTGTCGTAGTTGGGTTTTAGTTTTTTAACTTTTTTTTTCTATGTAGTCTTTTTTTATAAATTATGAACTATCACTTGACCGCAATCCCGCCTGATGGTAAGCAGTGATGAAATCGTTGATAGTAAAGCGACCAAGTTTATTAAGAACCTATTTACTCTAATCTTGAAGACATTTAAATTGTAGTCAGGTGGAAACACCGCCCCTGACAAATTGTTCCAGTCCCTCGATGTACGCGATATAAAAGACGAGGCGAAAAGTTTCGTTCGTATCGTTGCGGTGTCAATAGTGAAAGGGTGGAAACTCGCCGACGATGATGGATCGGAGATGGTGGAATTAAATCATGCAATTACCTTGCATACTCTCCAAAATGCATCCTATAGGATACCGATAGGCTGGCTACTCTTAGCTTGTGTTCCAGGCTTGGAAGACTGTGCTGAGCTAAATCTGGGGTCGCCAATTAGCAGAGAATAATAAAGAGGCTAATTGGATGATAAATAAGATTTAGTGGAGAGCTACTAAATCCAAAGTAGCCAGGTGGCATTTTGCAGCACCAGCCCAAATGTGGCTACAGTACTCCACACATAAACGTACCTGTGCTTTGTATAACATTAGAAGCTGTCTTGGTGTCCGGCCGCACCTTTGCAATAACGCCAAGTTTCCTGGCAGTCACCTTGGCCTTGGACCCAATGAACCGCCCAAAGTTAAGGTTTAAGGAAATCTCAGCTCCCAAAAGGTAAAGGCGGTCGGTGCAATCCAAGGATACATTCCAAAAAGTAGGAGCCAAGGTGAACAGGCTTCTTTTGGCGGTGAATAGAAACGCTTGTGTTTAGACGGCATTGAATGCTACAATATTGGCATTGCCCCAATCAAAGCCAGCCTGTAGTGCAACATTCGCACGGCCTACCATAGCCTCTCTTTCGGAACGGATTGATTCCTTACTAGCCCGAGCATCTGGCAGAGATCTCTTCAAAACTGTGCTGTCATCTGTATACCCATAGAGTGTAAGGGGGTCATACACTGGGTCAGGGATGCGGGTTGATTAAACAAGAAACCGTGGCCCTGGCCGTCGCACAGGCAAATGAAGAAACACGGGTGGGTTTTAGTCAGTAAAAGTCTGACACGCACTTCCGCTCCGTCCAGAGCGGGAGAAGTCATATGATGAATTCCCATCCCAACAAAAAAAAAAATCCTCGTTCCTTTTTTCCTTTCGAAGTATGGAGAAGCGCGACCCGGCCGAAATGTGAGCGCTCGTAAGGTACAATTTTTACGTAGGTAGTTATAAAACTACAATATTGGTGCATACGATGGTGGCGTGCACAAAAAGAAAACCAGCGAACGAAATCCTGATGGATAAAAACTGTCTGAAATATCAATATTTCTCTTTAAAACGAAATTTTTTGTGTGCCAAATAAGGTGAATATGACGGCCGGGTTGACATGTTTGATGGGCAAAAGGTGTTATGAAATGTTGGCTATATTAATACGTTTCTAGCCACAGATAGGTAATAATATGTCAGTTTTGTGGTGGATGATAAATTTCAAGTAACTAATTCTTAAGCAAATTGATACCTTTATTTTTTTGGTGTGGTGGGAAATCATCCAATGACCTCTCCCACTCTGGGAGGAGCGGAAGGGTGTGTCTGCCTAGACTAGTGTACTGACTGAAATCCACCCGTGTTCCTTCACCTGCCTGTGCGTCAGGGCCGCCAGACAAAGTCTTGGCGCCAAGCGATTCGTTGTGTTCCGACATGATGTCTGGTGAAGTCGTACGGAGGACAGGTCTGAGCAGTTGTGATGCGATGTGTGCTGAGTACGATGCGCCAAATGTTGTTGTGTCGGGAGTTTGGTCGTGGAGGGTCTCCAGATTAATCTCCCTCTGGTGCAGCATCGTTAGTCGTGTTGTTGGGTTTTACATTGCATCACCTCCTTCAGCTGCCATCTTCCTTCCTATTCTCTGCGTTTTTTAAGTGAATAGGCTCTTAATAAATTAGCGCGCTTTGCCATCAATGATTGCATCACTGCTTGCCATCAGGCAGGATTGTGGCCAAGCGCTAGTTTATAATTACATATTTAAAAAAAACTGCAAATATGGACAATAAAGTTAGTAGTCGAATTGCTTAACAATATAATTCCCTAAAGTTACCTGACCCCCTTTCAAAAACCCTTTCCAATCCCATCAATCTTAGTACTTACATACTTTATCAAATCAGTTTTGTTTTTACATGTGATTTATATTTATGCCTTGAATATTTTGTCTCGCGGGAACATTACACACAGATTCAGGGATTAGGGCGCCGTATGCTCCGAGCACATGTTTATTTATGACGTCATAACTATTACGCAAAAGAGGCAGAGATGAGTGTTGTGAGATTGAATTATCGCACCAATAGAGCCTTAAAGAAAAAACTCAAAGCATTTATTTCAAGTATATCAACTTCAGGCACTACGGGATTTGTCAAGGGTTGCTCAGTCGCCGCATTGGGACAGATCCCATGGCGGTGACCAAGACGGTTGAGGAGTTAGTCACATATTATACAAATTGCCGCGAGAAATCGCGGTACAGCGGACAAAGCACTGGCGGGATCTCATGGAAACATGGGGTGTACGATTGTCGCAACCCAGTACTGGGCATGCCGCAATAGCAGCGACAAGTCCCCTCTTTGAGAAGTGGCTAGAGAGGTGCCCTCACCTTCCACGTGTAACACATTCGGCATCGGACGCCTATTGGGTCCAGATGTAAATCTAAACATTTGAGGGCAATCAAACACAAAAAAAAAACATCAAAATCATCCCAGCCGTTGCTAATTGGCATAACAACGTACAGGGGACTTTGTAAACAAAGATATACATAACAACTAAAAACTCCGACAACTAAACCCAGTTCAAAAACAACTGAAAAACTAGTTAGTCAACAGTCTCTATCAACCGAATCTCAAAATTAATCTCGTGACATATCCCCTTAAGCTAAACCTAACACGCACGATCCTAACTTGACAAACCGCCCCACTTTATCAGGGCACGTTCTGAAACCTTCCTTCCTGGTACTTTAGTACAAATGGGCGATGTCACGACAGATTACAGCTGGCAAATTTAACAGAATCCATTGCGCTAAGCTGAGGCACTTAAACGGTAAAAAATTTCGAACAAATGCTACCTAGTAGCACAATATAAATTATGAGTTATTGCGGTCGAATCCCCTATTTGATATTACTACAGATTTTTTAAACGTTATAAACCAGTCCTTGACCGCGATCCCACCTTAGGCCTCTGCCTCGAATGTTGCGGGCAGCGGGGCGGCGGCGGCGACGGCGAGTGAGCGGCAGGATCATAAGCGTAAAATCAAACGGACCTGTACTCGAAAACAGCGGGGCGGTGGCCTGCAGCGAGCGGTGTACTTCTCGCTCTCGAATCTTGCGGGCAGCGGGCGGGCAGCGGGCGGCAGCGGGCGGGCAGCGGGTGTGTAGCGGGCGGGCAGCAGGCGGACAGCGAGCGGTGGTCGAGCGTTAGGAATAAATTCAAATCAAAAAGATGTTGCCGCCATTCTTCAGACATTTCCTGCGCAAATAAAAACAAATATTTCGTTGGCACAATCGTGAACACAACACTACACGGCTATAGTGACGCGCGATCTGCCCGCTAGTTTTGAGAACGGGTCTTCGATGCCCGCCCGGCTCCCGCGCCGCTGCCGCCGCCGCTCCGCTGCCCGCAAGATTCGAGGCAGTGACCTTATGGTTAGTAGTGATGCAATCGTTCTTAAGTTAAAATCAGACGGGAAGACTTCCGAAGGCAAATTGTTCCAGTCCCTCATGCGTACCTCCTATGTACGCGGTATATAAGACAAGGCGACGGGCTTTGTCCGGATCGTAGCGGTGTCAACAACATACTCACCGGTGGACACTCGCTGTACGACGGGTCGTGCGATGATGGAACGATGATCTCTGATGTGAGTATAATCATTAAACACAGATTGAGTACACTATAATCCAGTCACTTTAGGGTTTCACCTCGGAATTTGAGATAATAAGCTGGAAACTCGTATACAGCTTCATTTTGGCGTTCTAAAAGTTGTCTGAAAAGTCTCATATTATCTCGTGTGTGCGGCGTAAGTTATTTGGGGTTAAAGGTCACGAAAATCTGTTTTTTGCAACTATCTCCGTTTCTATTGCTCCAATGATGTTAGCAACTGTAATCAAAATTGCAGAGCATAAAATTTGCGATAAATTTTGTATTAGACATTTTTTTATAAAGTCAACCGTTTTTGAGATAGAGAGCGGAGAGCACCTAGCGCTCAGGCACATATACTGTAATACAAGGTCAATATAATTTATTTATTGCTGATACTATTGTAATAATTTAGTAACTATATACAAGGTATTATTCACCGAGATTCACGGTTGACCTTGTTTTACAGTATATATGCCTGAGCGCTAGATGCTCTCAGCTCCCTATCTCAAAAACGATTGACTTTATAAAAAAATGTTTAGAATAAAATTTGTCGCAAATTTTATGGTCTACAATTTTGATTATAGTTGCTTGTACGACCACCCTTATTAGTGGCAGTACATGCGCCTATATGGCAAGGTAACAGAACCTAAGCTAAGACCTATAAGCCCTACAGCCCCTACGACCCTAAGTCCTATAAGCCCTACAGCCCTGACCTACCATATAGTTCGTAATAAATAAATATATAAATAAGTGCGGGATGTCTGCACCAAGAGACCTAAGGTAACAGACGGATAGTAGGTAGGATTTCCAGGTAAGGGTGAGGGGTAAACTCACTGCCAGTCCAGCAGACTCACAGGACTAATCAGAGATAGCTAAGGGTGTCTTGGCCACAGTGAGGGGTAATGAGACCAAATAAATTCTAATCTGATTTATTTTTACAATATTACAGCTTATATACTACTTTTTCCCAACACACACAAATACACAAACGTCTTGGTATTCCATACGTGAAATCTGCAATTTCAACAATTTTTGAAGTATGTCGCGCGTGCGCTGCCGAAATGCTGAATCACTGTTCAAAGGTAGCATTGAACATTGCTAATATCATTGGAGCAATAGAAACGGAGATAGTTGCAAAAAACCGATTTTCGTGAACTTTGACCTCGAATAACTTACGACGCAGACACGAGATAATATGAGACTTTTCAGTCAACTTATAGAACCCCAAAATGAAGCTGTATACGAGTTTCCAGCTTATTATCTCAAATTCCGAGGCTGGCCCCTTTTTTGCCTAAAGTGACTGGGCTAACTAGTGTTTCAATATGTCTGAGTGATTCGCTTGACTATCCGTAACGTCGAGTTCGTTGTGGTGAAAGCATGCTACGCACCTACACAGTGGTGTGAGCACACGACTCGGATGGATTGAAAAATTGGACTTTAAACAAGCAACATGTGCTTTTTTTGTTTGGGATGGGAAATCATCAAATGTTGTTGTGTCGGGAGTTTGGTCGTGGAGTCTAGAGATCAGTCTCCCTCTAGCGCGGCATCGTTTGGTCGTGTTGGTCTTGGGTTTAACATTGCATCGCCTCGCTCAACTGCCGTCATCCTTCCTATTCCTAAGTTTTTTAAGTGAATAGGCTTAATAAACTAGTACGCTTTACCATCAACGATTGCATCACTGCTTACCATCAGGCGGGATTGCAGTCAAGCACTACTTTATAATAATTAAAAAAAATTACCTTTCCCGCTCTGGGCGGAGCGGAAGGGCAAGCCAGACTTTCACTGACTAAAACCCACCCGTGTTCACTTACCTGGAGGCCAGGGTCATGGTTTCTTTTTTAAGAACGTGCAAGAGCAATATGTTATAAGAAACTGTCTCGCGTTCTGTATCGTTGAGTTGTATACCTACGGTGTGTAATTTGCTGGTGCGACTAACTTATTCGTAAACTGAAATCTTATTTAAACTGCATACCTTACTTCTATTGTACTATAACGAACCCTACACACGATGCCCCCCACTTGAAGAATCTTGCCCGTGTGGTACCGGACTTAGAATAGTACCAACCCATATATCCTCTCGTGGCCGTCGTAAGAGGCTACTAAGGGAAGCGGGCAGCAGCGCTTCTCCTGTGGAATAACAAATTACTGCGATCCCCAACCCGCCTATCAAGCGTGGGGATTATCGCAAAGGAATAAAAGCCTTCGGAGAGGCTAGTAGGCCTCTTTAGTCTGAGAAGAAGTAGAAGAAGAAGTATTAAGATAATATTATGTTCCTAGGTTTCTTCTGAGTTCTAAATCAGGAAAGGAGAACCGTGTTGCCCCGAATTTAACGTTAGTAAAGCCGCAGGCAAAAGCTAGTACCTACTAATATAGTTTGTTGCCAAAAAGGTACATATTATGTACTAACGATTCACTTTTATTTATAAATGTTGTTTGAAGTTACGATAAAATGTAATTAAACAGTCGTTAGTCAAGGTTTTGAGCCTTTATTGGCAGCCAGTTACATTATTTAAATGTCAAAATTAATTTTAAAGATTCACCGCAATTCACACTGCATCCCTATTTACCTCGATTCACGAGAAAATGATTTTTTCAAACACAGGAATAATCCAGCATGTGGTAGCATCAAAATGAATGGAGTTGACATTCAAACAACTCGTATGTTACGTAATACGGGTGCTGAACACGTCCTAAAACTTTCATTCCTTCCTGGTACCCTGGTACAAATGGGCGCAATAACGACTTGTGTTCAGCCTAAATTGTTCATTTATTGCCTATGACCGTTTCTGTTCCACTGAAGATAAGGATGGCCGCAAACGAAGTTTAAAGCTTATAACAGTTATCAGAGTTTAAACTAAGTGCTTATATATTTATTAACTTTATAGTAGGTACTAATTATTATGATATAAATATTAAAAACTCGGGTTAAAAACTTAAAACTATTGAAAATTCGTGGTGGCCTAGTGGTTAAAACACCAGCCTCTCAAGTATCAGTGCACGGGTTCGATTCCAGGTCAAGTACCAATGTAACTTTTCTAAAGTTATACGTACTTACTAAGTATATCTTGGACACCAATGACTGAAGGTGAAGGAAAACATCTTGAGGAAACCTGGACTTTAAGTCTGAAATCACCAACCCGCATTGAGCAAGCGTGGTGATTACGCTCAATCCTTCTCTGTATGAGAGGAGACCTGTGCCCAATAGTGGGACGATAAAAAAAAAGGTTGATGATGATGATGACGATTAAAAACTCACTTATATTCACAACAAAATAAAGCAAAGCTGTCTCTTGACAGCTTTGCTTTATTTTTCTTAATGTACAATGCCATACTGTGATATTAATAATTTGTCATTAAATTTTAGTTTGACATGATCTATCAAATAATTTGTATTTATCTCTAATTTTATTGTAAAGAAAACCCCCTCCGACCCATAAGGATAATACCACCATTTTTGACGGATTTGTTATGAGCGAATAGCGACGCGACCGTGTGCCGCGTGCCCTGCCCCCCTTCACCCGCGCATTTATTGCCTAACGCACATGTGTTTTTATTTCGCATGTAACAATATTTGTACGCTTCTTGGCATAACTATCATACGTTAGTACGTATGATAGTTATGGTAAGAAGCGTACAAATATTATTATTGTATAGTTACCATACTACCTACATATGTTAAACAAATAATATTTATTTTGATTTTTAATTTGCTTTTAAGTTACGGATATAAAAGTATTTTATTTACATTCCTCTCTTCTCTTTTAATTAAAGATAATTTTAAAAGAAGCTGTGGCGTAGTAGCATCTGCCGCAACTTACAAGTTGTAGAATTGAATCCCATCAGGCGCTTGTCTTATTGTAAATTAATTTACCACCAGTGCTCTCAAAACGGTGAAGGAAATTATCGTGAGGAATCGGCATGTCCTAGAGCTAAAAACTTCGAAGACATGTGACATCTACCAACGCCGACTGGGCCAGCGTGGTATGTTACGGCCCACTCCCACTCCCCGACAGGAGGCCTGTTTGCCAACAGTGGATTATGTTAAGGGTGTAACCCGAACGTGCATGTGGAACGGCAGCCTTCACTGAGACACATCACGGGCTACTTAGAGCTTGGCTTCAATGCCTAGCATGTGCGTTTGTGTATATTAACAAGCACTGCCATCGTGAATTATCATAGTGTCTTCGGCATATGAAATATCTAGCTTTCCGCCCGCGGCTTCGCCCGCGTGCGGAAAGCTTCGGTGATATCGCGCTTTTTAGATTTCCCTTGGGAATATCAAATTTTTCCGGGATAAAAGGTAGCCTATGTTCTTTCTCAGGGTCTAAAGATTGTCTGTGCCAAATTTCATCGAAATCGGTTGAGTGGTTTAAGCGGGAAAGCGTAACAGACAGACAGACAGACAGACAGACAGACAGACAGACCGACAGATAGACAGACAGAGTTACTTTCGCATTTATAATATTAGTATGGATTGCATTTTTTCGACATTAAATCGCCAATCCGCACTAGGCCAGCATGGTAGATTACGGCCCTCTCTCTTTCATCGAGAGGATACCTGTGCCCTATCAGTCTGTAATGTTGCCAATATTACAGACTGATATGTATGTATGTATGACATTAAATTATACTGACTTATGTATATTACCTAGCTTATTTTATATGGAGCTATTTTGTTTTAAATAAACGTAAAAAATCAGGAGATTCTCCATTGAATGCATATTTTATTCAGTAAGACTCTTAATATTTGTCGCATGACTAAACTCCTGCTGTAAAACTTGGCGACTGCAGCATCATCAAAATCTACGTAGCTAGACATAATGTCTCAACAAATACTTCCATAGAATTCGCTGACTATCACCCTTTTGGTCTTGTCTCCTCTACAATCTAAGTAAAACTTTAACGTTGCAGTTTGAAGCATCGTGTATACAAAGAATAGCCATTTTTAAATCCGTGTGTAATGCTGACACATTGGATTGGATTTAACGACTGATTCGATTTTTTGAAAAAGGGAAAATTCTTTGTCGGTAGAAATTTCTGTTTAAAGTTCGATTTCTATGGCTATAGCGTTAAAATACGTTTTGGCCAAATAATATCCGTCGCAAGAATCGAAGGTAAAGTGACGGTTAGCGGGGTCGGTAGACTAGTGACAATCTCAATACATATCAAGACACCTCCGTCCCTGGAAAAGCACGCACTTGATCACGGCTGTCATTCGTAGATTTTTGTCAGTCATTACGGATAGTCAGAAGCCCAAGAGTCTCACAAGTAGCCACGCTAAGGTTTTTTGTTTAACCCAACAACTACACTGTGCAGGTGTATTGGTTCTATGTAAGGGCAGTTGTTGCACGAAGCAGGAAGCAGAGGCTTCACGCCTCTAGCCGAAGCAGGAGACGCCCTGGTCGGAAGACAACATCGAACTCTCGGCCATCTTAGGTGCAAGCTTGCAGACGGCGTGCAGAAGATCAGGCCCGGGACGACGGCGCGTTGTGTTTCACGGGCACCTTAAAGGTATGTGAGCACTTCATGCACGAAGACCGATGCCTTCCAGGGCTGTAGTTTGGTTGAAAGAGAAAGAGAAACCGTGGCCGTGACAGGCAAGTGAAGGGTGGGTTTCAGCCAGTCAAAGTCTGACATGCCCGTCGTATTTATTTCATTTAACGCATTTTCGCAAGCAAGTACCAATGTAACTTTGCTAAAGTTATATGTACTTTCTAAATATATCTTGGACACCAATGACTGAAGGTGAAGGCAAACATCTTGAGGAAACCTGGACTTTAAGTCTGAAATCGCCAACCCGCATGGAGCAAGCGTGGTGATTACGCTCAATCCTTCTCTGTATGAGAGGAGACCTGTGCCCAGAAGTGGGACGATAAAAAGGTTGATGATGAACGCATGATCATCTTCATCTCGTATATCTTCAATAACATCTCGAGGCAAAGTCGAAGTCATGAGCCCTATACCAAACATCGCTTTGTATGGTGACCGTTTAATACCGGAATGAAATGCCCGATTTTTCATAAACTGTACAAATCGAATACCACTTGACCAATTTGTAGATCGTTATATTACATCCATGAAGCTAACATTTTATCTATGTCTTGGTTAGCCCTTTCATCAGATCCTTGGCTATGGCTGTGTCTTGAGTTTCCATGGAGTAGTTTGCACTCG
This sequence comes from Sesamia nonagrioides, assembly GCA_017933935.1. Taxonomy (NCBI): domain Eukaryota; kingdom Metazoa; phylum Arthropoda; class Insecta; order Lepidoptera; family Noctuidae; genus Sesamia; species Sesamia nonagrioides. The sequence goes on along the minus strand of JADWQK010002062.1, from coordinate 540,841 downwards.
GGCCAAAATGAAACAGCTCATTTATGCCAGAATTTACAAATGTTAACTAATACATGACCTTCACAGCTCTAATCTAATTTTCAGTGCACACAACATAACAAAGGAGATGTTTCAGAAATGTATGGAGCCTGGGCCAGCACATTATACACTTAATACTAGGTATAGTTACACTATAATAGTTAACTGTTTTTAATTTTAATTTTCTATATTTTGGCTTACTTTTTATACAGATTCAATTTAACTCGGCCAAGGAGTGCAACACAACTATCTACTAATAAATATGGTGGTCAGCAATAAGCGAAATAAGATGTTGACAGTGACATTTTATTGACGTGTCATGTATCTAAGGCTATCGTATCTATATTATCTACCATATGACTGCGAACATACGGCCCATTAAATAAACACAATCAGCTCACATCAACACTCGGCACGAACACAACGGGAAAATAGAACTGTCAAAGTCGCCAATCAAATGCCATAAAAAGTGTCATCAAGTGGCTACCTTAATAAAGGGTTATCTCACTAAAAAGCGTTTCAAAAAAATAATTAATATACTTGTATTTTTATTCAAATTAATTTATTTGTATTTTTATAAAAATCTTCTATTTTTTCTTTTTTATCTATATAGCGTACATAGTGGTGGCCCAAAATAAAACATCTCCTTTTAAGTTATGTACGTCTTTTTCTTTCCATTTCTTTGAGAAAAGGATAGAAGAGAACATTTTAATTTAATCCTGTCAAATTAAGATAAGATAGACAGTTTAGACGCGATTATAAACATGGCGACTAAAAATACGCCAGTTTATATCAGGAGCGCACTAATTTGACAGGTCTAAACTGACATTTTATCTTCTGTCCTTTTCTTATAGAAATGGAATGAAAAAGATGCACTTAATTTAAAATTAGTTTAGTTTGTTAACAATAGACTCGGCGCCAATATTAATAGTTTTGACTTATAAGAAATTCTTCTAGTTTTAACAAAGACATTTAGTAAAAAAAGTTAAAAAACTAAAACCCAACTACGACAAAAAACGACGCTGAAAAAGTATAAAACAAGATTTTCAGAATACTGAACTGAACAAAGTTGCTAATATAGTTGCAAGTAAATGGACACAGTAGACTCTACCAAGATGCCTTCGTTGTAAATTGACAATAATGTCTTACGATACTATTCTGAAGTATGCAATATTCACTATTTAGAGATAAATTTTCATGTTTGGAAAACCGCAGTCACACGTTATGAAAGTGCTACGGTAGGTATATGTAACGTGTGACTACGCCTTTCCAAACATGAAAATTTATCTCTAAATAGTGAATATTGCATACTTCAGAATAGTATCGTAAGACATTATTGTCAATTTACAACGAAGGCATCTTGGTAGAGTCTACTGTGTCCATTTACTTGCAACTATATTAGCAACTTTGTTCAGTTCAGTATTCTGAAAATCTTGTTTTATACTTTTTCAGCGTCGTTTTTTGTCGTAGTTGGGTTTTAGTTTTTTAACTTTTTATTATTTGTACTATTTTGGTGTTAAAGTGTATTTGTGGCGCATAATATTAATAAAAGTTAAATTGACGAACTAAAAACTAGGTAGTTAACATACGACATCTCTTTTGACTTATGTATCGGCGTATAGTAATAGGTAGAGATGTCCTATTTTACTATTTCGTAGCGCTTGAAGCGTAGCGCGTATAGCAACGGTTTCACCGTATGAAGTTCCCGGTTTTTCGTAGTAGCGACGCACATTTGCGTCGATGGCACCGAATGGGTCATGAATTAGTGGATGAGGCCGTTAGTATAAATAGATTGGATGTTTTTCTAACGGTGGTAGGCCATAACATCGGCTGCCGGCAGAAGTTACCACCCACCAGACAAAGTCTTGCCGCCAAGCGATTCGTCGTGTTCCAGCATGATGTCTGGTGAAGCCGTACGGAGGACGCGTCTGAACACTTTGTGTTGCGTTGTGTGGCGAGTACGATGCGCCAAATGTTGTTGTGTCGGGAGTTTGGTCGTGGAGAGTCTCCAGATCAATCTCCCTCTGGCGCAGCATGGTTGGTCGTGTTGCTCTTGGATTTAACATTGCATCACCTGACTCAACGGCCGTCATCCTTGCTATTCCTAAGTTTTTTAAGTGAATAGGCTTAATAAACTAGTGCGCAGGCATCAAGGATTGCGTCACTGCTTACCATCAGGCGGGATTGCAGTCAAGCGCTAGTTTATAATTATTAAAAAAAAAAACTTATATTAAGAGGACCTGGGAAGATTTCTTAATCTATCTAATTCTGCTAACGATCGACTGTCATGTGGATTTTTAAGTAATTTATTATGATCCAAGGCACTTATAAATAATCCCTCTATGGTTTTAACTCTACTGAGAGCGACATAGGCCTGTCCTTTAGCAAACAATGACTTTCCTAGATCTGTAACTTTTTTATCTAGAGTACAACCTTGTAATTTATGTACAGTACAACCCCAAGAAAGAATCAGCGGGAGCATTTTACGCTGAATTTGCCCAGAACCCCTCAAGCCGTCAAATTCAGTGAGGCAAGGCTCGATTTTGATAAGTCCGTTAGTATCTGCTTTTATGGATGCGTCGTCAAATTGTATGAGAACAGCGCTTGGCTGTTCTCCTGTTCCAACTGATCGCGCCGAAGAGCAGGCCATTCGAAGGCCTTCACCACTCCCATCGCTCCGTTTACCAAACCCTGGTTTACATTCAAATTTCTACGAAGCATTACTAGGGATTATGTACAAACATAAAGTACTCGTGAAGCTCTTTCAGATGATACCAAATACGGTATATTTATTTTAATTTTGTATTAACATAGAACTTTTTGTCCGCTAGAGGGCGTAATATTAAATTTGGTGACAAGCTTTATAGCTCATAACCAACAGAATATCAAGGCCCTTCTAATGGTTCTGCAGTGGTCTTATTCTGATAAGTAGTAAAGAAGCTATCTATGAACGAAAAGATGTGAATTATATGCAATCAGCCCATGAATACAGGTAAAGTCACAAGCAAATGCTAGTAATATATACATATTTAAAATGTACAAGTTAAGCCCTTTCAAATGATACCAAACACGGCATATTTATCTTAACTTTATTTTTTTACTCTGTATATTTTGTCCGCTAGAGGGCGCCACGTTAGATTTTGTGAAACTCCATATAGCCTATAACCAGCAGACAATTAAGACGCTTCTAATGATATATCATTTATCGAATTCGAATAAGTAGTTTAGAAGTTACGAGGGAACAGATGAACATACATACATACATACATACATACATACATACATACATACATACATACATACATACATACATACATAGCCTGTCAAAATCATAACCCTCCTTTTGCTTTGCCGTAGTCGGGTAAAAACTAGTTCTAACTAGGTGAAACGCCTTCTATCTAAAACTAGTTTTAACTGTAACATATACAACTTCCCAAGTGCCCGCCAGACATAACATCCGTCTGGTCGGATGATCCTGCATTTTCTATAGAGGATGAGTAAACCTTTACACCTGGTAAACCTGTTTCCTCATAGCTCTAAAAAGATTTATGCGAATCCCACGCCCCGGCTTGCGGCTATAACTAGAGGTGAAACACCGCGGTGGATTTAGTCGATAACAATCCTCTCTGTTACCGCCACGATGGCTGGAAGTTCATAAGGATTTCCAATGCGCAACAAACAAACAAAATAGAAAGTAAAAGTTAGAACCGATATTCTGTCCATACACTAGTCTTATTTATACCTTATACATCTATAGAACTTCGACGCAACTTATATTCGACTAGACTGGTTTTAGTTCGAACAGGCGGATTTTTGGAGTTTACTCCATAAGAATCGATTTTCATATATAAGGCGCCCGGTATGAGAAAAATCCGAGGGGTAAAACCTACTAACGAGTAACGAATTTTAAGCGTTACTATTTTAGTGCGCACCTTCGGTGCGCAACTTTCTAATCTAAAAAAGTGGCATAATTATCTTCTTACAACTATATTTTGTTAGTTATTAAGATAATGTTATATTTTTTTAAAAAAATATTATAATAATTTAAAAAAAAATGTTTATAAAAAAAAATTATTATCAACTCTCTTAAAATTGGTTAAAATTTTCATAAATATGCATTTATAATTTTTTTAATTTTTTATGATTTATTTTATAAATAATTTTTAAAATAATAATAACATTTTTTTTTAATTTTATTGTTTTTTATAATTTTCTTTTTTATTTTTTTTTTATTTTTTTTTTCTCGTACTTAAGGAGTAAACTCCAGTCGTGCGTCGGAGCTGACACACACACTTTTTTTTTAGTTTTTACTAATTTTCTTCAGTTATTTTATTTGGCAAAGTAGGGTCAGTAAAATCGATATCTTGTTAAATACCCCATCAGCATCATCATCATTTCAGCCGAAAGACGTCCACTGCTGGACATAGGCCTCCCCAAGGATCGCCATGACGACCAGTCCTGCGCCTCCCGCATCCAGCGGTTTCCCACGACCGTCACCAGGTCGTCGGTTAAATAACCCACTTCGACCTATTTCGTTAACTTAAAAGCTCGATTCGAAGTACCGAATTCTCGAAAATAACCATTTTGATTCATTTTGCTCTAAAATGTATGTTTCATAAATAGTAAATACTTTAAAAAATACACAAACTACATATAATACACTACATATATTCTCGTTTACAACACTAATAACACATTATTTTTTATGTATAGCTTTAATAAAACTTGCTGACTGAATACAATAAGTAACACTTAGGTTATATGACCTACTAGCCCCCAAATTGCGTAACATACTATTAGGGTGAGGTGTCCAACAGTGAACCATGAAAAAGTTGCAGATTCATAGCTCAGCGGGTTCTAAAGATAATAAAGATTTTTCTTTACTATTGGACTGCCTATATATCTGGCTATAATTTGGCATTTTAATTTTAGAACCAAACGTACTAAGTTAGAATATATTTCAGTTTTTTTAAAAGACGGCAAATGGCTCACTGAGTCCACCACGTGGGACACTCTGAACCGGGGCCAGGTCAACAGTGAACCAATATGTATACAGTGAAGCTTCCTATTTATTTTACGACAAATTGTGACTATTTATGCAACAAAACTAAAGGTGAAGCAATAAAACGCCTTGTTAACGTTACTAAGTAATCAAATAATTTTTTTTTTACAAAGTTTTTTAATTTTAAATACGAAACGTCCATTTTTTACTAGCAACACATGTGTTCTTTTCTGTGGCCTCCAATTTTCCTAGGCGCTGCTTTGATTCGCCCTATTCTGAAACAAAAACAGCATAAAATTAACCGGCTTACGGTTCCAATTACGTTCGTGGTTCACTGTGTACTACACCCACCATTCAACGTTTAAGATGATGTTAAAAACAAATGAAAAGAGTTACTGTAGTAATTTCAGTTGTATACGATAGCCAAATAAACGCTATATTAGGTATAATAAATGTTACTTAATATAAATACACCTAACAGGTGATACTAAAAGGTAATACTTACGTTTTATTGCGTTTTATCGCCGAAAATCGTATTGCGATCCGCCAAGCGGACGTCTTTGACGCTAGCTAGTTCCCGACTGACCAGCAGGCGCGGCAGTAAAAACTGAGTATATTCGTGTCCAAGCACGGTTCGAAAACGTAGCGTGTACAAAGTAAGAAGGGTGGCTCAATGTGTACCACTGGTTCATTGTTGGACATCTCACCCTACATAGTATCAATTGGAATCATTTAGATTTTTTTTTTTATTATTGTAGTAAGCAGTGACACAATCGTTGATGGTAAAGCGCACTACTATATTAAAAGTCTATTCACTCTAGCCTTGAAGTCACTCAAATTGTATTCCGGGTCGTCCGATGGTGGAACGGAGATGGGGGAATTAAATCATGCAATTCCCTCGCACACTCCCCAAAATGCATTCTATAGAACACCGAAAGGCTGGGTACTCTACGCCTGTGCTCTCGGCTTTGGAGGACGTCTCGAGTTAAATCAGGGTCACCAATCAGCCTCCTCGCTCGCCTCTCCACCCAATCCAAAGTGGTCAGGTGACACTTAGCAGCCATCCATTGCTCCATATGTTCCAAAAAATATTTCTGATCAGCAACATAAATAACGTAAAAAAAATTGTTGAACAGTCAAAATGAATGAGTAGCTTCACGGAAAACATCGAAGTTTAGCTAAAAATCAGCAAATCAGACTCCAAAATTGAAAAAGGCTTCGGATGTGATTGGGATTAACGCTGGGATTAATGCTGAGATGATGATGATGACATCGGCTGTCTATTATTAGTAAAAGCTGTCTTTGCATGTAATCGTTAATTACATCAACCCTACTCTACAAACTCTGTTAAGCCCACATTACCTACAGACATTTCCCCACACCACAGTGTGCCCAATGTTTTATCAGCCGGACGCTGCAGCGCCGTCGTTAGCGTGATCTCAGCTATTTCGAGCTCATCTCGGACCAAATGCACTACTATAACGATACCCTCTATTTTTGACCTCGTTTAAAGGTCAAAGAGTAACGCGCAGACTGTTTTTAGATTTAGTTCTTTAAGGTTAAAGATATTTATTCTGAATAAATTTTCTGCCTTGTATTTTGACTCCGCCGCCATTTTCTTTACCACACCTTTTCTTTTTTTTTTTTTCTACGCTAAGAGATCTAGAAATTTTTGTTACAATTGGCGCACTAAGTAATTGGCCATATTTGATGATACGGTTGGCGCAGTGGTTGAGCGATTGACTGCTGCGTTGCGTATCGCGGGCTCGTTCCCGGACGGAACAAATATTTGTATGACCTACATGTAGTTGTTTCGGGTCTGGCTGTTTGTGAATGTGTGTTCAAGTGTTTGAAAACGCACCTACGATACAGGAGAAATACCTAGTCTGGGGCAACCTATCTTTTCTTATAAGAAAAAAATCCTGTAATTAAGTACAATATTAAGGTATCATTAATCATGTACTAGCTACGACCTGCAGTTTCACCCGCATACCTAGTTTCAATCCCGTAGGAATATCGTATTAAAAACTCTCATCCTATATGGTAATCCTGGGTATATATCATCTATGTGTCCAATTTCTTCTAAATCCGCTCAGGAGTTTTTGCGCGAACGAGTAAGAAACATACATACAAAGTTTCACATTTATAATACTACTACTTACTACTACTATTATAATAATACTACGATTATATGTACGGATAAGTTTATATTAAGGTCTATAACTTCGAGAAGGAGGCAAATAGAAGGATCCAGCTGGGATGGGCAGCATTTGGTAAGCTTCGCCGGGTATTTTCGTCGCCCATACCCCAGACTAAAATCTTTAACCAGTGCGTCCTACCCGTCATGACTTACGGAGCCGAGACCTAGACAATAACGGTCAAACTAGCCCATAAGTTTAAAGCCCCTCAGCGAGCTATAGAGCGGGCTATGTTGGGCGTCTCTCTGAAGGACCGCAACAGAAATGAGGTGATCCGACAGAGGACCAGAATCACCGACATAGCTGAGAGGATAAGCAAGCTGAAGTGGCAATGGGCTGGTCCCAAATGCCTCAGGACCGACAACCGTTGGGGTAAACGAGTCCTCGAGTGGAGACCGCGTCTCTGCAAACGTAGCATAGGACGCGCGCATAGTGACTGGCGGAGAACTGCTCAGGATCGAGCTTGTTGGAGTGCTATGAAGGAGGCCTATGTCCAGCAGTGGACGAGTAGAGACTGATAATGATGATGATAAAGGTCTATAAGGTCCACTGCTGTATAAAGGCCTTCCCCAAGGCCTTTCACAATGACCGGTCTTGTGCTGCCCGCATCCAGATGTTATATTGTAAATTTGTATACCTTTGGAATATCCAGATAAAAAGTATCCTGTATTATTCTACGTTCTAAACTATTTGTGCGGCAAAATTAATCATTTTTTTTAAGTTACAAACAGTCATACCTACATATGCACATGCACGCTTCCTCACAAACTGTCACATATCTATACTAATATAGGTATAAAGCTGAAGAGTTTGTTTGTATGTTTGTTTATTTGTTTGTTTGTTTGTTTGTGCGTGCTAATCTCGGGAACTACTGGTCCTATTTGAAAAATTCTTTTTGCGTTAGATAGCCCATTAATCCATGAAGGCTTTAGGCTATATAACATCACGCTGCGACTAATAGGAGCGCAGCATAGTTAACTCCACGCGAACGAAGTCGCTGGCGGCCGCTAGTACTATATACATATAATATTAGTACGATTATACATACAAATCTGACAGAATAAATTCTCTAAAATATGGTGTTATATACAGTATGTTAACTAACAGAGGGCGTTCCCGTTAACCCGAAATAGTATAGCATACATACATGCTAAAAAAAATATTTCCATTCGAAAACAAAATGTTTTAAAAAAATTTCCAACAAGAAAATATTCAATAAAAATTTTAAATTGACATGTAAAAGAAACACACTGTACACGCGAACATGAAAGACGGCAACGTCGCAATTTATTTATACATGACGACTACTATTTTGATTTAAAACAGGAGGTTTCAAATTTATTTCCAATTAGATTTTTTTTTATTCGGATTTTTTATGCTTATTTTTCTATGCTGATATTTTTATTTTAATCTATTAATGATATATATTAACGAGTTTAAGGGAACGCCCTCTGTTATTTAACATACTGTATATGGTGTTATATGGTGTTACTTTCTAAGTAGGTATATCTTGGACACCAATGACTGATAAAAGTTGAAGGAAAACATCTTTAGGAAACCTGCGTTGCGTTGTGAGCGTTGAGCAAGCGTGGTGATTACGCTCAATCCTTCTCTGTATCAGAGGAGACCTGTGCCCAGCAGTGGGACGATAACAAGGTTGATGATGATGGTGAACACCGCTTCAAAATCGATTATACATATAAACTTAGCGGAATAAATTCTCTAAAGTGATGGTGAACATCGCTCAAAATCGATTTCGTAGTTTAGAGCAACAACGGTTCTTTTTTGACGCTCAAAATCCATCAGAAAAAAAGAAAAGAAGCTAGAAAGTAAATGAATTTATTGAGACTCGTACAGGAAAGTCTTAAAAGTAAACTAAGTTAGACACAATTAAGAATAAAAAACAAGTTATATATAAAAAAGTAACAAAAATCAGAAAGTCCCTTACGAAGCCATAAGGATCCTATCTTAGCTTAGAGCATTTACGGCAATAAGACATTTAAAAGTAAATGTCGCAGTGCTGGTATTCTGATAGAGATCACTACTTATGTACGGACGACCGCAGGTCAAGCCACCCACAACGGTCAAATATTCCCAATCAACCTTGAGCCTTAATACTTTAGTGATAAAGTTGAAAATCTAATAAAGAAATTTGACAGATTGTAGTAGCTTGATGTTCTATCTTCTGTACCTATACGTGCATATTTTTAAATAAATTCCTCCTCCTATGTACATATATTCATAAACGGAAATACTTAAAAACTACCTAACAGATTTTAATATGGGTTTTTTCACTATACAGAGTGATTCATGACAAGGTTTCAGTGTATAATTTATAAGGCCCTGTGTAGTAGCTGAAATGATTGTTGAAAATGTCGAAAACAGACAAGCCGAGTCGGTACCGCCTAAACCAATAAAGTTATATGAAAACAATATATTACGGTATTATACCCCTAAGGGTACTTTTAAGCCAATTAGTAAGTTCTTGGTATAATTTCCGACATTAAAGTGGAAGGAACCGACAAAAGCTAGTCTGTAAAAATATTATAAAAAGGTAAAAAAAAATGTTTGTTTGTGGGGGATAAAACAGAACTAACGTCAAGCGAAAATAGGTTTTACTCGGTGGTAGGCCATAACATCGGCTGCCGGCAGAAGTTACCACCCACCAGACAAAGCCTTGCCGCCAAGCGATTCGTCGTGTTCCGGCATGATGTCTGGTGAAGCCATACTGAGGATGGGTCTGAGCAGTTGTGTTGGGATGTGTGCCGGGTACGATGCGTCAAATGTTTTTGTGTCGGGAGTTCGGTCGTGGAGGGTCTCCACATCTATCTCCCTCTGGCGCAGCATCGTTGGTTGTTGGGTTTAACGTTGCACCACCTCGCCCAACTGCCGTCTTCCTTCCTATTCACTAAGTTTTTTTAAGTGATTGGGCTTAAACTAGCGCGCTTTACCATCAAAGATTGCATCACTGCTTACCATCAGGCGGGATTGCAGTCAAGCGCTAGTTTATAATTATTTTAAAAAAAAAAGTATTAGTGCGGCCAGGCGATGCGATTCGACGAAGTGGATTGGGAAATTAAGAAATTACACTAGAAAGAGGTCGCATGTACCACTGCTCTCAAAACGGTGAAGGAAAACGTCGTGAGGAAACCGGCATGTCCTAGAGCCTAAAACTTCGAAGGCATGTGACATTTACCAAGCCGCACTGGGCGAGCGTGGTAGATTACGGCCCCGTCCCTCTCGCCGAAAGGAGGCCTGTGTCCCAACTGTGGCAACATTATAGGCTGATTATGTAGGTATGTAGGGATGCCCCTAACAAGATGGACCGATGACCTAGTGAAGGTCGCGGGAAGCCGATGGATGCGGGCAGCACAGGACCGGTCATCGTGGAAAGCTTTGAGGGAGGCCTCTGTCCAGCGGTGGAATTCTACAGGCTGAAGAAGAAGAAGAAGCATGTATGTATGTATGAAATAAAAAAAAAACATAAATAAAAAAACTGTGTTGCACATTTTTGTGTAGTAGGTATATTAAATTCTTTGTTATAAACTAGCTTTCCGCCCGCGGCTTTGCCCGCGTGAAGTTCGGTTATATCGCGCTTTTTAGATTTCCCTTGGGAATATCAAATTTTTCCGTGATAAAAGGTAGCCTATGTTCTTTCTCAGGGTCTAAAGATTGTCTGTGCCAAATTTCATCAAAATCGGTTGAGAGGTTTAGGCGGGAAAGCGTAACAGACAGACAGACAGACAGAGTTACTTTCGCATTTATAATATTAGTATGGATAATCCTTCAAAATTCAAGAATCAAGTACACCAGTCTTTCAAAAGCCCTTTCTAAGTTGCTATGTGTTATTTTAGCTACATAACAATGTTGTCTTGTGTGTTAGGCTGTGTCAAATAGTCATTGAAGCAGTCGCTCGTGGTTGGTTTAATAGTTTGCAGCGGTCTTAGCAAATTACTATCTAATGACGCTTCTGTCTACTCTGGGATAGAAAGGGCGCACGTGACATCAAACAGTGTTAGGATGTGTACATATGAACAGAATTCATTTATGTGAATTTTGGTGGTTGGCAGGTAATTGCGTATTAATACTCATATATTTTTAATTGTGTATTTTCTTCTTTTAATGCATAATACAAAGATAAATACAAAAAGAACATTATTTGGAAGATTTATCACTGTCTCAAATTGTTTACAATTTTGAATAAATTCTGAACAAAAATGTTAGGAATTTAGTCTTTATTACATCTCCAAATTATGAGCTTTGTCCTTCAGATAAATGAAATGACAGATTTTAAAAGTGACAGAGTTAAAACAAATTAATACATTATCAGCCAAAAGGTGGGTAAGATATTTTTGAATTTAAAGAGTTTATAATAACGGCAGAGCTTTCCAATATAAACGTACTATTGTTCATTTATATCCGAACCGCATCGTTACTTTTATCATAAAATAGCTCTTAAATATTCTGCAGATTCAGGTTTTCCGTTAGCATATTCGTTTTCGATCATTCGACAGTGGCAAAAAGCATTCGAAAACTACCAGGAAACCGCTCATAATTTTTTCCGGATGCAATAAAATCTTTATTGGATAATGGATTCTCCGATATTCAATGTCCGGAAGTAAACGTCGTCAATCTGTTTCAATATACCTTTTTATTACTGCTTTGGCATCTATAAATCGTTCGGTTCCTGGTACTGATTGTAATTTTTGACAAATCATTTTTTTTCCTTGCGGTTACTTTCGTTTCATTGCAAATATTTTCGTTGTAAAACAAATAGGAAAGGATATGGATAAAATTAAGGGTAAGCATGGCAATACCGAGTCCAACTCGGCTGGGCCGCTTTCGGGAAGCTACGTAGAATTTTTTCCTCCAAAATACGGCTGTGTCTCAAGAGAAAAGTCTCCGATCAGTGTGGGTTACCAGTGACGACATATCAAACTGCAGGGCAATGGAGGAGGCTATGTTTGAGGGTCGACGGGTTCTCGAGTGGTGACCACGCACCGGAAGATGCAGCGTGGGTAGGCCCCAGACAAGGTGGACTGACGACCTGGTGAATTCGCTGAATGCGGGAGGCGCAGGACCGATCGTCATGGCGATCCTTAGGGGAGGCCTAAATCCAGCAGTACACGTCTTCTGCTGAAATGATGATGATGATGGAAATTGGCTTTTCGCTTACAATAACATACCAGCAGAATCAAAATTCAAAAGAAAAAGCTTCACAAACAAACTGTTACCAATCAAGTCCAGCAATACCCTTTCCTCGGATATCTTTTGTTTATTCTTTCGCCAAATTTGCCACATTCATGCATTATAGGAATTAAAACCCTCCCACACACAATACTTTAAAAACCCTCCCAGGTCATCATCCTCAAGAGAAGACAAAATGCTACTTTATATCGATGACTAAGCAACAAATGACAAGGGTCAAAGATATACCGCAATTTGTATTGTTACGATCGTGTACCCACAGCTTTATCTCTTTAGAAATTCACCTTAGTGCCTCGTCATATTTGAGATATGACGTCACTTTGGGTGACGCCTTTGTTGTGTACCCACCTTATATAGATTAGAGGGGTATTGTCTTTGAAAAATGGAGGTCATGTTCCATTTTTTGAAAATATTACTGGCTGGAATTTTTATTTAAAACTTTTGTTTTATATTTTGTTTTTTCTTTTCATAGACACGAATTAATGTTGTTTTGTTTGTTGGAATAGAACGGCTTTTCTGTCCATTCAAATTATGTGTTATTATTATTTTGCTTTTATTCCAAGTTATTAAGGACAAGTGTAACATTCTAAATATCTTCACTAAAACCAATAGAACCAAAAAAGCCGTCTCTGCGTCATAGGTTTAAAAGTATCTAATAAAGCCATACTTTATAAGATAGTTATGGATTATATATAATTGCCTGATTAAATTTCCCCATCTCCGTTCCATCATCGGACGACCCGTCGTACGAGCAGTTTCGCCTCTTCTTTTATAACGCGTATGTCGAAGAACTGGAACAAGTTGCCCGTGACGATTTTTCCGTCGGACTACAATTTGAGTGTCTTCAAGACTAGAGTGAATAGGCTATATAGGCTATAAAAAACTTAATTGAATAATTTAATTTCCTCAATAAAACACTAATGGCTCACTCCCACACAAATTATTATAGTTAGATTTGTACAGTAGTACGATTCTATCATCATTTCACCGTAAAAACTTAAGTGAGCGTGAAGTGCGCTGTTTTGGTTTCATATTCCCTCGATATCATCAACAACCTTTTTTTATCGTCCTATTGCTGGGCACAGGCCTCCTCTCGTACATGGAAGGATTGAGCGTAATCACCACGCTTGCTCAATGCGGGTTGGCGATTTAGACTTAAAGTCCAGGTTTCCTCAAGGTGTTTTCCTTCACTTTGTAATCAGACGTTGATGTCCAAGATATACTTAGAAAGTATATATAACTTAGAAACATTGATACTTGCCTGACCTGGAATCGAACCCGCACTATTATACTTGAGAGGCTGGTGTTTAATCACTAGGCCACCATGACTTCATTAGGCCACCACGACTTACTAGGCCACCACGGCTTCCCTCGATAAATATAGACTGTAAAACCAAGGCACACGTTAGGTATATTAAAATTGAAATACGGAGAGAAACCGCGAGCAAGCACGGCCAAATAATGAAGAGTTTGGACTTACAAGGGACCTCAAGCGATGTACTCCTGGTGTGCTGGAGTGAATGGAGACCTCTACCAGATGTTCACTTAGCGCTATAGACTTGCCGATAAGCTCACCAACCGCCGGTGGCGGTTTGGATTTCAGTTACTTGATCATCATCATCATCACAGCGTTAATCCTAGTCGCATTCGAAGCCTTTTCAGCTTTGGAGTCTGGGGTCCGCTTTACCGGTCCAACTGGTGTTATGGCTAAACTTCGATATTTTCCGTGAAGCGACTGCCGTCTGACCTGCACAACCCGAAGGCGACATCGAAGTATTGCAGTTAGACAAATTGTTAGACTTTTTAGGGCTCCAACAACCCGTAACGACTGCCACTAGATGTTCGTATGGCAACCGGGACCAACGGCTTAACGTGCTTTCCGAGGCACGACCAGACCAGTGCAAATATTCATATTCATGCATACAAATACTTGCACTGTGCGGGGATCGAACCCGCGCCACCTTGCGCAGCGGTCGCGTCCGCTACCGCTACGCCACGGAGGCTGTCATTTAGGTTACTTGATGTTGTTCACAAACCAGGGTTATGGAGAGAAAGCAAAAGTGTACTGACTGGTGAATGGAAAAACCTCTTGAGTTTTGTTCGTTCTCTATTCTTTAATGCTAATTGATGCTCCACCAGGCAATGAAGTTGAAGGCAAAATTGCCGGAGAACATTTGAATATGCTTACTTATTGATGTATTTATTTGCTTCTGTATACTTTACCTTAACAAAATATATGTAACTACTTTTTCTTGTAAGTAACGTTTTTGTACTTAAGAAAAATTAAAATTATTATTATTCCTTTATTTCACTATATACACTTATAAATTACATTTTTTAAATATTACATATGAAATATATAAAAAAAACATTTAAAAATATAAAAAATAGTAGTCCACCGGTATCGGGAACAGGGTCCAAGCTACCGGCGGTCAGGGCTCATTATTATTATTATTTAATTGTTATGTGCATTCATTTTTCTGTCATTACAACTAACACTAGAGATTGACACTATTAACAAATCACTCTAAACTCACTTTACTTAACTTTTTACGGTACAAAATCGACTGGTTGTTCTATCTTCTAATTATTGTTGAGTTTAAAGAAAGAAAGAAGAAAGACGAAAGAAAGACAGAGAGACAGAAAGAAATAGAGAAAAGAAAGAAAGGAAGAAAGAAAGAAAGAAAGGACGAAATACAGAAAGAAAGAAAAAAAGAAAGAAAATACATTTATTCAGCAAAGACATAAAGATACACAATACCTACATCTAAGAAAAATATACATCGAAATCATCACTTCACTTAACTTTTTACAAAATCGACTAGTTGTTCTATTTTCTAATTATTGTTGAGTTTAAAGAAAGGAAGGAAGAAAGAACGAAAGAAGAAAGACGAAAGAAAGACAGAAAGGCTGAAAGAAAGAGAGAAAGGAAAGAAAGGAAGGAAGAAAGAAAGAAAGGACGAAAGACAGAAAGAAAGAAAAAAAGAAAGAAAATACATTTATTCAGCACAGACATAAAGATACACAATACCTACATCTAAGATAAATATACATCGAAAGCAACAAATAGAAAGTAAAAAACCCGTTGTAAAAAAAAATATCAGCATAGTGTGGCTCAGACAACTAGTACCTGACCAGTTTTCAACTGAACCTGCCATATGTATAGTTAAAAATAAAACAAAATATCGGCTAAAGGAAACGAATTCACTAAGAATGCGTCTTTTCCAAAGCATTATGTACTACGTAATTATACCAGTCCTTCCCCATTACCTTGTAAGCAAACCAGCTGATACATGACACTGTTATATTCAAATAACTTACTTGATATTTCAGTATTATAATTTTTATTTTTACGAAGGATATCGTTAAGTAACTTGTTCTATATTTCGAGTAAAATAAAGCCTTTTTTAGTTTAATAATTTCTTCGAACCATACAATAATTCTTGCGACATTTGATTTGAAGTAAAAGAGACAAGTAAATATTGTATTTAACCATATTATGGTCTTTAGCAAAAATCATAAAATTTCAGTCTTAAGTTGTAAAAATAAGAGTTAAAATGCTAGTGATTTTTCATAAGTCGTGCTGTAGGTACTAATTGATGATTGAGAATGTTCTACTTCTTATTTCTAGAAAGCACTAAGAAGTAGCTAGCGACCAGCAATTTTAGGAAGTGTCTTTTGTAATTTTAGCCTAATTTGGATCAATTATTTTTGATTTAGTGATCGGAAAGGTAGTGAACAAACACAAAAAAATCCGTAGGTATAATTCCCTCTTCATTTTCCGAGAACCGAACTTTGAAGTTCAATTGATTATCATAGTGAAATTCGAGGTTCAATTGACTATCACACTGAACATCGAAGTTCAGTTTACTATCATTATGAACATCGAAGTTCAATTTACTATCATACTGCACTTCGAAGTTGAAAATACCAAAATACTGTATTTGTAAGCTTAAAACTAGGAATAACAATATTGGTATCAATGAAATTGAAATGAATACCAATATTCTTATTAATATTTAATTCTTATTATTATTTAAGCGATAGAAAACAAGTAACGGAAACAAGCAGAATTAATAAACAAACCAAAAGAGAAGAAAGCTTACTCTAAAATGAACGTAACGTTATCTACAGAGTTCTACAAGTAAATATACTAGGACCATCGCCTTTAACACTTTATATTAATGACTTTTTTTATAAATTATAAACTAGCCCTTGACCGCAATGCCGTCTGATGATAAGCAGTGACGCAACCGTTGATGGTAAAGCACACTAGTTTATTAAGAGCCTATTCACTCTAGCCTTGAAGACACTCAAATTGTAGTCCGACGGAAACACCGCCGCTGGAAAATCATTCCAGTCTCTCAATGTACGCGGTATGAAATAGGAAGCGAAACGCTTCGTCCGAATCGTAGTGGTTTAACGACGTAAGGGTGCTTAACTCGCCGTGCGACGGGTCGTCCGATGGTAGAACGGAGATGGGGGGGACCAAATAATGCAATTCCCTCGCACACCCACCAAATACAGAAGAAGAAATATAGAACAGCGAAAGGCTGGCTACTCTACGCCTTTGCTCTAGGCTTTGGAGACCGTTTTGAGTTAATTCTGGGTCGCCAATCAGCCTTTTGCTACGGGCTAACTGAACCTATTCTCAGATACAATGTTATCTTTTGGGGAACACAACTAATAAAGAACTTGCATTTAAAGCATAAAAGAGTTGTCTCAGAGACATGTTTAAATTGAAAACTATCGACAGTTGTAAGCCCTAGATATAAAATTATGACATTTTCATCACTTTATATTCTGGAAACAGTAATGTTTGTTAGAAATAATTTTAATTCATTTTCGCGAATGGCAGATAAGGTTCCAAGAAACAGGCGTCATCAAAGTCAGCTTTGTTTGTATGCAGGACAGCACTTATGCGCTAAAATGTTTTTTGGCTCCGATTATATAAAACAAGTTACCTAAAATTTGGAGGGAGCTAAATAATGTAATTAGAAATGCCGACTAAAGTCATATTTATTTGACCAAGCTTGCTATAATATTAATGAATTTTTGACAGAAGTATTTATATTGACACGGATTTTGATGCATTGTTATTTACTCGTGCTGACATTTATTTTTTGTTTTCTAATTCCATTATATTTATATTTTTCTGACATGAAATTTTAATTTAAATCATTATTGTTCATAATATTTGCACGCCATACTAGGTGGCAAACATGTCTGATCTTATTTATTTTTTTACATGCTTTTTATTAGCTTTACTTCTATGTTTGCTTTTGCTTGTTGGTTTGTTTGTCCGTCTCTAACTCTTTGGGCCAAAAAATGTCAAATGGAAAATGTCCCACCGTTTTCAATACGCTCGTTGGCCGAACGGTATTAATTTGTGCAGGCAAAGTATTTAGTTTTGATTTAGATTTAGTTACTTGGGTAACGCGTCATTACTAATTTAATAATGCCTTTTTATTTCTTGCTTTACAATAGTATTAATTTTACAGGATACACAATTTATATTTTATGTATTTAATAATAAGTTATCCTAAGTAATGTTAGTAATATAGGTTTATTTTATGTTAGTAGTGTTGTTTTTTTCTTAATTATTTATAAATCAACTAGAACCCCGGTTTGGGTAAAGGCCTCCTCCAAAAATGCCCATTTGGTGTGTCCGTTTCTGCTCGTTGATCTTTTCAGATTATCTGTTCTGTTATGCCTATAAAGCTCTCTATATTCTTTTTAAGTTCCCATAGTATCATATTGTATTCTACTTAAACATATTTCCAGTTCCAATATTCGACCGTATGATGTAAGGGTTTTGACATTGTATGCGACAATATTCCATTGATGGCTTTAACTTTAAGTGTGATTTTTGTATCCTTGGAGGGTTTTGGCCGTACTCTTCCACGGTGACCAGCCGGATTGGAAGATTTCTTGTGTTTTTACTTGTAGTTTGTTAACTTGCGGTATCGTTGTGTGGAGAGGGTGTTATTGCTATGCATTTTTGTTCAGTGTATTTTTATTTGTCAAAAAGTTCAACATGGTCTGTTTTGTAACTCGTTCGGTGACACTATTTTACACACACACATTACTAATTTAAGCATTTGCTATTCTGTCTGATGGAGATCAACAAGTTTCCGTGTGACTACAATTTAAGTGTCTTCAAGGCTAGAATGAATAAGCTCTTAATTAACTAGCGCGCTTAACCACCACCGATTGCATCACTTCTTTGCTGCGGGATTGCGGTCAAGCACTTATTGATAATTTTATAATCTCAATGGTTATTTTCTTAAAAAAACAGTTTTGTCCACAGTGACCAATAGCACTCCCGCTATGCATGTGTTCTGTGCCCATTAAACCCATTTTTGTTATTTACTTTCATTCAAAATTACATCAGAAAATGATGACGTAGCAGCAAGTTGTAAATAAAAAGAACTGTAAGTACTTAGAGCACCAATTTCAATAGCACTTCCATAAACCGCAACTTAAGCACTACCACTAATACTGAAAATAAATGTAATAATAATAATGTTGATTACAAGAGTAAATCCATTTTTCTTATTTCCTTTCGTTTAAAAATAACATCAGAAAATAAATCTTTTCTTTGTACGCTTATCCTCAAATCATCTCCAAAATAAAATATTATTTATATAATAGTATTAAAAGCAAAATAAAGATTTACAAAGGAATCCCCTTGAGTAAATAAGTTGACGAAATCAAAGGTTACTCACGGTATATTTATGGAAGCACCGCAAATAAATAAAACATATTCGACTGTTCACGTAATATGTATTTATTTTTTTAATATCTAGTTGAGTTAGAGTGTGAGAGACTTAACTTCTTCTTCAGCCTATAGATGTCCACTGCTGGACAAAGGCCTCCCCCAAGGCTTTCCACGCCGACCGGTCTTGTGCTGCCCGCATCCATCGTCTTCCCGCGACCTTCACCAGGTCGACCTTGTTGGGGGCCTCCCTACGCTGCGTCTTCCAGTACGTGGCCGCCACTCTAGAACCTTACTGCCCCATCGGCCATCGGTTCTACGAGCAATATGCCCACTGCCAAGAGAGAGAGACTTATAGAGATTAATTATAGTAGTCCATAGATAAAGCGATTAAGAGGGGACTCTAGTGTCGTTTTCTCCATACAAACGTATTCCGCAGTTTTCTTCGTGGATAACGCTTTTAGAGCAGATTAAAATAAAAATATCAGCATAGAAAAATAAGCATAAAAAAATCCGAATTAAAAAAAATTCTGTTTGGAAATAAATTTGAAACCTCCTGTTTTAAATCAAAATAGTAGTCATCATGTATAAATAAATTGCGACGTTGCCGTCTTTCATGTTCGCGTGTACAGTGTGTTTCTTTTACATGTCAATTTAAAATTTTTATTGAATATTTTCTTATTGGAAAAATTTTAAAACATTTTGTTTTCGAATGGAAATATTTTTTTTAGCATGTATGTATGCTATACTATTTCGGGTTAACGGGAACGCCCTCTGTTAGTTAACATACTGTATGTGCCCTTATTATTTGATTTTTTCGAAAACGTAATTAATAAAAGAAACATAATGTTTCAAAATACCGAAAAAAAAACCATTTTTACTGCGATTTTCAGACGACTGTAACACAAATGTGATAAGTTTCTGACAAAAAAAAATAATAATAGAGGCATAGGTATACTCATCCTCTAAATTTGGATATAAAAAAAATTGAGATATGTCTTGTTTTGAAAAAGAAAACAGTGGAATACGAAACATCTTTTGATCAACGTTTTTGTAGGTAAAATCAGCCTGAGTTGCAACTGTCCCTTTCGCACTTTACGTGGAAAGGTTGAAAGCGATGGAAATAGTTTCTTCAAATACCTATTACTCAAATGTTTCGGCACTAGAGTCCACTCTTATTGCGGCAAGTTGTAGATTTGGACACAGATTTTTTACAACGGGGTTTTTACTTTCTATTTAATTTTTATTTTGTTGCTACCTAATGTATGTTAGACAGATAGATGTGTCTTTATGTTTCTGCTGAATAAATGTATTTTCTTTTTTCTTTCTTTCAGTTAAGTGTCTTACTTTGTGTACACCCTAACACACCGTTATACATACTGTAGTACACACATATACCTTAGGGTAAACCAATATCATTTTATTTTGTAAGTAATCAGTATTGTGTGATAAAAATCGCATGAATGTTGAGAGGCTGATTGGTGACCCTGATCTGTCTCGAGTTGGTCTCCAAAGCCTAGAGCACAGGCGTAGAGTAGCCACCCTTTCGCCTATAGGATGCATTTCGGGGAGTGTGCGAGGGAATTGCATGATTTAATTCCCCCATCTCCGTTCCATCAGCGGACGACCCGTCGAACGGCTGGTTTCCACCCTTACGTTGTTAACACCGCTACGATCCGGACGAAGCGTTTCGCCTCCTCCTTTATACCGCGTACATCGAGGGACTGGAACAATTTGCCAGCGGCGGTGTTTCCGTCGGACTACAATTTGAGTGTCTTCAAGGCTAAAGTGAATAGGCTCTTAATAAACTAGTGCGCTTTACCATCAACGATTGCGTCACTGCTTACCATCAGGCAGGATTGCGGTCAAGCGCTGGTTTATAATATGCAAAAAAAAATAATAATATTGAAACACTTATATCTTTTGTGTAACCTAAAGTTATAAAGTAATCTACAATGATCAACAAGCGGTGCTTTGTTTGTGGTTTATCAAATCCGTGACATTGTAATTTTACTTTTTCATGATTAAGTTTTATTATTTCATCATCACTCTTCTCAAAAACGGTGAAGGTTTTTTTTATAAATTACTAGCTTTCCGCCCGCGGCTTCGCCCGAGTGGAATTCGGTTATATCAAGCTCCTTAGATTTCCCTCGGGAATATCAATTTTTTTTTTTTCAATAAAAGGTAGCCTATGTCCTTTCTCAGGGTCTAAAGATTGTCTGTGCCAAATTTCATCAAAACCGGTTGAGAGATTTAATCGGGAAAGCGTAACAGACAGACAGATAGACAGACAGACAGACAGAGTTACATTCGCATTTATAATATTAGTATGGATAAACTAGCGCTTGACCGTAATCCCGCCTGATGGTAAGCAGTGACGCGCAAAGCGGACTAGTTTATTAAGAGCCTCTCTCACTCTAACCTTGAAGACACTCAAATTGTAGTCCGACGGAAACACCGCTGCTGGCAAATTGTTCCAGTCCCTCGAAGTACGCGGTATGAAAGAGGAGGCAAAACGCTTCGTCCGAATCCTAGTAGTGTTAACGACGTATGAGTGGAAACTCGCCGTGCGACGGGTCGTCCGATGGTGGAACGGAGATGGGGGAATTAAATTATGCAATTCCCTCGCACATTCACCAAAATGAATCCTAACACCGAAAGGCTGGCTACTGTACGCCTGTACTTTAGGCGTATAGTAAAAAATATCGTGAAGTAACTGCCATATCTTTGAACTCAAGATTTTGAAGACATGAACTCGCACTGGCCCCCAAAGGAGGTCTGTGGAAACACCATACAAGATTTTAGACCATACATAGAGCCAAACGGGGTTGACCGTCCACGTCAAGCTCCCTTCGCCTAAGTCTGTTGTGAAGACCCGATTGGCTAAGCAGTCGACTACAGCGCTGCGTCTCACGGATTCGATTGCCGCACGGAAGAAATATTTTAGGCCACGGAGAGTTGGTGCAGTGAGTGAGCGCGACAGCCTCCGCGGCGTATCGGTAGTGAACGCGGCCGTTGCGCAAGGAGGCACGGGGTTGATCCCCGCGCAGTGCAAATATTTGTGTGCATGAATATGAATATTTGCACTGGTCTGTTCGTGCCTCGAAAAGCACGTTAAGCCGTTGGTCCCGGTTGCCATACGAACATCTAATGGTAGTCGTTACGGGTTGTTGGAGCCCTCAAAAGTCCATCAATTGATCTAGCTGCAATGCTTCGATATCGAATTCCGGTTGTGGAGGTCAGACGGCAGTCGCTTCATGAAAAATATCGAAGTTTAGCCAAAATCAGCAGTTAGACTGGTAAAGCGGACCCCAGACTCCAAAGCTGAAAAAGCTTCGGATGCGACTGGGATTAACGCGGAGATGATGATGAGTTGATGCGGTGAATACTTATGTGAATCCCACACCCCCAGGAGATGAAACACGGCGGTGGTTTAAGCCGGTAAAAGTCCGGCTTCTCTGCCACGATGGGGGAATTCGATGAGGATTTACAAAAATAAAGGCCCCATGCTCCGGCTCTGCCAGTTTTCGTATATGACTTTGCCTGTTTTTAGATGGACCAACGAAACAAAAGTAATTTCTAGTTTGGGGCAACGTTTTTTTTTTTAATTTATATTAATATAAGCTAGCTAAGAGAAGCTAGAAAGCTGAAGAGTTTGAACATCACGCTGCGACCAATAGGAGTGGAGCATATCGAAACCTACGCGGGTGAAACTGCGTGGCGCAGCTAGTCCATACTTATATATAAACTGAAGAGTTTGTTTGTTTGTTTGAACGCGCTAATCTCAGGAATTACTGGTTCGATTAGAAAAAATATTTTTGTGTTGGATAGCCCATTAATCCAGGAAGGCTTTAGGCTATATAATATCACGCTCCGACCAATAGGAGCGTATCGATACTTACGCGGGTGAAACCTCACGGCGCAGCTAGTAATAAAATAAAATAATAACGTTCTGATGGTAGAATTTTCCCAGACTAGCACTTCAGTTGTAGAACTCACAATTTCCCTCACAAATCCGAAATATTTTACGTGCTTGCCTATCAAACCCCATTCCAACCACATGAGAAGATTAACTTATGCAGACATTGATAAATGGGGTATGCAAGACGCGGCTTATCCGTCGACTTATATTTTCTGCTTACCGCAAGATAAGGGATGGTAGGGTCAGAGCACGTGACTTAGGGTCAGCAATATTTAGTTTTAGTACGCGCAAGGTGCACTCTGTTTTCATAATGCTCGTAAATAGATATGTTCATCCTTGATACCTGGAGATTGGTATGCGTAGATCGTTTCGAAGGGATAATATTTTGTTTTTAATCCGATTCGTTTTTCTGTATTCATATATGTTTTACGTATATTAATTAGAGGAAAAATAGAGGGCATCAAAGAATTATTCATCCGCAAAACCCGGAGTGAGTTTTAGTCAGTAAAAGTCTGACACGCACTTGTTTCTTAACTTGCCTATTCGCCATAGTCACGGTTTCTTTTTCAACCAACCTGCAACCCTGACCCAGGAGGCATCGGTCTTCGTGGGTCCCGTCATGATGTGTTGACATCCATGGATTTACTCCATGGCTGACATCTCTTTGAGGCGCGCGTGAACCCGTCGGTGGCGAGCTGCCCACTGCTGACCAAGCAACCCGCAAGCCCGCGCCTGCGATGGCTGGGAGTTCGATGTTGTCTCCCCCAGCGTCTCCTGGGGCGGCTAGTGGCGTAAGGGCGCTGGGATTCCCGCTGCCTCATGCGCTCCGCCTCCTCCTTTGCCAGCATCACTGCTTCACAGAAGGATGTGATGGCCTGCCATGCACTCTCTCTCCGGGCCATGGCCTTGATCAAGGTAGGACGCGAGAGATCGCCACCAATCGCCGCTACGAGGACTCGGCGGGGCTCTACCCAAGCCATGCAGACCTCCACCGTATGCTCCACCGTGCACACATCGACACAATGGTGACACCCTGGCGACAACAGGAACCTTCCGAAACAACCGTGTCCGGTGAGGACCTGCGTCAGGCGGAAGGTAAGGGCCGTGGCGCATCTCTAGCCACTCCTCAAAGAAGGGACGCCGCTATTGTGGCGTACCCAAACGTGGTAATGCTGTCAGCCGCTTGAGCACTTATCCCATGGACCGAATGAGCTATATTAATATTTTATTTATTTTATAATTGTTTATTTTAATGTTAATTTGTTTATTTCAAATGAAAAGTAATTATGTCAAAAGAAGAAAAATAAAACAGTATCAAAAACAAGCCTTTCTATAAACAAATTCAAGTAAATTAATAATCGATTAAAACAAAGTTCTCAGTTTTCTTCCCTTGTTTACTAAGTCCCAATATTTCGATAGCCCCAGCCTTACTTAGAGGATTACAATTTTTTCCTCAAGGGAGTTAATTATTTATGAATCAATTTTATAAAACATTTTGTTCTATGCAAACAAGGCTTTGAATATAATAAAGATTATATTTTAAATATTAACAACAATCCCTTTATTCAGTATTCTGTCTATATCCAATATCTTGAATTAAAATTCAAGGTAGCGTAACTCAGCTCGCCGCCTGGTAAGGACTAGTAGGGTAATTGCGTAATACACTATCAACAGCATTAGGTTTCATTTTGACAGTTCAACAACATTCATTGCGTTGTTTACGTTACTGAGCAGGCACATTTATCGAATACATGGAACAATGAATTAGCAATAGGCTTCAAAATTATTGAAATGGAAAAAATATATTCAAATTAAGATTAATAGGCAATGAGAAATCTACGCAATGAGAGTATTTCAAGGATGTTATTTTACATATAAACCTTCCTGTTCAATCCCTCTATAAGATTGAAGCACACATAGGTATATAGGACCGGTCAGCGTGGAAAGCCTTGACATCTATAGGCTGAAGAAGAAGGTATATAGGGACAGAGAAAGCGACTTTATTTTATACTATGTAGGTAGTGATAATCTATACTAATATACAATATGT
The DNA here is from genome assembly GCA_017933935.1 of Sesamia nonagrioides. NCBI lineage: Eukaryota > Metazoa > Arthropoda > Insecta > Lepidoptera > Noctuidae > Sesamia > Sesamia nonagrioides. The sequence goes on along the minus strand of JADWQK010002062.1, from coordinate 515,725 downwards.
AAAGAAAACCCTGTCCGACCCATAAGGATAATAAAGTTTACGTAAACACTTGACCAAATATAATATAAAATTTTACATAATCATCATAGTAACAATACTAATGAATTTTGAAATAATCCTTTTTTCCCGGGAATTAATTCCAATTTCCCCGAAATTTGGTAATTTTAAAAAAAGTGACAACACCGGTATTATTATAAGCGAATAGCGACGCGACCACGTCACAGGTGCCGCGTGCCCTGCCCCCACGCCGTTATTTTTTTAGGGGGATTTTTTTAAAGTTTAGCCTGTCTTTGATACCTTCACGGATCGGACAGGGTTTTCTTTACATATTGTATAACGCTGAAGAGTTTATTGGTTTCATTGTTTCTTTGTTTGAACTCGCTAAATTCAGGAACTACGGGTCCGATTTGAAAAATTCTTTTTTGCATTGGATAGCCCATTGATTCAGGAAGGCTTTAGGCTATATAACATCACAAGCTATAAAAAATCGAAACCAACGCAGGTGAAACCGCGGCGCGCAGCTAGTGATTAACAAATAGCTGAAGAGATTTTTGGCGATAAACTCTGATGTGTTTAAAAAAAAATGTTTTTGTTTGACTTCTATGATACTATACTTTAGACAAAATGATTGGCTGAATAGTTAAGGCTCCGTAAACTAAAGCGTTAATAGATTTTTGTTGCTGATTGAACCAATAGTATTTGTTTAGATATTTGCTACTACTATAGTCTAGCTAAATAAAACAGGGAATACAGACTAAATTTGTCTATACTAAACTTCATCAATATTCTATACACGGATACATATAACTACTAATATCCCTAGACATACTTTCTTTACCAATAACTTTCCCTAAAATACGGTTAAGACTACGTGTTATTTCAATACTAAAACCATATTTCAGTAGATCAGCTCGAGCGTGGTCAGAATTCGAGTGAAGCCACGCGTTAAAGTAATAGAGAATAAATCTCAGTATTGTATAATATGGTATGGTAGAATAAGATGAGATTGTATACCCTAATATGTTGAGTTGTATTGTAAACATACGGATTTTGGAAAAGGGGCAAATCCGTTTCCAACAAAATTAGAAGTGATTTTCTATGAAAGGACTTTTTTTTATTTTATATATATACTAGCTCTCCGCCCGCGGCTTCGCCCGCGTGGAGTTCGGTTATACCACGCTTTTTAGGTTTCCCTCGGGAATATCAAATTTTTCCGGGATAAATGCCTATGTCCTTTCTCAGAGTCTAAAGATTGTCTGTACCAAATTTCATCAAAATCGGTTAAGAGGTTTAAGCGGGAAAGCGTAACAGACAGACAGACAGACAGAGTTACTTCCGCATTTATAATATTAGTATGGATTTATAAACTAGTTCTTGACCGCAATCCCGTCTGATAGTAAGCAATGATGCAATCGTTGATGACAAATCGCGCTAGTTTATTAAGAAGCTTACTCACTTAAAAAAAAACTAAGTGAATAAGAAGGAAGACGGCAGTTGAGCGAGGTGATGCAATATTAAACCCAACAACATGACCAACGGTGCTAAGCCAGAGGGATATTAATCTGGAGAGCCTCCACGACCAAACTCCCGACACAACAACATGCATCGTACCCGGCACACAGCGCAACACAACTGCCCAGACCCGTACACCGTACGGCTTCACCACGTCATGCCAAAACACAACAAATCGCTTGGTGGCAACACCTTGTCTGGTGGGTGGTAATTTCTGCTGGCAGCCCATGTTATGGCCTACCACCAAGCATCTATTAAAGTGACACTGGTACCGACTCCAGTGTAACATGATCAGTTTGAACACGATCACGAGCCACGCGTGAAACACAACATTTTTGACCAATGATTGCGACTAGTTGGGATCGTTTGGACTGAACGGACCAATGAGCGGCCCGAACGATCCCAACTGATACCAACTAGTCGCAATCATTTGACAAAAATGTGTTCGCCGATTAGGGGGCTGGTCCTAACCGTGCGGCGAGCTGTCCATCGCTATCGCGCATCGTGTATGTATTTAATAATGTATCACGTATGGTTTGGCTAAGAAAATCCTGGCCAAACTATGATTAATTAAAATTTGAAAAATGAATTTTCCTTCAAAAGTGAACCTTTAAGACCGTACCCTCACCAAATGACCTTGAGCATTTGCTCCCTCTTCACCGCGCCCCACCTCTACAATACCTCGCAAAATATTACTAGCGCCGTCTGGCGAACGAAGTTCTTACAAATACAAGTTAAATTCATAGACCACAGAAGTAACAGACATGGCACTTTTATTTTTGTTTAATAGTGCGCCCAAATACTTTTGGTTATTATAGACTGAAACAAATGTTGACGATACTTCATAATAAAAATTTTGCGTATTTTATTTTTTAATCGTCTTCCCAAAAGTGTAGTTCTCAATTCGATTTATCTGTGCTCGCTGATAACTTTATCGTTAATGAACCAATTTTGACCACTCTTTTTGTATATGGAAGGGTATGCTACCTATGTAATCTCATTGTTACCATGTCATTGTCGATAATGGAAATTCCAAGAAATTTAGGCCAATTATCGAAAATTGTAGGCACGCTTCGGGTGAAAACTTGATACTCGTATTTATATCGGATGATACTATAAAACCGTGAAGATTTGGGCCCGACCTGATGATGGAGATGACAGAGAATCAAGGGAATCCACATCGGAAGCAACTGTCATGTGTTTGGACTTACTTAATTTGCATTGATTAGACCTTTACAACTAAATATGTTATGACTGTAACTTCAGGTTTGGAAGTTAGTTTTGTAGATTGAAAGTTAGCTAAGGCAGATGGTCAAAGGGATAGAAATATAATATAATAAAGTTTAATTTATCATTATTTATTATTTTAAGGGAAAACGTAATCAGAGTCAAATAAATTTCTGCAGACAGGATACCTACATAAAAAAAAGATTTGGATGTTTTTTTTTTGGGCTCAGGCAAGACTGTGAAATTATATTATTATTCTCGTTTAATAAAACAAATACGTAAATTGTCAAAAATTAAAACTATCGTATATAAAAAAAAAACAAATACATATACTGTTGACGCTTCCTGGAAGGGTCACTGCATTCTCCTATCAACCCCAGGGTCTCAAAGCAGGGAAAACAAACATGCAAAGCACTAACCTGGATCCAGCTGGACAGGAAAAGGAGTCACCAACGACGGGGCAGGTGCCGGCCGGTCAGCTATCTCCTTCACGTGGACTTGATGCTGCTTGTTCACTGCCTACACTCGTCAAGCACAGACACACCACCAATATGGAAACTGAGGGTTTATTTGGCCAGTGAAGCCCTTAGGAAGTCAGATATTCGATATTATTTAGAATACACGCGGCGTCGGATGAGCTGAGTTCGCCATCTTGTTTTATTTTGTTCCTTTTCTTGGCACTCTTGAGAGAGGCGCCACCAGCACGAGTTAAGAGAAGCCCGCGCTTATTTAAATCGTCGTTGACGTAACAAGGATGGAAAATGGAAATGCATGGATAAATTATTAGGATAGTTAATGCTCACACATTTCCCCCCACCTGAAATCCACAAGGGTTTCAAGAAGAATGCGAAAAATTAAGAGTGAAATCAGCAATAGCTGGACTATGAGCTACTGCCGAAAAAATGCATAAAATTCTAGTTAATAAGTGTAAATAATTGGTGGCTTATTTTAAATAACCTAAAGACAGTGTGTACTTATACTCTAGTTAGGTATATAAAAGGAAAATAAACTAATTATTTGGTAAGGGACAAACCTTTACCACTGGCCTACGAAACGTCTTTCCGTTAGCAGTTTGGAGAGTAACGACTCTAACTACCTGGTCTGAACCTGCATGCACTTGCACGATATGAGCCATTTTCCAAAACATCGGCGGAGTATTAGGTTCGTTAACTATAACTATGTCATTGACTTTGATATTTGGTTCAGGCAAGAACCATTTGCTCTTTTGTTGCAATGTGTGAAGATAATCGCGTTGCCATACGCGCCAAAAGCTTTGAGTTTTTGCGCCACGACGGCGACTCTCTTTAATGATAAAGGAACCCCCCAGATCTATTCCCGTGGTACTAAAGCAGCGAGCTGGTTGAATCCTGGCTGCAGGTAGCTTGCCCATCATTGGTTGACAAGCAACTGAATTCACTTTAAAACATTTGACACATTTGGATAACACGGTCCGTATCAGGAGCCTTAATCCGGTTATCCAAAATTTTCTTTGAATAAAAGATTGTAAAGCGCGAGGGCCACAATACAAATATTTTATATGGAAATATTCGACTATCTTTCGAGAGATAGGACATTGTTTAAGTAACAAGAAAGGGTGTAACGCAGATGGCGACAGTTGAGCCTCATCGATGCGTCCACCTACTCGCAAAATACCATCATCGTCTAGGAAAGGTGACAGCTTTGAATAGATTTTACACAAGGTTCATTTTTACGCACCCGGTCAACTTCCGAAGTCATGTAATTATCTTGACGGAATTTAACCAGCACTTTCGTTGCTTTTTCAAGCTCAGCACCACTAAGAGGAGAGAGATGTCGGTCTTGCCTGGCCGTTTTAGAGTTAGAAACAAAACGATTACACCATGCTACCATTCTTTGAATTTTTGTAAATGAAGAATGTTTAGACATTAAGTTCAACAGTGGATTCTCATCATCAGTAACAAGAAGACTTTTACTTTCTATTGATTTAAGTTCAGGCAAGTTCTCCTTCGGAAGTAATACCTGCCTTTTAGGCCATTGCTCAGGTGATTCTTTCAGCCAAGAAGGCCCTGTCCACCAAAGCGGGTGATCTAGAATCTCTGGACATGATACTCCGCGGCTACAACAGTCGGCAGGGTTATCATTTGTTGATACATAGTACCAGCGATCTCGACTAATTAAATCAGTTGTCTGAACCGTACGATTGGCTACATACATTTTTAGTAAATGAGGGTCAGTGTTAAGCCAAGACAAGGTAGTGCTGCTGTCTGAATAAGCTCGAATGGAATCGATGGAAATTTTATCTTTAAGTAAATTATACATGTGTGATAGAACCTTTGCTAGAAGCACAGCTGCGCTTAGCTCAAGTCGATTCACCGTTGTTGGTTTAAAAGGGGCAACTCTAGATTTCCCTATTAACAAACTGGTCGTGGTTACATTACCGGGTTCATTGGTAACTACACAGATATAAACACAACAACCATAACCTTTCAAAGATCCATCACAAAAGCCAACTAAATGTACTTGAATATGATTTGAAGGTATGATTAAACGGATAACCTGTGCTGCACGACTAGAATACTCAGCACCGTGGTCTTCAGCAAGTTGATGAAGTGTTCGAATGGCTAAGTAAGGAGAACTACTAACTCCGTACGTAACGGTATTGAGTTCGTATTCCTTTAAAACCTCAGTTGGGTCATTACGCCAAAGAACGTGTTGATAACATCTTTCTTGCGGTCTTGTTAATATTTGTCTATACATGCGACGAATATCCGCAGTAAAAACAACTTTGTGAATTCTGACTTTTGTGATTAGATTAACGATGTCTACTTGAAGTTTTGGACCCACATGAACAATATTATTTAGTGACAGGTCACTCGAAGTCCGACTACTAGCATCGAAGACCACTCGTAACCGTGTCGTGGTACTCTCAGGTCGGATTACACAATGGTGGGGAATTATATAACAGTCAGTAGACAAGGACTGCACCGGCTGCATATGTCCGAGATCCTCGTACTGTTGCATAAATTCTTTGTATTCAGTTTTTAACTCATTTTGACTAGCAAGTCTTTTTTCCAAATTTAGAAAACGATTAAACGCTTGTTTATATGATTTTCCTAAGGCTGGAGCATCATCTTTAAGCATAATTGGGACAACATAACGCCCATCGGAGGTGCGATACGTGCCTTCTTTATATTTTTGTTCGCATATTTCATCCTCGGGGCCGGAAATTTTACATTTCGGCGGCTCCTCGGACTCCCAAGACCGTTGAACGATCTCGTCGAGCGCACTAGAAGACGCGACGAGGAGCGTAACGGGTGTAGCCGGAGTTTTAGCTACCATGTTTTGAAGAAACTGACCACTTATCACCCAGCCGAATACACTAGAGAGTGCGCATGGAAAGCCCGGGCCTGGACTGAAACGTGAGCCAGTATATTTCTGGTCAAAACAGTCTACTCCTAACAACAGATCGATCGGACCGGATTTATCAAAGTCCTGGTCGGCGAGATCCAGATGTGTAAACTTATCCTTGACGATTGTCGGCAACGACATCGAAGGAATCAGGGATGTGATTTTAGGTAGAACCACTAATTGAATATCAAACTGAGGAGTGTCACTCAATCGAGGTATTATTGAACCTAAGGTGTGACCTTTAATGCTACACCCATAATTTTGACCGATGCCACTTACATTTAATTTACATTTCTTGATATGTAAACCTAATTGTCGCGCACAGCTACTTGTAATAAATGAATCCATCGAGCCACTGTCAATAATTGTACGGACATACTGCCACGAACCATCCGATCGCTTCAAACGAACTACTGCTGTACCAAGAATTTTTGTGCTAATAGGTTGATTTGAAATGTTTGACTGGGTAGCACTAGTTAAAGTAGTGTTCATATCGGGATGCTGGGATGAATCCAGTTCACTAGTATGAGACAGTAAACTCTTATGCTCTTCATGTAACAAAGTATTATGCTTTGCATTACAAATGAAACATGTTGACTCAGATTTACAATCGGTAACAGTGTGACCCGGCCTTAAGCAGTTTTGACATAATTTCAAATCTTTAACTAATTGTTGTCGCTGTGTCATATTCATAGAACGCAATTTACTACAACGGTAGATTGAATGATTTTCATTACAACACACACAAACAAACTGACTAACTTTATTATTATTGTTGGAAGAAATTAGAGATGATTTTGGTTGACGCGATAAATAATCTTTATTTGTATTAGGCCGATTTTGTGTACTTGTAGAATTTGATGATGGAATATTAACTGGTTGGCTAACTTCTAATACTTTTATGTAATTTTGTAAATAAGTAATGAAGTTATTAAATTTCGGAATTTCTTCAGTGTTTTGTAATTCAAATCTTTTTTTTCTTTCTGTATCTAAAGGTCTAGACGCAATGTAGAATAAAATAAATTCGCATAAATCATCAATACACAAACCGCGCAAGGCACTAACGCATTCATAAAGTGTGTTAGATAACTCAGATAAGTTAGATAATGATGGTTTTTGTATGGGATTAATTTTAATTATTTTTTTCTAAATAAGCTGTTGCAAGAATACGCTTGTTGTCATATCTGTCCAGTAAAGTTGCAAAAACCACTGAATAATTTGCCGATGTCACAGGCACGCCCTTCGCTAATGTCAGTGCATAACCAGATAAACATGACAGCAAATAGTGAAATTTCTCAGTGTCGGACAATGAACTATTATTATGAACAAGTGCTGTATAACTATCTTTAAATGTTTGCCACTTCTATAAATTACCATCAAACTTTGGAAGTTCCAGCTTGGGCAACCTCACCTGCGAACGCAAGTGACCTTGACCTAATTCCGGGCGACAGTCGCTACCTGCGCTCGCATCGAGAGAATCCGTAAACTCAATAACACAGTAATACAATTCATCGAATGACAGTAACACTTTATGATCGATAACAAACGAAGGTTTAAGCTTTAATTGCAACTGGTTAACATCATCGTTGCATTCCAAAAATCTATTACGAATCTCGTCAATCTTTTTGTACCTACCTCGAAAAGCTGCAAATTTAGTTTTAGTTTCTTTAACTGTTTTGGCTAAATCGTAAAGTATCTGCATACTTGTATACTCATATTCCCGCCTTTTAATAGCGGTCATTAATTCCACTTCGCTCATAGTTTACGTGGTATACGATATCCGCACGCTCAAAAAGATAAAAGTTATAAAAGTAGGTAAAACGGAAAAAACGTAAGCCGGTATGTAGGCAGCAATGCACGCGCGAACGTATTGAATGAAATCCAAGCACACACGTCTCAAAGTTATTTGTTAGAATATAAGTTTTGACTTTGAGGTAGTTCAAAGCTAATCCGTCTCCCGCCGGAGACAAGTACTACGATTGTAGGTACCTCGGTACTAAATTCGAGAAACTTCGAACTCACGTTTTTTAAAAAGTAATTTATGCAATTTGTTATTTAATACAAATAAATGCAGCTTATTACAAGGGAATTAACGAGGTATGAATGTACGATTGAATAGTCAATCGGTCTCAAATAAGAAACAATAACTAGGTATCATGGAATGACCTAGGTTTTATTTAGACACTTAGAACTTGAAAGGCAAATTGAAATTGCCTTAAGTAGGTAAGTATACAAATAAATTATAATTGGGATTACGTATTTAACGTAATAACGAGAATGGAAAGATTTAATTTCCGATAGTAGGTAATTTTGAAATAATTACGCGAGGAAGATTCCTCACAGGAGGCACCATAATAAATGTTGACGCTTCCTGGAAGGGTCACTGCATTCTCCTATCAACCCCAGGGTCTCAAAGCAGGGAAAACAAACATGCAAAGCACTAACCTGGATCCAGCTGGACAGGAAAAGGAGTCACCAACGACGGGGCAGGTGCCGGCCGGTCAGCTATCTCCTTCACGTGGACTTGATGCTGCTTGTTCACTGCCTACACTCGTCAAGCACAGACACACCACCAATATGGAAACTGAGGGTTTATTTGGCCAGTGAAGCCCTTAGAAAATCAGATATTCGGAATTATTTAGCATACACGCGGCGTCGTATGAGCTGAGTCCGCCATACTTCTTTTATTTTTTCTTTTCTTGGCACTCTTGAGAGAGGCGCCACCAGCACGAGTTAAGAGAAGCCCGCGCTTATTTAAATCGTCGTTGACGTAACAAGGATGGAAAATGGAAATGCATGGATAAATTATTAGGATAGTTAATGCTCACACATATACTATAATATTATTTACACAAAGCTTCCTTTTGCAGAAAAATATTAAACATCTGACTAATACAATATCCGGTCAGACTGGATGCTGACGCCAGCATATTTGGAAAAGGCCTGCTGGCAAACGACGTATTTCGTTTGCTTTAATTCCTATAAGACCACAATGAAAGTATGAGCATTCCTATAAATAACGCAAAGAAATAACACAACTTAAATTCAGTCTCTTGATTTTAATTGATTTTTGCATAAGCATGACGAGTAGGTAGTGTTTGTACTATGTTAAAGTACAGTGTTGTAAATTGTTGAGGAATTCCTTAGACTGGCTATGGTCTTCATCATCAGATCTATTGCAGATCTTCATTTTAACCTATATGGGTGTAAAGTTTTCATCAATATAAATGAATTAAGTCCAAACACAAGGTAACTATTGTAAACCTTTGAGCAGTACCCTTAACTGGCCTTTGTCTTCATCATCAGAGCTTTAATGACAATCACAACCCATTAACACGTTCGCTGCATTACGAGTGTAATGATTTTGTAAAATAAGTAGAAATAAGACTCATCATAAGCGATAGATGGCGCTAGTGGTTGCATGTAGTTTATACATCCGTTTAAGATAGTATTATATTCATTTGTAAAATTATTAATAAATCAATACTGTTTATATCTCTATTTATAATAATTATTGTTTAAGTCGTTATGTTTAGTTTCATATATTTTAGTGAAGTAATTTTAATATTTCCTGTTTACTCTGATTGGTCGAATGGTCGGCTGAGTGTTCACTTCCTTTAAAGGCGGGAAACATTCGGTTGGCAATTGATTTGCTTGAACAGACCGAGTCTTTTTGGCCAGAAGTCGAACTGTAAGCATGTCTTACGGTTCCGTGCTACATTTATGATATCTTGCTGTGTAATATGTATGTGTATGTGTGTGTAAGTGTATAACCTAATTGTGTGGAGAGAAAAGTGAATAAACGTTATTAAAGCTGTACTTGAGGTGTATGATTTCATCACATCTCAGAAGTGGGTTTACCTACATTTATAGTGAAAATAAAAATAGTTTAAAATTGCATAAAGTAAGGCTAAGTGGGCTAAAGTAAATCCAAGTACGTTAAAGTGAAGCCAAAAGTGTTAAAAGTGAAGCCAAGAGTGTTAAAAGTAAAGCCAAGTGTACTAAAGTGAAGCCAAGTGTTCTAGAATGAGACCATGTGTGCCGAAATTTATTTATTTATTTATTTATAATGAGGCCATGTGTGCCGAAATTTATTTATTTATTTATTTATAATGAGGCCATGTGTGCCAAAATGAGGCCATGTGTGCCAAAATGAGGCCATGTGTGCCAAAATGAGGCCATGTGTGCCAAAATGAGGCCATGTGTGCCAAAATGAGGCCAAGTGTGCCAAAATGAGGCCAAGTGTGCCAAAATGAGGCCATGTGTGCCAAAATGAGGCCAAGTGTGCCAAAATGAGGCTATGTATGCCAAAGATAGCTAGAAGAAGATAAGATAGAAGCTAAGTATACTTTCAAAAGTTTTCGTTTGCAGTAATTTGATTTTATGATTTCTGATTTTTGATTTTTCCGATTTCTAGTACCCAATGGAATCTGATGGTGTGAAATTGCAGAAGGAAAGCCGGGTAGATCCTGTGTCGAACAAGGCAGAGGCAAAGAAGCGATCTTAAAGGGAGCACAGAATCTCTATTTCGACCTCTTCATCTTTAAGCAGGACAACTATGCAGAAGAGAATCTCGGAAAAAAAAAATGAGGTACTGAATCTTTTAAATGTTTTTCAAGGAGCTCCAGCTTTAAATTGTAATGAACCGGAAGACTTGTTAAAATTTTCTGAGTTCCCAGCGTGTTTCTTCGGAAACTGACACACAAAAAAAATAACGACATGATCATTCCACAACATTAACGTCAAATGATAGCTCAATGACTTGTTTTAACTTTCGTAGTAAAGGACGCCATTAGATCAAATGCCCCGAACCTCTTGTGAAGTGTCAGAGTAAACGATAATATACTTAGTACTCGAAATAAAAAGTTGCATAAACAAGTCTAAAAGATCCACCGAGCTTTTAGAGTGCGTAGATTTTGGCAGCGAGTGCAGTCTTGTGTGAATCTGACGCAAATAGTCTTAATCCCTCCATAACTCTATCAAAACTCCACGCTCCTGTATACACTTTATTGTACACCAAAAACATACAATGATTAAAAATTTGTTTAAAAAAATATATATATAGATATATATATATATATATATATATATATATATATATATATATATATATACATTGGGCGGACTTATCGCTAATGTAATTTCTTCCGGGCCACCAAGGAATGGACAGATTCTCCTCAACGATAGATGGGACTGTCTTTGGTGTATACATTATAAATAGATTACACTAAAATACCACAGATACATACATATCCAAAATCATACATACATAAATAAACACATATACACTGAACATAATAGGTTAGCGAAGTAAATAGGCACTTTGATAAAATTGATTTGATTAATTTGATAGAACCTTAAAATTGATAAAATTGAATCAAGTATAGAGGTACTGATTGTTAATGATGACTTTATGCTGACAACTTCACTAGTTGTTCAAAATTCTACTGGATTACTATTAGTATCTGTGTATAAAGACGATAGTTCGATATTCTTTTACAAACCTCCTGGGCTGCGTAGTAAAGCCAGTGATTTGAATTCCCGAAAAACTTACTGACGCGACTGCACTGTTGGCACAGTGGTTGAGCGATTGACTGCTGCGCTGCATGTCGCGGGTTCGATTTCTGAGCGGATGGATGTTTATGGGAGTGGGTTTAGATGTTTGTAAATGCACCGACGATGCAGGACTGAGCCCTAGAGTTGCGCAAAAAAATAAATAGTACCTAACAGCCAGAAACAAATTCGAAATCGTTGAAAGTTGAGTCTCTGCTTTAGGTTCATGTTCTGGAGTCATTTATATAGAAGGTTATTAAGAATATAATTCACATACATCAGTGTAATTATAGTACAAATGCTGGTAAATATGTTACCTTGTTCTGTCAAATCTTTCTGAATATATTTCTAGCTTTGCCTAAAACACTGTAATTGCCAAAACGATACCTTATGAAGAAAAAGAAATTTTATATAAGCAATATTGGCCGAAAGAACATTACTAGTTTCGTTCTCGATAAATTTGAAACTAAAGTCGGTCCACAAGTTGGCGACAAAACAAAGGACTATTAAGGACTCTACGGACTATTGGAGTTGTATCGTGATCGTGGTTTTGCGTTTCATTTGAGTGCTATAGATTAGAGTGACTCTATTAAAATGAACATAATTTACTTGACGATAGACCTGTCTCCTATAGTCCTTATCGTTTATCATATCATAAATAAAGAGAACAGGTCCATGCAAAAATTTGATGACTTATTGTAAAGTCATCATTAGTTATAATAAAGATGACGTAGGACACTAAGGAATTCCTACAACTACTGACATAATTCATTCTCAGTTTTGGTTTCCAAAGTCAAGGCGGTTGATAAAGAAATATTTTTGAATTCAGTGTTTTAGTATTTTCTTGTATTCTGTGTGCTTACAATAAAGATGATGTTTCTAGGCAAAAGACTGGACAATTATACCCTATAGATAAAGTGAGCACCCTGTTTCATATTAGTCATTGATCATCTTGTCCAATTTGTGAAGAGTAGAAAGCGCAACATCCTTACCATAGTTGAAGGTTTCACTACATAGTATGATTAAATCTTTAAGACTACGTAATCCATTTTGATGCGGTTTTTTTAAATAAAGTGACTAAAGAGGAAGGTTTTAATGTATGATAACATCCATTAAATCGTGGAAAAATGCTATTATCGAGGTTTCTAATGTGATGTCGTAAATAAGTACATTTATGCGCATTTCCAGTGAAACGCAGGTTGAACCCTACTAGATTTATCATAAAAGTATTGTACACATTGAAAAGGTCTACAAAAAAGTCGATGGTATATGTCTATCTATTATGAATATCCCACAATTACATTTTTGTTGGCATTCACTTTTTACGACAAATACTGGCTATTTTTCGAAGCGATTTTAACCAATACAGCATTATTCTTTATCCAATTTATAACCTTAAATACATTGTTGATTTATTATAGATCTATATCGCCTAATGCATAATATGATTTAAATGAATATTTTCGAAGATATTACAGATTTGAAATTGCGGCGTGGGAGCAGTGTGCCGATATGTTGTTTATACAACGTTCACAGTTTTTCTGTAGTGTATTTAGTATCTGCATTGCACCAGTGCCAAGACGGGGCGGGTCGCTAGTCATTTAAAAAGCACATATTTGTAGAAGTGGTAAAGGATACGAAAACTAGGTTCGCTATAGGCGAAGGTTCTTGAAAATACATTTTATGACTGGTTTATCATTTGGAAACATACATATGTGAGCGCGGTACCTCTTTAACTTCAGCTTCTTTCAAGAGTGTTTGCGTAAGTCATTATACGCTGTAACATATCCCAGGGCCAAGGGCCAAGTTGAAAGGTATAACCAGAGTATTTTGAATGCTTGGCAAAACCATAATGATGGACCTGGGACATGCACACATATTTTTACCAAATTTCAGTGGGGTATAAATAATTCCATTAGTTCCTCCACTGGATTGACTACTGGGACTAGATTCAAAGACAGGTTATATAAAAAAATTGTATGTTGAAGCTGACCCCATACCAGACACGTTACGAACCTCATTAGACGAGGTCAGCACCAATATCCACGTTGACAAAAAAAATATTGATTATGATGCCGGTAGGATAATTGCTAGTATTTACAAAGGCGATTTGGTCAAGATTACTAGAACTTATTTCAATTACAAAGCAATACTATAGCTACTTTCAAAATATTTTGTCATATCCGTACAAAATTATACAAGTTTTGGGTAATGACCGATATTAAAATTGCTGAAATTCCGAGTTTTAGTAAACGGAAAAATAGAGTTAAAATAGACCGTGTAAAACCTTGAATAAGTATTCATTCTCATGATCATAATTTAATTTCATTAGATAAATGTTTGTACAATGTATCGGAACTAAGGTCACAAATTAATAAATGATTTTTTTTTCTTTTTTTTCTGAATCTAGAAACTTTTGACATATAACTGTTTGACATTATACTGTAAATTGCTTTGACATTAAATTGAAAACTATTTGACATTTTATTTAGACATTAGTACATATGATGTAAACAACTTTTGAAATTCAATTAGTAACTGCTTTTGACTTGTATAATTGTATTTGATTTTGGTTGACATTATATTTAAAACTGTTTGGCACTATATATAAATTTCGCTTATAATGTATGTAAATGAATAATTCTCAGTTCTTTATATTTGTGTGTAGGTTGCATATGTAGATATTCAACACAATGTAAATTGTTTTTATGAATGAAAATAAATGAAATGAATTGCTCATCTTCTGGTACTGAAAGTATTTACGATAACGACAAAACATATACCGGGATCGTATCTGAGATCAACAAATAGCCGAATGTAATGATTGTAAAAATGTAAGGCTGATGTTATGTAATGGTCATTCAGAATATTGTAGGATCGTGCGTCAGGAGATCGCACGATGTCGGATGGCCGAATGTAATGATTTTGTAAAATAAGTAGAAATAAGACTCATCATAAGCGATAGATGGCGCTAGTGGTTGCATGTAGTTTATACATCCGTTTAAGATAGTATTATATTCATTTGTAAAATTATTAATAAATCAATACTGTTTATATCTCTATTTATAATAATTATTGTTTAAGTCGTTATGTTTAGTTTCATATATTTTAGTGAAGTAATTTTAATATTTCCTGTTTACTCTGATTGGTCGAATGGTCGGCTGAGTGTTCACTTCCTTTAAAGGCGGGAAACATTCGGTTGGCAATTGATTTGCTTGAACAGACCGAGTCTTTTTGGCCAGAAGTCGAACTGTAAGCATGTCTTACGGTTCCGTGCTACATTTATGATATCTTGCTGTGTAATATGTATGTGTATGTGTGTGTAAGTGTATAACCTAATTGTGTGGAGAGAAAAGTGAATAAACGTTATTAAAGCTGTACTTGAGGTGTATGATTTCATCACACGAGATCTATCAGATCTCTTGCAGGACTTTTGTATTGTGCGTTGAACATAATCGTGTTATATCACTCCTTGCGGGAGGATCTAACGTGTAAAGTTCTGTGGGTCACATCACTCTGGTAAGTTTCTGGTAGCCTAAATTTCGGTTATTAAAACAAAAACGTTGTTATAGTAAACTTACAAGAGACCTGTGACATCCAGCTTTTATTTAATACCTCCGTATATTTTTTTCAACAACAGCCTAAGAACAAAAATATACATAAGACACTCGAATAACGAAACTAATAAAATTAGATTTCATCGCATTTACTTCACTGACATAGTTGCATTCTGTTTATTTATACAATGCATTTTATTACAAAATTGCCCGAAGGAAGATGTACTGATCATGTTTTCCAACGTGGCGACAAAAAAAGACGTTGTGTGGGTTGTTACGAAAAATTACGACGCACATTAAACAGCACTAATGCTTCTAAAAAAATCTAAACGAATAGTTACCATTTGCGCGCAATGCAAGCAATCAATGTGCTTACCATGTTTTAATGAAAAACACTTTACATAATTAATAAAACTTTTTCAATCGACAACTGAGATATTATTTTATTCCCATCACTACTTACTACACATATTGAACTATCTTCGGTTGCGGTACGAGATACAATCGATATCATTTTTTTTTTTTGGTATTTGTAGGTTATTCAAATGTCATAACTGCGTGCGAACCTAGCAAAATATAAAGCAATAGGCTATCTTTCACCCACAAAAACTACAAAATATATTTGATTGTTTTTTTGGAAGATATAAATTATTTTCAAAACTGTATCTTTAGGAGACTGATTAGGTCTCACACGCACCAAAAGGTAGGTTAGTTTCGAGATATTTTAGGTCTCCAAAGCAACAGCTGAAAGTTCTTTGAAAGTGATGGCGCAGGGAACGCGTTAAGGTGTAAAGTTCTTATCAATATAAATTTATTAAGCACAAACACGAGGCAGCTGATGTGAATCGTTAAGGAGATCTCTCGGATGTCTCCCGGCTCCATCATCAACTCTGAACTTTACTAAATTGTAGTGCGTTATACCACTTAATGAAAAAACTTAGAAATGCCCTAGGCGCCCCTATGATTTTTTAAATTTCTCCTAGGTTTCCTTACTCTTCCATCATCAGACCCTAATTTCCTTAACATGAGACTACCTTGAAGATATTATAATCTTTCTAATAAAAAAAAAAATGTGGCACTCGAGAACTGCCGCGGTAAAGCTATTGCATAGGATTTTTTATCAACTTATGAAATAGGATATTTGACTAAAAAAATCTAATTAGTCCGTCAGTCAGATTTCCAAAAAATACTCATCATTATCATCATCATTTCAGCCGAAAGACGTCCACTGCTGGACATAAGCCTCCTCCAAGGTTCTCCACGACGACCGGTCCTGCGCCTCCCGCATCCAGTGGTTTCCCGCGACCTTCACCAGATCGTCGGTCCACCTTGTCGGGGGCCTACCCAAAAAATACTAGCCACATATTTTTTCTTTTTTCATATAAACAAAAAATGAAGACGACACAGTGCTTTGAAAACTCGTGTGACGTCCTGCACGCTACACTTTTTAGCGGCCAGTGACGTCATCAGCCATCACTCCTGATCTTTGATGCCTGTTACATTTGTTAATTTTTATTTTTTTTCTTTCTATAATCTGAATGACGGACTAATTAGTTTTTTTTTAGTCAAATACCCTATTATTTTATACTAGCGGCCACCAGCGATTTGGTTCGCGTGGAGTTAGTTATGCTCTGCTCCTATTAGTCGCAGCGTGATGTTTTATAGCCTTAAGCCTTTCTAGATTAATGGGCTATCCAATGTAAAAAGAATTTTTCAAATCGTACCCGTAGCTCCTGAGATTAGCGCATTCAAACAAACAAACAAACAAACTCTTCAGCTTTATATATTAGTATAGATGTTCGTAAATTAGTAAAGTTATCCGCAAACAAACATAAAAAATCTTATAACCTACTCCCTTTTGAAATCGGTTAAAAAAAGAACACCAAAATAAACATCAATAACAGAGATACTTTATGATAGTATTATACTCTATGCGACATGCGGTGCGTGAGCGAGCAAGCAGATGCTTTCTCGCTCACGCGCCGCCCGCTTATGCTAGCGGACCGCGCGATGATAAACGACACGGGTTCCACCTTCGAGAGCTTGTGGCATACTGAATCTCAATAGCCCGGGCAAAAGAAATGATGCGGAATACGCTCAGATTGTTGAATAATTTTTTTGTTTTGGTCGTTTTAAAAAAAAATTCTACAATAATGTTCGACATGAAATTGCCTATGCATTAGTGTAAGAACGCAATCTAAATAATGCTTACTTTTCGAGGTGATGCACGTTTATGATAATTATTTCTCTTGTCAGAGGTTTTGTTGTGAAGGAATTATTTAAACATTATGCATAGAAAAAAAATATCTACAATTTTGGAGCCAAGATTATGGAGAAAATTTATGTATTTTTAATAAGTTGATATTTCTTTTGGATAAAGAGTAGATAGCTCCGAAAAACTACATAAAAACGGCTTGCGCTGTGTTTTGGTCAAGGACGCGCCTTAATAAATAAATTTAATACTAACCGAAATTATGAATTCTATAGAATATGAAAACGTTGGATTAGCTATTTGTTTCCTGGAATAGCCTATTTATTCCTGGATATAAAATACCGTACATTCAATAAACAGATGAGCAAACGTACCTTATTGTATCCTCTACTATTTAGAAAACGTTGAAAAAAGTTATCACTCATGTTAAAAGAAGCACTAAATATAGCCGCTTTTGAATCTTTTACATTCAAATAAACAACTTAGTGACTAGGCTCTTAACAAACCAGTGCGCTTTACCATCAACGATTGCTGAAGCAATCGTCTGCTAGTAAGCAGTGATCTGCTTACTATCAGGCCGGATTGCCGGTCAAGCACTGGTACATATTTATAAAAAAAAAACAGAAGAGAAGGAAGTTTTTCCTCGAGATTTTGCCCTAATTCTATATCAATAAACAGCAAAGCATTAATTTCAAATAAACCAATCAGAGGCACTTTTAAATAGTCGCAAGGTCAGCATCATCATCATCAACCTTTTTATAGTCCCACTGCTGGGCATAGGTCTCCTCTCATACAGAGAAGGATTGAGTATAATAACCACGTTGCTCAATGCGGGTTGGTGATTTAAGACTTAAAGTCCAGGTTTCCTCAAGATGTTTTCCTTAACCTTTTAATCAGTCATTGGTGTCCAATATATACTTAGAAAGTACATATAACTTAGATACATACATAGCACATATAAACTTAGATTGATACTTGCCTGGCCTGGAATCTAACCCGCATACTCATGCTTGAGAGGATGGTGACCACTAGGCCACCACGACTTAAAGAAAGGTCGAAAGGTCGGTCAGTCTGAATGATGCAGTTGCCCATTCCAAAGCTGAAGGTAGTTGCCCATTTCAAAGGTGAAGGTCGTTGCCCATTCCAAAGCGTAAGTATCTATGGAGAAAAAAGGGCAATAAACTCCACGAAAACTCTGTTAATTCATAAATTGTTACAAAATATTTGATTTTATCATTCATGCTGAGATCAACCATATGAGAACGATGCAGAAAGATGCGCATGATAAAAGCGACGGTAATGGAAAATAATAAAACAATTCAAAAATTAAAATAAGCCGTGGCAGGTAAGAGATGTCCACTGCCCACTGATGGCGCCCGCTCACGAACATGACATATGGATCAGCCTCACTCTCAATCATTTTGAAGAGCTTCCACCCAGTGGCATTGGTCACGACTTACAATGTTGTAGGTCGTATATTAGAACCCCATCAGGCGCTTAACTTTATGTAAATTATATCGTCACTACTGCTCTCAAAACGGTCAAGAAAATATCGTAAGGAAACTGGCATGTCCTAGGTCCAAAACTTCAAAGACATCTGACATCTACCGACCCGCACTGGGCCCGCATGGTAAATTACTGCCCGCTCCCTCTCACAGAGAGGAGACCTATGTTCCAGGAGTCGACATTATAGGCTGATTAAATGATTATGCATCGATTTAGAAGAGAATTCAATGATTATGACTTTCTTCTTCTTCTTTTCGTTCTTGACAGAACGGTCGTAGTCACTATGACTGATTTTGAGACGTTGATGTCGCTCGCCGCACGATCTCTCTCCACCTATCTCTGTTGGACGACAGTCCGCAGCATTCATTTACAGGTCCCTCCACTGCCGACTTGGCTTGGTCGGTCCACCTCATCAGTGACCTTCCACGAGGTCTGTTCATTTCTACTCTACCCTGGGTGACCAAACGCTCTATGGAGTTATTATTACGCCTTCACACATGACCGAAAAACCCGAGTATATGGGACTTTCTTTAGCAGATAAACTTGCAAGATTATCAAATGTTAATAGATTCCTCCCACCTAAACAAAACAAATGACGAAGACGTATTTACGTGTCGGATACGAAACAAAACACGCACGTCCCCGTCCCTATTAACCCCCGTACATTTCCATCAGTCACCACTTCACAGATACAAACATTGGCATACGTACAAATTATAATTGTCTTGAAGCCTTGCCAATGTTTGTCAGCAAGCTTGTATTGTCATACTGATGAGTATTTATGTACAAACAGGATTGTGATGTTTACTGTACAATGTGCGTGAAGGGGGTACAAACATTTGATGGAAATTAAACGTCTTCGTTGAACTTTGGTTTTATCACAGAATATACAACATACACAATATTACCTACAAGTTTTGCTGGCGTACTGCAGGGTGGTATCCTGGGTACTATATACTTACCTATAAATTTTTTTTCAAGATATAATATACAATATGTAAAGAAAACCCTGTCCAACCCATAAGGATAATAAAGGTTAGGTAATCACTTGACCAAATATGATATAAAATTTTACATAATCATCATAGTAACAATAGTAATGAATTTTGGAATAATCTTTTTTTCCCGGGAATTAATTCCAATTTCCCCGAAATTTGGTAATGTAAAAAAAGTGACAACACCGGTATTATTATAAGCGAATAGCGACGCGACCACGTCACAGGTGCCGCGAGCCCTGCCCCGCGCCGCCCGCGGAAGGGGTTGCTTACCGCACATGTATTAAGTTACCTCTTTTTGCGAAATAATATTTATTTTTTTAGGAAGATTTTTTTTTAAGTTTAGCCTGTCTTTGTGGGCATTAGTAGAATCAGTTATCGATACCTAACAATACCTTCACGGATCGGACAGGGTTTTCTTTACATATTGTATAATCTTATCTAAATAAAAAAATAATGTTAATAATCGAATTTTTAAAGATATAATTAATAATCGTATCTAAATTAAAAAATAATCTTATTTATTGAATTTTTTAAGATCCTATTTTTTAAACCGTCATGTCTTCTACCGTTCTGAAGAATGGAGTCATATATTCCATACTCATACAAAATAATAAATACCCTGCAATTTTGACAAGTTCTTGAAATTGATTGTGCCTTAAATGACATTGCGACTAGATTTTAAACCTTTAATAACTGGTAATTTGCCCTCAGAAGAAAACCCGATTACTCTAGCTTTGACGACAGACGAGTTAAATACGCTGTTGGTTTGCAACTTTTGGCACTGAACCTGACAATCCAATAGCACGTTATGGTCTACAAACAATAATAAAATAATGATACAAAATAATATTGTCAGATAAAAAAATTACATTACAAAGTCAAAAATTGATAATTATGTGACACAATTTACACTGTCTAAAAGAAATGTGAAATACCTGAAAACCCTTTCAAGGGTTCTGTGTGACCGATCGTGATCGCTATCTATCATTTCAAGTTCGTGAAATGATGATTACAGTAAGGTATATTATAATATCAATTATAGGTAGTGTACTTTAATTTGTGACATTTAAGTATAAATACTGTAATAGATAAGTATAATATATCGGGAAGCCGATGGATGCGGGCAGCACAAGACCGGTCATCGTTTGTTTTTTTACAAATTAGTTAACAATAAATTAGATTGTATTAACTTGATTAATCAAATTGGAATAAAAGTCCCCAACAGAATACCCAGATATCCCATTACTCATTTATTCTACACTAAAGCTTCCAACACAAATATAGGAGAAAATTCACCTCTCAATAGGCTCAGCAAAGGGATAAATTGCTTGATAAAATCAAACCCAGATGTTGACATAAACCACAACACTATGAAAACCTTCAAGCGTTTTATTCTAAGTCAAAGCTCTTAAATAATAGTTTTGTCTGTGTATTCTTATACATTTGCAATCTTTTTCTTGTATACTTTAAGTTATTCTCTGTATTTAATTTTGTAAGTTTCTTAGTTTAAGTTTTTAAATATAATTCTAATTTTTGATCTCATGTTTAATTTTAGCTTTGTATTCCTTTTTTTTACTTAAGTACTAGTATAACCTTGTTATTGTCTTTGTATAGTTTATATCTAGTTAATATTAGTACTTACATTTATTTAGTTTAAGTTATCACTCATGTTGGTGAATGTTGGTTCACCTGTTATTGGCAACTGTATAAGCCGTTTACTCATATCTACTCAATTTGTTAATTTTTATACAGAAGCTGTTGGTGTACCGTTATTAATAAATAAATAAATCGTGGAAAGCCTTGGGAGGGAGGCCTCTGTCCTGCAGGGGACCTCTATAGGCTGAAGAAGAAGAAGTATAAATACTTAAATAGCTTTTATATAGGTTGTTCAGAAAAATTACCTTATTACATAAATCTAAATCAATCTGTCAACATTTCTCAACTACATATGTTGTTCCAATCTAACTGAATAATATATACCTAATGGATCGGATATCTAAATAAAATGTACCATTATTTACAGGTCCAATATTCGAAGAAACCACCCGTGGCAATCTTGTACTGCACTATGAAGGATATAAATTCAATCCCGCCTATAAGAATAAAACCAACATCGTGTTATGGCTCTACACTACAGGTGTTAGTTTAAGTGCCATTAATACATACTGACATAAACATACTGGCATAAACACTTTTCAGAGTTTAAGATCATTAGTTACAGACTTAGAGAAATTTCGTAATCTGTCTCGCCATCAGCAAAATGTGGCTCATCATCATCTGCTTTCTCCTATATGTTCGAAAGATGTGTCTCCTATGTAAATAACGCGATGAATGTTATTGAGCTGTCAAAGTGAAACCCAGTGCTACTAAAGCCGCCGGCGGCATATGTCGGCAACATATTGCCGGCGGTCTCGGTTGGCGGCTTCAGTCAAAATCAAAATTGTTTATTTCAAATTAGCCAACAGTTGGTGCTTTTGAATAGTCAATATCGGTCAGTCCAAGAAAAGTGAAGCTAAATTGCACGTTCCAAAGCGTAGATCTCTATGGAGAAGAACGTGCAAGAAACTCCATGGACACTCTTTTAACATCATAATATGGATTACATGTCTTTGTTACATATTCCTGTTGCTTCTATCATGTGAGCACAATGTATAATTATAAAAAATAACGAAAAGATAGAAAATTAAATAAGCCTACTGGCAGCTAAGAGATGACCAGTCTCCACTGACGGCCCCCGTTCACGAGCGTGACGCGCACATCAGCCCCACTTAGCTCAACCATTTTGAAGGGAACCAAATGACCCAACAACACGATCCACCATCAGCAAGACATGTGAGTGAGCATGACAAACTCTCAACTGCCATGCTCGTAATGTCAAACAAGTTATATATATAAAAAAAAAACAAACCATAGTCCATGGTGCCTCACATTCACAAACTTGAAATGTGCTTTTACATTATACAATACTATATTATTCAGTCATTGCAAGTCGTAAAATTTTACCATCGGCATGTCGGCGGCTCGACATTAGAAACTTATTTGGCAGTTAAAATACTAGCACGTCACTACAGCTGAAATGTCGCCGGGCAACTGAGCGCTTGCATACCTACGCTAGCCGCCGGCAAGCCGCCGACGTAGGTATCGGCGGGCCACGCAACATAAGCTGTCGGGTTGTGTCGGTGGGCTGTGTCGCCGGGCCGGCTTTGGTGTGTGGAGCACCTAATAGTGTGTTACGCAATTTCCCTGCTGGTTGTCATTATTTCGGGCTTCTGACTGTCAAAGATCTAGATGTATCATGTCTATTATTGCAGGGTAATATATCAGACAGTGGGTCTGAGACACGGACATTTCTCTCGCCCTTATATAAGTCTGAACAAATGACACCTAACATAGGTACATACTGAACCTACGTCTCTTGTCTTAGATTTCTTTTATTTTTATTTATTTCTGTAACTACTTTTCTGGGAAGAAACAAAGAATGGCGTTTATCTGATTGTTGACATACCCTTGGATCCACACGTCATGTTCTTAAACGTGCGCCGTCAGTAGGGACTGGTTATCTCTTAGCCGCCACAGCTTAAGTTTAGACTTTTTTTTCAGTTTTACACCCACACTTTTAGCGTGCTTGGATCAACATAAATGATGTAGTGTCCATGAAGTTTCTTATCCGTTCTTCTCCACAGCTACTTACTAAGCTTTGGAATGGACAACTAGCGTCATCTTTTTGACTGACCGAGCCTTGACCATTCAAAAGTGAGCTTTATTTAAAATAAATGCTTAGTGACTAAGCATTTATATATTTTAGCATGTTTTTAATACTCTAGTATTAAACTAAAACAGAGAGACAAAATAATATGAACCACTGCCGATGCTTATCGCCAACATTATTTTCTTCTACATTATTTCTTTTCTTTCTTTTCTTTCTTTTCTTTCTTTTCTTTCTTTTCTTTCTTTTCTTTCTTTTCTTTCTTTTCTTTCTTTTCTTTCTTTTCTTTCTTTTCTTTCTTGTCTTTCTTTTCTTTCTTTTCTTTCGTTTTTTCTTTTCTTTCTTTTTTTCCTTTTCTGTCTTTTCTTTCATTTCTTTATTTTTACTTTCAGAAATAAGCCACATTTAAAGTAATCTAATGTTCAAAGGATGCACCTCCATCTGGAATACTAACCCTTATTCACGACCGTGGAACAGAAGCATAATTAGAACAACCATATACAGCTTAATAAAAGACGGAACAGCTATAACACTTGTAGATATAATTCTATGCATAAAATCGTAGTCACGAAGCAGTTATCTAGTAATCGGTACAACTTCGTGTATTGTGAGTCGCTTGGGGATGATATTGAGTGGGTTTTAGAGGTCACGAATTGAGAACGATAATCGTATCGTAGTGATATTTGACAAGAATGATTATTGGCTGATAAATTATCACCAAAACTTATGTCTGACCATAATAAAAATAAAGAAGTTTCTAACATATATTATTGAACATAAAAAGTATCCTCTTTTGAATTACTTACTGACGCAGCTGTGGTTATCGCATGTACAGGATTTTATTTTAAAAATGATCAGATATAGGTGTTGGTGAGAGTAGGTACCTACATATGCTACGTTCGAAACATAGTTTCCAAAAATATGTTTTTGGAGAAGCAAGTTCATTAACAATTTGACATGCTTTTTATTAGCTTCACTTTTATGTTTGCTTGCTTGCTTGTTAGCTTGTTTGTTCATCCGTCTCTAACTCTTTGCACTACGAGTGAGCAGCTCATTACTGTAAAATGTCCCACCGTTTTCAATACGTTCGTTCGTTGGTTTGTTATTTAAAAAGAATATCGAACTAAAAAGTTGAAAATAAATATTGTTTAAAAAACTAAAAAACATGCTTTTAAAGATATCAAACTAAAAGATACAAAAAAATAAATAAAAAAAAAGCGTGAGGCGCCTCACGCTTTTTTTTTAAATTCTTTTTAACTTTTAGTTTGATATTTTTTTAAAAGCATGTTTTTTTTAGTTTTTTAATTTCTAATATAGTAGGGGTGCTTGCTAATTGTAATTCATGAGTGTAAGCCAAGGTAGATCCTGTACTTTATGTAAATAGTTTCAACACCACAGCTCTCAAAAAGAAAAACATCATGCGGAAAGCGGAAAATTTCCTGGATTCAAAAAAAATTTCATCAACCACTTTCTCTCTCCGAAAGGAAAGAGAAAGTGGTTGATGAAAATAGGCTGACTATGATAAGTTACAAACACACACAACACAATACACACACACACACACCCCCACACATAATTACACACAACAACAACACACATACACACACATATAATTTATTCTTTTTCTCTATCTATATTTTTTCATCTCTCTCTACTGTTTATATTTTGTATGTATGTATTTATGTATCTATTATAATATATTTTTTTTGTGTTGCTCTTTTAACTTCTCTTTTATATCTTTGCACCTACCATGTTTTGTCTCTGCATCACCTTAAGGTAGACTGGTAGAAAATGCCTAAGGCATTAAGTCCGCCATTGTGCAATTTTTTTCATTGTACATGAAGTTTTAATAAATAAATAAATAAATTCACTTTGAGTTACAAATTCAAAGATTTTTCCTATTTTTCTTACCTAAGAATGAAGAAAAGGGTAAAGATGTGAAAACTCCTATAAAATCTATTAATAATAGGAAACTATCACCAATATATAAACCTAAATCTACACGCGCGTGACACGTAGGCACAAAAAATTGACGAAAAAATAAAATTGGTCACTCGGAGCTTCCATTGACCTTTCTTTATAGTGTTCACATTGTAATGAGTGTTCAGTGACTGTAATAATTTATTTAATACTAGCTGTGCCCCGCGGTTTCACCTGCGTAAGCTTCAAACCGAAAGAGCTCAGTTGATTTGAAATAAGCGCCTGTTAAAATACTGGTAGCAATATGTACGTCCGCGTTTGCTCCCGTTTTCGCAACGTTTTTTGTTCCTGCTCTGCTCCTATTGGTCATAGCGGGACGTTTTATAGCCTATGTCCTTTCTCAGGTTCTAGACTATCTGTGTACCAAATTTCATTACAATCGGTTTAGTAGTGTTGGCGTGAAAGTCGGACAGACCGTCGGACAGAGGTCGGATTTATAATATAAGTATGGATTATATTTAGTCTTGGAACTAATGAAGGGCTAGGTCGTGCTTTAACCAAAGAATTACCATAGCCATTCAACGTGGCAATAAATAAGTAAATAATAAACATAAAAAGGATTATTGCAGAAACTTGGGATTGGAATCGAGTGACGTCACCAGCCCCCACTCCTGATATTTGATACCTTTTATATTTGTCAATTTGTATTGATTTGATAAAACAAAATATACGTATCCAATATTTTTCTATGATCTGAATGACGGACTAAATCATCATCATCACAGCGTTAATCCCAGTCGCATCCGAAGCCTTTTCAGCTTTGGAGACTGGGGTCCGCTTTACCAGTCCAACTGCTGATATGGCTAAACTTCGACATTTTCCGTGAAGCGACTGCCGTCTGACCTCCACAACCCGAAGGCGACATCGAAGTATTGCAGTTAGACCAATTGTTGGACTTTTGAGGGCTCCAACAACCCGTAACGACTGCCACTAGATGTTCGTATGGCAACCGGGACCAACGGCTTAACGTGCTTTCCGAGGCACGACCAGACCAGTGCAAATATTCATATTCATGCATACAAATACTTGCACTGTGCGGGGATCGAACCCGCGCCACCTTGCGCAGCGGCCGCGTCCGCTACCGCTACGCCACGGAGGCTGTCATGAATGCTGAGGCTGAATGACGGACTAAATAGAATCATTTTTTCGTCGTGAAGAAGTCGTGATAATGCAATCGCCAATCTCGATAGTAGCCTTTATTGATACCACCTTTATTGAGACCACAGTTTGTTCCATCTCCGATGATATTGCCAGCATGAACACATCTCTCTATGGTTAGATTCAGATGACCAATGACCTCTATATGAGATTAGATTGTGGTTGACGACCGAATGTAAGCTCAGTTATACATCGATTTAACCCAAATAACTTGGAAAGGAAATTGATGTAATTTTTTGGAACTGACCACGGTTTGAAAATAATATTCGTAAGACTATTTACTTGGTCGAGTACTTAAATTCCCTCTGGAATTTCCTGCTATTGGACTTGTATCAAAACGATTCATTTGCCCGTGCAACATTACCCATTCTTCTCTTGGAAATATTCTAAGTCTTGGACATTTGCTCGTATTTCGTATGTAAGCCTCTATGTAAGCCTATGTCTTAAAAGTTGTTTATGACAAAAAATACAATTCATTCTTTGACTTTTAAAGGCAGCATCATTTCATCGCCACTGCACTGAAAATACAATACAATACATATACAAATATTTATTACGACAAAAAAAACAGTTTTCATTTTTTGTGTACATCATTACAATAGGTACAGTAGGTTTATCCCTGTCCCCTAAACTAGGCTAGGCCTATATCTTAGGGAGCAGTCCGGCTATGGGGTACAATTCTGGCAGACCTGCCTATGGACAAGCAAATTGTTGAATTTTGACCTTGTATTTTTTTATAAATTATAAACTAGCGCTTGACCGCAATGCCGCCTGATGGTAAGCAGTGACGCAATCGTTTATGGTAAAGCGTACTAGTTTATAAAGAGCCTATTTACTCTATCCTTGAAGACACTCAAATTGTAGTCCGACGGAAACACCGCCGCTGGCAAATTGTTCCAGTCCCTCGATGTACGCGGTATAAAGGAGGAGGCGAAACGCTTCGTCCGGATCGTAGTGGTGTTAACAACGTAAGGGTGGAAACTTGCCGTACGACGGGTCGTCCGATGGTGGAACGGAGATGGGGGAATTAAATCATGCAATTTCCGTCGCACACTCCTCAAAATGAATCTGGCTACTCTACGCCTGTGCTCTTGGCTTTGGAGACCATCTCGAGTTAAATCAGGGTCACCAATCAGCCTCTTCGCACGCCTCTCCACTGAATCCAAAGTGGCTAGGTGACACTTAGCAGCACCAGCCCAAATGTGGCTGCAGTACTCCACACACGAACGGACCTGTGCTTTGTACAACATTAGAAGCTGCCCTGGTGTGAAATACTGCCGGACATTTGCGATAACGCTAAGTTTTCTGGCAGCCACCTTGGCCTTGGACTCAATGAACCGCCCAAAGCTAAGGTTCGAGGAAATCTTAACTTCTAAAAGCTGAAGGCGGTCGGTACATTCCAAGGACATTCATCCGTGGTAGGCAACAACATCAGCCGCCGGCATAAGTTACCACCCACTAGACAAAGTCTTGCCGCTAAGCGATTCGTCGTGTTCCGGCATGATGTCTGGTGAAGCCGTACGGAGGACGCGTCTGAGCAGTTGTGTTGCGATGTGTACTGGGTACGATGTGCCTAATGTTGTTGTGTCGGGAGTTTGGTCGTGGAGGGTCTCCAGATCATCCTCTGGCGCAGCATCGTTGGTCGTGTTGTTGCGTTAAACATTGCATCACCTCGCTCAACTGCCGTCTTCCTTCCTATTCACTCAGTTTTTTTGAGTGAATATGCTTAATAAGCTAGTAGTACTAAAAAAACAGTAGTGGGAATATCACAATCCGATATTTTTTCAAGGACAAAGAGTTAGATCTAACTTTTGAAATAAATGTCAACTATTAATATTTTTTACTAGCGGCCGTCCGCGACTTTGTTCGCGTTTTTGTTATATGCCCCTTTCCTATTAGTCGCAGCGTGATGTTATATAGCCTAAAGCCTTTCTGGATTAATGGGCTATCCAAGGCAAAAATAATTTTTCAAATCTGACCAGAAGTTCCTGAGATAAGTGCGTTCAAACAAACAGACAAACTCTTCAGCTTTATATCTTTATATATATAATTCTGCTGTACGTGTGTATGTCATTGAACTCCTTCTAAACGGCTTGACCGATTTAAATGATTTTTTCTGTATGCGTTTGAGTTGCGCCCTGGATGGTTTAGATTTACAAATCAGCCCGGCAGATGGCGCTGATTGCTTGAAAAAGCATGTGATCTCGGAAACGGCCCTAACGATTTCGCTAAAATTTGATATGTGGGGGTTTTCGGGGACAAGAAATCGATCTAGCTCAGTCTTATATCTGCGGAAGCGCATGTTTTCGAGTTTTCTCTTTCGCAATATTTCACGCATAATATGGGCGCTAATTTCGCGCGGCTTGACATTGCGGCTGTGGCGTAGTCAATATAGTGGTATGGTTCTACTCGTGGTGGCTGGTGTTCCTCGGTTCAAACCCAGGCAGACTCAAGTATTTATTTTTTTGTTTTTAGACAAGTTTATAGTTTTTTTTTAGTTTTTGGAGTCACTTAAAAATAAAATTGTACATAAGAACTAAAAGGGGAAAAAAATAAAAATAAATAAATATTTTTTTTATTTAACTATTGTACTTAAAACTAAAAGAAAAAAAAATAAATAGAAATAAATACATATTTTAATTTTTTTATTTAACTTTATGAGACTGAAACAAGAGCTCTAGGGGTAGAGAGAGGTGTGATACCTTTGTTCCAAAATGTAGATGACAATGCTTTCCGTGGGTTTATTCCTTAATCTGCTGTACCTACGTGTGTAGGGGAGAGGGGGGCAGTTTAGAACAGAGGCAGTTTTGAATTATTGGATTTATGAACGCATTATTTCTCTTTCCTAACCTCCAATACCTTTTTAATACTGGTAAGACCGAACTACATGTCTGTCAGTAGCCAATTTACGTCAATGTCAGTGTCAAACAGAATAAAAGTGGTCGGTTACTTTACGGAGACGAAACCAAACATTGTTATTTTTTATTGTAAGCGGATTACTGAAAACGTAAGTATTATTTTCGAGTTTTGATTATTTCATAGTGTTGTGTATATTATAGCAAGTGTATTACGAATATAAGTTAATTAAATACAAGTTTCTTGGTCGTCTAGATAATTTTGTTTCTGAAGGATGGTATTGGGGCAGATTTGAAAAAAAACTGTGGGGCAGTTATGAATAAAATGTTCAAAAGTGCCCCCCGCTATTTGAACAAATGATGTTTATTTTTTTTTTAGTAATTGATGAATATGTTGAAATAAGTTCATTTTATATTATTTTACAGATATAAATCACAATAGTAAGAAATTACAAAAAGAAAAATAAGAAAATGATGTGAATGAAGAAGACGCCGCGAGAGCTGTATTGTGTGTTATCAATGATAGGATGAAACTAAGGACCGCTGCTGCTATATCTATACTAATATATAAAGCTGAAGAGTTTGTTTGTGCGCGCTAATCTCAGGAACACTGGTCCGATTTGAAAAATTATTTTTGCTTTGGATAGCCCATTAATCCAGGAAGGCTTAAGGCTACATAACATCACGCTGCGACCAATAGGATCTGAGCATAACTAATTACACGCGAACGAAGTCGCTAATATAATATAAAACCAACCACTTTGTACTATAGAGTAAAGAAATATAAAGAGAATGTAATGCCAAAAAATATAAATTATAGTAGCAAACACACTGCATCAAGTTTTCACTAATGATGAAGAACTTATGCAAGAAAGGTACTTTTTAAAAATGTCCGAAATGAATTATGGTCTTACCTACTTACAAGGTCGAAAATTGGCATATCAATATGGGAATTTAGGAATAAGGTGATTTGGATTATTTGTTTGATATATTTTTAATGCCTTCCTGAGACCATTTTAAATGGTATGTTTTTAAGATAATGTTAAGATTATAAAGACAAAGATTAGCAATATGTAACTAGATCTCAAATATTAAAATAATAAGTCACTTACATTCGTTCAAGACTGCCCCAGGCTGTTAATAGTTTTATAAAGTTTATTTAAGTAATAGTGAGTGTACGAAATTAGTGGCAATAAATTATAATTATATACGATCTGTATGTCTTAAATAAAGTATTGATTATATTTTAAGCTGCATTGTTTTCTTGTTATCATGGTATTTCAAAACTGCCCCTGGGGTTATCAAATGTGCCCCTTGCCAGGGGCACATTTGAACAAAATATGGTTTTTTAAAAATAATAATATTGCTACTTTAATAAATAAAAACAGGTTAAGTTAATTTTTATTTTGTAGCACAAATAGCATATCTATTCATAAAAAAATAAAATACCTTGATATGTAGCACAATACGATAAATATAATATTTTATTCAAAAAGTGTTCAAAGGTGCCCCCCTCTCCCGCTACTGAAGTCCTCTAAAGCGCTGGTCCGATTTGAATGATTTTTTATGCGTTTAGGTGACGCCCTGGATTGTTTAGATTCACAAATCAGTCCGGCAGATGGCGCTGCAGTC
Organism: Sesamia nonagrioides; assembly: GCA_017933935.1. Classification (NCBI taxonomy): domain Eukaryota; kingdom Metazoa; phylum Arthropoda; class Insecta; order Lepidoptera; family Noctuidae; genus Sesamia; species Sesamia nonagrioides. Next base: position 484,442 of record JADWQK010002062.1, on the reverse strand, counting down.
GATGTCTAGGTTATTTATCCTAAACGGCTGAACTGATTTGAATGAATTTTTGTTTTTACATTCAAGTGGGGGCCTGGAAAATTAACATTCACAAATCAGCCCGGCAGATGGGGCTGCAGTTGGTATCTAGGTTATTTATCTATACCTACTGCACCTAAACGGCTGGACTGATTTGAATGATTTTTTTTGTTTGCGTTTGGGTGACGCCCCGGATGGTTTAGATTCACAAATCAGCCCGGCAGATGGCGCTGCAGTCGGTGTATAGGTTATTTATCCTAAACGGCTGAAATGATTTGAATAAATATTTGTTTATACATTCAAGTGGGGGCCTGGAAAATTTAGATTTACAAATCAGCCCGGCAGATGGCGCTGCAGTCGGTATCTAGGTTATTTGTCTATACCTACTGCAACTAAACGGCTGGACTGATTTGAATGATTTTTTTGTTTGCGTTTGGGTGACGCCCGGGATGGTTTAGATTCACAAATCAGCCCGGCAGATGGCACTGCAGTCGATATCTATGTTATTTATCCCTTACGGCTGTATCGATTTGAATGAATTTTTGTTTATGCATTTAAGTGGGGGCTGGAAAATTTACATTCACAAAAAACAATTCGGCAGATGGCGCTGTAGTCGGTATTTAGGTTATTTATCTATACTGCAACAAACGGGTGGACCGATTTGTACGATTTTTTTTTAATTTGATACAATTTTTTTTATTATACCTAGACTATATTAATCACTCTGGCAACATATAGTAATTAATCAAACATCACAGGCGAACCCGGCTTGCTGATGATGTCTTGACTTGGCTCGCCGAACTTGACGGCGTGGCGGGAGGCCTCGGTGACTCGGACAAGTCTGGCTGAACCAGAATATTGCCGATGTTGCGCTCCTGACTTTTTTCTACCTCATTCAAATCGTTTAGTTCTTCGGCTGTTAAATTAAGCTCTGAAAATGTTATTCCCTCAGAAGATGATGGTGACATTGTTGAGATGTATTTCCGTTTTAACAACAGTAGTTGCTTCACTCGATTTTTTTGTTCCTTAGCCCTACTCATTCGTATTATTCGGCTCAAATTGTGACCGCATTTGATGCAAAAGTTCAAGGTTTCAGCGGTTATTGTAAAACATTCGTCGCATCTTAACAAGATTTTTGTGCAATTATTGATTATAACGAATTGTTTTCGAAAAATTGATGTTATTTCAAAATAAAGAATCAAAATCAAAAAATCAAAATCAAAATTGTTTATTTCAAATTAACAAACAGTTGGTGCTTTTGAATATTCAATGTCGGTCAGTCCAAGAAAAGTGAAGCTAAATTCACCTTCCAAAGCGTAGATCTCTATGGAGAAGAACGTGCAAGAAACTCCATGGACACTCTTTTCAAATCATAATATGGATTACATGTCTTCGTTACATATTTCTGTTGATTCTATCATGTGAGCACAATGTATAGTTATAAAAATTAATGAAAAGATAGAAAATTAATTGAGCCCACTTGCAGCTAAGAGATGACCAGTCTCCACTGACGGCCCCCGTTCACGAGCATGACGCGCGCATCAGCCCCACTTAGCTCAACCATTTTGAAGGGAACCAAATGACCTAACAACACGCGCCACTGAATAATAATAATGTTCTTGATCTTTCTTTTCATACTTTTTAATACCCTAATCGCTTGAAATATCATATGCAGGACAACGTCTGCCGGGTCCGCTAGTATTAGTATAGATTTATACATTTTGCACAAAGAAATGTACAAAGGCGGACTTAATGCTTTGGGCATTCTCTACCAGTCAACCTAGAGTGGTGAAGAGATTAGATGGCAGGTGCTTTGGTCGCGGGAAACCACTGGATGCGGGAGGCGCCGCACCGCTCGTCGTGGAGAACCTTAAGGGAGGCCTATATCCAGCAGTGGATGTCTTTCGGCTGGAATCATGATGCGAATGCTTTGGTTGAAAATAAAACTGATAAAATATGTCGCTTCGTGTAAAAGGAACATCATATGTACTTGTTCTTTTAACCGCTACCATTAAGGCAGACTGCTTATCTCACTGCCTGTTTCACCGAATAGGAAACTGAAAGTGTCTCATACTATGTAGATGCTAACTTGCTGTTATTTCTTTTAATTCGACATAGCTTGTGGAAAAAGTCAGAAGAAGTGACAGTGACCTTATTTGTTACAGTAACGATGGCGTGGAGCAAACCAGTCGAGGAAGATGGTGTATCCAGACATGGTGTAGACAGGCTCCAGTTAGACAGACCCAACACCTTGAAAAGCGTATAATCCCAGTTGCACCCGCGGCTTTAGCATTGGAGCCAAGGGTCCGCTTTCCTACATATACGCCTCCATTTCGCACGATCTCTAGCATCTCGTGGTGTGAAATTGTTGGCACGCATGTCATCTCTTACGACGTCAAGCCAGCACCTTGAAAAGATGCCTGGAAGGTGGAGAATAGCATGTTATAGCGCAACCTGGTACAGACCCATTTCCAGTAGCAGACCGCGATAAGCTGAGTTAATTGAATGACTCTCTTGTAAAACATGATAGAAACCTCAAAGAGTTATGAATTGCCTAAAAATGCAGTAAGTACTGCGGATTCTCTCCTGTGGAGAAGATTGATTTATTTTGATTCAAAAGAGTGTCCGTAGAATTTCGCCGGTCCTCCGCAGATCGTCAGTCAGACAGAATGATCAAGTTACTACTACTGAATAATCAAGCTAGTTTCTGGGAACTAACTTGATTATTCTGACAGTTCTTGACAATATACAAGTGGCTGAAATTGCTGTATTTAAAATAAAAGCTTGTAGTGTAAATATTTTACGCAATCTACACTTTTGGAAACACGAAAGGAATACTAGAACTAAATAAATAATTAAATGAAAACATCTCTGCCTGCATACTCTGAACAGACACGAGACTCAAATCATACGCCAAATGTCAGGCAGCTAAGTACCAATGTTCAACTGAATGGTGTAGAGTTGTTCCCTGTTAAGTCGACAGTTTTTCTTGGATTAACTATTGACGCCAAGTTACAATGGGGTCCTCACATTGAGAAGCTGTCGGGTAGACTCAGTTCTGCCGCCTTTGCTGTTAATAAAATTAGACAGATAACTGATGTGGATACAGTCAGAATTGTTTATTGTAGTTATTTTCATAGTCTTATGACTTATGGGATTCTTCTCTGGGGAACTTGTGCGGATATCAATACCATCTTTGTTTTACAGAAGAGGGCTGTTCGAGCCATTTACAACCTTGGTCCTAGAGATTCTCTTAGAGAAAAGTTCAAAGAGGTGAACATTCTGACTTTAGCTTCACAATGTATATATATGTTCATGTATATAATTATAGCTTCACAATGTATATGTTCATAAAAATATCTCGAATTTTAAGAAAATAAGCGATATTCATAATATAAATACCATCTTGATGTACATAACACTCGTCTCCACAGAGTAGGCAACTCGTTCATGGGTCAATGTATTAACTAAATGTAGTAACAACACTTTTACATCAAGCTTGTTAATGTTGAATGGGTAAGTTTCGAATGTCCATGGGAAGCTTCCCATGGACATTCGAAACTTACCCATTAAACGATTTAAGAACCATATAGGTAAAGGCCAAACTTTGCAAAAAGGGGTATTATAAAATCACAGATTATTTAGAAGACAAAAAAGCTTGGGACTGAGCTGCTCGCTCTGTTAAGCATTAAGCAATATGCGTAATTATAACATAAATTATTGTAAACATTTTCATTTTTAATGTCTGGTCTTGAAAAAAGACGATCATCTCTGAGTTTGTTTCGGCTATTTCTTCTCAGAGGTAGTCAGGAAATGCCGGCTTCATCTAGTTAAAAAACAAAAATAAAAAATAAACATGACTTGTAAAAGTGATCAGTGATCCTACTTGCTAAACAATTTCATTTCATTTCATATACTTTTGTAAGTAACTCCTAAATTACTCCCACAGAAGTTGGTGGTCACGTTCTGTCTTGCTGAAAGAAGTATTCAATTACGATTCCGGATGTAGGTTACAATAAATACTAAGAAGATCATCACGGATGTGGTTAGTAAATAACTCACAAAGGAGAGATTACGCCCCAGTTAACTAGATAATTAGTGTATGCAAAAGACCTGTCGACCAAATGATTTGAAAGACTTGACAGTAATGTTCAGAAACAATATGTTTTTCACAAAACATACAGGAATTAGGTACACGCGTATGGTCATGGCAAAAACAGCCAATATTAAATAGAAAGGAAAAATCCTTCTGGCCCCTACGGCAAAGCAAATTATGAAAAAAAGTGTGTGTCAGCTCCGACGCACGACTGGAGTTTACTCCTTAAAGTACGGGAAAAAAAAATAAAAAAAAAATATTATTATTAAAAAAAATAAAAAAATTATAAATGCATATTTATGAAAATTTTAACCAATTTTAAGAAAGTTGATAATAAAAAAAAATTATAAACTTTTTTTTGAAATTATTAGGTATAATTATTTTTTTTAAATATAACATTATCCTAATAACTAACAAAATATAGTTGTAAAAAGATAAGACCAAACTCCTGACAACAACATTTGGCACATCGTACCCGGCACACATCGCAACTGCCCAGGTCCGTTCTCCGTACGGCTTCACCAAACATCGTGCCAGAACACGACGAATCGCTTGGCGGCAAGAGTTTGTTTGGTGGGTGGTAACTTCTGCTGGCAGCAGATGATATGGCTTACCACCGGGAAACATTATAACAACATTCGTATAATTATGACAAAAAAAACTCCTTTAGCTGCACAAAAAATACGGCGAGAAAACTTCTACATTTCCGCATTAAAATAGTCTTCAAAGATTTTTCTTACTTCGAAAGAATTTAACATTTAAAAAGCTTAATAGCTCCACCATTGAAAAACACAGATGTTCCTTAGAATAATCTCGAACTTTCTCCTTTTAAGCGAAAAGGTTTTTGAATGTAAAATTAAAAATTTAATAAAGGTGCCGTCGGCAGTCTCGTAAATTATTACGGGTTGCTTTTATCATCACTTTCGTGTGACAATGTTTATTTTTTTTTTTATGAAAATGGATATTTTTATCTCGATCACGACAGGATGAAATGTTCTCGCCTTTTTATCAGTATTTATTGATCGTGACATCAATGCCGTTACACGAGCTATTAACTTTTTAGAATTTAATACAGTTATTTTTTTATAAATGTATCCTTAACGGAATCATGTCATTGTGATTGACAGTTGTTTGATTCCATTAAGGATACATTTAAGTATTTTTATTTATTTTGATGTGATGAAGATAATGCCTTCTTATTAACGTGTTGTAAGGGGTAGTATTAATTAATTAATTATTAATTATTATTTATTAATTCGTAGCGGCGATCGGCGGCGATCTCTCGCGTCCGACCCTGGTCCAGGCCATGGTCCGGAGCGAGAGTGCATGGCAGGCCGTCACCTCCTTCTGCGAAGCAGTGATGCTGGCAAAGGAGGAGGCGGAACGCGTGAGGCAGCGGGGATCTCAGCGCCCTCACGCCACTAGCCGCCGCAGGAGACGCCCTGGTCGGGAGATGACACCAAACTCCCAGCCACCGTAGGCGCAGGCCTGCGGGCGGTGAGCAGTGGGCAGCTCGCCGCTCGGTAAGGACCAGGCCCGAGTCGACGGCGCGTCGTGTTTCATGCGCGCCTCAAAGAGATGTCAGCACATCGTGACGGGGTCCACGAAGACCGATGCCTCCTGGGTCAGGGTTGCGGGTTGGTTAAAAAAGAAACCGTGGCCCTGGCCGTTGCACAGGCAAGTAAAGAAACACGGGTGGGTTTTAGTCAGTAAAAGTCTGACACGCCCTTCCGCTCTGCCCAGAGCGGAAGAAGTCATTTGATGATTTCCCATCCAAACAAAAAAAAAAAAAAAAAAAAAAAAAAAAAAAAAAAAAAAAAAAAAAAAAGGGGTAGTATTAATTGAGGACACATTAGCGTAACTGGTAATGTTTTGCTAGGTGATCAAGGAGGTCGGAAATTCGCCAAACTTTAGTAATAATGAAGACTATTTTTACATGCTTTTTATTAGCTTCATTTGTATGTTTGCTTGCTTGCTTGCTTGTTTGCTTTTTTGTTTGTCCGTCTCTAACTCTTTGGACTACGAGTGAGCGGCTCATTACTGTAAAATGTCCCACCGTTTTCAATACGTTCGTTCGTTCGTTCGTTTATTTTTTAAAAGAAAATTGAACTAAAAAGTTTAAAATAAATATAGTTTAAAAAATTAAAAAAATACATGCTTTTAAAAAATATCAAACTAAAAAGCTAAAAATAATTTTAAAAAAAGCGTGAGGCGCTTAATTTTTGTGTGCCATAATTTTTGTATATTAAGCGCCTCACGCTTTTTCTTAGTTTTTTAAACTATATTTATTGGTTTTTTTTTTTGTTTTTATTGTGGTAATTTATTTATTTTAATTAAATCTGTTCAATTAGTTTTACTCATGGTTTGTCAGTTTGAATAATTTATGTGGCCTAACTAAATTTTCTCTCTTTGATATTGTCCGTCGAATCATTGAGCTCCTGAAGTTTCGAATTGAGCTGGATGTTTTCACACAAATGCGTGTTCTGACTGGACAGGTCGCCTTAAACTGTGTGATTATTTCCTCAAAAGACTATTCCAGCACAGAGGATAAAATATTAGTTATGTCCTGTTAACTTCAGATGCTCCATAGATTGTTTCGTTCATTCCGTACGTTCCGTTCCATCATCGGACGACCCGTCCTACGGCGAGTTTCCACCCTTACGTTGTTGATCCGGACCAAGTGTTTCGCCTCGTCTTTTTTACCGAGTACATCGAGGGACTGGAACAATTTTCCAGCGGAGGTGTTTTCGTCTGACTACAATTTAAGTGTCTTCGAGGCTGGAGTATACAGGGCTCTTAATAAGCTGGTGCGCTTTACCATCAACGATTGCATCACTGCAGCTTACCATCAGGCGGGATTGCGGTCAAGCACTAGTTTATAATTTATAAATAAAAAAGTTTAGGCGAGATTAAAAATATGGCTACTGAAAATACGACAGTTTACATATGTAAATGTAGTAACATAAATTACAGGTATATTATTAACAGAATGCGACTCAGATTACACTGCAATCGTTTTTAAAATACCAGAATTGCCTCTCTGGTTTCCAATCACACACCGGGCCTATATTTAGACGCGGTATCGAATGTTGACAACGCCCTGATTTAATAACACCACCGTACTCTGTATACGTAATATTTACAGAAGTGTAGGGATCTACAGTAGAGGTTGTTAGCAGCAGTGTATTTGTGGAAATGGCAGATTAGATATCACCCCCCCCCCCCCCATTATGTGTGATATGATCAATATTGTAAACTTGAAAGTTTGAATGTATGTATGTTTGTTACGCTTGAACGCAAGAACTACTGATCCAACGAGATTAGAAGTATGCTAATACTGGTTACTGTATGTGTGCCATATTTCATCGAAATTGGTTGAGCCGTTTGAACGTGAAGAAATCACAAACACACATACAGACTCTCACAAGCTATCGCCTTTATAATATTAGTATGTACTCAAAAAACCTTTTAAAACTACTAGCATTTCATTTCCTCCATCTACGAGTACTCGAAGAAGACATTATATTATACCAAATGTAATAAATATATTTAAAAAAATAAAAACAACAAACATGGCCACCTTTTGACAGTTAGAAAATGGAACTCTTACTTTTTTAGAACATAACACTCGTTCAGGGAATGTTATGTAAAAAAAATAGTGAGAATGCCACTCGAAGAAAATTGTGTTTGGAAATTATCTATTCAGCAAGTTAACGACTTTACTTCGTCCGCTCCGTCGTTGAGAAAAATACTGAACGAACCATTCAAGCTCTACTCTATTACGCAGAGAGGCGTTATTATACTTACATACATACATAATGTCTTCTTGTAGTCGTCAGGGTTTAATAGATTTTTTAGTGTCTTTTTCTTCTTCTTCTTCAGCCTATAGATGTCCACTGCTGGACAAAGGCCTCCGCCAAGGCTTTCCACAATGACCGGTCTTGAGCTGCCTGCATTCATCGGCTTCCCGCGACGTTCACCAGTTCATCGGTCCACCTTGTTGAGGGTCTCCCTACGTTGCGTCTTATGATACGTAGCCGCCACTCAAGAACTTTACTGCCACATCGGCCATCAGTTCTACGAGCATTGTGCCTCGCCCACTGCCGTCTCCTTGAAGTTTTAAAAGCGTTCAAATTAAAAGGAACAAGTAGGTATGTAGTTTATTTGCACGCTTAGAACAACGAAGGAGGTTCTCAAGTCGACGCATATTTTTTCTAGATATGACCACATATAACTTTATGCAGAGCAGTCTGACTAATGCTCGCCTGTGCTCCAGGCTTTGGAGACCTTTTGAGCTAAATCTGGGTCACCAATTAGGCTTTTCCCACGCGCTCTCCACTGAATCCAAAGTAGCCAGGTGGCATTTTGCAGCACCAGCCCGAATGTGGCTGCAGTACTCCACGCACGAACGGACCTCTGCTAGTGATTTGTGTCAAATACGATCTCGTCTTATTATGAGTGTTTACTTTTTACGACAAATACCGGCTAATTTTCGAATCGATTTTAACCAATACAGCATTAATCCTTATCCAATTTAATACCTTAAATGAGTTGTTGATTTAATATAGATCTATATTGCCCTTTACAGTATATGATTTAAATGAATGTTTTCGTAGATATTACAGATCCAAAATATAAAAATTGCGGGTAGGAGCGGCCGGCCAGGGCGGCAGGAGCGGCGGCGGTTCACAGTTTTTCTGTAGTGTATTTAGTATCAGCATTGCACACGTGCGAAGCTGGGGCGGATCGTTAGTTATTTAATAATAACAACCCAACTCATGATTTACCAAAGACTGACTAGTATAAAATGTCGGTAGAAAAGTCAGCCTCTGTTATGCGTACCTTATCCAGCTTTTGTAGCTGACTGTACGGAGCTTCTTCTAAAATATTCTCCAACAATATGACTTTATATTCTCAAGTGCATATTAAAGTACACATTTTATGTGAGAAGCTTATCCCTTCAATGTAACAAATAATAGAGGAAATTGATTTCAGTGCACTTGTGTCGTCAATAGTTGACCGATTTTGGGCGAATACGTTTTCTAGGCGTATTCTAAGCGTAATCTACTTGAAACTGTCAAATTTTCTCAATCAAACTTGAACCTTAACACTTTAAAGTTAAAGTTGAAAATATATTAAAGAAATTTGACAGATTGTAATAGCTGGGTACTGGCGTTTAAATAGACACCAGACAGACACCTCTGCCTAACCCGTCAGAGAATAAAATTAAGTCTAAATTAATCTAATTATATCCTGTCACTAAATTTCTCTATATTGTGAGAATTTGTTTATTATTTATACATATTTATATATTTTAGTATTACGTATTTATTTAAGTATAGTTATGTACTTAATTATTTTTGGTTTTATGTTTAGGTATATTTAATATTATTACTTTTATACTTATCATATTCATATTTTATTTCCTCCTTGTTCTTACACACTATTGTCTACATTTCTGTTTTACTTCTCCTTTCGCAGGTCTGCTGGAAGAATTTTTTTAAGAAATAAGCACCACCTTTGTACTCAGATCTTAATGTTGTCGTATCTTTATGTATTTTTTTATTTAAAAAATAAATAACAAAATAAATAAATAAATAAATAAATATTGTTTTCTTAATCAACCTTGAACACGCTTTGCCGATAAAGTTGAAAATATATTAAAGAAATCTGATAGATTCTAGTAACTTGATATGGTGGTCGCCTGCACAGTCATCAGATAGACAGACACCTCTGCCAAACCCGTCAGAGAATACAATTAAGTCTAAAGAAATATCCTATGTCTAAATGTTAATTAAAATTAATACCCAACAACAATCGGGTTTCCATTTTAATTAACATTTCGGCGGTTTTTGTTTAAAATTGGTAGTATTCAAACAATATTTATAACAATAAACTTTATGTATTGTTCAATCTTTTAATTTCCTGAACAAGTTTAAGCTGTAGGTATGTTTTTTATATCCTATAATTTCTGGGATTGTGACCAGCACCCTAATTGGGTTGTATCCTAAAAAAATTATTTAATGTCCATCACATAGACTTATAAAAAATATTAAACACGTATTTTTTATTTTTTCTTTCATTCAAATACATAAGAAGATATATTGATTTGAAATGTCGCATGACGTCACGCCGTGGTACAAATTATACCACGGCGTGACGTAATTAGGTCCCACTCCGTAACTTTAATACGCTAATATTTTATTTTTACATTTTAAGGAAACTTACAGCTAGTATATATACAGATAGAAGATAATTAGTGAAAGAAAGCCAATTAAAAGTTTCCACAGATAACATTAGGTTAGCACAAGAGACAGTAACAGGTACAGCACCGGACAGGAAAGCGAAATTAAGAACAAGTAAGCACTCGGAGAGTATTAAGTAAAGACTGAATTTTTTTTTTAGTGATTAACAAAAAAGTTATCACAAAGTATCTTTTTTAGTTTAGGAACACTGGTGGAGAATAAATCGAGATCATTAAACCTCTGACACAACAAATTATATGCTCTGCTAGCTCTTATGATATAAGAGTTTTGTCGGTATACGCATCGCACAGAGGGAACATACAGCGGCTGATGATTCCTTAAAGTGAAGGATGGAACACGGAGCCCAATTTTGCTCAACAATTCAGAACAGTCGATTGAGCCATTAGCCATATTGAACAAAAACGCCATGTCGGCAATTTTTCTCCGCTCAATTAGTGGAAGAATGTGAAATTTTCTACAACGGTTGTTATAATTAGGTAAATAAGTTCTGGATCTAAACGGAATGCACCTCAAAAATTTCCTTTGGATACTTTCGATGCGATTGACGTAAGTATCGTAGACAGGATTCCATACCGGTGAGCAGTATTCCGAGATGACTGCGCACAAAAGCACAGTACAGAATTTTTAGTGTTTTAATATTTTTAAAATCCGCTGATATCCTCAAGATAAAACCAAGGGCTTTAGAAGCTTTTTTAATCATTTTATCAATGTGTGTGTCAAAGAGAAGTTTCGAGTCAAAAGTGACTCCCAAGTCTGTAATCGTGTTAACTCTGGCTATTGAAGTATTGGCTAGTTTGTAGTCATAAATAATGCGCTACAGTTTACAAGTGAATGTACACGTGTAACATTTTGAAACATTTAGATCAAACCGGTTAGCCGTGCAGTACTCTACGGAACTGTCCAGATCGTGTTGGAGGCATTCAGCATCTTCGTGAGTCTTGACTTCACTTAGAATCTTCATGTCGTCCGCAAATAAAAGGACTGTTGAATTCAAGAAACACGAAGACACATCATTTATGAAGATGTTGAATAACATGGGTCCCAAAAGCGATCCCTGTGGAATTCCTGAGGGGGCTGTCATAGTTCTTGATGTATATCCATTAAGGACAACAGTTTGACACCTGTTGGCCACATAAGATGAGAACCACCTGAAGAGATTTCCACTGATACCCATAGCCAGCAGTTTGCGCAAAAGTATAGCATGATCCAAACGATCGAAACACTTGCTGTAATCTGTGTAAATTACATCTACTTGTGAGTGGTGGGCCATACATTCAGTCAAGTAGTCGCTACAAAGAATTAGGTTGGTGGTTGTGGACCGACCTCGCAGGAAACCATGTTGGCGGTCGTTGATGCTTAATTTAAGACAGGTGTAAAGCTGCTTGTATATAATTTTTTCCAAGATTTTAGCGAAAATACATAGTTTGGATATGGGTCTGTAATTTTCCACAAGGTTTCTAGGCCCTTTTTTATGGATCGGAGTGATTATAGCCGATTTCCAAACCGCAGGTACCTCTCCCAAATTTAGGGACCGCCTGAACAGAAGTAAAAGAGGAAGAGTCAGACCTTTGGCACAGTTGAGTATAAAAACTGGTGGAATGTTGTCTGGACCTGCAGATTTGGATAAGTCAACTCCTTTAAGTAGATTGAATACTTCTAATTCATTAACTTCGACCGAATGTATGTCCGAGACAGTATCGCTCAAATACATGCTAGGCCCCCGCGCATGGTCAATGGTAAGATCGTCGTCATCATTAGTACTAGCACCAGAACTAAGAAAATTAGAGTAGAAATAGTCGCTAAACATATTACAGATGTCCACTCCGACACTTGAAGTGCTATTTCTATACTTAAGTAAGGAAGGGTAAGCATTGATCTGATTTCTTGATTTAACATATGACCAAAATGCTCTGGGTGTCTTAAAAATGTCTGCTTCAATTTTCGCAATATAGGAGTTAAACATTTCACTTTCAACTTCCTTGGCACGCTGTCGGAGCAAGACAAAAGACTGGTGATCAGACAGGTTTCCGTATTTCTTGAACTTTGCGTGGTACTTGGATTTTTCTTTTAGAATTTTTATCAGAGGTTGCTTGAACCAGAGAGGGTATCTGCTACTTGGAACTACCGCCCTAATTGGTACAAAAGAATCACGTAGTTCATTGATTGTGTCATAGAAAAATGATACAGCATCCTCCAGTGTCCCAGAGCTCACTGCGTTGCGCCAGTCGATCTGGCTCAACCGATGGTTAATAGCTGTGTAGTTGGCCGAACGATATAAAAATTTAGTACGAGGACGTGCCGGAAGAGTATGAAGTTCCACGAAATCAGCAGACACACAGAGAGCTTTATGAGTTAGATCTTCTGGCACCAGAGGATCAGCGCAACTTGCTACTGAGACCTCAGTATTGGATAAAACTAGATCTAGTATTTTGTTGTTAATATTTACGTGCCGACTATATTGAGAGATATTGCAGATTGCAAAGTTATCAAACAAGCTGGCCTGAACATTACCTTGAATATTACTAGGGCAATAGGACTGACCATCTTCATCTAGTTCCCAGTTTATGTTTGGTAGGTTAAAATAACCAAGAAGTAGAAATTTGTCAGACTGGATGCTTCTGAACAATATCTGTTAGGTTATTAGAAAAATTTGATAACTGACCTGCTTGAGAATGCCCAAGATTTTGGTTGCAGATGTACACCACACAGATATGCATTTTATAAGATACTCGTGGCCTCTTCTTATGTAGAGTGAGAGTAATCCACAAGTCTTCAGCAGACGAGAACCATTCACTGCGGAGGTCACTAATAAGTTCACGTCGAACTGCAATAAGCACACCACCCCCCAATGATTGTTTTGTGCTAGAATAATTTTTATCGCGTCGCCATACTATGTAACGGTCATCAAACAATTCACTGTCTTTAATACCTTCAATAAGCCAAGACTCTGTTAAGCAAATGATATCGTAAGAATTGACACACACATTGCGATAAAATGTTAACGTTTTCGTATGCAATCCCCGAACATTTTGGTAATAAACACTAATAGGTGACATCGCAAACAGAAAGAATACGAATGAATAGCACTATAATAATAAATGAAATAGGAGGTACATTCAGATTAGAGCAAAACAATAAATGACGGTACATTAAACATACGATCAAGCCAATCACAACCTTAGATGCATACAAATAGGATTCAATAGAAAAATAACTATGGTTAACACCGAGCGATAAGCGAACATAAGGGCCGCAGACAAGGAATTTGCATAAAAATATGCCACCAGTGTCCCTCAAACTGATGGTGACGTACTTGCGAGTAAACGAGTACGAAAAATTATAAAATTCACACATCCTTAACTTAGAAACTTCTTTAAATCTTGTTCCGTCTTTATATGGTAGGTTGGAGAGGTAGTGTTTCTCTTTATAAGAATTTTGCAACCAACTACCCAAGTGTATAAAAAACCTCGTTCTTTAACGAGTTTTTTCGTTTTATTAAGCAGCATTTTGTTTTAAAAGGTTAAATGATCATTGACGTAGATGATACTGTCGGACTGCAAGCCCAACTTGCCTGCAGTTATAGAACCTTTAAGCTTTTTAGCGGCGGCCACGAAATCGTTTTTTAGGTATCTATTATGAACTGAGCAGATAATATTTTTATTCTGATCGTTATTTCGTGTCGGTACTCTCGCAATGAAATTTATCTGGTCTTTAGAGATACTGCATCCAATGATATCACCTATCTTGCCAATAATTGCGAACAGATTTTCTGAGTTGGTCGACGGAACACCCTTAATTTCCAAGTTGTTCATCCTTGATCTTTGCTCCGTTTCGCGATGCAGATCTTCAATTTTGGAGCATCGTTCATGTAATACTGCCATCTCCTCCTTAGTTTTCGTAAGACAGTCCACTTCACTCTCCAATCCCGACACTTTGTTGGCCAATGTCTCCACTGAATGGTCCAGAAACTCAACAGCAGTTTTAAGGCTGGAGTACTTGGTCCTGATCAACTTAAGCTCCGCAAGTTCCGATTGAATAGCTCTAATATTCTCCATTATAGTGGGTAAGCTGTCCATCCGGGCAGAGAGAGCTTTTAGTTCTGACATTATTGCGTCCATGTCAGCTGTTACGGGCGTAGTTGTGGGGCGAGGACTGGATGCTGCCAGAGATTTGCAATTACTGCACTTCCATGTGTTCCTGCGATCCCCCAGTTTCCTCCATCCTCCTTCCGTTATGCCAGCGCAGGGAAAGTCGAACTGTTCCAGGCATCCCACGCATTTCGCTCCATCCCTGCTTTCCAGTTGACAACGCTTGCATTTGAACATTTTGTATAACTTAGTATTAAAATTTGAGAATCGATAATTAATCACACGCGGAGTATTATGCGTCCGGCCGATTTGCTGTCTACCGTCGGATGATATATCTCAGTAGGTTTTGGTAATTTCGACAAAATAAAAAATACGGGTCTTAATTTTTTTTATTGTCTATAAGACGGACTAATTACACAGATGTTCTCAACAGGCTAGGAGACCTGATGGGCTTCTGGAGGGAGGTGGGCTGGTTGGAATAACCGCCAAAGGCCGCCATGGTCCACGCACAATGATCCGCTGGAGGGACTGAGTGCGGAAACCAAACCAATAACATAGAACATAGACGGACTAATTATTTTTGATTTTCATACCTTGGACACATCCCTATTGCGTAACACACTATTACTACCAGTTGGAATCATTTCGAAGCATATTGCTAAACCATTGCTCCATGTGTTCGAAAATGAGTCTTAATAACAACTTAAATAACGCAATGAATGTTGTTGAACTGTCAAAATGAAACCCATTTCTACAGATAGTGTGTTACACAATTACCCTACTGATCGATCAATCAGCTTAATTTATACTTGGCATGGTTGGTCAGTGGACGGGTCTTTACTTACCAATACCGAGATTTTGGTGTGTACTTGGTATATACGTTTTTTCTCTAACTCTCTCTCTCTGGGTCTGAGCAGTTGTGTTGCGATGTGTGGCGGGTACGATGCGCCAAATGTTGTTGTGTCGGGAGTTTGGTCGTGGAGGGTCTCCAGATCAATCTCCCTCTAGCGCAGCTTCGTTTGGTCGTGTTGGTCTTGGGTTTAACATTGCATCACATCGCTCAACTGCCGTCATCCTTCCTATTTCTTAGTTTTTTAAGTGAATAGGCTTAATAAACTAGTGCGCTTTACCATCAACGATTGCATCACTGCTTACCATCAGGCGGGATTGCAGTCAAGCACTAGTTTATCTTTATATATATAATTCTGCTGTACGTGTGTATGTCATTGAACTCCTCCTAAATGGCTTGACCGATTTTAATGAATTTTTCTGTATGCGTTTGAGTGGCGACCTGGATCGTTTAGATTCACAAATCAACCCGGCAGATGGCGCTAATCGCTTGAAGAAGCATGTGATCTCGGAAACGGCCCTAACGATTTCGCTGAAAATTAATATGTGGTGGTTTTCGGGGACGAAAAATCGATCTAGCTCAGTCTTATGTCTGGGGAAGCGCATATTTTCGAGTTTTCTCTTTCGCAATATTTCACGCATAATATGGGCGCTAATTTCGCGCGGCTTGACATAGCGGCTGTAGCGTAGTCGATATTGGTGTGGTCTACTCGCGATGGCTGGTGTTCCTCGGTTCAAACCCGGTCAATCACAAGTTTTTTTTTGTTTTTAGACAAGTTTATAGTTTTTTTAATTTTTTTAGTTACTTAAAAATATAATTGTACATAAGAACTAAAAGGCGAAAAAATAAAAAAGATATTCTTTTTTATTTAACTAAATTTGTACTTATGAACTAAAAGAGAAAAAAATAAATAGAAATAAATAATTATTTAAGATTTTTTATTTTACTTAAAGAGACTGAAACAAGAGCTCTAGGGGTAGAGAGAGGTATGATATCTTTGTTACAAATGTAGATGACAATGCTTTCCATGGGTATATTCCTAAATCTGCGGTACCTGTGTACGTCACTGAATTCCTCCTAAAGGGCTGGTCCGATTTGAATGAAGTCTATGTATATAAATGAAAGTTATGTTAGTTACTCTATTTATAACTCAAGAACCGCTTAACCAGTATGGCTCAAAATTGGTAGGGAGGTAGATAAGAACTGGGAGAAGGACATATCACTCACATAGGATACTTTTTATCCCGTTCCCGTTGTTCCCATCGTTCCCGTGTGACGTGACATGGAATAACAAAACAACTCAGTCAAAATATAAGTTAGCGGTTCATTTGTTAAAAATGGTACTAACACACTGCTGCACTACTCAGCATATTAAAAGAAGATTTTACCGGTTGAATGTTGATGCATTCATTTAAAGCAAGGAATATAAATAGTCTCTGCCGGTTTAATGTTTTTAATAAAAGCTCCAAAGCAAACTTCAACTTCAAAATTTCTAATATTGTATTGCTGTGCCATTTACCACTTCACAACATACTATAAAACAAAGTTACTTTCTCTTCCCCTATGTCCCTCTGTATGATTAAATCTTTAAAACTACGAAACAGATTTTGATGAGGTTTCTTTTAATAGATAGAGTAATTAAAAAGAAACGTTTATATGTATAATAACATCCATTAAATTGTGTCCATATCCAATCCATAAAATCGCAGTACAGCGGACAGAGCTCCAGCGGGATCTCATGGCGACATGGAAAGTGTGATTGTCGCAATCCAGCACAGAGCACGCCACAATAGCGGCGGTAAGTCTTTTCTTTGAGGAGTAGCTAGAGAGGCGCCACGGCGTCCTCACCTTCCAACTGACGTAGGTCCTCACCGGACACGGCTGTTTCGGGAGGTTCCTGTTCCGTATAAGGCGGGAGGAAACGCCAGGGTGACCACTATGTGCATTGCCCTGAGGACACGGTGGAGCATATGGTGGAGGTCTGCCCGACTTGGGTAGAGCACAGCCGTGTCCTCGTGGCGGCGATCGGCGGCGATCTCTCGCGTCCGACCCTGGTCCGGGCCATAGTCCGGAGCAAGAGTGCATTATGGCAAGTTTTCACCTCCTTCTGTGAAGCAGTGATGCTGGCAAAGGAGGAGGCGTAGCGCGTGAGGGAGCGGAAATCCCACTACTCTCACGCCTCAAACCGCCGCAGGAAGCGCCCTGGTCGGGTGGCAACATCGGACTCCCGACCACCGTAGGCGCGGGCTTGCGGGCGGCGAGCGATAGGCAGCTCGCCTCCTGGTAAGAACCAGGCCCGAGTTGACGGCGCGTTGTGTTTCACACGCGCCTCAAGGAGATGTCAGCACACCTTGACGGGGTCTACGAGGACTGGTTCACAGGGTTGCGGGTTGGTTAAAAAAGAAACCATGGGACTGGCCGTTGCACGGGCAAGTGAAGGAACACGGGTGGGTTTTAGTCTAGGTAAAAGTCTAACACGCCCTTCCACTCCGCCCAGAGCGGGAGAGGTCATTTGATGATTTCCCATCCAAAACAAAAAAAAAAAGAACTGAAGAAGAGCAAGAAATTTAATTTGAAGAGCGCAGCCTTAGTATGACTCGACTTCGTGCTTCTCACTCACCAGAACAAAGGGAGGCAGCACATGAAACGGCTCAGTTGGCAATGCGAAATCGTCGAGCAAACCTCAGAGATCAAGCGCTAGATAATAATTTACGAAGCACAAGAAGAAATTCATCAAATACTGATTTGAATCGGGCAGCGTTTCTATACGCATATAATATAGCGCAATGACGTTCGCATTGGGCCAATGGATGTTGTTTCCGAGTATTGTAGCACATTAAAGATTTCCGGAGAACCGCCAGGATTGTGCTCCCAAATAAAGAATCATTGAATAATAATATTTATTTATTTAAAATTATCCTAATTTAAAAAGTAGTCATGTGATATTGCCTTTAAGGCGGAACGAAGTTCGCCGGGTCAGCTAGTAATTATACAAAAAAAGCACTTTTGAATTGTCAGAAGGTCGGTCAGTCAGTAAGATGAAGCTAGTCACCCATTCCAAAGAGAAGGTACCTATGGAGATCTGAACAGAACATGAGTGACTGGTAAAAAAGACAATGGCGACTGTGTTGGGCCGCTTCCTTGTCTCCCAAAGTAGGCGTTTGCTACGTTTGTTAAGTCGGCTTCGTACGGGTGCAATGCTGAAACTAATTATACTACAGAAAAACTGTGAACATTGTATATAAAAACATAGCGGCCCCCGCTGCCGCCTCTGCCGCCGTACCGCCGCAAACGCTGCGTCCCGCAATTTTTAAATCTGTAATATCTTTGAAAATACTCATTTAAATCACGCGCTATATTAAATCAATAAAATATTTAAGGTATTTAATCGGTTAAGGATTAATACTGTATTGGTTAAAATCGCTTCAAAAACTAACCAATATTGGTGGAACAAAGTAAATCGCAAAAAATGTTATGGTGGGATATCTACATGAAATAAACATATACCACTGCGGAGTTTTATGTAGACCTTTTCATTGTGTACCTACAATACTGAGTACATTATTTTGATAAATCTCATAGGGCAGCCTGCGTTCGCAATGTAAGCGGAAAATGTAATTATTTACGACATAACATCAGAAACCTCAAAAATAGCAGTATTTCTCTACTATTTAATGGATGTTATTCTACATGTAAACCTTCCACTTCAATCCCTCTATCTAATAAAAAAACCGCATCAAAATCCGTTGCGCAGTTTTAAGATTTAAGCATACATAGAGATTTAGATTTGTTTTATATGGTGTACTGATATTAATCTATAAAAAATGTTGTGGGGAGTATATTTGTTAAGTTTAATCAACAAGACAACACTATTAATACTTGATATACCACTGTTTGTTTTCCCTAATGTAATAAATAAAATTATATCATACTAGCGGCCGCCAGCGACTTCGTTCGCGTGGAGTTAGTGATGCTCCGCTCCTATCGGTCGCAGCGTGATGTTATTAGCCTAAAAAGCATTCCTGGGTTGATAGGCTATCCAACGCAAAAAAAAATTTTCAAATCGGACCCGTAGTTCCTGAGATTAGCGCGTTCAAACAAACAAACTCTTCAGCTTTATATATTAGTATAGATTAAATTGTTTGACCAACACTATCTCTGGACTTTAAAAACGTCTGGCCTATTGGCCTTAAATTCGGCTTTTTTTTTTCTCAGAGTAGTCATATAAGAATAGCCAAACTAATCTACATAGTAAAAAAAATATGGTTGTTGTGTTGTTGTGTAAAGTGTGACAAATATAGTTATAGAAAATAAATCTATACTAATATTTAATATATAAAGCTGAAGAGTTTGTTTCTTTGTTTGATCGCGCTAATCTCAGGAACTACTGGTCCGATTTGAAAAATTACTTTTGGGGGTTAAATAAAATGTAAAATAACTAACTCCACGCGAACGAAGTCACGGGCGGCTGCTAGTCATTTTTATAATAAATACGAAATTCACTTATACTTAGATAATTTCTCAGTCGTCCTGTTCCAGCTAGTATCGACCCACTATTCTAATAAATAGTTACAAAAGATTCTATATATCTAGATCCTTTCGGCGTGACAGACACTTCAGTTGGATCAAACCTTTTAGCAAAATGCCCCGAATTACCCCGAATCAATTTATAACACACACACACACCGCTACTGTGACGTTTTCGTAAACACCGACTTTGTCCCAAATAATTCAATTCACTGAAAAGCCTTTTTAATGGGGTAACTTTAACATGATTGACTTCCGTTTTATTTGAAACTAAACACCAGGATTTATTTCTTGCATATGGCATTGGCATTTTGTGCTATGTTTTTGTAATGTTTGAAGAAATTTTGAGATAAGGAGTTGACTTCTCAAACCCAATAAATTCAAATAAATTAATAGCAAATCTTACAATATTACACATTTTATTATAATTATAAAGTAGTGCTTGACTGCAATCCCGCCTGATGGTAATCAGTGATGCAAACGTTGACGGTAAAGCGCGCTCGTTTATTAAAAGCCTATCCACTCAAAAAACTTAGTGAATAGGAAGAACCACGGTAGTTGAGCGACATAACTAAAGCCACTAAGATCAGGCTCGTCCGAGCACTAATATTCCCCATATTTCTCTACGCAGCTGAAACGTGGACGTTACGGGAATTGGAAAAGAAAAAGATAGACGCTCTAGAAATGTGGTGTTGGAGAAGAATGCTTGGGGTATCATGGACCGAGTTTAGAACAAATGTTTCTATACTCCAAGAACTCGGCATCAAACAGCGTCTTTCAGAAATAGTACAGTCCCGTATACTCGGATTTTTCGGTCACATATCAAGGCGTAATAGTGACTCTATAGAACTTTTGGTCGTCCAGGGCAGAGTGGAGGGGAACAGACCTCGTGGAAGGTCACCGATGAGGTGGACCGACCAAATCAAGGCGGCAGTGGGGGGACCTGTTAATAAATGCTCCAGACTGTCGTCCAACAGAAATAGATGGAGAGAGATCGTACCGCGTGTAACATCAGCGTCTCGGGGTCAGTCATAGTGACCACGACCGTTCTGTCAAGAGCGAAACGAAGAAGAAGAAGAAGTTGAGCGAGGTGATGCAATGTTAAACCAAACAACACTACCAATGATGCGCCAGAGGGAGATTGATCTCGAGACCCTCCAATACCAAAGTCCCGACACAACAACATTTGGCGCATCGTACCCGGCACACCGCAACACAACTGCTCAGACCCGTCTTCCGTACGGCTTCACCAGACATCATGCCGGAACACGACTCTTGGTGGCAAGACTTATGCCGGCAGCCGATGTTATGGCCTACCACCGAGAAAAAAAAAATTCACGCCGTACCAACTTGCACGTCTGTCTATACATTCGCATTGACCAACACAGGTACGGTCAGCACATTAGGGCCATTGTTGTGAATGAAAGCGACCCGTAAAATTCGAACTCGTAACCTTTTTGATCTGTGCTTTTGTGCTCAGTTTTATCCTTCGAGAAATATTCTGAATAAATAGAACACGCATTTGGAGTTGTGGTTTACTTCAAAGAATAGAATAAATACCCCATGGGTGACTTAAAAGATGACAAGCGTCTGTACCTTTGGGTGGGAATTTAGAAATTACAATATTATGTGGTCACCTGTCCGTTTTCCGACACTGAATTAGCTGATGATGAGTTTGGGTTTCGGTCGAGGACTGGTTCCTACGTTTAAGGTTACATAAGATCTGTCCTTTTATTAATGACATAGAAAAAAGAATATGACAGCACTGTATTATTGGGTATACCTGAAACTTTTTTATATATATATATATAAATTATTAGCTTTCCGCCCGCGGCTTCGCCCGCGTGGAGTACCGTTATATCGCGCTTTTTAGATTTCCCTCGGGAATATCAAATTTTTCCGGGATAAAAGGTAGCCTATGTTCTTTCTCGGGGTCTAAAGATTGTCTGTGCCAAATGTTATCAAAATCGGTTAAGAGGTTTAAGCGGGAAAGCGTAACAGACCGACAGACCGCCAGACAGACAGACAGATAATATTAGTACGGATAAACGTGTGCTTGACCCCAATCCCGCCTGATGGTAAGCAGTGACGCAATCGTTGATGGTAAAGCGCAGTAGTTTATTAAGAGCCTATTTATTCTAGCCTTGAAGACACTCAAATTGTAGTCCGACGGAAACACCGCAGCTGGCAAATTGTTCCAGTCCCTCGATGAACGCGGTATAAAGGAGGAGGCGAAACGCTTCGTCCGGATCGTAGTAGTGCTGTACTATTGAAACTTGGTAGGTAGATGTATTCTGTGAACCGCATTAAGATTTTGATGCCAAAATAAAATAATAATAATAAATATTGGGTGCTCTCCATACTTAGAACTGAAACTCATTTTTTTTTTTCTGAAATACATACGTGTGGGGTGGGGTATCTATGGATAGGTCTTCAAAAATGATATCGTTTCTAAAATATTTTTTTTCTAAACCGAATAGTTTGCTTGACATACGCTTCCAAAGTGGAAAAGCCCTCTAACTTCTAAACTAAGAAAATGAAAAATCTAAAAAAACATATGATTTACATTACTATAAAAACTACCAACGAAAATTGTGTTGAACGAGATCTAGCAACTAGTATTTTTTAATACCTCGTAAATCGTAAACCGCGTAATCTTTCATAGAACTAACTTAAATCCTTTAATTTCAAAAATCAATGGTACAGAACCCTTTGTGCATGAGTCCAAAGAGGGTAATCAACTTATTGTTCTCTCTAAATAATTTGCATCGACATTTAGAGCTCTAAACGCTTTACAACTCTGGATTTAGATATACTTACCTACTTCGTACATACTCGTATATTGCATATACATCGTGCATATATTGAAGCTGCATGTTTATTTAAATCTATCTACCCTCTAGACGTGACGTCTTGCATATATTATATGAAGTCAGCAGACCGTGCTTCGTTTCCAAATAGAAAACTAATTTAATTCAACACGGCAGCGGTCTGGATTTATCTCATTCTGAAATTAGACATTCATTTCACGCCACCTTTACGACAATATTCTGCAAAGTATATTTAAAGCGCACAGCTGCATAAAACATCATAGATAGAAAGCAAGAGCTACAATCTGCGTAAAAATAATGTACAATATGAAGAACGCAGTATGAAATTAAAGTAGGTCGGTGGTAGGCCATAACATCGGCTGCAGGCAGAAGTTACCACCCACCAGACAAAGTCTTGCCGCCAAGCGATTGGTCGTGTTCCGGCATGATGTCTGGTGAAGCCGTACGGAGGACGGGTCTGAGCAGTTATGTTGCGATGTGTGGCGGGTACGATGCGCCAAATGTTGTTGTGTCGGGAGTTTGGTCGTGGAGAGTCTCCAGATCAATCTCCCTCTAGCGCAGCATCGTTTGTTCGTGCTGGTCTTGGGTCTAACATTGCATCACCTCGCTCAACTGCCGTCATCCTTCCTATTCCCAAGTTATTTTAAGTGAATAGGCTTAATAAACTAGTGCGCTTTACCATCAACGATTGCATCACTGCTTACCATCAGGCGGGATCGCAGTCAAGCACTAGTTTATAATTATTAAAAAAAAACTGACAGTACTAATGCCGTATTTTTATTGTTTTATCTATACTAATATATAAAGCTGGAGAGTTTGTTTGTTTGTTTGAACGCGCTAATCTCAGGAGTTACTGGACTGATTTGAAAAATTCTTTATGCATTGGATAGCCCATTAATCCAGGAAGGCTTTAGGCTATATAACATTACGCTGCGACCAACAGGAGCAGAGCATAACTATCTCCACACGGCCGCCAGCGAAGTTGCTGGCGGCCGCTAGTGTACAATATGCAGAACACAGTACGAAATTAAATTAAAACACTGACAGTACTAATTGACAGCCTCCGTGGCGTAGCGGTAGCGAACGCGGCCGCTGCACAAGAAGGCGCGGGTTCGATCCCCGCACAGTGGAAATATTTGTATGCATGAATATGAATATTTCCACTGATCTGGTCATGCCTCGAAAAGCACGTTAAGCCGTTGGTCCCCGTTGCCATATGAACATCTAGTGGTAGTCGTTACGGGTTGTTGGAGCTCTCTAAATTCTAACAATTGGTCTAACTGCAATGCTTAGATATCGCCTTCGGGTTGTGGAGGTCAGACGGCAGTCACTTCACGGAAAATATCGAAGTTTAGCCAAAATCAGCAGTTAGACTGGTAAAAGCGGACCCCACACTCCAAAGCTGAAAAAGCTGCGGATGCGACTGGGATTAACGCTGAGATGATGATGATGACGACTGACAGTACTAATGCCATATTTTTATTGTTTTAGTTTTAGTTTTATATACAGCCTGACATTGATAAATTTTAAATATCCATCACGTCGGGGCCACCATTGTGGAGGTGTGAGGAGCATCGTGTAAAGCTCAATCATCCTCCATAGAAAAGGGAGGATCCTCCGACCAGACTGGTTGTCTAGCGGGCCACTTTTCCCGCCGGTTGATGTCGTGAACTTGTATTCGTGCTAGTTGCACAGAAAACTCTGATTGCGAGATGCAGGATTCGCGTGACGTCAGTATGACGCATTGTTCGCATGTTGCGTTGTAGACACCATTACATTTACAATGGCATTTTGCTTACTTCGTAAAGTACTCTATTATTTATTGTGAACTAGCTGTTGCCCACGACTCCGTCCACGTGGACTTCAGTTTACAGCGCGCGGTGGTTCCCATAAATAAAATAGAGCTCAGTTGATATAAAATAAGCGCCTGTTAAAATAATGGTAGCAATATAGACGTCCGCGTTTACTCCCGTTTACGCAACATTTTTTGTTACTGCTCTGTTTCTATTGGTCAGTGCGGGATGTAATATAGCCTATGTCCTTTCTCAGGCTCTAGACTATCTGTATACCTACCAAATTTCATTACAATCGGTTCAGTCGTTTTGGCGTGAAAGCCAGACAGATAGACAGAGATACTTTCGCATTTATAATATAGTATGGAGTATGGATGTGAAGACAATTGTATGTCGTTTTATTCATTTTTATTTTCTCTGTTCTATTTGTTACTTTTGTTGTGATCTGACAGTTTGAATAATTTATATAATAATAATAATAATATCTTTATTGAAGTAACAAAGATTCATATTGTTAGTAAACCTTAAAAACTATGTTAAACAATTCTTTATAATATTTAAATTTATTTCATTCCGTGAGAGATGGCATTGCAGTGATTCACATATAAACAATCAAGCCTGCTAGCGATCATTTTCAATATTCATTTTTTTTCTATTTTTCTATATGCCCTTCCCAAATGACCTTTCTGTGGTACTTATTGTTCATCGACTCGGTGAACTCCTTAAGTTTTTAGTTGAACTGCACGATTTCTGACAAATGTATGCACAGCCTGGCCCGGTCCTCTCAACCTATATGGTTCTATACTGAAAAAAAATCTCAGAAATCGATTATACATGGTGTTCATATGTTCATTGTTCTGACCAAGATACTGTATCTGGACTTTTTTTCTTTTTGGATTAGCCTTTGAATATAAATAAATGAATATATATGAACAAATCTCACAGATTGAGCTAGCCCCAAAGTAAGTTCGAGACTTGTGTCGGATACTAACTTAACGATACTATAATTATTTTATAATAAGTAAAGAGCAATTGTAGGAAAGCGGACCATGGGCTCCAACGCGAAAGCCGCGTATGCAACCGGGATTATACGCTAAGATGATGATGACATATATAAATAAACATCCAAGACCCAGGCCAATCAGGAAAAGATCGTTTTACCCCGGAGTAAAACACCCGGAGATAATATGCCTTATTGATTCCCCCGGCCGGTGACATGCCCGACAGATGTCAACTGTGCCGTCTTTCACAATAAATCTCCGTTATTATTATTTTAGTTAGCTATTGGGTTAGGCACGATAGGACTGGCATACACAGTCCTGTAAAATTGATAATAAAAATAAATATCTGGTTATTTAGTAATAACGAAACAAATCCTGACATCGAAGCTACTATTTTATTAAATTCTATATTAAAGTAAGGTTTTGTCAATCTTTCCTGAATCATTTCTGTATATTTTTTCTTCTTGCACCAGTCACTAATTGTTCTAGTATATAGTTATTTATGTATTATACAGCAAACTACATTTTTTTAATATACTGTGATTAAAATACAATTAGTATTTTAATCACAGTATATTTAAAAAATCTGTAGTGGCATAAAAAGTAACTACGTGTAGGTACCAAATTTCTGGTGAAGCCGTACGGAGGACGGGACTGAGCAGTTGTGTTGCAATGTGTGGCGGTACGATGCGTCGAATGTTGTTGTGTCGGGAGTTTGGTCGTGGAGGGTCTTCAGATCAATCTCCGTCTGGTGCAACATCGTTGGTCGTGTTGTTGGGTTTAATATTACACCACCTCGCTCAACTGCCGTCTTCCTTCCTATTCACTCAGTATTTTTTAAGTGAATAGGATTAATAAACTAGCGCGCTTTACCGTCAATGAATGCATCACCGCTTACCATCAGGCGAGATTGCAGTCAAGCGCTAGTTTATAATTATTAAAAAAAAAGTCATATCCATATTTTTCTTTCGTAAAATCCAGTTTAGATATTTGAGCGCCGAAATATCTGACCTCTAGTCATTATAAATGCAATTTATTGTCTCCCTTTTTTGCATATAAGGCATATGCAAAAAAGTGTAATCTATTTTCAATGTGTATGAAAAATAAATAAACTATAACTAAGTTTGTAAATAGTTAAATCAAAATTGTAAGTTTGACAAGTTTTAAGATTGCTCAAAGGGTCACGAAAATTGCTCGCTCTGTATTGGGGAGTGCAATTTTCGTAAAATACTAGTTTTAGAGTTTCTCCTTTTAGAACTTTGAGGTTGGAACACAGCTAATTCTGGATATACCAAAGTTTGCTGAATGTAGCTTTGCAATTTTATTTCTTTTACTTCATTGGCTTTCATACTTAATAATAAAAATATCTCTGGATAAAATCAGAAACCGTAAAGTAGTAGAAGCAATGAAGAAATGAGATAATGTTGAATTTAATCGTACAGTTTTATTGCCACAGCGTTTTAAAGCAATCATAAACCACTGGGTCTAGAAGAATGAAATCCAGTTTTTTATGTTGCGGGTGAGAGAGAATTTTGAAATTGTCATCATTCATCGCCTAAAGTGAGTAGCGTAGCGTGTAGTGTGGTGAGTAATGTGGCGAGTAGTGTGGCTAGTAGCGTGGCGTGTAGTATGGTGAGTAGTGTGGTGAGTGGTGTGGTGAGTAGTGTGGCGAGTAGTTAGGCAAGTAGGGTGGTGAGTAGTCTTGTGAGTAGTGTGGCGAGGAGTTAGGCGAGTAGTGTGGTGAGCAGTGTGGTGAGTAATGTGGTGAGTAGTGTGGCCAGTAGGGTGGCGAGTAGCGTGGCGAGTAGTATGGTAAATAGTGTGGTGAGTAGTGTAGTGAGTAGTGTGGTGAGTGGTGTGGTGAGTAGTGTGACGAGTAGTTAGGCAAGTTGGGTGGTGAGTAGTCTGGTGAGTAGTGTGGCGAGTAGTTAGTCGAGTAGTGTGATGAGCAGTGTGGTGAGTAGTGTGGTGAGTATTGTGGTGAGTAGCGTGGTAAGTAGTGAGGTGAGTAGTGTGGTGAGTAGTGTGGCGAGTAGCGTGGTGAGTAGCGCAACGAGTAGCGTGGAGTAGCGTAGCTTGTAGCATAGCGCGTAGCTTTGTGTAACGTGGCGTGTAGTTTTAACATAGTTCAATTGTGCTAGCAGAATGATTACGATACTCAAATCTTTTGAAGTATCTGTAAAGAAAAACTTTGTCTATGAAAGTTAATTGGAAAATGAACGAATTAGATAAATTAATTGAGGTACAGTTACCAAAAGAAATAAATGATTAGGGTTATCGTATATAGTTACAATTTACTAAGAAACCGGTGGAAGCTTTCATGAGAAATTTTATTTCATAAATAAACTTTTTGTTTTCAATTAATTAAATTAAATTTTATTCCAAATATTTTACCAGATGACACTAGTTAGACAGACTGGTGGATGAGGCTGGTGGCTTATCTCCTCTGATGACCGTACCTACTTTTGGACCTATTCATAATTGTCATAACCTTCCTGGATAAATATGAACACATACATATAATTATAAACGCATAACTAATTTGACGTTTGACAAGGGAGCTGATGTGGTGGGTGTAGGTCATCTTGCATGTCTTCATAACCAGTACATCTTTTAATAACTTTCATGTGAATATCCACTTCAAAACATCCAGTTCTTCAGACTTCTAAACCATAAAACAAAGCTAACCATCTAACACAACATCCAGATATCATCATTTATACATCAAACGGAACCCACAATCTAAACCCACATCCAATAACAATGTAATAACGTCTTCTTACACCAGCGTTAAGATTATGATCAAAAGTAATGTCAGGTAAAACGATTTCTTTCATACCTGTCCCATTATAAAGGATACATGGAGAATAAACTGGAGATAACTGCGTCTCGGTTACAATGTGAGGATGATTCAGTTTCTTGGTTTTATATGACTTTTCTTACTTGGAAGCGTAATGAGATGTTGTTTTAGAAATATATTTATTTTTAGCTACGCTGTATACCATTTCAATGCTGAAACTTTTTAATAAGTCAACTTAATTAATTTTACAATACATGATCAAATGCTGTAATAAGAATACCATACTGGTGTAAATGTGATATAATAATTATTAACTTATACGATACGTAATTAATCAAAATACTTCGTAAAGTCGACTTCAAACTTCGTAAACTGTCAAAAGGTTCGGTCGAATAGTTCAGTGTGCTTATAATGTGCTACGGCGTAGCATCCAATATGAGGCAAACGTAGCGCTACTTATCAGTGTGCTACGCAAATTTGACATGCTACGCAGCTGCCAAAAATGTACGGTATGTTTATCAGTTGCTACGGCGTAGCATCCTATATGAAGCTAACTTAGCTAGCGCTACATATTACCTACGCAAGTTTGACATGCTTCGCTCCTGCCAAAAATGTACGGTACTTTCATCAGTTGCTACGCAGTAGCATAACATAAGGTACATAAGTGTAACGCTTTAATGCGAATATAAGTTTGAATTGCTTCTTTGTGTGCTTATAGCGTTACAATATGCCATTTTATACGCACTCAAAAGCTATGACTTCAATAAGCTACATAGCTCAGATTTTATAACTTCATACGAAACCTAAGTGTACTAGGAACTGGCATTCTTTAATAAACCGCATCGTAAACATTGGCTTCATAAAATACTAATACAAGATCATAGAAATCCACTTTCCTCTGACGATCTTTATGGCTTGAGGGGATGATAAATACAGTATCTCTCTCGCTTATTAGATTAACACGATCAACATTTTAATAATAAAACTACTAATTTTATTTTGAATGTTTGTGTAGACTAGACTTAGAACAGTTTGTTCAAATGTAGACTTTACAATTTCGTCATTAAAAAAATTATTTCATCATCATTATTATTTCAGTCGAAAGACGTTCACTGCTGGACTGCTGTATCCAGCGATATCCCGCGACCTTCACCAGGTCGTCGATCCACCTTGTCGGGTTACCCACGCTGCGTCTTCCGGTGTGTGGTCGCCATTAGAGAACCCAATAAACATATGGAATTGAGACGTGGTCGCTAACAATGGGCCTTATAAGGAAGCTAAAAGTAACTGAAAGGGCAATGGAAAGGGCTATGCTTGGTGTTTCACCGCGTGATCAAATCAGAAATGCCACCTACATAGCCCCAAGAATTGCAAAATTGTTTATTTCATGTTATTTTGTTATTTTGGCTTACATTTAAATAAAAGAAATTGTACGGGAATCAGCCCCTCCCCCCATTAATTGATATGTTGCAAAAACATTGTAATTTTGTAAGGAAACCTTCATGTGTCTGTTTTTTTTTTTTTATATTAGCATCGTGTACTGGATCCATAGTAACTGCTTTCTCGCTATCGTCTCAGCTACCCTCTATTGTTCACGATACCAACAATATCATTTTCAGCAAAAAACATCACAAAGCCATCCAGTCCTCTACAATTTTCTTTACACAAGAAGATTCCACATTCCACAATCATTATTGTCAATTAAACGCTCGTTATCTTGCCAACGAGGACTGCCGAAGGGATCCGAAAGGAGCCGAGTGGTTCTGACGAAGTTAAGAGGGACACGGTTACCTTAGTTATTGTGAGCGTAAATTACTTGATTTTGTACTTTTGAAGACAAGTAGAATAAGGTCTTGGATATTAATTGTTTATCACATTGACGCCCTACGTCAATTTTCCGTGTTATAACTGTATTTAACAACTCGCAGTCATGATTTTGATAAACAATATATTTTCCAGACTTTACGATAAATTATACCTATGAATCTGTTTGTTGGTCGCTTAGCATCTATACTGCCACATACAAACTATACACGATATTGAGGTCACTGAAATTCCTGTATCGCGCAATCAGAATTTACCGCACGACTAATCTATACTAATATACAATATGTTAAGAAAACCCTGTCCGACCCTTAAGGATAATAAAGGTTAGGTAAACACATGACCAAATAAAATAGGAAATTTTATATAATCATCATAGTAACAATACTAATGAATTTTGAAATAATCTCTTTTTCCCGCGAATTAATTCCACCTTCCCCAAAATTAGGTAATTTTTAAAAAGTGACAACATTATTTTTGACGGTATAATTCTGAGCGAATAGTGATGCGACCGCGTGCCGCGTGCCCTGCCCCTCTTCGCCCTGCCTGTATGGCATACTGCACATGTTTTAAGTTACCGCTTTTTTCGAAATAATAATTATTTTTTTAGGGGGATTTTTTTTTAAGCGTAGCCCGTCTTTGTAGGCATTAGTAGAATCAGTTATCGCTACCTAACAATACCTTCACGGATCGGACAGGGTTTTCTTTACATATTGTATAAAGCTGAAGAGTTTGTTTGTTTGAACGCGCTAATCTCAGCAATTACTGGTCTGATTAAAAAAATCTTTTTATGTTTGATAGCCTATTAATCCAGGAAGTCTTTAGGCTATAACATCACGCTGCGACCAAAACGAGCGGAGTATATAAAAAAAAACATTTTGAAACCTACGCGGGTGAAACCGCGCGCGGCGCCGCTAGTATACAAATAATAAAATAACTCGTAAGACTTAAAACATGATAAGATTCAGCTCACAGTTAAAATATCTTATTAATTCGCATCGTACATATATTGCACTAGTGGCCGCGCGCGACTTCGTCCGCGTTTTTTTTATATGCTCCGTTCCGATTGATCGTAGCGTGATGCTATATAGCCTAAAGCCTTCCTGGATTAATGGGCTATCCAATGCAAAAAGAATTTTTCAAATCGAACCAGTAGTTTATGAGATTAGATCGTCCAAACAAACAAACATACAAACATACTCTTCAGCTTTATATATTAGTACAGATATATACATCGTGCATATATTGAAGGTGCATGTTTATTCAAAAATGTCTACCCCCTTAATTCAACTGGCGCAGGTACCTAAATTTAACAAACGACGTAAAGTTTAGGTACCCGTTCACAAAAAGACACATTTTTGTCAACAGAAGCGAGAAAATCCAATGCATTTTAATCCCCATTCTGAATTACCGTTACCTTAAACAGATGAAACTCGAATGAAAATTACAAAGACAATGGTGAAGATGTCGTTTAAAAGTGTGGCCTCTTTGTGTTTTCATCCGTAGATGTATTTCATGCTAAATTATATTTCAGTTCCTTGTAATAAGGTTTGAAATTGCTTGGGACTGGCATAAAGCAATGTTGAAGACATTGCTTTATACAGCTTAGCAGCATACCAGCTTCTAATTTATTAGTGTAGTGCGGACTGATTACCATTTAACCGTCCTATCCCTTTATCTATTGATTAATAAATTGGTTGTTCTTTATATTTAGTACTAGCTTTCCGCCCGCGGCTTCGCCCGCGTCGAGTTCAGTTATAGGTATCGCGCTTTTTAGATTTCCCTCGGGAAAATCAAATTTTTCCAGGATAAAAGGTAGCCTATGTTCTTTCTCAAGGTCTAAAGATTGTCTATGCCAAATTTCATCAAAATCGGTTGAGAGGTTTAGGCGGGAAAGCGTAACAGAGAGACAGACAGACAGACAGAGTTACTTTCGCATTTATAATATTAGTATGGAGAGCTGCAATTATATTAAAGTAGCGGCCGCCAGCGACTTCATACGCGTGGTTTAGTTATGATCCGCTCCTATTGGTCGCAGCGTGATGTTATATAGCCTTAAGTCTTCCTGGATAAATGGGCTATCCAATGCAAACAAAAATCAAATCGGACCAGTAGTTCCTGAGATTAGGGCGTTCAAACAAACAAACATACAAGCAAACTCTTCAGCTTTATATATTAGTAAAGATATCGATTTTTCATGAAACAATACAAACGTCTAAATCAATGTAAATGCCTAATTGAATATTTGACCCATATCTTAGTCATAATATTATCAAATATTCGATATGGAAATATAGTTACAATGCAATACTATAACCGTTGGTAAGATTGGTTGGTTCAATCAAAAGTTTATTAGTATAAGAAACTAAAATGTTTTCCGAATAAAAGGCTTTATTATTATTATTCCTTTATTTTATTGTATATACATATGAATTACATTTTTAAATATTTCTACATAAAAAAATACATAAAAAACATTTATAAATATAAAAAATAGTAGCCCACCGGTATCGGGAACAGGGTCCAAGCTACCGGCGGTCAGGGCTCCAGAGAGAGGAACTTCCTGACGATGCGAGCCGTGTCCAGCAGTACCGCTTTCTGAATCAAGCCCTTGATCCAGCTGCCTAACGAGAGCCTCCTGAGGTGTTGGTCGAGGCTCTTGGCAATTAAGCCATTGGCTGTCACGACTATCGGTACAATGATTGCTGAATCCACCTCCCACATGTCGACAACCTCGTGAGCCAGATCAAGATACTTGGTTTGTTTATCTTTCTCAGCTTTCACGAGGTTCTCATCATGTGGGATGGTTATGTCAACAATCAATGCACGCCGCTCTGATCGATCCACCAGCACTATATCAGGCTTATTGGCAATAATAGTCCTGTCAGTGATGATGGATCGATCCCAGTACAATGTGATATGGCCATTTTGGAGAACTGGGTCGGGCATATACCTGTAGTACGGCACCTCCGATTCCACAAGTTTGTATTTAACAGCAAGTTGCTGGTGAATTATCCTGGCTACAAGGTTGTGTCTATGCAAGAACTCTCCGTTAGCTAGACGAGAACACCCGGAAATGATGTGTCTAATTGATTCTCCCGGCCGGTGACATGCCCGACAGATGTCAACTGTGCCGTCTTTCACAATGAATCTCCGGTAATTGTTCGTCATCATAACTTCGTCCATAATTGCAAAGACAAAACCTTCGGTTTCCCCAAAGAGGTCACCGAAACGTAGCCAGGCTACGGACGCTTGAAAATCTACATCGGGCCCGTGTAGGGCTCGGAAAAAGCGTGCGTGAAGCTCTTTGCTCTTCCATACCTCCATGCGATCATTTGTGTCAAGCACTACTGGTTTACGCCAGTTCTCTTTAGCCAAGGAGAGCGGAGTGAGGCCCTTGTCAGCCGCGACCACATCTCGATGCATCCCCAAGTCGGTTTCTAGGAAATAGTCCCTGAGACTGCATATCTCGCGATTGTGGAGAGTCTTGGCGTTTAAAAAGCCACGACCTCCACATTTTCGCGGGATATACAGCCTCATAACCGATGACCGTGGGTGATGCAATCGATTTGCAGTCAGTAGCGTACGGACCCTCTGATCCAGGGCGTCAAGTTCGGTTTGAGTCCATTTGAGTATGCCGAAAGAGTACATCAATACCGGCATGACCCAACCGTTGAAAGCGCGCACCTTATTTCCGCCTGATAGAAGACTATTAAGTACTTTTTTCAGGCGGCCAAAGAAGCGTTCTTTCAACGATTGCTTCATGTCAGTAACATTGATACCCAACGCTTCCGACATACCCAAATACTTATAGGTTTCGGATGCGGAGAGGGCTCTAAGGTTTATGGAACCCGTGAGTTGGGTTCCCACGGATTCCATAATCTCTCCTCGCTTTACATGCATGACCGCACATTTGTCCACACCAAATTCCATCCTGATGGAGCTACTGAAAGTTTCAGTAATTTTCAGTAGCTCCTTCAGTTGTGAATCGGTGTGAGCAAAAAGTTTCAGGTCATCCATGTAGAGGAGGTGCGATATAACCTGACCACCTCTCCTCAGCCGATAGCCTAGACCTGAATCCTCTAATAGTGTGCTTAGAGGATTCAATGCTAAGCAAAACCAAAGTGGACTCAAACTATCGCCCTGAAATATTCCTCGCTCGATCCTTATCGGTTCGCTATTCCTCTGAATATTTCGACATCCTGGATAGCGAAGGACTGTCCTCCATGTCCTCATACACGTCATCAGGAGGGTGCGCAGAGTTGCATTCACTTTATAC
This sequence comes from Sesamia nonagrioides, assembly GCA_017933935.1. Classification (NCBI taxonomy): domain Eukaryota; kingdom Metazoa; phylum Arthropoda; class Insecta; order Lepidoptera; family Noctuidae; genus Sesamia; species Sesamia nonagrioides. Next base: position 450,069 of record JADWQK010002062.1, on the reverse strand, counting down.
AACTCCAGCACCCGCATGAGCCATGTATGTGGCACTGAGTCATAGGCGTTCTTATAATCTATCCAACATGTCGACAGATCCTTTCGGGAACGACGAACCTGTTGGCTAATGGCCATATCAATAAGGAGTAGCTCCTTAGTACCGCGGGACCCATTTTGAGAGGCAGACAAGATGGAGTTGCTGTCAATATGTTTGTTAATTTTAGTTTTCAAAATGGATGTAAGAACTTTATAGACCGTCGGTAAACAGGTGATCGGCCTATAATTTTTGGGTTCCGCGGTGCTACCTGATTTATGGAGCAGGTGGGTTATTCCAGTAGTTAGGAACTGAGGTAACGAACCAGACACTAAAGCAGTCTGGAATTGAGATGCCAAGCGAGCGTGCGACCTTGGAAACCATTTTATCCAAAAGTTATGCAGCCCGTCCGGTCCTGGAGACTTCCAGTTAGGTAACGGACGGACTGCATGAGCTACATCTTGGGGGCAGATGGTAATAGCCCCCATTTCAGGTATTGGATCGCAGGCTCTCTCGACATCCTGGGCCCAGTCACCTTCAGTGTGACTGACAGGTACCGACCAGATACTGCGCCAAAATGAACACATGGCATCATCATCCGGTAGGCACGTGTCAGTCACACCTTGTTCTGGTCGTTCCCAGTCCCTATAAACCCTCCTTTCATTGCTTTGGAAGGTGCGATTCTGGGTGTACCGTTCCACTCGTCGTTTATATCTTCTAATACGGTTCGCCCATGCATACACTTTCTGCTTCAGGAAGTCGATGCGCTCCGTGACACGGGCCATATAGTTTTGAGGGCTGGTATTTGTACCTGAGAATGCCCGCCTCACAAAGCGCATCACTCTAGGACGAGTATTTCCCTCCCTGAAGCAGATTAGTTTACCGATGAGTGCTCTGGCCCCACCAATACGACGTTCAATCCTGTGCTGCCAAGCAGGTACTACTGGTTTCGGTCGTGTAGCTCTAGAGTCACTAGGAAATTTGACATGAGCTACACGACAAGCTGCTACAGCTGCGCAGTACAGGATTGAATGAGTATCAGTGAGGTCCTCGCAGGTATCAAAATAATTTGATAACTGCGCATCCAGAGCAGCCATCGGTGCCCTATTTCGGTTATGCATGGGTAAACGTGGCAGGCGTGGTCTAAACTCTGCCGAGATGGAACGATATTCCCGAACCGCAGCCTCCAAAGCATTTCTTAACTCCTCATTGCACTGGGTACTTACATTTGTAGCCCTATCATTACTTCCCTCGTCAGCATAGTTTGTTGGCTGCGGTGGTATCTCCGCAGACTGCGACTGGTGAGCAATGATACGGCTACTCTGCATTTCGTTTCGCAGGCGATCAAGCACAGTATTATCCAACATATGATTACGCTGGATAACCCGTACCTGATCCGACAGTCGTTGCGCCGACACGTTGACAGCTGGCTCAAGCACCTGAAACAGAGAGAGCATTCGAACACGGTACGCGGTCAGGTTGGTTCCTCCCTCTGTAGCCCCATAGTATGAGCGCATGATGTTTTCGTTGATGGATTGTGTCCATCTCATGCGCTGCACACTTCCGCCGGGAGCTGGGACCCTGTCAGAAGCCGGTGGGCCTCGAGGTCCTAAGCAGTCCGGCGGCCGGCGTCCTCCCCGTCGGCGAACAGGTGGTGGCGTCGTCGGCGGAGAGAAATACTCGTCGCTCGAGCTCGACGCAACTGCCGCGGCCGGAGTCGTCACAACGCTTACAGTGGCGCTGGAGACCGGCGGCGGCAAGGCGGAGCTGAGCAACGAGTCCGGAGATGGTGGGCGTGCACGTCGAGCGGCAGATCTTGTCAACATCTTCAATCTTCAGTATAATTTACATTTTTCCAAAATTTATTGATTTGACATGACAGATGTCAGTCGATGTCGGCTATTTATTTTCTTGCATATTGTAATTTATTATTCACTAAACTTTGGTTTTTGCACAATTTTGGTTCTAAATAGTTTGTATTTCATGTTTGTATTATATAAATGTAAAAACAGCTTCTATTGTAACAATTTTATAAATGAATATGTTTACACAAAAGAATCTTTGATGTTGACGTTGGTGCTGCCAGTTTTTTTATTATTATTATTATTCCTTTATTTCATAGTATATACATATAAATTACATTTTTAAATATTTCTACATAAAAAATACATAAAAAACATTTAAAAATATAAAAAATATAAAAAATAGTAGCCCACCGGTATCGGGAACAGGGTCCAAGCTACCGGCGGTCAGGGCTCCAGAGAGAGGAACTTCCTGACGATGCGAGCCGTGTCCAGCAGTACCGCTTTCTGAATCAAGCCCTTGATCAAGCTGCCTAACGAGAGCCTCCTGAGGTGTTGGTCGAGGCTCTTGGCAATTAAGCCATTGGCTGTCACGACTATCGGTACAATGATTGCTGAATCCACTTCCCACATGTCGACAACCTCGTGAGCCAAGTCAAGATACTTGATTTGTTTATCTTTCTCGGCTTTCACGAGGTTCTCATCATGCGGGATGGTTATGTCAACAATCATTGCACGCCGCTCTGATCGATCCACCATCACTATATCAGGCTTATTGGCAACAATAGTCCTGTCAGTGATGATGGATCGATCCCAGTACAATGTGATATAGCCATTTTCGAGAACTGGGTCGGGCGTATACCTGTAGTACGGCACCTCCGATTCCACAAGGTTGTATTTAAGAGCAAGTTGCTGATGAATGATCCTGGCTACAAGGTTGTGTCTATGCAAGTACTCTCCGTTAGCTAGACGAGAACACCCGGAGATAATATGCCTTATTGATTCCCCCGGCCGGTGACATGCCCGACAGATGTCAACTGTGCCGTCTTTCACAATAAATCTCCGGTAATTGTTCGTCATCATAACTTCGTCCATAATTGCAAAGACAAAACCTTCGGTTTCCCCAAAGAGGTCACCGAAACGTAGCCAGGCTACAGACGCTTGAAAATCAACATCGAGCCCGTGTAGGGCTCGGAAAAAGCGTCCGTGAAGCTCTTTGCTCATCCATACCTCCATGCGATCATTTGTGTCAAGCACTACTGGTTTACGCCAGTTCTCTTTAGCCAAGGAGAGCGGAGTGAGGCCCTTGTCAGCCGCGACCACATCTCGATGCATCCCCACGTCGGTTACTAGGAAATAGTCCCTGAGACTGCATACCTCGCGATTGTGGAGGGTCTTGGCGTTTAAAAAGCCACGACCTCCACATTTTCGCGGGATATACAGCCTCATAACCGATGACCGTGGGTGATGCAATCGATTTGCAGTCAGCAGCGTACGGACCCTCTGATCCAGGGCGTCAAGTTCGGTTTGAGTCCATTTGAGTATGCCGAAAGAGTACATCAATACCGGCATGACCCAACCGTTGAAAGCGCGCACCTTGTTTCCGCCTGATAGAAGACTATTAAGTACTTTTTTCAGGCGGCCAAAGAAGCGTTCTTTCAACGATTGCTTCATGTCAGTAACATTGATACCCAACGCTTCCGACATACCCAAATACTTATAGGTTTCGGATGCGGAGAGGGCTCTAAGGTTTATGGAATCAGTGAGTTGGGTTCCCACGGATTCCATAATCTCTCCTCGCTTTACATGCATGACCGCACATTTGTCCACACCAAATTCCATCCTGATGGAGCTACTGAAAGTTTCAGTAATTTTCAGTAGCTCCCTCAGTTGTGAATTGTTGGGAGCAAAAAGTTTCAGGTCATCCATGTAGAGGAGGTGCGATATAACCTGACCACCTCTCCTCAACCGATAGCCTAGACCTGAATCCTCCAATAGTGTGCTTAGAGGATTCAATGCTAAGCAAAACCAAAGTGGACTCAAACTATCGCCCTGAAATATTCCTCGCTCGATCCGTATCGGTTCGCTATTCCTCTGAATATTTCGACATCCTGGATAGCGAAGGACTGTCCTCCATGTCTTCATACACGACATCAGGAAGGTGCGCAGAGTTGCATCCACTTTATACAACTCCAGCACCCGCATGAGCCATGTATGTGGGACTGAGTCATAGGCCTTCCTATAATCTATCCAACATGTCGACAGATCCTTTCGGGAACGACGAACCTGTTGGCTAATGGCCATATCAATAAGGAGTAGCTCCTTAGTACCGCGGGACCCGCTCTTACATCCATTTTGAGAGGCAGACATGATGGAGTTGCTGTCAATATGTTTGTTAATTTTAGTTTTCAAAATGGATGTAAGAACTTTATAGACCGTCGGTAAACAGGTGATCGGCCTATAATTTTTGGGTTCCGCGGTGCTACCTGATTTATGGAGCAGGTGGGTTATTCCAGTAGTTAGGAACTGAGGTAACGAACCAGACACCAAAGCAGTCTGGAATTGAGATGCCAAGCGAGCGTGCGACCTTGGAAACCATTTTATCCAAAAGTTATGCAGCCCGTCCGGTCCTGGAGACTTCCAGTTAGGTAACGGACGGACTGCACAAGCTACATCTTGGGGGCAGATGGTAATAGCCCCCATTTCAGGTATTGGATCGCAGGCTCTCTCGACATCCCGGGCCCAGTCACCTTCAGTGTGACTGACAGGTACCGACCAGATACTGCGCCAAAATGAACACATGGCATCATCATCCGGTAGGCACGTGTCAGTCACACCTTGTTCTGGTCGTTCCCAGTCCCTATAAACCCACCTTTCATTGCTTTGGAAGGTGCGATTCTGGGTGTACCGTTCCACTCGTCGTTTGTATCTTCTGATACGGTTCGCCCATGCATACACTTTCTGCTTCAGGAAGTCGATGCGCTCCGTGACACGGGCCATATAATTTTGTGGGCTGATATTTGTACCTGCAAATGCCCGCCTCACAAAGCGCATCACTCTGGGACGAGTATTACCCTCCCTGAAGCAGATTAGGTTACCGATGAGTGCTCTAGCCCCACCAATACGACGTTCAATCCTGCGCTGCCAAGCTGGTACTACTGGTTTCGGCCGTGTAGCTCTAGAGTCACTGGGAAATTTGACATGAGCTACACGACAAGCTGCTACAGCTGCGCAGTACAGGATTGAATGAGTATCAGTGAGATCCTCGCAGGTATCAAAATAATCTGATAACTGCGCATCCAGAGCAGCCATCAGTGCCCTATTTCTGTTATGCATGGGCAAACGTGGCAGGCGTGGTCTCTGTTCTGCCGGGGTGAAACGATATTCCCGAATCGCAGCCTCCAAAGCATTTATTAACTCCTCATTGCACTGGGTACTTACATTGGTAGCCCTATCATTACTCCCCTCGTCAGCATAGTTTGTGGGCTGCGGTGGTATCTCCGCAGTCTGCGACTGGTGAGCAATGATACGGCTACTCTGCATTTCGTTTCGCAGGCGATCAAGCACAGTATCATCCAACATATGATTACGCTGGATAACCCGTACCTGATCCGACAGTCGTTGCGCCGACACGTTGACTACTGGCTCAAGCACCTGAAACAGAGAGAGCATTCGAACACGGTACGCGGTCAGGTTGTTTCCTCCCTCTGTAGCCCCATAGTATGAGCGCATGACATTTTCATTAATGGATTGTGTCCATCTCATGCGCTGCACACTACCGCCGGGAGCTGGGACCCTGTCAGAAGCCGATGGGCCTCGAGGTCCTAAGCGGTCCGGCGGCCGGCGTCCTCCCCGTCGGCGAGCAGGTGGTGGCGTCGTCGGTGGAGAGAAGTACTCGTCGCTCGAGCTCAACGCAACTGCCGCGGCCGGGGTCGTCACAGCACTTACAGTGGTGCTGGAGGCCGGCGGCGGCGAGGCGGAGCTGAGCAACGAGTCCGGAGATGGTGGGCGTGCTCTTCGAGCGGCAGATCTTGTCAACATCGTCTTCGTCTGAATTTTACAGTTTTGTCGGAGGTGACAGCTGTCATGTCACCTCCGGTTCGGCAGTTTTTTATAAACATTGTTGCACATTATTTCATATTTATTTTAAAAAAATGGGTATAACTGATGTTGGGCTATTTTCTTTGTTGTTTTTATATAAATGTTGATAAAACTGATTGTAAAATGTATTTTATATGAATATATAATTTGGAGCTTGACGAACATGATTAGTTGACAAAATATTATTATTATATTATTATAAGATTGGTTGGTAGACTTCTGGGCTTCTGACAATCCTTCAAAGCCTGGAACACAGACGAAGAGTAGCCAGCCTGTCGGTGTTCTATAGGATGCATTTTGGAGAGTGTGAGAGGGAATTGCATGACTTAAATCCTCAATCTCTGTTCCATCATCGGACGACCCGTAGTACGGCAAGTATTAACCTTACTACTTTTATTATTCCTTACGTTGTGGACACCACTATGCTCCGGACAAAGCGTTTCGCCTCGTCTTTTGTACCACGTACATCGAGGGACTGGAACAATTTTCCACTTTTCACATTTGGTGTTTCCGTCGGACTACAATTTAAGTGTCTTCAGGAGTAGAGTGAATAGGCTCTTAATAAACTAGCGCGCTTCACTATGAACGATTGCATCACTGCTTACCATCAGGCAGGATTGCGGTCAGGTCAAGCACTAGTTTAAATCTTATTTTAAAAAAAAGTGAATGCCTTTTTTTGGATGGGAAATCATCAAATGACCACTCCCGCTTTATACGGAGCAAAAGGTCGTACCAGATTTTTACTGAAACAAAACCACCAGACCCACCCGTGTTCCTTCACTTGCCTGTTCGCCAGTGGCCACGATATCACTTTCGCGGCTGTAACAGAAGCTCATTATGCTTTGTAAATTGTCTTCGGTTGGTTATTATCATCATCTCAGCGTTTATCCCGGTTGTTTCCGCGGCTTTCGCGTTGGAGCCCGGGGTCCGATTTCTTGCTCGATTTCCTCCATTTCGCGTGATCTTTAGCATCCTGTGGTGTCGTATTGTTAGCACGCATATCATCTCTTACAACGTCAAGCCAGCACTTCTTTGGTCTAACCCGCTTGTTCCGGCCCGGCGAAGGCGCCATGGCAAGACATTTGTGACCCATGTAAAGTATCTTCGGTTGGTATTTTCCATAATTTTGTGTATATTTTCATGATTTTCCTTATCATCGTTAGTATTTCCTTAGCACAACATCACTGTAGGTTTTTTCTCTCCACTCAGTTCATTACTTGTGTCTCAACCACTGACTCCGCTAACAAAAACTTATCTCAATTAATCCAAGTAAATTGCATTCTTAGGAAAAACTTTGTAAGCAAAAGACTTTTACCGACTTTGTTAAGACACTATCGGCGAATAAAAGGAAAACTGCATTCCAGAACATTCTTCTAGAAATACTTTTTGCTTGTTTCTATCTGTATAATTCTGTAATAGCGAAGCAATTCTCTTTAATTTTGTACGAGAATATATTTGTTTTTCTAATGAAGGAGTTTCTTAGATTTGAATGCAGTTAGTGTTCTTTAGTGAATAATTATTACTCTCACAGAGTCATCATCATCTCAGCGTTAATCCCAGTCGCATCCGAAGCGTTTACCAGCTTTGGAGTCTGGGGTTCGCTTTACCGGTCTAACTGCCGATTTTGGCTAAACTTCGATGTTTTCCGTGAAGCGACTGCCGTCTGACATCCACAACCCGAAGGCGATATCGAAGCATTGCAGTTAGACAAATTGTTGGACTTCTGACGGCTCCAACAACCCGTAACAACTGCCATTAGATGTTCGTATGGCAACCGGGTAAATTACTATCTTAGAGTATTATCTCTCGTGGGTGTCGTAAGGTAAGCGAACTCTCACCAGGGAAGTGGGCAGCAGCGCTTCTCCTGTGGAATAACAAATTACTGCGATCCCCAAGCTACGTAGCTTGAGGATCGCCAAGTGTGGGGATTATGGCAAACGGGGGCATTGCCATAATCCCCACGCTTGGCTTAATCCCCACAAATGGAATGAAAGATTTCATCATCATCAACCTTTTATCGTCCCACTGCTGTAATCACAACGCTTGCTCAATGCGGATTGGCGATTTCAGACTTATAAAGTCCAGGTTTCCTCAAGATGTCTTCCTTCACCTTCAGTCATTGGTGTCCAAGATATACTTAGAAAGTACATATAACTTTAGAAAAGTTACATTGGTACTTGCCTGACCTGGAATCTAACCCGCACGCTCATACTTGAGAGGCTGGTGTTTTAACCCGCCACGACTACCGAAACACGATTGGAATGAAAGCCTGAGGGGAGGACTTTGTCCAGCAGTGGACCTTTATAGTCAGAGAAGAAGAAGTATTAAACGCCATTAGGTGATTTTCTAATACCTTTTATATAAAACTAGCGTCCCGCAGTTTCTAGAAATGATAAATAGTTAAACTATTATTTTATAGAAAACAGTATTGACGTAGGTCCTCAATTTAATAATAAACCGTAATCTGAAATGGCTGAAAGAATACTAAAACAAATTATGGAAAGAATGAAAAAGTTAAATATGTAAGTACCGAGGGCTAGTAGAACACTTGGCAAAGTTGGATAAATTAAAAACTTTACTTTTTAGATAACGAACTAAGTTATAATAGCTAACTTAAAGGAGGAAAATATTTTATAACTTAGTTAGTTATCGTACTTACGTCAGTTTAAAAATCTACTTATATGTTACATTAAAAACTGTATCTTAACAGAAGACATTATCTTTTAGACAGATTTTAAATTTGGAGAAGTTCTAAGAGTATTGAAAAGTTTTCTTATAGTATATTATGCTGTTACCTTATTTAATACAAAAAAAAATGTTGTAGAGTTTAATATTTTTTCATATTCTTGGAGCAATCTTCCCATCCGATTACAATTTAATTGTCTTCAAGGATAGAGTGAATAGGCTCTTAATAAACTAGCGCGCTTTACCATCAACGATTGCATCACTACTTACCATCAGCTGAGAGCCCGGTGAAGCTATTGCTATTGTTTGCTATTGTTTATTTTTATTTTATAAACTATTGTTTATAAAATAAAAATAAAAAAAAACTTGAACGATTCAGTCACCAAAATACATACAAAATAAAATCACATACAGTTTTGGATGTTTCAAATTCTTTTTAATTTTCTTTTAAATTTCACTTCAGTTGTCATGCTATGCCACAGTTGTACCTACTCTTTAATTTAGCAGGATTATTAACCAATTGGTAAATTACAAAGTGCAACTTTAAGATACTTAAATTAACCTACTTCAGATTAAATTACTTAGGTACTTTTAATTTAAAAACAGTGACATAACTCACTAAGAATTAAGTTTAATTTCCCCAGTGATACTGAACGCGATTGTAGTCGTGGTGGCCTAGTGGTCAAAACGTCAGCCTCTCAAGTATGAATGCGCGGGTTCGATTCCAAGTCAGGCAAGTACCAATGTAACTTTTCTAAAGTTATATGTACTTTCTAAGTATATCTTGGACACCACTGACTGATTAAAAGGTGAAGGAAAACATCTTGAGGAAACCTGGACTTTATGTCTAAAATCACCAACCCGCATTGAGCAAGCGTGGTGATTACGCTCAATCCTTCTCTGTATGAGAGGAGACCTGTGCCCAGCAGTGGGACGATAAAAAGGTTGATGATGATGACGATGACAATTACCGTCCAAATCGCGTTCAAGTCAATGTGTCAATATTTTTATAACAACCCTTTATAATAACTTACATTTCGTCTTTACATTTTACAGACGTTCATATTAACTAATTCTTATAATTATGAACATGACAAAAAATTGTAGTCTAGCGTATAATGCTATGTCTGTATCCTCTTATAGCAGGGTAATAATTTATATACTTTTTTTAAATATTAAAGTTTTGCTATCTCAAAGTATTTAAGTTCGCCAGCTCATCTAATGATGCAGCCAACTACATGAGACTGGCAGAATAATCGACATTAGTGGGAAAAAAAAAAACAATCATGACACTGACTGTCTAAACATAACAGTGACAGATGTCGATACTTCATTCGAGTGCTGTCAGCACATCTGTGAATTGCGTTTTATTTCATTGTTGGAATTCGAAGAACGCTTTGATGTCAACAAAGACAGTTCTAGCCGTACTATTCCCTGGGTACCGCATAATACCAAATGAAGGAAAGAATGGAACAAATGAAACTCCATGTATGGGTTAATACACCTTAAACTCATAAAGGCTTAAGTTAATTCCACATTATTGAATGTAGGTACGAAGAATATGGCACTATAAAGTACCACAAGGTAGTACAAGGTACCATTGTGCACGTTCAATTTCATTAGCTAGAACACGATTGCTTTGTTTATCATGTGTTATGGTTGAAACTAAATGTGGATAAGAAAATTTTTATACCTACATATTTTATTATATATGTATGTATGTATGTAGTTTAACGGAACTAACTGTAGATTTAAGAGCGTTATTACGCATAACTGGCAACGACGTGTCATATTTCGTGGTTTTCAATTTTTATCATTACACTGAAGCTATATTTTAAAAATGTATTCTACTAACTTTTTAGAATTAGGTGAATGTGATAGCCTCCGTGGCGTAGCGGTGGCAAACCCAGCAGCTGCACAAGTAGGCGCGGTTTCGGTACCCCACGCAGTGGATTTGTTTGCATTAATATGAATATTTGCACTTGTCTGGTCGTGCCTCGGAAAGCACGTTAAGCCGTTGGTCCCGGTTGCCATGCGAACATCTAATGGCAGTCGTTACGGGTTGTTGGAGCCCTCAAGAGTCCAACAATTGGTCTAAGTGAAATGCTTGGATATCGCCTTTGGGTTGTGGAGGTCAGACGGCATTCGCTTCACGAAAAATATCGAAGTTTAGCCAAAATCAGCAGTTAGACTGGTAAAGCAGACCCTAGACTCCAAAGCTACAAAGTACTTCGGATGCAACTGGTATTATCGCTGAGATGATGATGATGATGATGCCAAATATCTCCATACACTCGCACAGGGAGTGTTGTGTTCAAAAATAGTGTCAATTCCACTTTCTATCTTTTAAAAGTAGTAGACTGAAACAACACTATCATCTACAAAGTTCCCCAGAGCCACCCCTCCCACCCCCCTTTTTTGATCTTGTTCTGGATGGGAAATATGTACATAAAAATATGTATAGTACATATATGTAAAATTTGTATGTACATATATATATACATGTAATATGTATGTGCAGAAAAATATATTGGATTTTAAGAAAATAAGCGATATTCATAATCAACACAATCTTGCTGTACATCACACTCGTCTCCACAGAGTAGGCAACTCGTTCATGGGTCAATGTATACACTTTTACAACAAGCTTCCCATGGACATTCGAAACTTACCCATTAAACGTTTTAAAAACTATATAGAGGCCAAACTTTGCAAAAAGGGGTATTACAAAATACAAAAAAGCTGGGGACGGAAACTTGGCGTTATCGCAAAGGTCCGGCAGTACTTCACAACTGGGCAGCTTCTAATGTTATACAAAGCACAGGTCCGTTCGTGTGTGGAGTACTGCAGCCACATTTGGGCTGGTGCTGCCAAGTGTCACCTGGCCACTTTGGATTCAGTGGAGAGACGTGCAAAGAGGCTGATTGGTGATCCTGATCTAACTCGAATCGGTCTCCAAAGCCTAGAGCGAGTGTGCGATGGAATTGCATGATTTAATTCCTCCATCTCCGTTCCACCAGCGGACGACCCGTCGTACGGCTGGTTTCCACCCTTACGTTGTTAACACCACTACGATCCGGACGAAGCGTTTCGCCTCCTCCTTTATACCGCGTACATTGAGGGACTGGAATAGTTTGCCAGCGGCGGTGTTTCCGTCGGACTACAATTTGAGTGTCTTCAAGGCTAGAGTGAATAGGCTCTTAATAAACTAGTGCGCTTTACCATCAACGACTGCGTCACTGCTTACCATCAGGCAGGATTGCGGTCAAGCGCTAGTTTATAATATAATAAAAAAAAAAAAACTGAGTTGCTCGCTCTGTTAAGCATTGTTATTAATATGCGTAATTATAAGGTAAATTATTGTAAACGTTTTCATTTTTAATGTCTGGACTTAAAAAAAGACGATGATCCCTGAGTTTGTTTCAGCTATTTCTTCTCAGAGGTGGTCAGTCAGGAAATGCCGGTTTCATCTAGTTTAAAAAAAAAAACATATGACGTGTAAAAGTGATCAGTGATCCTACTTGCTTATAAACGATTTTATTTCATTTCATTTCAAAACAGCAAATGACTTCTCCCACTCTGGGCGGAGCGGAAGGGCGTATCAGTCTTTTACTGACTAAAACCCACCCGTGCTTCTTCACTTGCCTGGTCCTCATCATGACGTAACAACCAGTCTTACCAAGGAGTATCGTACTACCGAGGTCGTATCTTCAGAAATGAAGTCACTTTTTTTAAACTTCTTCTTCTTCTTTCAGTACCTCTCCAATCCTGAAGGTTGACTGTCAGCTTCTTGTACTCGGTCTTGTCAACCGCGAGTCGGAACAGTTTTTCGACGTAATGCCACTCCACTCTCTGATGTATAGAAGGCACGATTTTCTCTTTCGTCCAGCGCATCTCTTCCCTTCTATCTTGCCCGTCTTGTGGATTCATATTGTGGATCCGGGAAACATGCACAGCAGTGAATCGGTCAGCCAATGCAGCAACCGTGGCGCCAAACAAGTACAAGTATTTATTCCGGGTTTGGTTGCCTGCATAAATGAGTTTATATGTTTGTAAACGCACCCACGACACAGGTGTAATTCCTAGTGTGGGGCATTTTTTTAACACTGCTTGTCTATTGCATCCAGCCAGGCTGGAATCTGAACCGGAGTGAATAAATTAAGTAAACGTTGCATTGATAAAAGCCATGCTAGATACGGACATCGCGATCGCTCATAGCTACACATAACAACGTAGCTTGGCATTTGTAATAAGTATAATGAGAATTTCTACGCAACAGCTCACTTACAAATGCTAAAAAAACATATTTCAATTTCATCTGTAAGCACGTCTACGCAAATACTCGTTATAAGATATGTTAACACTTGTCGTTTTCTTCATATTAGGTTTGTTCATACCACATTGTTTGGTTCTACATAATTACAAAATATTGTCCTAAATTATTTCCTTAATAATCGTAATTTAGCTGCAAAAATAACTTCATAGTAGGGTAACTGTGAAACTTCCAATGATGGCATCACGCCACCTTTACGGTATAAAAGGCATGCCACCATCATTGTAAGATTAGTTTTTTGTGCAACGCTCATAGAGGTAACATCTCCTGATATTGAGTAAGTTAAAAGTTATACTATTTATTATTGTAATATAAATGTAAATCACTGTACCTATTTATTGATAATATTAATGTGTTATTATGATAAAATTGTTGTAATTTGTGTCTAATTTATGTTTGTGATGAATAAAACATGGTTCATATAAATCATTCTCTTATTTTTTTTATTTATTTTGACATATCAGAAGTGGGTAAATTACTCGTACTAATGTGTATTTTTTTCTTTTTCGATCGAGAAACATGGATAATCAAAGAATGCTTGTCTCTCCAATGGAGCGACAATCACAAGATCGGAACAGTCGATCGCGCAGCCCTCTGCACAAGAGCCAGCGGCGCTCCAGCCAGCGGCGCTCCAGCCAGCGGCGCGCTCCAGCCAGCGGCGCCCTCCAGCCAGCGGCGCGCTCCAGCCAGCGGCGCGCTCCAGCCAGCGGCGCGCTCCAGCCAGCGGCGCGCTCCAGCCAGCGGCGCGCTCCAGCCAGCGGCGCGCTCCAGCCAGCGGCGCGCTCCAGCCAGCGGCGCTCCAGCCAGCGCTGCAGCAGCCAGCCGCGGAGCAGGCGGAGCAGCCGAGCAGCCCGGAGCAGCTGGAGCAGCCAGCAGCAGCGGAGCAGCAGCGGCCGCGGAGCAGCCGGAGCAGCCGGCCGCAGCAGCCGGCCGCGCAGCAGCTAGCAGCGGCGCTGCAGCAGCCGCAGCCGGCGCCGCAGCAGCCGGCGCCGCAGCAGCCGGCGCCGCAGCAGCCAGCGCCGCAGCAGCCGGCCGCAGCAGCCGGCGCAGCAGCCGCAGCAGCGGCCGTGCAGCAGCCGGCCGCGCAGCAGCCGGCGCCGCAGCAGCCGGCCGCGCAACAGCCGGCGCCGCAGCAGCCGGCGGCGCTGCAGCCGGCCGCGCTGCAGCCGGCGCCGCAGCAGCCAGCGGCGCAGGATCCCTCAACACTGCACGAACCGCAACGTGCAATATCTCCCAGCGCCATTACAAGAAACTACAGGTATCACTGCTGCTTCTAGCAGAAGCGGTGGTAACTTGATTACTTTAGTGCAGGCATTGAGGTCTCTTGCCCCCGGGTCATGAAAGCGCATAGGTTCTATGAACAATACCATACCAGAGTTTGACCCTACAAAAAAAAAAAGGAGCAAACCATGAGTATGTGGTTGCACAAGCGCACGTTACGGAGACTCCCTAGAATATTATTTTCTTTTTGAGAAAATTACGCTTATTAACCGATGTGGTATAGGTGGGAAGTAAGCGGTAGAATGTATTTTTCATGGCATAGACGATCGCGCTGTTAGGTTAGGCGCAGAAGCGGCTCAGTATGAGAACTTAGATAAATTGCTTACTTATTTAAGAAATTCTAAAAGTATTTTACATGGCATAGACGACCGCGCTGTTAGGTTAGGCGCAGAAGCGGCTCAGTATGAGAACTTAGATAAATTGCTTACTTATTTGAAATTCTAAAAGTTGTAAACATACTTCTGATCGTAAATCGAATACAAAATGCCAACCTGTTTCTTGCCTAAGACAGAGTCCTTCGTTGCAATAACTGCAAACAGGAAGGGCATTTAGTAAGTCATGAATTGGTCACGAGGCGAAAAATTGCTTTTCGAAAATAACCCCGACCCAAAATTCGATTAACAAGGTAGACATCAGTGGCACCATTTCAAATAATTATTCTAAAAACTGTGCGTATTAACAACGTGGAAATGAATTCATTTGTTGATCTTGGTAGTGAATGCTCGATGATCAAGCAATCGGAATTAACCAAATTAGAAAATATTGGAATAAAAACTACAGATCTGCCTATACTCCGAGGGTCCGGTAATTCCGTTGTAAATACATTGGGTAAGGTCAATACTCTAGTTGAAATTGATGCGTCAAGGCTGAAGTTCCCCTTATGACAGGTCAAACCATATATATATAGGATATACTAATCCAAAAAAAAAAAAACTTTAAATTTTGCAAAATCATCTCAATGATACTCTATTGAGTATCATTCCAAAAGGTGAAAATTTTCACCTGTAGAGATATCCAGTTAATAGGTTGGGCAATTTTAGAAGTGTATACGGAACCCAAATTCGCTAGTGACCATATTGAGGGAAACCTGCACAGCAAAGATAACTTTTTTTATTTTGTTCTAAACTGGAATTTATCAATTTAACAAAGATGGTTACGGACAAATTGTTGTAAAGAGTCTGAATTTTGTGCCTCAGCACTTGGAAGGTAATAATTGCACGGGGTATCATTGCTAATCGAGAAAATAAGAAAAAGGTTCTACGTATAACAGAATCTGAGCTGCAGGATCAACAAAAGAACTTAATTTGTTCTTCCGACTTAAACACTTCTAATGAATTAAGCCGAAAGCGAATTGATGATTTGCTCTGCTCGTTGATTACTATCGACATTGCTTTGCTTTTAAACTCTCTGAATTAGGACATTCTTCTGTTTGTGAGTTGAGCATTGACCTGCACTGTAACACACCTGTAGTCTATAGACCTTACAGGCTGGCAGTGACAGAGAAAGAAATAGTCAGGGACATGGTGGATGAATTAGTTCAAAACGATATAATACGCCCTTCGGTGTCCTCTTTTGCTAGTTCAGTTGTACACGTACAAAAAAAATCACCGTCTTTGCATTGATTATAGGGCTTTGAACAAAAATATTGTACGCGAAAATTACCCAATACCACTGATAGATGACCAGATCGATACATTAGCTGGTAATATTAATTTACGGCTCTTGATTTGGCATCTGGATATTACCAGGTTTCTATTGGAGGACAGGATAGGCACAAAACGGCATATTTCGAATTTAATCGAAAGCCCTTCGGTTTGGCAAATGCTCCAGCAACATTCCAACGAATGATGCATCAGATTCTGGGCAACTTACGCCATAAAGAGGCACTAGCTTACTTGGATAACATAATCATACCATCAAAATCGATTCAAGAGGGTATAATAAAATTAGAATCTGTATTACTTTTGCTGTCAAACTACAAAGGATAATTGGAATATTAAGTAACTCTGAATTTAACGATATTTTAGATATTAGAGAAAAATATAAAATTAAAAATGCTAAACTTTTTAGAATCACACCTGATAGAGACAGTAGGGTTGCACCTAAAGGCGTCCGATAGCAAATTGTCAAACAGAATCACTAATTCATAAGGTAGATGTGCCGTTTGATAGTATACATATGGATCATACGGGTCCATTTGTACGCAGCAATAGGGATAATGTGTATATTCTGATTTTAATTGATGCTTTTACAAAATATAGCTATTTAAAACCGGTGAAAAATACAAAATCAAACACTACTATTAGAATTTTACGCGAGTTTGTTGGTATTTTTGGCGTCCCTAAAAGGATTATATCTGAACGAGGCACGACATTTACAAGTGATCTCTTCAAAAAAAATTGTATTAAATAAAGGCATCAAACACGTATTAAATTCAGTTGCTTGTCCATGAGCCAATGGTCAGGTAGAAAGGTATAATAAAGTAATTGTTAACTCATTAACAGCTAAATGTGTTGACTCATCTGAAAGTAAATGGGAAGACCACCTGCCTGATGTCCAGTGGGGTATGAATAATACATTTAACAAAGGTATCAATAAGACACCAGCAGAGGCTCTCTTTGGGATAAGGCCACAGGGCTCAAGTGATAGTAGAGTAATCTCTGTAATTGATAACGATATCACTGCAGTAAACAAGACCCTCGAAGAAATTCGTACAGAGATTTCTTCTCATATCGAATCTACACAAGAGACTCAAAAAGCCACTGTTGATAAAGCTCGTTGCAAGGCTATTAAATATAATATTGGGGATTTAGTAAGAGTTGAGCGGCACATCCCCTCTACTGGTGGGAGTAAAAAGTTAATTCCGAAGTATCACCTTATAAAATTACACATGGTTTTGATCATGACCGTTACCAAGTAGAGAACACGCCTCTTTCAAGAAAGGGAAATAAGGAATACTCTAATATAATTGCTGTAGATAAATTAAAGCCATGGATTTGCTTCAACAGACCTCATGATGATGTCTTAAGCGAAAATTGATGGCGGAAATTCTAATTGATTCTTTTATTTTACAGCTAAGACCAATGGGGTCTATAGTTAAGCGAAAATTGATGGCGGAAATTCTAATTGATTCTTTTATTTTACAGCTAAGACCAATGGGGTCTACAGTTAAGCGAAAATTGATGGCGGAAATTCTAATTGATTCCTTTATTTTACAGCGAAGACCAATGGGGTCTATAGTTAAGACCAATGGGGTCTATAGTTAAGACCAATGGGGTCTATAGTTAAGACCAATGGGGTCTATAGTTAAGACCAATGGGGTCTATAGTTAAGACCAATGGGGTCTATAGTTAAGACCAATGGGGTCTATAGTTAAGACCAATGGGGTCTATAGTTAAGACCAATGGGGTCTATAGTTAAGACCAATGGGGTCTAGACCAATGGGGTCTATAGTTAGGACCAATGGAGTCTAATCTATTGATCTACTATACATATTAAGACTAAAAGGTCTATGTAATTTTTGTGCAAATATTGTAATTATAAATTGTTTTGTTATGTATCTGATTTGATGTGCAGCTAAGTACGAGGACGTACTTACAGTGTGTTTGGATGGCCGACTGTAAGCACGTCTACGCAAATACTCGTTATAAGATATGTTAACACTTGTCGTTTTCTTCATATTAGGTTTGTTCATACCACATTGTTTGGTTCTACATAATTACAAAATATTGTCCTAAATTATTTCCTTAATAATCGTAATTTAGCTGCAAAAATAACTTCATAGTAGGGTAACTGTGAAACTTCCAATGATGGCATCACGCCACCTTTACGGTATAAAAGGCATGCCACCATCATTGTAAGATTAGTTTTTTGTGCAACGCTCATAGAGGTAACATCTCCTGATATTGAGTAAGTTAAAAGTTATACTATTTATTATTGTAATATAAATGTAAATCACTGTACCTATTTATTGATAATATTAATGTGTTATTATGATAAAATTGTTGTAATTTGTGTCTAATTTATGTTTGTGATGAATAAAACATGGTTCATATAAATCATTCTCTTATTTTTTTTATTTATTTTGACACATCACTAACCGTAGCTTTATCTATCGGTACCGCCCGTCGTCTGCACCGCGAATATTCTTAACTAATTGCATCGTCAATATTCTACTTTGATGACAGATTCTTCACTAATTGCAACATCAAAATGACGTCTTCCTATATTAATTTAATAGAGCCACGCTATAAATAGCTCCATAAGATGCCATATTTACTTTGTAGATGTTAAAACTTAAGACGCTGGCGGAAACTTTAATAATTTAATTAGTTTTGAAGCAAATAGAAATATGTACAAGCGGCTCCTCGGCGTTTTTACTCGTAAAAGTTTCGATCCTGTGGGACTATCGGGATTAAAAGTATTATATAACTATGTCAATCTTGGTTATATAATATCTGGGTGCCTCATCAAAATCGATTTAACTGTTAAAGCGTAGATGTGAAACCCTTACCATCGTTGAATATCACAGGCTCGCACACAGACTTAACGGACAGACTACCGACACGTCTACTCTCGCCTGTGGCTCTCGTGAGAATGCCCAACGTGGTGCGCTCGAGACAGTGCTGGTCTGTGGCGAATGTTAAAACGCATACACTACAGTGGTGAAGTAACACATACACAAACACGCACATACACTAATTCACAGACTTTCGACTTTATAATACACACATCAAAAGTGTCTAGGGATCAAGCATTTTTATGCGGATTTCTTGAGATTGAGATGTGGCTTTGTAATAAATTTATGATTTTATAAATTTATATGGATCCTTTTTGGTGCATTTCATAATTTGAATCAGGAACTGTGAATCAAATTCGAGTAAAAGATGAAAATCAGCTGTCAATATTTTCCCTATAAAAACATACAACGCATTGAAGACATTATTAGTGCTACTGTTTCCCTACTACTGATTAAAACCAACGTTATTATGGAGCGGCGACGTCATTTAAGCAGGGAAGAAATGCTCAGAGCCGTGGGAATGATAGAAGCTGGTTCCCGGCAACGTACTGTGGCTTTAGCTCTGAATACAAGTCAGAGTGTTATCAGTCGACTTTGGACACGTTACCGAAGCACTGGTACCGTGGCTGAGCGCCATGGAGGACGGTATCGCTGCACCACACGGAGACAAGACCGATACATTCAAATCTTAACTCGAAGAGCTCCAACAATAACCGCCATGATGTTAGCCGTGAGGCTTCATCACTCTTCAGGGAACTTAATTAGCGACCAAACAGTCAGAAACCGCTTGCATGAAGTGAACCTTCATTCCCGAAGACCGCTACGGGTACCACCTATAGCAATGCACAATCGTAGGATTCGATATCAATGGGCTCTTGAACACAGAAATTGGGCAGAAGAACAATGGCGTTTCGTGTGCTTTTCTGATGAGTCTCGTTTTGGTATGAGACCGGATACAAGACGTATACGACACTGGAGAACCCCTGGACGCCAACAGCGATTAAAATCCTGCCAGGAAGTCCATCCTTATAGTGGTGGAACCATCATGGTATGGGCGGGTATTTGGATCGGCGGAAGAACTGAGTTGATTTGGATCAGAGGCAACCTCAACGCTCAAATTTATGCTGAGACGATTGTATCAGACGTCATCGTTCCTCTACAAGTGCAAATCGGTCCCTTATTTCAGTTAATGCATGATAATGCACGACCGCACACCGCAAGAGTTGTAAGACAGACTCTCGCCGCAGCTAACATCAATGTCCTGCCCTGGCCTGCTCAGTCGCCAGACTTGAACCCGATTGAGCATGCATGGGATATGCTACAGAGAAGAGCTCTGCCGAATATGGAGGGTATCCAGTCGCAAGAAGACCTTTTTTTGTTGTTGCAACGAACATGGGCGGCCATTCCACAGCGTGATTTGGATGAACTCATTTTGAGTATGCCAAACCGATGTTCTTGTGTTGTTAGTGTTCGCGGTAGAAACACGGATTATTAATTGTTTAAGTTACCCAATAAAATTTTAGAGAAAACTGTTATTTCAGTCTTTTTTTCGAACTTTTGTGTTAGTGGTTCAAATGTCAAATATCCCTTTATTAGGAAAATGGCAAATTTCTTTATTAATGCAAAGGTGACTTGGTTTATCGTTACTGTGACAAACGAAAACACTTTATTTGATGAATCCTTAAAGAAAATTTTAATTAATATCAATCAGGAGAAAAGTTATTGCAAAAATATATGTTTAGACACTTTTGATGTGTGTACATAATAGTGTGATTGTGTGGGTAGTATTCAGCACTGTGTCTTATCCCCTTTGTCTTTTAGGCAAGATAATTAACTTCAGTAATAATAGAAAAAGTAATTGTGTTTTATTAGTGATAATTGAGCTCATATGAAGTAGAAATATTATGACGTAATCGTACGCCCGATGGGATATCCCACAAAATAAACATGTACGATACCAACTTAGGTTTCTAGAATTAAAAACTTAGAACAATGGAGGTCTTAATTCATAGAATACTTTGTTTTATAAACTTGTGGGAACATTCTGTGGCAAAGATGCGAATCTTTTTTGGAGTTATAAAAATCACAACAAACATCTCTAGTTATTTATCAACTGAATAGACAGAGGTGAACAGAGTACACCCATATTTAACATTACAGCAGGGCGATTATGTAATCATGTCACCGGTTATATAAAATGAGAGTGGATTATGCTACCGTTTCAACTCAAGCTAGGGATTGACCCATATCCTCCCGTGGGTGTTTTAAGAAGCGACTAAGGGAACTCTCACCAGGGAAGCGAGCAGCAGCCTCTCCTGTGCAATTATTGCGATTTTGTTTGCGCTCGATTTTGGCGGAAAGCTAGTATGTATTATAAAGGCGAAAGTCTGTGTATTAGTGTATGTGCGTGTTGGTTTATGTCACAACTGTAGTGTATGCGTTTTATGATTCTCCACAGAATTAAAAAAAACAACCGACTTCCAAAAACCACTACAAAGTGAAAAATATCTAATTTCGGAAGTCGGTGTCAAAAACGAATATACAAAAACCAAAGACACCGACTTCCGAAATTAGTTATTTTTCACTGTGTAGTGGTTTTTGGAAGTCGGTTGTTTTTTTTAAAAAAAAATTTATTTTACACTTTTTATTGTACATACACATTTTATGTATTCAGTTGCATCGGGTCAGATTGGAAGCTGACGCAAATATCGTAGGGAAATGACGTAATTTTGTTTACTTTAATTTTTACCCGTAAGTATTCCCTCAACTGCCTATGGTCTTCATCATCAAATTTACTGAAGACCATTATTTTAACCCAATGGGTGAAAAGGTCTCATCAATATAAATAGATTAAGTCCAACCACAAAGTAGCTAATGTAAACCATTGAGGAGTTCCCGGAACTGGCCTTTGTCTTCATCATCAGAGCTCTTATGACAGTCACAACCCATCTAGGTGTATAGTTCTTATCAATACAAATTAATGGAGCCCAAACACAAGGTAGCTGCTGTGAATTGTTGAGGAGTTCCTTCGACTGTCTCCAGGCTCCATCATCAGATCTACTCCAGACCTTTATTAAATTGTAGTGCTTTAAAATATTTAATGAAAATGCTAAGAAATGCACTAGTCGCCCCCGCAATTTTTGAAAGTTCCCCTTGTGTTCTCTGGTCTTCCACCATCAAACCCTGATATCCTTATCATGGGACCATCTTGGGAACGTCTTCTTCCAACAAAAAAAGAATTATCAAAATCGGTTCATAAACGACGAAGTTATGCGGGAACAAACATAAAAAAGAAGCATAGGTATATACTGTCGAATTGAGTAACCTCCTCCTTTTTGAAGTCGGTTAATTAATGCGATCCCCAACCCGCCTGCCAAGCGTGGGGATTTTGGCAATGCCCCGCAATGGAATGCTTTGGGGGAGGCCTTTGTCCAGCAGTGGACCTCTATAGGCTGAGAAGAAGAAGGGATTGACACTATTGACAGCTCACCTAATCTTTCACGTTGAGATTTTTACAGAATCGATAGGCTATATAGAAATGTCTATATGTACAGAGCATCATGTTTGGAAATTACTGTTTTCATGCTTTCGCGATACATAACATACATCCATACTATCCATACTAATATTATAAATGCGAAAGTAACTCTGTCTGTCTGTCTGTTACGCTTTCCCGCTTAAACCTCTCAACCGATTTTGATGAAGTTTGGCACAGACAATCTTTAGACCCTGAGAAAGAACATAGGCTACCTTTTATCCCCAAAAAATTTGACGTTCCCGAGGGAAATCTAAAAAGCGCGATATAACAGAACTACACGCGAGCGAAGCCGCGGGCGGAAAGCTAGTACATAATAAACCCACAATGTTCCCACTGTTGGGACACAGGCCTCCTCTTGGTGAGAGGGAGTGAGCCGTAATCGACAACGCTGGCCCAGTGCGGGTTGGTAGATGTCACATGTCTTTGAAGTTTTTGGCTCTAGGACATGCTGGTTTACTTACGACGTTTTCGATGAGATTTGAGAGCAGTGATGATGAAATAATTTACACAAAGTAAAGGCCAGGCCGTAGCGTGGGACGCCCTTGAGCTAGATGGAGCGACGACATCAAAAAGGTGGCTTGTAGTGGCTGGCGGAGAACTGCTCAGGATCGAGCTTGTTGGCGTGCCATGAAGGAGGCCTATGTCCAGCAGTGGACGAGTAGGGGCTGATGATGATGATGATGAAAGGCCTGATAGGGTTCGAACCTGTACCTACAACTTGTAAATCGCGGCCGATACCACTAGGCCATCGCTGCTCTCTGTCATCTTTCCAATATCAGGCATTAATTATCTCCAAACCCTGAGATGTCCCAATAATTCGCAAAATCCTTACTAATATTAAAAATCGGAAAGTGAGTTGGTTTGTTTGTTTGTTCCGCTTTCACGCCGTAACTACTGATCCGATTGCTTTGAAATTTTGTAGACGTAAAGTTAGATGTCCGGATTAAATAATAAGATACTTTTATCCAGGAAAAAATTGATATTTCCGAGGGGAAAAAGCGCGATATAACCGAATACCACGCGGGCGAAGCCGCGAGCGGAAAGCTAGTCTCTTATAATCCAAACTAACTCCACCTAAAAGTAAACCAAAAGTCATACATACTAAAAGAATCACATCGAACTTAACCGATTATCTACCAATTCTACTGCACGTATGGCAGTTCTATGAAGCACGTTCAACGTACACACGTTTCGTACGGCCACTCTGGTACGTGCAAAATACGTCTTTTAAATTTAAGTGACGTTCACACTGGAGCCGTACGTGTGTGGCAGGATTTTGAGATATAGCTAAGTGAAATGAGAATTTTATACATGTGTGGAGGTTTATAATCGTTTTATCACTATTTGTGGATTTGAGACTTTTAAGATGTTTTTAAGGAGTTGAAACCTTTTCGCACGTAGTCATGTCGGTACGCCGGAGGCGCAGCATGGGTAGGCCCTCGACAGGGTGAACCGACGACCTGCTGAAGGTCGCGGGAAACCGCTGGATGCGGGAGGCACAGGACCGGTCGTCGTGAAGATCTTTGGGTTCTCCAAAGGATCCCAGCCAGCAAGGAGCCTAGCAATGGATGTTTTTCGGCTAAAATGATGATGATGATTTTAGTAGTAAGCTTGAATATTCAATTGTTTTAAAAACCTTTATTTTCGCTTGTGATTCCTGTAATTGCAATAATAGAGGTAATTCTGTTAATTTTTAGAACGTTAACAGTCTGATCCAAGTCTCTCTCAAATCTGTCAAAAAGTATTTGTAATTTTCCTACATTTTTGCAAGATTTTGACATTTGTTTGTTGCCAAGATGCTATTAGATTTTGAACCTTCTGATTAAGATCAGGTTTTGTTTTTATCACTATTTGGGCTGGTGCTGCTAAGTGCCATTCCGTTTCGCCTCCTCCTTTATACCGCGTATATCGAGGGACTGGAACAACTTGCCGGCGGCGGTGTTTCCGTCGGACTACAATTTGAGTGTCTTCAAGGCTAGAGTGACTAGGCTACTAATAAACTAGTGCGTTTTACCATCAACGATTGCGTCACCGCTTACCATCAGGCGGGGTTGCGGTCAAGCGCTAATTTATAATTTATAAAAAAGAAAAAAAAACGTTTCAATTATAAGAAATTTGCCTTCTGATCTCATTTGTGACGTCACGTCATTAATAATCGTTTATCAAAATGAATACTAACCGTTTTTTGAAGTGGTTATACGCGGCGAACTGGCTTTACCTAGATGTCAATTTGTAAAAAAAAATCTTTACTACGATCGAAGCACTATCATCATCAACCTTTTTATCATCCCACTTCTGGGCACAGGTCTCCTCTCATACAGAGAAGGATTGAGCGTAATCACCACGCTTGCTCAATGCGGGATGGCGATTTCAGACTTATAAAGTCCAGGTTTCCTCAAGATGTTTTCCTTCACCTTCAGTCATTGGTGTCCATGATATACTTACAAAGTACATATAACTTTAGAAAAGTTACATTGGTACCTGCCTGACCTGGAATCGAACCCGCGCACTCATACATGAAGCACTATATTCTGCAAATATTCCCATTGGCAGCGAGTAAAATAAGATAATTGTTTCCATTTGTGTTAAGCTGTCACACCCCTTCCATATCTTATTGCAATCCTTAGGTGATTTTACCAATCGAATTGAAAAAACAAATGAACACCGACTCGAAATAAAAAACAACTTGTAACTTATTCAATAAAAGTTCGACTGTAGAATTCGTAAGTCAAATTACATAAACGATGAAATCCTATTTCTGGCTCCTTCACTTACCACAGGAAAAACCTCGACAAGCCCACAAAAAGTGTACAAATAACGGGCCAATTTAACAGTCGGCTGGTGAATCCGTCGATATCTGACGAGGGTACCAGTAAATACGTACTAAAGAGATTTTCATTATTTACCTCGTTTCTCTCAGCTACCTACGTCATCCGCAAACGTATGCGCATAGTGGGGTGTTTTAAAACGTTCCCATTTATTGTATCATTCGGATTTGGGTTGGAATTCTAGAATATCAAGCGTTGGAATTTTTTTGGAATTCTTTTTTTTTTAATAATTGGGTTGTATCCTAAAACATTATTTAATGTCCATCACATAGATTTACAAAAAATATTGAACACGTATTTTTTATTTTTTCCTTCATTTAAATACTTAGGAAGATATATTGATTTGAAATGTCGCATGACGTCATGCCGTGGTACAAAATATACCACGGCGTGACGTAATTAGCTCCCACTCCGTAACTTTGATTCGCTATATGTCAGTAGTTATTGGTAATTTCGACAAAATAATAAATACGGGTCTTAATTTTTTTTTTATTATCTATAAGACGGACTAATTATTTTTTTGATTTTCATACCCAGGATACATCCCTATTATAAACTAGTTCTTGACTGCAATCCCGCCTGATGGTAAGCAGTGGTGCAATCGTTGATGGTAAAGCGCACTAGTTTATTAAGCCTATTCACTTAAAAAACTAAGGAATAGGAAGGATGACGGCAGTTGAGCGAGGTGATGCTTGTTAAACCCAAGACCAACACGACCAAACGAAGCTGCGCTAGAGGGAGATTGATCTGGAGACTCTCCACACCAAACTCCCGACACAAAAACATTTGGCGCATCGTACCTGACACACATCGCAACACAACTGCTCAGACCCGTCCTCCGTGCGGCTTCACCAGACATCATGCCGGAACACGACGAATCGCTTGGCGGCAAGACTTTGTCTTGTGGGTGGTAACTTCTGCCGGCAGCCGATGCTATGGCCTACCACCGAGAAAATCACCGGAATTCTTTAGATGCAATGAAGTGGATTTATTGTACAACTATGAATTGAATTTGGAATATTAATACTTTACAAGTTTGGGGTAGCTGTCGGTACCTACAGCTTTGAATGTATATGTAAATATAATTATAAAGTTAGAGTAGGTGTATACGGGGGAAGTGACGTCAATTCGTTCGTCACTACAGAATTATGTGACCTAAGAAAGCACAGTCTGACTTCTCTTAAAATATGAATGAAAAAGTGCTTATTTATTGATTTATGTATTACTAGCTTTCCGCCCGCGGCCTCGCCCGCGTTGATTCCGGTTATATCGCGTTTCCAAGAGAACTTTTCAAAAGTCCGGAATCAAAACCAGCCTATGTTATTTCTCAAGGTCAGCTCTATCTTTGTACCAAATTTTAATAAAATCCGTTACGTCGTTTAGACGTAAAAGCGTAACAGACAGACAGACAGAGTTACTTTCGCGTTTATAATATTAGTAGGGATTATGGCACTCCAACGATTAATTCACATAAAGATAAATTGAAATCAGTCTTATATGTAAAGTACTACAGTGAACTTAAAGGTGTGCAGAGCACTAACGTATGTAGTAAGCCTAATGAGTTTGCTAAGTAATTAAAGCGATAAAAATTTTATTCCTATTATTTGATTAAACTGTAGTAGTATAATCAAATAATAACCATAAAATCAAATAAATTAGTGCTAAAATAATAAAAGTACCTATAACAAAAACGAGAAAATTAACAATTATAAAATGAAATAAATTATTAGAAAAATATTTTGTAAATTTAAAACTACAATCAAATGAACAAAATAAATTGAAATATTTACTTTAATTAAAAAGTTGCTGTACATTATTACTAATCTGCAGCTATTTAACGTACAGCTGCTCCCGTTTTTTCGGGACCTATAGAAGTCGTTTAGAAAATAGTTCTTCTTAACTAAAACCTAGTAGGTCTAGTTGACCATAGTTCTCTTACGAGATCACAAAACACTGTCGAAATTTCTTTGGTTAATAAACAGGCCCGAATTTGTAAGTAGAACTCGAGGTAACCATGATTTGACTTGTATCTATGTCTCGATTGATAGAAAGACCGAATACAAAAAATACCCATGGTCCTCTGCGGTCGAACTATGGGTAAGAAAAGAATTCATGTAGGGACATTTATACCCGAAGGCTTAAAAGGGAAAGTAGTGTTTTATATAGAATTATTCTCCAAATGCTGCAATTCTCACTACCTCTTTCTTGTTACGCTATTTCAATGTTTTTCAAAGACTTGCTGACCGACTAGAGTGGTATGAATGTTTATAGACTGAATACGGGTACATGAAGTACATTGTGACATTTATCAGCGGTTTGATGGCGGTGGGATTTTCTACGAAGTTGTATTGGGGTCATTTCATCCGTAGATGTTTAAAAATTATTCTCAATTAAACTAGGTTG
This sequence comes from Sesamia nonagrioides, assembly GCA_017933935.1. Classification (NCBI taxonomy): domain Eukaryota; kingdom Metazoa; phylum Arthropoda; class Insecta; order Lepidoptera; family Noctuidae; genus Sesamia; species Sesamia nonagrioides. The sequence continues at coordinate 422,564 of JADWQK010002062.1, read as the reverse complement.
GTTTCATATTAGTACTTAAGACTATCTAGGTAAAAACTTGGTAGTACTAAGTATTTATAAAGCTGTAATGTACTACATAGTTAAAGAACTTATATAAAATTATCATTTCCTTTATTTCAAAATATTTACATATAATTTATATTTTTGTAAATGTAAGAATATAAAAAATCCTATAAAAAGATGTTTAATCAAATCATTATTTCATCTAATTGTTTATTTTTATTCGGGAGTGATTCGGTGATGCTTCGTAACCAGAGGACATTTTCCTTCAGACTCACAGTTTTTAATTAATATATTATTTAGCAGCTATAGTTAGTAGTTACTATAGCCTTTATTTGCCATAGGTAAACACAGTATAATGAAGGTTACTCTAATTACTATAAAATTAACATCGCCAGGGAAAGCTGATTTGTCGCTTTTATTTGATACATCAAAGATTTTCTCAAGCCGTTCTGTTGAAGGGTTGTTTTATACAGGGTAGCAGGGATATCAACTCTTATACTCCTGTCTATAGAAGTTATCACAATGAGTACTATGAGGCATCTGGTGGACTGGTGGTCGCACTAATACAAAATAACTACGTTGGATTGTGTGTCCATTTTGCTTAAATGTAAAACAGTCCTAGAATATGAAAATATTATCATCTACCTAGCCCTTTTACCAGCTATTTAGACCTGCTGGGTAGAGATCAGATCAGTATCTGACCTCTGTCCAGCAGGTCAGATCAATATCTGACCTGTAGCCAGCAGGTAGAATGAATGGTACGGGTACTGATGAGGAGTTTCTCATCATCATCATCATCATCATTACAACCGAAAGACGTCTGTCTCACTCTTGAACGCAGGCCTCCTCGAAGCACCTGTCCACAGCTTTAGTTCACTATGAAAGTGTTTGTATTGAATCGATGAGCCACAAGGTTTCAAACAGTAGTTTTCGTGCAGACCGAAAATTTATTTAACCCAATAGTAATGCTGCAATCTTCACTACCTCTTTCTGATGTTCCTCTGCGTGATCGAATCAGAAATGAGGAGATCCGCAGAAGAACCAAAGTCACCGACATAGCTCTGCGAGTCGCTAAACTTAAGTGGCAGTGGGCAGGACACATTGCTCGTAGAACCGATGGCCGATGGGGCAGTAAGGTTCTGGAATGGCGGCCACGTACTGGAAGACGCAGCGTAGGGAGGCCCCCAACAAGGTGGACCGATGACCTGGTGAAGTTCGCGGGAAGCCGATGAATGCGGGCAGCACAGAACCGGTCAACGTGGAAAGCCTTGGGGGAGCCCTTTGTCCAGCAGTGGACATCTATAGGCTGAAGAAGAAGACGAAGAAGAAGAATAGTAATGTAAGCAAAAAATGAAAATGAAAAAAAAAGAAAAAATAATAATAGAAAAATATTGGTTATCCAATATTTTTGTCATCACACAACCTCTGCCCCATATACACACACTTCCGCATGCACAAAACACATCAAATACACAAACATGAACAAGAACCACTAAGAGCAAATTCGTTTAACCTTACGTTATTTTAATATTGTAATTATTTATTTTCCAAAAACGGGAGAAGACACTGACACCTGTAAACCTGGTACCGCCCAGCACAGAAGTCAGGACTTCAAATCAAAATGATCACTGATGGATTTCTTCGTCCCTACTGTGGGAGGTCAAACGCCCCAAAATTTTGCCACATTAGGCCTGTGGCACCCACGGTTTGTGGGTAATTACCTGCCTCTACATAAATAGACCCAATTCCGACAACATTCGGTGAAGCTTGCGACGATAATAATATCTATGGCATTAATTACCCACAGGTCAATGCACATGGACAAACATTGGTTCGTAATCTTGGTCCGTCAATATTTGGGGATGAGATGTAGGTATAGTAATATCGAGGCAGCCTTCTCGAACTTAATGAACGAATGTACAGAATCGTACCAAAATTATGAAGGCGTAAATTAATCTAAAAATCAAAAAAATATCTTTGACTGCATACAAAAATTCAACCAAAATATCCACAACTTTAGTCACTTATTCGTTAAAGACGTTTGTTGATTACATTTGTGAGTATTCAACATATTTTTTTACTATTTACGTTTTATTGTGTCTTTTGTGTACCTACTATAATAAACTCTGTAATTGTGTACTCCGTATTGTTGATCCCAATAAAATGGGAACTCCAAACTCTGACCATGACACTGCTGGACAAAGGCCTCTCCAAGGCTTTCCATTCCATTGGGGGACCCTCCTCGGGTGGCTATAATCTCCACGCTTGGCAGGCGGGTTGGGGATCGCAATAATATGATATTCCACAGGAGAGGCGCTGCTGCCCGCTTCCATGGTTAGTCGCTTCTTACGACACCCACGAGAGGATATGGGTTGGTACTATTCTAAGCCTGGTACCACATTGGGGATGATCTGATCCTACCATGTATATACTAACACTGTACTACTGCTAGACTAAGATTGGTAAAACCAAACATCACTAATTGGTACCTGTTTAGTTTGTTTGAAAAATCACGTTTTGAATTTCATTTGTTTCATTATCATCATCATCATCAACCTATAACAGTCCACTATTGGATATAGGTATGTCCTATTTGAAGCCCTTAAACTTGATTTTCTTCAACTCTCATCCATTTACTATCAGCCATCCTGCGAAGATCGTATTTCACTTTCTATTCCATTTATTTGATAGCTAAAAATCTCCTACATGAGAATCGCAAATGTTTTCATTCATTGTCGTCTCCACATTGTAGATATTGGCGCCAAAGCTCTTGCTCATAAAGTAACCTAAATTTAGTGAATCCATTGTTTCTATTTCTTTTTGTCTGAAAAGGACAGAAGACATATATTTCTTTAGTCCTGTCAAGTTAGTCAGTACCTGATATAAATTGTCGTATTTTATTAGGCATAATTTGCGAGCTGTCTATTGAATATCTTACGTACATAACATAATCAGCCTATTCAGTTCCCGCTCCAGGGACACAGGCCTTATTTCGGTGAGTGGGTGAACTTTTGACACTTATTGTTAGTGCAATAAAGTTCAAAAGTGGTAATGCACTTTTGACGCTTACTGTTCTTACCACGCGGGCCCAGTGCGGGTTGGTAGATGTCACGTCTTCGAAGTTTTGCCTCTAATACATTCCATCTTTTCCTTCATCATTTTGAGAGCAGTGGTGATGAATTAATTGACACAAAGTAAAGCGCCTGACGGGGTTCGAACTTATGTGATAGAAATAATCTAATATATTTTTTCTGTCCTTTTCCTATTGGAATAGAAAGACAAAGGTGCACTGAACTTAAATTTAGTTTAGTTTGTGTCCAAACATTATTTACCAAGTTAGTAAACACAGTTTAGTTTAGCAATGGATTAGCAATTTTAGTATGGTGCCTACAACACAACATGTGAACAACGCGTCATACTGACGTCACGCGAATCCTGCATCTCGCAATCAGAGTTTTCCTTGCAACTAGCACGCATACAAGTTTACGACATTAACCGGCGTGCAAAGTGGCCCGCCAGACAGTACCAGTAACCAGTCAAGTCAGAGGATCCTCCCTGTTCTATGGAAGGTGAGTGAGCTTTATACGCTCCTCCTCATACCTCCATATAATATTCCTCAAAATGAGAGTAACAGTTTCTTATGCAAGACAGGTGCTAGTATAATTGAAACCAAAACGCAGGAATGAACGTAGCGGAAATAAGAATTCTGGTTGTGGTGGTACATTTTTTGAGGAATCTTTCCACAAAATCGATTTTACCAGTCCAACCACTGCATAAACATATTCATTAGTAATAAATACGACAGTTTGAATCTAATGGCATCTACATTGGATCATATCTAAGCCTATAATCATTTGCCCGTTCATACCGCGAGCCAATAACAGTACAAAGCAGATGAAACGTATCACGCTGAACGCATCGCACGCATTTATCGCGCCCCACGCAATTATCGCTTCGCGCGGAATTATCGCATCGTACGCAATTACGGCGTACTATTGACAACGCGGTCGGTTTACATCACAAAGCGCTGTTATAATTAACATCGTGTCACACGTTTGATGTAATATGTAGGATGTTCAGTTTATTTGGTAACTTGAGATAATTTGGTGATGTCTACTCACTGTTTAGGAAAGAATAGTCATTATTGTTAACACGCGGGAAAAATGAGAAAAAAAAATCAGTTATACGGTTTTATTGAAAATAAAGGTTATAGACAATGTATGTACGGACGACAGCAGATCAAGCTACTCCTGATCTGCTGTCGTGTGTGTGGTGTGTGGTGTGTCGTGTTACACACATAACGGTAGGAGGGGTTCACATCGGCGTCGGGTCGACGATGAAGTACCTGGGACTCGTCCTCGACAGCCGGTGGAACTTCGAGGAGCACTTCCGACGTTTGGGAACCAGATTGGAACGGGCCGGGGCTGCCCTAAGGCGGCTCCTCCCCAATCTAGGAGGACCAAACGCCTCCTGCCTGAGGCTCTATGCGGGGGCCGTGCGGTCCATGGCCCTTTACGGGGCACCGGTGTGGGCGCGGTCGCTAAGGAAGCGACCAGCCCGGTGCCTGACCGCATCCCAGAGGGTCATGGCCTTGCCGGATTGCCGCCATGGGATCTGGAGGCCAAAGTCCTCGCCTACATGTGGGAGTGGCGAGAGGAGGCAAAACGCCTGGGCATAACTCCGCTGCCGCGAGATATTGCGGTACGGCGGATAGAGCTCCAGCGGGATCTCATGGCAACATGGAGAGTGCGATTGTCGCAACCCAGTGCTGGGCACGCCAGAATAGCGGCGGTAAGTCCCCTCCTTGAGGAGTGGCTAGAGAGGCGCCACGGCGCCCTCACCTTCCGCCTGGCGCAGGTCCTCACCAGACACGGTTGTTTCGGGAGGTTCCTGTTCCGTATAAGGCGGGAGGAAACGCCAGGGTGTCACCATTGTGTGGATCGCCCTGAGGACACGGTGGAGCATACGGTGGAGGTCTGCCCGGCTTGGGTAGAGCACCGCCGAGTCCTCGTAGCGGCGATCGGCGGTGATCTCTCGGGTCCGACCCTGGTCCAGGCCATGGTCCGGAGCGAGAGTGCATGGCAGGCCGTCACCTCCTTCTGCGAAGCAGTAATGCTGGCAAAGGAGGAGGCGGAGCGCATGAGGCAACGGGAATCCCAGCGCCCTTACGCCACTAGCCACCGCAGGAGACACCCTGGTCGGGACATGACACCAAACTCCCAGCCACCGTAGGCGCGGGCCTGCGGGCGGTGAGCAGTAGGCAGTCATCAAATGACTTCTCCCGCTCTGGGCGGTGCGGAAGGGCGTGTCAGACTTTTACTGACTAAAACTCACCCGTGTTTCTTCACTTGCCTGTGCGACGGCCAGGGCCACAGTTTCTTGTTTAACCAACCCGCAACCCTGGCCCAGGAAGCATCGCTCTTCGGGGACCCCGCCACGATTTGCTGACATCTCTTTGAGGCGCGCGTGAAACACGACGCGCCGTCGACTCGGGCCTGGTTCTTACCGAGCGGCGAGCTGCCTACTGCTCACCGCCCGCAGGCCCGCGCCTACGGTGGCTGGGAGTTTAGTGTCATTTCCCGACCAGGGCGTCTCCTGCGGTGGCTAGTGGCGGTGCTCTAAGACAAAGAAGCCGGGCAGACCTCCACCGTATGCTCCACCGTGTCCTCAGGGCGATCCATACAATGGTGACACCCTGGCGTTTCCTCCCGTCTTATACGGAACAGGAATCTCCCGAAACAACCGTGTCCGGTGAGGACCTGCGTCAGGCGGAAGGTGAGGGCGCCGTGGCGCCTCTCTAGCCACTCCTTAAAGAGGGTACTTACCGTCGCTATTGTGGCGTGCCCAGCACTGGGTTGCGACAATCGCACTTTCCATGTCGCCATGAGATCCTGCCGGAGCTCTGTCCGCCGTACCGTGATTTCTCGCGGCAGCGGAGTTATACCCCGGCGTTTTGCCTCCTCTCGCCACTCCCACATGTGGGCAAGGACTTTGGCCTCCAGATCCCATGGCGGTAATCCGGCAAGGAGGCTCCCCGCCTCAGCGGAGACCGTCCGGTATCCCCGGATCAGCCGGACGGCCATGACCCTCTGGGACGCGGTCAGGCATCGGGCTGGTCGCTTCCTTAGCGACCAGCACCACACCGGTGCCCCGTAAAGGGCTATGGACCGCACGGCCCCCACGTAGATCTCAAAGGCTTGACGATTCGTTTAATTTGATTAATTTCGGAACGGAGAGGAACGTCGGAAGTTCTCCTCGAATAGGGTTTCATTTTACCTTTTAGTCCGTGGATGGATGACCATCTTTACATACTGTAGAAATTTGGTTATCTTTCTGCATGATACCAACTTTCTAAATTCATCTTGATTTCAAATTTCAAATTATTATTTTCTTTTTTTATTAGTTATGAGCTAGTGATTGACTGCAAGCCCGCCTGATGGTAAGCAGTGATGCAATCGTTGATGGTAAAGCGCACTAGTTTATTAAGCCTATTCACTTAAAACACTAAGGAATAGGAAGTATGACGGCAGTTGAGCGAGGTGATGCAATGTTAAACCTATGACCAACACGACCAACGATGCTGCGCCAAAGGGAGATTGATCTGGAGACTCTCCACGACCAAACTCCCGAGACAACAACATTTGGTGCATCGTAAAAATAATTGTCATAATCGGTTTATAAACGACGAAGTTATCCACAAACAAACATAAAAAAAACATATGAATGGTCGAATTAAGTAACCTCCTCCTTTTTGAAGTCGGTTAAAAAAGCATTGAATTCGCGCAAGCGTGACTGACCCGACACCGTTTTTTTGTTTTTTTTTCTTTTACTTTTTGTGTATTCTATGTTTTAAATGATTTCGGTATCTTCCGTCGGTCAGTCCCATGACTGCATATTAGTATTATTTTTTTACAAAACTTAAAATTAATTTGAATCTCTTTATTCAATTTCTTCGTTACCAAAGGATTCCCAGGTGTGTACCGGTTCTTAAACATGGTCATAATAATGGGAAGAACAAATAAATCTCGGATTCTTTATTAAGAGTGGGTAGCTAAAGGACTTCGTGGCTATAAAATAATGTAATTGCAAAAGTTTGTTTTAGTATATAAATTATTGTGAAAAGACAGGACTTTTATTTTAGAAGAATTTATGTCTAAATTTTTATCTTCTGTCCTTTTTGTGTTAAAAGAGAATGAAAAAGATGCACTGTAATTAAATTTACAATCAAGGGTCAAAAGTGCATAACCACTTTTGAACTTTATTGTAATAACAATAAGGGTCAAAAGTGGTACTCCACTTCTGACCCTTACTGTACTTGAGTTTGAGAACAAAGAAATCGCCTCTGGTAACTTACTACTACGACTACAGTTATCATCATCGTCTTTACAGCCGAAAGACGTCCACTGTTAGACATAGGTCTCCCCTAAGGTTCTCCACCACGACCAGTCCTGCCCCTCCCGCATCCAGCGGTATCTACTTTGTCTGGGGCCTACCCACGCTGCTTCTTCCGGACCGATGCCCCATCGGGCATCAGTCCTGCGGGCAATGTGCTCGGCCCACCGCCACTTAAGTGTTGCAATTCTTCGGGCAGTCTCACGCGACTCACGTATTTTTATTCAAAACAGAAAATACTAAATGCTTGAAATCGAAAGACAACAAGACCGCTTTATAAAGAGTTGTTGTTGATTGTTTTTTTTTATCAACTCGGTATCAAAAGGCAAAGGAACAAAATAGATGAAAAGTGTCAAAGAATATTTAAATTCCAACAAGATCAAAGAGTTTATTCTAATGGATTGTGTAATAAGATGCATGTTGGGTTTTTATACTAGACTAGCTGCGCCCCGCCGTTTCACCCGCGTAACCTTCAATCCCGTGGGAATATCGGAATAAAAAGTAAGCAATAAGCCTATGTGTTATTCCTGGTTATAGACCACGTGGCTACCAAATTTCATCCAAATACGTTCAGTAGTTTTTGCGTAAAAGTGTAACAAACATCCATCCTTACATACTCACAAACTTTCGCAGTTATAATATTAGTAAGATTTTGTTACCGTACCGAGCTTCAAGGTTTCATAAATAATGAAGTAAAGGAGTCCAAGCTGAGATAGTATGGTCATGTGCAGAGGACAGCAAGTCAAGCTACTGAAACTGTCAAATATTTCCAATCAACCTTGAACCTTAATGCTTTAGCGATAAAGTTGAAAGTCTAATTAAGAAATTTGACAGACTAAAGTAGTTTGATGTACTGTCGTCTATACTTCAACGAACAGCATCGCGATTCTGTAACCATCTTACCATGAAAACTAGGATGAGGTGATAGTGGAGCGAGCTGTCATTTTACTAATAGGTAGGTACTACGGATTGACCGTTACCCGTGTAGTACCAGGCATAGAATAGTACCAAACCATATCCTCCCGTGAGTGTCGTAAGAGGTGACTAAGGGAACTCTCACCAGGAAAGCGGGCAGCAGCGCCTCTCCTGTGGAATAACAAATTACTGCGATCCCCAACCCACATGCCAAGCGTGGGGACTACGGCAATCCCATCTAATGGAATGAAAGCCTTGGGGGAGAGCTTTGTCCAGCAGTGGACCTCTATAGGCTGAGACTGGTACTTTAAGCTACTTTCACTTATCACGATGAGTTTTTACAAAATTGGTCGGTAGATGGCCATGTTTTGAAAAATGCCTTTTCATGTCAATAAATAAGACGGAAAGAGGAAGACCTCAAACCACATTGATGACGAAGGTTCAAAAGGACATGAGGGTTTTGTATTTATAAATGATGTGTACTTTGAATTTCTTTGTATGTATTTAGTTGGTTTTCCTAAATAAACAATTTTGTATTTTCAGCCCAAGCTCAAACAACTCAGACTCATTTATCTCAAGTAAATGGATAACAGGCACTTTTGAATGATCAACGGGTCTGTCAGTCGTGGCGGCGATCGGCGGCGATCTCTCGCATCCGGCCCTGATCCAGGCCATGGTCCGAAGTGAAAGTGCAAGGCAGGCCGTCACCTCCTTCTGCGAAGCAGTGATGCTGGCAAAGGAGGAGGCGGAGCGCGTGAGGGAGCGGGAATCTCAGCGCCGAGACGTCCTGAAGGAGACAATGTCGAACTCCCGGCCACCGCAGGCGCGGGTTTGCGAGCTGCTCACTGCTCGCCGCCCTGTAAGGACCAGACCCGGGTCGTAGGTGCATGGTTTTTCACGTGCGCCTAAAAGAGATGTCAGCACATCGTGACGGGGTCTACGTCGAATGATACCTGGGCCAGGGTGGCGGGTTGGTTGAAAGAGAAACCGTGGCCCTGGCGCACAGGCAATGAAGGAGCACAGGTGGGTTTAGTCAGCAAAAGTCTGACACCCTCTTCCACTCCGCACAGAGCTGGAGAGATCATTTCATGATTTCCCATCCAAACCAAAAGAAAATAGGGGTCGGTGAGCCGGCAAAAAAGGTGTTTCCCATGCCTTTTTATCGTCCTACTGCTGGGCACAGGTCTCCTCTCATACAGAGAAGGAGAGCGTAATCACCACGCTTGCTGAATGCGGGTTGGCGATTTCAGACTAAGCTAGTTACCCATTCCAAATCGTAGTAGGTACCTAAATATATTGCGTAACTGTACTAGAAAGCGGAGGCCTAACATATTAACAGAACCAATCAATTCACACAATACACACACTGAATCCGTGAGTGTACATTGTGTACAGACGAATACAGAATTTCGGAACAAAGACTGCTTTAAACCGATTAGCAACAAATGTTCATTGGACTGAGCATAGATATTATTGTACAGTTGCTGTCACTTCGATTGTGTACCTACTGCTTGGGTTTATTTAGAGAAAACTAGGTTTTTCCCCAGGAATCGCTCGCATTATATTTGTGGTAACACGCTTCCCCTTTCCTAAATTTCTATCCTGTACTTCAGGGGCTGGGAGAATATTTCAAACAGAACAAAGAGTCTGTGTAACGATTTTTAGCTTCTTACATTGACATCTGCGAAAAATCTCATATAAAATTTTACCCTCCTTTTAAGGAGTTGGTGGCGGATTTCCAAAAAAAAAAGTATTCACGATTTGCTGTTAGTCCCAATTGTCCGTATACCAAGTTTCAGCTTTCTATCTTGAAAATTGCGGAATTCTCCATATAAACTTCCAACCTCTTTTCTCGGTGGTAGGCCATAACATCTGCTGCCGGCAGAAGTTACCACCCACCAGACAAAGTCTTACGGCCAAGCGATTCGTCGTGTTCCGGCATGATGACTTGTGAAGCCGTACAGAGGACGGGTCTGAGCAGTTGTGTTGCGATGTGTGGCGGGTACGATGCGCCAAATGTTGTTGTGTCGGGAGTTTGGTCGTGGAGAGTCTCCAGATCAATCTCCCTCTAGCGCAGCTTCGTTTGGTCGTGTTGGTCTTGGGTTTAACATTGCATCACCTCGCTCAACTGCCGTCATCCTTCCTATTCCTTAGTTTTTTAAGTGAATAGGCTTAATAAACTAGTGCGCTTTACCATCAACGATTGCATCACTGCTTACCATCAGGCGGGATTGCAGTCAAGCACTAGTTTATAATTAATAAAAAAAAAACCGCCATTTAAGAGAAGGTGGGGTTAGGACTCTTCCTAACCCCACCTTCTTCTTCTTCTTTGGGTATTTGGGTAATAATAATCCATACAAATATTATAAATAGGAAAGTGTCTGTGTCTGTTTGTTGTCCGCCTTTCACGGGATAACGGAGCGACGGATCGATGTGATTTTTAGAATAGAATAGAATAGAAAATCTTTTATTTCTGACCGGAGTCCACAAGGTTAGTAACAAGTTAACTTGGCTATAGGCTACTTTTTGTCTCTACAAAAAGTAGCCTATTTCACTATCCATCCCTTCAACTTTCGCCACTTAAAAAATGTCTATATCTGCAACCTACTAACACTAGAAGTTAACTTGTTACTAACCTTATGGACTCCGGTCAGAAATAAAAGATTTTCTATTCTATTCTATTCTAAAAATCACATCAATCTGTCGCTCCGTTATCCCGTGAAAGGCGGACAAACAAACAGACACAGACACTTTCCCATTTATAATATTTGTATGGATTATTATTACCCAAATACCCGAAAGTGATGTGACGATATTATGGTAACATTTGCAGGGTCCACATCATCCGCCTTGCCTTATCTCAACTATCTTAAGGTCGGTTTTAGTACTTTACATGAACCTCATACGAAGGCTCAGAGACACACAAAGGGCGATGGAAAGAGCTATGCTCGGAACTTCCCTGCGTGATCGAATCAGAAATAAGGAGATCCGCAGAAGAACCAAAGTCACCGAGCTCTTCGAGTCGCTAAAATTAAAAGAGCAGGGCACATTGCTCGTAGAACAGATGGCCGATGGGGCAGTAAGGTTCTGGAGTGGCGGCCACGTACCGGAAGACGCAACGTAGGGAGGCCCCCAACAAGGGGGACCGATGACCTGGTGAAGGTCGCAAGAAGCCGAAGCATGCGGGCAGCACAAGACCGATCATTGTGGAAAGCCTTGGGGGAGGCCTTTGTCCAGCAGTGGACCTCTATAGGCTGAAGAAGTCCCATGTTCGTAATATGATTTCTTACGTAATTCTTCTCGTGGAGCAGTACTGGCTCATTAGAAATGGCTTATGTAGCTTACGAGTTGCAGGTCGCTGATGCAAACATATGTCTGTAAACGTTTTACTTTGTGTAAATCGTTTCATCACCACTGTGGTCAAAATGATGAACTAAAACTTTTTTACAAAAAAACAACCGACTTCTAAAAACCACTACAAAGTGAAAAATAACTAATTTCGGAAGTCGGTGTCTTTTGTTTTTGTATATTAGTTTTTGACACCGACTTCCGAAATTAGTTATTTTTCACTTTGTAGTGGTTTTTAGAAGTCGGTTGTTTTTTTTTTAAAAAGTTTTTATTTTACACTTTTTAGTTGTGAAATGTAGGTACCTACTATGTATTCAGTTACATCCGGTCAGACTGGAAGCTAACGCAAATATAGTTGGGAAATTACGTAATTTTGTTTACTTTAATTTTTACCCGTAATTTTGAAGAATTCTCTCGACTACCTATGGTCTTCATCATCAGATTTACTGCAGACCTAATGGGTGCAAAGTTCTCATCAATATAAATGAATTAAAACCAAACACAAAGTAGCTACTACAAACCGTTGAGGAGTTCCCGGAACTGGCCTTTGTCTTCATCATCAGTGCTCTTATGACAGTCACAACCCATCTAGGTGTAAAGTTCTTATCAATACAAATTAATCAAGCCCAAACACAAGGTAGCTGCTGTGAATTGTTGAGGAGTTCCTTCGACTGTCTCCCGGCTCCATCATCAGATCTACTTCAGACCTTTATCAAATTGTAGTGCTTTAAAATACTTAATGAAAATACTAAGAAATGCACTAATCGCCCCTACGATTTTTGAAAGTTCCCCTTGATTTCTCTGGTCTTCCATCATCAGACCCTGATGTCCTTATCATGGGGGCACCTTGGGAATGTCTTCTTTCCAACAAAAAAAGAATTATCGAAATCGGTTCATAAACGACGAAGTTATGCGCGAACAAACATAAAAAAAAGCATATATACGGTCGAATTGAGTAACCTCCTCCTTTTTGAAGTCGGTTAAAAACCAATATGTACTAGATCCAAAGATTTTAAGACAGCTACACACAGCCACAGGCACAGACAGCGCACAGGCTCCATGTGGTGTTTTCTGGCCCACTCCCTCTCACCGAGAGAAGGTCTATATACCAAGCTGAATTTACTTTCTAATTCTTCACGAAGTCCTTTGTTACTCCTTGTGGCCAATAAAGAAGGAAAGAAAAATTGTTTATTCCGCGCAAACAAAACACACATTACAAGTTAATAATAATAAAGACATAAAATAATAGAGTCAAAAGCCTCGTACTCAAACACGAAAACTTATATACAATGTTGGCTTGATTTCAAAGCCAGGGTGAACTTCAATTCTTGATCAATAGCCCCCGTGGAAATTTGATTTTGAAAAAAATTTGTCAATAACGTGTAAAAAATTATAGAAATTCTTTGAAAATTTTATTTCACAATAATGGCGGATATCGCCAATAACAGTCGAAAAAGACGGCCGCGTGAACCTTCTACGATAGAGGTTTGAAGCAAAGTCATGATATGACCACTATGCTGCGATATTTCAATGTTATTTATGATTTATTAACTGAATGCTCTTTTTATTATATAAATCACGCACTTTTATTTAGTAAACGACACTATAAATAATACAAAAGTCCACTGAAAAATGAGCATGACACTCGTCTTAGCTTTCTCCAAAACTCCAGAGCCAGGGTCATAGACAATACACATTATCTGACAATAGACAATGACAATTCACAATAAATCCGTCTGTAATCCGTGGTACGTCTGCGACACAGGCAGATGATTACTTTTCCTGACCATCCCTAAACTTCATAACTTCCATCAAACCCATATAACTAAGGCACAAATCATTGGATATAATGAACATTCTGTTACGCACCGTGTGAATGGAACTAATCCTTGGGAAGCGGATTGCAACGGATTGAGTAAACGTGAAATTGGATCTGCGGGACCCTGATTACTTATTCTTTGAGGGTCTATACTTATTTATACGACTTCTACCAGTTCCAGTAAGTTATAACACACATGAACTTATGTATATGTCGTAAATACCTGAGTACACTGAAGCCGAATCGGTTATTTTATTGATGATTAACCTCAACTTACCCAACTAACTCTCTCGGTGGTAGGCCATAACATCGGCTGCCGGCAGAAGTTACCACCCACCACACAAAGTCTTGCCGCCAAGCCAAGTCTTGTCGTGTTCCGGCATGATGTCTGTAGGCCTAGTATTAGTTTTCATTACGAAACTCAATCGTCGATATCGAGCGCGTTTGACTCGTCCATTGGCCCGCTTCAAGGTTGTAAGAACTCTCAACCAATGAGAGCACCAAGCGCGCTCGTTGTCGACGATCTAGTCTCGTAATGAAAACTCATACTGGGCATACTGGTGTAGCCGTACGAAGGACGTGACTGAGCAGTTGTGTTGCGATGTGTGCCGGGTACGATGCGCCAAATGTTGTTGTGTTGGGAGTTTGGTTGTGGAAGGTCTCCAGATTAATCTCCCTCTGGCGCGGCATCGTTGGATTGCATCATCTCGCACAACTGACGTCTTCCTTCCTATTCACTCAGTTTTTTTTAGTGAATAGGCTCTTAATAAACTAGCATGCTTTGCTACAATGGTTTACCATCAGGCAGGATTGCGTTCAAGCACTACTTTATAATTATTAAAAAAAAAACTGTCTAATAACTACTAATAACCACTATACACTATAGTCATACAAATTATTATTCATACATTGACAGCCTCCGTGGCGTAGCGGTAGCAGACGCGGCCGCTGCGCAAGGTGGCGCGGGTTCGATCCCCGCACAGTGCAAGTATTTGTATGCATGAATATGAATACTTGCACTGGTCTGGTCGTGCCTCGGAAAGCACGTTAAGCCGTTGGTCCCGGTTGCCATACAAACATCTAGTGGCAGTCGTTACGGGTTGTTGGAGCCCTCAAAAGTCCAACAATTGGTCTAACTGCAATGCTTCGATGTCGCCTTCGGGTTGTGGAGGTCAGACGGCAGTCGCTTCACGGAAAATGTCGAAGTTTAGCCATTTCAGCAGTTGGACTGGTAAAGTGAACCCCAGACTCCAAAGCTGAAAAGGCTTCGGATGCGACTGGGATTAACGCTGAGATGATGATGATGATGACTATAGTCATACAAAATAACAAATCATCATCATACAAGACTAAAACACTATAGTCATTTATGACAAGTCACCCGGCCGAAATGTATTACAGCGACATCTATCGTGCAATATACCTACCAAAGAAAGCAACACCGTTGATCTACACGTTGACGGTTTCAATACAGTAAGTAACAGTCAAAAATTACTTCTAAATTCCCTACATTTTGACAATTTTTTGCCGCCGAGATGATACTGCGATTAGATTTGGAACATTTTAAATTACGGTCATTTGCCTACAGGAGACTGCCACGTGACCATAGATGCGACGCGTTCTTTTTTCAAATATTGATATTTCATGGACCTTGTAAAAACCAAAAACAATTTAGTTTTCCCATTTTTCAGTTAGAAATTTCAGTTAACAATATAGTTTTCACTTCGAACACTTTCAAACTCAAAACTTGCTACAGTTTTACACAAGTCATGAAAATTTTGTTTCATTATCCAAGGATATATAACAAGCCAAGTTTCATGAGCTTAGAAACTCGATTCAAGGCTAACGCACACACTTAGGAGTAAAGTTTCCTGAATTATCACTTTCGGTATTATGTTTTACCTTGTTAGGGACGGAAGGACATGATTATCATTTATGTAGGCACATTTGGGCTGGTACTGCCAAGTGTCACCTGGCCACTTTGGATTCAGTGGAGAGACGTGCAAAGAGGCTGATTGGTGACCCTGATCTAACTCGAGTCGGTCTCCAAAGCCTAGAGCACAGGCGTAGAGTAGCCAGCCTTTCGGTGTTCTATAGGATGCATTTCGGGGAGTGTGCGATGGAATTGCATGATTTAATTCCCCCATCTCCGTTCCACCAGCGGACGACCCGTCGTACGGCTGGTTTCCACCCTTACGTTGTTAACACCACTACGATCCGGACGAAGCGTTTCGCCTCCTCCTTTATACCGCGTACATTGAGGGACTGGAATAGTTTGCCAGCGGCGGTGTTTCCGTCGGACTACAATTTGAGTGTCTTCAAGGCTAGAGTGAATAGGCTCCTAATAAACTAGTGCGCTTTACCATCAACGACTGCGTCACTGCTTACCATCAGGCAGGATTGCGGTCAAGCGCTAGTTTATAATATAATAAAAAACAAAAAAATGTAGGACTGGATCGTGGCTTTTTTTGGCATGGTAATCTATACTAATATATAAAGCTGAGAGAGAAAGTTTGATTGTTTGAACGCGCTAATCTCAGGAACTACTGGTCCAATTTTTGATTGAAGAAATTCTTTTTGCTTTATATAGCCCACTAATCCAGGAAGGCTTTAGGCGATATAACATAACGTTGCGCAGCTAGTCTTTCAATAAAACATTCATAAGCTTGTAATACACATTCACACAAACTAGCGCGTTATAAGTTCATTATTTAATCAGCCTATAGGTAATGTTCGCACTCCTGGGACACAGGCCTCTCGCGAAGGAGTGGGCCATAATATACCACGCGGGCCTAGTGCAGTATTGTAGAAGTCACATGTCTTCGTTTTGCCTCTAAGACTCACTGTTTTGAGAGCAATGGTTGCATCAGTGTCGTCAGCACATCGTGACGGGATCCATGAACACCGATGCCTCCTGGTTGCGTTATGGGTTGGTTTAAAACGACTCCGTGGCTCTGGTGCACAGGTAAGTGAAGGAACACGGGTGGGTTTTGGACACTAAAAGTTTTACACACTTTTCCGCTCCGCTCACAGCGGGAGAAAACGCTTGAAAATCAAAAGTCATTTATTCAAAGTAGGCTGAGAATCAGCACTTTTTGCACTTCAATATTACATAAGACAGTCCCTCAAAACGCCCACCCATCGACACTTCCTAGTGCTTTAGCTGGGAAGAAGAAGTGGCGGAAGAAACTCCCCAGCAGCAGAGCTGACTGTTCATTTAGAAAAAAACACAATAGTTTATACAATACTATGTAGGTACAGTAATACAAGAGTAAAAACAAATATATATATATATATATAAATATGCCAGCTATCCACACCAAAATACCAGAAAAGCAAAACAAAAAATAAAATATCACTGAAATGTAAAAAGTAAAAACTTATTACGTACCTAAATAAAAGCCCCTGGCATAAAGGGCATGGCAGCTCACATATTTGAGCATTGTAAAAAGCAAATTATACGAACTCATATAATGTGTGAGTAAGCTAATTCTGAAGATTTCCTATCCTCAAAAAAGAGCAGTGGTTATGGTAATACCTTTGTATATGTATGTATGCCTAACTAAATTCAAACCCACAAAGTCCAATTTGTGAGGACGGATACCGCTGGGTCACTGCAGCTAACAAAATTCCATTACCTATATAAAAGTGCTGCACAAATTCGTGCAAAGACACGCTCAACGCTATTATTGGAATAAAATACCGTATTCCATTACCGTCCAACATTGTTTACCGGAATACGAATCCGGTATGCACATGGCGTACTTTTAAAATACACTGGAAATGCGGCGTATTTTTTCTGTTTTGCGTATTTTCTGACAGGAAGTGAGGTCCGGTAAATTGTATTTAGATGAATGGGTTTTCATTTTCATGTTGTTGTGAGCATGCGAGTGGAATGAAATTGGAAAAATCCAGTTGATTATGGTTGAGGCCGACGTAGCTAACTGTGATATTCATTTTTTGGACGAAAAATGAGAGATATTTCATTTTACATATTTGAAAAAACCATCGTTTACACATGGCACAAAATAACCCGCCGTGTTTTCCATATACAATATGTAAAGAAAACCCTGTCCGATCCGTGAAGGCATTGTTAGGTATCGATAACTGATTCTACTAATGCCCACAAAGACAGGCAAAACTTAAAAAAAAATCCCCCTAAAAAAATAAATATTGTTTTGCAAAAAAAGGTAACTTAATACATGTGCGGTAAGCAACCCCATTCCGCGGGCGGCGGGGGGCAGGGCACGCGGCACCTGTGACGTGGTCGCGTCGCTATTCGCTTATAATAATACCGGTGTTGTCAATTTTTTAAAAATTACCGTATTTCGGGGAAATTGGAATTAATTCCCGGGAAAAAAGGATTATTTCAAAATTCATTAGTATTGTTACTATGATGATTATGTAAAATTTTATATTATATTTGGTCAAGTGTTTACCTAACCTTTATTATCCTTATGGGTCGGACAGGGTTTTCTTTACATATTGTATACATGCCTTGATTTTATAAAGTGCCATTATAGTAAATTATGTGGACATCATCATCACACAGGCCTCTCCTATTTCACGCCATTCAAAGAAACGTATTTTCTTTCTTCTAACATTAATGTAGAATTAATTCGATTAGTTTACTCACTATCAATAAAGTCACCAGTAACATAGAATTAAGTTCAAACGGTTAGAAGTCATCCCATTCAACAAACGGTCTGGTCTGAGATGATTCAATTAGAAATGTGTACAATGAAACGCTTTCAGCGACAGACAAAGCGCTGACTTGGCTTACTGAAGCCTTAGCTTCTTCTAATAGTAGAAACTAGAAATGAGTGGTACCTCAATGGGAAATATTAAATGAGAGATTACTAAGATGATTTTTATGATTATTCGACGATTTTTATTCAACCTTAAATCGCATTTTTTAAATTAAAATAGGCCCCCCCTTCTCTAGTTCAAGAGTTAAAGAAGGTTATGGTACGAAATCTTTCGTACGAGTCGCACTAGGCCTGTTTCTAGTTTTTTTATGTGCATGCCATACAAAACATATTGAGGAAACCTGGACTTTAAGTCTGAAATCACATGAACCCGCATTGAGCAAGCGTGGTGATTACGCTCAATCCTTCTCTGTATGAGAGAAGACCTGAATTAAAGGTTGATGATAATGCCTGTCTTATTTTATAATTAATAAGTAATCTATTTTTATTTCACGTATTGAATTGTAAGCGCACATTACATATTTAATCACATAGTTACTGGATGTGAGTTGCTGCAAAATTGAGTTGTAGACAATGGTGTGAAATAGGAGAGGCCTATATCCAACAGTGGACGACTTTTAGCTGAAATTATGAGCAAATATGAAGACTTGGTCCGGAATGGATCACTTTAGATACCACTGTTTGTATGGTGATACTGGTATAATACATATCTACAATCAAATATCAGTAGTACAATTTTGTAACCATCTTACGTGATGTGAGTGTGGAGGAGGGAAGGGAATAAGGAGGCAGGGAGTAAATTTCACTCATCCACCGACCAGTGGTTTTATGTCTAGCGGGCCCAACGGTTGAAGTGGGAAGTTGTATGTAAGCTAATTGCATGGTAAACTCTGCTTGCGAGATGCAGAATTCGTGTGACGTCAGTATGACGCCTTGTTTCATGTGGCGTTTGTAGGCACCGCTACATAAGCTTGGAGTGAGCTATCATTCTAACTGATAACAGCTGGAAAAAAATCGGAATCGGAATCGGTTGGAATCTATAAAGATTGTAATGTAATGTTAAGGATTGATACAATTGACACTAAGATCACTTCACCTAACTTATCACTATGACATGTTTACGGAAACAATCGGCTATCTTTCCGTCAGTTGTTTTACCTCCTACCCGTCGTCAGGTTACCATAACATCGGCTGCCGGCAGAAGTTACCACCCACCAGACAAAGTCATGCCGCCAAGCGGTCCGTCGTGTTCCAGTATGATGTCTGGTGAAGCGGTACGGAGGACGGGTCTGAGCAGTTGTGTTGCGAAGTGTGCCGGGTACGATGCGCTAAATATTGTTGTGACGACCAAACTCCAGATCCAATTTTCTTCTGGTGCAGCGATGGTCGTGTTGTTGGGTTTAACATTGCATGACCTCGCTCAGCTGCCGTCTTCCTTCGTATTCACACTTTACCTTCAACAATTGCATTACTACTTACCATCAGGCGGTATCGCAGTCAAGCACAATTATTAACAAGAAAAAACAGATTCCCCAATATTTTTTTTTTTTTATCTTTCTTAAGCACTGTCTCGAAAACACTGAAAGCCATGAGTTCAACAATCGAATTCACTTTCGTCTTATATTATTAGTTAATACAAATCTTCATTGGTCTGCTTTCGAAATGCCGCCCGCTCAGCTTGACCCAAATGAGACATCTTCATTGGGTTTGAAGTTTCAACAGTAAAATAATTTCAGATCGAGTTCAAGATTAAGTTTGAATTGTTGACATTAAAATAATAAAGATTTGAGAATTGAGATTGCGGCAGCTGACTGGCTCGGTAAAAGACTTCCTGACTGAACGGTCCCTCCGAGTTGTTGTCCACGGATGCTCATCTTAGCCCATGTCGACTAATGCCGGTGTTCCTCAGGGGTCTGTTCCCTCTGCAACTCTGTTCCTGCTGCATATTAACGATCTGCTGATGGCCGGTATCTATGGGTATGCAGATGACAGCACTGTTGCGGAAAGATACCTGCCAGATGGGGATGCATTTTTAATAGTGCTAGTCACGTTGAAATCAACTTAATCACCATTTAATAAAGTTGATATTTGTTCAACGTGAAATATCGTCCATTTAAAATAAATACATGTTTGGATATACATACATGTGTTACCATGTAATGCCAATAGTGAGACCGATCTTACCTAATTAATAACCTCAAAATGTTAGCTTAAAACAATAGCTTGTTATCATAATTTATTCAGGTAGATAACATGATAGTGCAATTAATTAATAACAAAAGCACATCGTCTATTATGTAGTGTGTAATAACCCGTAATAATGCACAGTTATTGATTCATAAAATAATTAGCTATACAATAAACATACAGTTTTGTATACTTTATCCACGATAACATTAGACATTGCTAAAATAGGTTGTTTTTAGGGTACAGTTTGTAATAAAAACACAAAATATTGTTACGAATGCACCTTATCTCAATGGCATAAGGTTCAATATCAGGACATGCCGTACGTAAATTTTAAGCCCTATATCTTGAGACCTCGGCATTGTAGAGGCACGATATAAAAACGCAATTTTAGACCTAGGATGGTCTATTGAATGGTACAGGTTTCATCAATATTGACAACAAAGTGTCGACATCGAAATTACTAGAAACTTGTCTCCCGTCAAGTACCTGCTAAAAGTACTCGAAATTAAGCGCTATTATTACCTTGAACGTACTTGAAATTAAGAACTATTATTATTACGTCTAGACAGATCAGGAATGTTCGATTAGCTGCCCTATATAAAGCGCCGTGACGCCAGCGTGCAGTCAGTCAGCATTTGACTATCGAAGAGAAACAAGCGATAAAGTAGAATCTATCTTTGAGAACATTTACAGCGACTACTGCAACAAGCACTTCAAGGACTACGTGAAGTAACTTCTGCGGTGTTGTTGTGTGTGTACGACACGGTCTTCATGTACATAAGGGATGATTTTAGTGCGACATCCGCTACGTTCTACTTCTCATTGCATACTACCGACTGTACCTTAGTTGCCAATAAATTTCGTAACCTTTAACCGGTATTTTAACAACCCTAGCCCTTAAATATGTATATTGTGATTTATGACAGTTAAGATTGATGCTGAATTTATTATCAACTTAAATATACCTGTACGAGATCGAAGGAGCGGATGTCAATTAAAATACAGAATAACTTTACACGCCTATTACATTACCCGCAAACTGTCGGTTTCCGAACACAATATATTTTTTAAACCACATAGCGATCTTTTTCGTTGATTGAATGTAAATGAAAGTTGATTCAAGTGTAACCATTGATATTAACGTAAGTTGATTATAATAAATTTAGCATGAATTCTAACTATAACTAAGCAAAATATACATATACACAATATACATTTTTCTTATAATACCAAATTTACTAAAAACAACCTTTTTACTTCTGCCTAATGTTATCACGGATAGAGTAAGTATAAGATTACAAAACGATTTTACGGTAGCAGGAAAACACTTCTGACTCCACCCTTACATGGAAGCTTGCCGGATACCTCCCAAATGTCCACAGCGCAAACATGAAAAGTTTTAATGTAATTTTTTCAATTCCCAAACTCGTGAGTTTCCGACCGCTGTTCGAGAACTAACAGTCTCCATTCCATTATTCATGTTCGACAGTTTTCATGAAATGGTGACTCTTCAGTGTAGAGTAACCTCGAAATTACTAACTTGTATATAATTGTAATTATTAGTACTTATGCGAAATTTTTGTGTATCGTCTTCATTGCCAAAAGACCCGAAACTGCTAAATATTTCCAATCAACCTTAAACCTTAATACTTTAACGAGTAAATGGATAATCTAATAAAGAATTTTGACAGATTGTAGCTTGACATGCTATCTGTACTTTCCTTTAAAATATGCAACACCCTGTCTTGCCTTGGGTTTTAAAAACGGTAGCTAAGAGATTTGGTTAAGAAACTGGGTGGAAACTGATATGTTCGGTAAATTAGTGATGTGTGTGGTATGGTTTCTAATAATTTTCCGAAGAATATTTGGACAGGAAGATCTATTTGCATCAAATCTGTGAACAAACTAATTTATCAGCCTAATCTTTTTCCACCATGTCGGAGTCGCCTTCCAAACTAACCAGCACAACGTATGCGTAACATTTAAGTAAGGAATCATTTTGATACTTATTCTAATTCCATTGCTTCGAATGTTCGATAAATGTGTCTGCTCAACAACGTAAATAACGCAATGAATGTCGTTGTACTGTCAAATTGAAACCCATTGCTATTGATAATATTTGTTACGCAATGACCCTGCAGATGCAGCTGAAAACCCGTATTTTACATACCTAGAGCTATTTTTTATTTTTATTTCATCCTACAATTAAAATCATCATCATCGACCTTTTTCTGAACTTCCCACTGCTGGGCACAGGTCTCCTTTCATACAGAGAAAGATTGAGCGTAATCACCAAGCTTGCTCAATGCGGGTTGGCGATTTCAGACTAAAGTCAACTATCCAAGATCTCCACGGCAATAAGTACAAAGTGGTACCGGTCGACCAACTGCGCATACTTCAACCTCTTTCAGCGGCGTCTTCAGCTGCCGCCGACGGTCACACGACGGTGCGACCAAGATGGCTAGTGGCCATATTACTGACACAAGTTGCTGTCCATATCAGGCCCATCTGACATGCACAACGCCCAGCATGAATCAGGTCAACATCATCATTATCAACCTTTTTTTCATCCCACTGCTGGGCACAGGCCTCCTCTCATACGGAGAAGGATTGAGCGTAACCACCACGTTTGCTCAATGCGGGTTGGCGATTTCAGACTTAAAGTCCCGGTTTCCTCAAGATTCTTTCACCTTGTATTTAGTTATTGGTGTCCAAGATATACTTAGAAAGTATGTATATATAACTTAGAGAGTTACATTGGTACTTGCCTAACCTGGAATCGAACCCGCACAGTCATATTTGAGAGGCTGATATTTTAACCACTAGTCCACCACGATATCAGGTCAGGTCTTACCCAATTACTTCTCTTTTTTTCTCTTCTCTCTCTAACACTCTCTGACCTGCAGTACGATTCTGTAACCATATCGACATGAAAATTTTGATAAAGTGATGCTGGAGTTAGCTGTCTCTAAACACTACTATTCCTTCGAGTACCATGAGTGGGGGCCCAGGAGATACTACTACATTCGCCGCACCTCCATCTGGTATCAGCCCGCCATTCCATGGGCGCAAAGCCTTCCACTAAGACGCACATACTGCAAGTCCTCTCCTTGAGCCTTAGCGCTCGAGCGATGACACGGACCCAATTTCGTCGTCCGCATGGTATTTCTTATGGTGGCCTAAGATCGTCAAGCGCCCACGACGACCGACGGCTCTTTTGCTGCGAGTGGAGTGAGAAGTATGCTCTTTTTCACTCTCCGCAGCCTCCTTTGCATGCATCACCTCCTCGCAAAAAGAAGCCACAACATCCCACGCTTCTTCGCTTCCGACCATGGACTGTACCATAGCTGAGAGCGAGAGATCACCCGCTCCAAATGTCGCGACGAGTGCACAGCGCTGTTGGGCCCAAGCTGAGCACTCTTCCAGCGTATTTTGAGCCGTGTCGTTAACTTGTCCTCGTGGCAATTCGTGCAGTGATGACAAATGGGCGTCCACTCCCATTTGACATTTCTAGAGAATCAATTGACTTTTATGTACTTTATTCTCACACTAATACTAAATTGAAACCATATCCATTCTGGTAACCAATCGAACTGTTCAACTACGATTAACTTAATACTGTTTCTTACTATCGATTCTAACTTGTTTTATTGAGTCCGTTACCGAATACATCGACAGGGACTTGGCAGAAATTGAATTTCGCGAAACTTTCTACAAGATATTGAGTATCTACACAATTAACTACAAGTAAAAGGTCAAAGTTCATTTATTCACTATTCTTTGTAAATTCAGTGTTTATTTACTTAGTTGTATAAAGATAACCTTATTGATTTCATCAAATATCTTTATTTAATTTGGGTTTGTTGTGAATCATAATCATGATTTTAGCTGTAAAAGCTCACTACTGAACATAGGTCTCCGAACATAGAGATCCGAATTGGAGGTGACGACTTCCACTTCAGAATTTTGCGGACTTCACGAGGTCATTGGTCCAACTAGTGGGAGGCCTTCCATCATTACATCTTCCGGTACGCGTTCGGCACTCTTGAGCATTTTAGCTCTAACCGCCATTTTTACTTCGAACAATTTTTCGAGCTATGTCAGTTATCTTGGTTTTCCTGGTAGATGTCTTCATTTCTGATTTCCATAACATAACATCACACTGTCTCTTCCGAAGAGTTAGGCAGAGGATTGTGTTATCAACCTTTTTATCGTCCCACTACTGGGCACAGGTCTCCTCTCATATAGAGATAGGATTGAGCGATATCACCACGCTTGCTCAATGCGGGTTGGCGATTTCAGACTTAAAGTCCAGGTTTCCTCAAGATGTTTTCCTTCACCTTATAATCAGTCCATTGGTGTCCATGATATACTTAGAAAGTACATATAACTTAGAAAAGTTACATTGGTACTTGCCTGACCTGGAATCGAATCCGCACAATCATACTTGAGAGGCTGGTGTTTTAACCACTAGGCCACCACGACTTACAGAGAGATTACCAATAAATAATTTATTATTAAATTAGCCTAAAACACAGGTTCAGGTGGTCACAACATTAGTTATGAACGTAATTTTCTCGCATTATATTACGTACTAGTCTACATTAAGCCAACTTTTACGATTGTTTTTTATTAAGAATTTAAAAAAAAATTACAAACTCGGTCATTTTATGCATCAATTGTGAACTGTGTTTCTAATAAATATTATTTTATTTTTTTATAATACTGGGTGCGCTATTGTTAATCCTTTGCCTAACTAATAACAACGAGTAATTTTCGACAGTTACTTCAGGCCCCTTATTTATTTGTTTATTTTTTATTTATTTATTATGGCACACCAACGACATATTTACAATAGTTATAGTGGTATAAGAAGCAATCACAGGTCTTCAGTTTTGTGTAAATACATCACTTATCCATACTAATATTATAAATGCGAAAGTAACTCTGTCTGTCTGTCTGTCTGTCTGTCTGTTACGCTTTCCCGCTTAAACCTCTCAACCGATTTTGATGAAATTTGGCACAGACATTCTTTAGACCCTGAGAAAGAACATAGGCTACCTTTTATCCCGGAAAAGTTTGATATTCCCGAGGGAAATCTAAAAAGCGCGATATAACCGAACTCCACGCGGGCGAAGCCGCGGGCGGAAAGCTAGTATTCTATATGTTCAAAAATGTGTCTGATCAACAACGTTAACAAAGCAATGAATGTCGTTGAACTGTCAAAATGAAACCCATTGCTACTGATAGTGTGTTACGCAATCACCCTGTAGGTTCACTGTGTGTATGTAATAGGGGATGAGCTTTATCTTACCCTTTCGCTTACCCCTTTCCTAAGAAGTAATAGGTAGGTACCTACTACATAACACTGTTACTCTTTATGTAACGTGTTCTTCACATAAACAAAACAAATGTAATTCGTAAGTACAATAACAAGGATTACTTAGGCCGCGTTTCCTCTGACGCGGAGCTGATAGGAGAGGAGCGATGAAGAGAGCGGTGAAAAGTGGTCAGTGTTTTCACTGAAGTGGAGCGGAGTGAAGTGGTCATTCCACTTCAATTCTCCAATTCAAAATCCGCTGAATATACAAAAGTTATGGCACAAACCGCCTCACTCTTTTTTCTCGTTTATACTAGTTTTGTTTATATACTACTAGCTTTCCGCCCGCGGCTTCGCCCGCGTAAATTTCGGTTATATCGCGCTTTTTAGATTTCCCTCGGGAACATCAAATTTTTCCGGGATAAAAGGTAGCCTATGTCCTTTCTCAGGGTCTAAAGATTGTGTACTTTCCGCCCGCGTCTTCGCCCGCGTGGTGTTCGGTTATATCGCGCTTTTTAGTTTTCCCTCGGGAATATCAAATTTTTCCGGGATAACAGGTAGCCTATGTTTTTTCTCAGGGTCCAAAGATTTTCTGTGCCAATTTTTTTTTTTTTTACACACTATAAACCAGCGCTTGACCGTAATCCTGCCTGATGGTAAGCAGTGACGCAACCGTTGATGGTAAAGCGCACTAGTTTATTAATTTCATCAAAATCGGTTGAGAGGTTTAGGCGGGAAAGCGTAACAGACAGACAGACAGACAGAGTTACTTTCCCATCCATACTAATATTATAAATGCGAAAGTAACTCTGTCTGTCTGTCTGTCTGTCTGTCAGTCTGTCTGTCTGTCTGTTACGCTTTCCCGTTTAAACCTCTCAACCGATTTTGATGAAATTTGGCACAGACAATCTTTAGACCATATATGTTCTGCGATTTCGGCGGTCTCTCCACTTCTGGAGACATAGCCCTTGATGGCGCAATCCTACCAATCTGCTCCGACTTTCGGTATCTCGGTTCACTCGTGCAAAGCGATGGCGAAATAGATCGGACGGTTAAGCACAGAATTAACACTGGGTGGATGAAATGGCGGCAGGTCACGGGAACAATTTGCGACTCCCGCATTCCCCTTAAACTTAAGGGGAAAATATATAAAACCATGATCCGACCTGCTGTCTTGTATGGATCAGAATGTTGGGCTACGAAAGGGATGAATGAAAGGCAATTGCATGCAGCCGAGATGAGAATGCTAAGAGGGATGTGTGGTGTTACACGAATGGATAGAATAAGAAATGAGTACATAAGAGGAAGTCTGAAAGTGGCACCGGTAGCTGAAAAGTTGTGTGGAAATCGGTTGTCATTTTACGGGCATGTGTTACGGAGAACTGAGGAGAATGTCGTGAGGAGAGTCTTAATTATGAATGTTGATGGCTATAAGAGTAGGGGAAGACCAAAGAAACGATGGATGGAATGTGTGAAGGATGATATGGCTAAGAAGGGGGTGACTGCCGAGATGGTTTCTGATAGGGATGCATGGAAGAAAAAGACATGTTGCGCCGACCCCAAATAAATTGGGATAAGGGCAGGAGAATGATGAATCTTTAGACCCTGAGAAAGAACATAGGCTACCTTTTATCCCGGAAGAAGTTGATGTTCCAGAGGGAAATCTAAAAAGCGCGATATAACCGAACTCCACGCGGGCGAAGCCGCGGGCGGAAAGCTAGTTTATAATATTAGTATGGATTGTCATAAATTAAATTTTATAATATTTTTAACTTTTCAAGTTGATATTCTTTAAAATCTTGTTTTTTTTAGTTTTTAAAACTGTATTTTCATTATGAATATCTGCTCAGCTCTGCTCTACCCCGCTTGTGCTGTTTCCATTGAAGTGGAGCGGATATTTCGAACATAGTGATTGGTCAATTCATCCACCGCTAAGCTCCTCTCCGCTCCGCTCCGCGTCAGTGGAAACCAGGCCTTAATCAAGCCACACACTTGAGCAAAATTGGACTTGACAAGTATACATTAATGTGTGTGAGATGAATTAACACAAGTGTCCAAGGTATTCGGTAAAGTCTAAACTTGGTATGTATTTATATGTGTGTGTATGTGTACTACACTACTTCAAATCTTAAGGCCCGTATCTTAAGGCTCGGTTTCTTTACAGTACGGCGTATAAAGCGCGCCGTAAGAAATACGTGTCCGACAACAAGTTTTCATAGTGACATACAGCCGTCGTCCTAATTGGCGTAAATGGTACGATGACACGATGCGTTCTCTTCGTGCGATGAGTTCAAATATACAGATTTCATCAGAGTATCCTATGCGTACGATCGTTATTTTGCATTTCATGTGCTCGAACGATTAGTTGTGAGGTTCAAATTAGGACACTCTGATGAAATAAGGGGCAGTAAGGTTCTGGAGTGGCGGCCACGTACTGGAAGACGCAGCGTAGGGAGGCCCCAACGAGGTGGACCGATGACCTGGTGAAGGTCGCAGGAAGCCGATGGATGCGGGCAACACAAGACCGGTCAGCGTGGAAAGCCTTGGGGGAGGCCTTTGTCCAGCAGTGGACATCTATAGGCTGAAGAAGAAAGAAGATGAAATTTGTTTGTTTGAACTCATTGCACGAAGAGAACGCATCGTGCCATCGTGCGATGTGCGCCAATTAGGACGACGCCACATACGGCAAAAAACCGCGTCGCAAAAAACGTGTCGGTCGACAACCGTCTATCCCAATCCATACAACACTGGCGCATGGTCGTCAACACTGACGTACCAATCTCCTTCTTCGTTTCGTTCTTGACAGAACGGTCGTGCTTACTATGATTGATTTGGCAACGTTGATGTAGCTCGCCGCACGATCTCTCTTCAACTATCTCTGTTGGACGACAGTCTGGATCAGTCCCCCCACTGCCGAATTGATTTGGTCGGTACACCTCATCGATGATCTTCCACGAGGTCCCTGCCCTGGACGACCAAACGCACTATGGGGTTATTATTGCGCCTTGATATGTGACCGAAAAACCCGAGTATACGGGACTGTACTAATTCTGAAAGACGCTGTTTGGTGCCGAGTTCTTGGAGTGTAGAAACGTTGGTTCTAAACTAATAGAGAGAAAGAAAAATGCGTTTATTGACATTATAAAAAGTTATACTACGATGTTACATCCTCAAGATTCAATTTAACCATGTAGTCCGTTCTTCATTGTACTGCATCGTCACACAGTTTAGAAAAAAAGGTTCGTTTTTTCTTGTCTCTGTCTAGTGTCACTTTGATTTTCATTCGTTTTTCGTGTGCAGCATCGTCAACATCTATTCATTCGCGTTTTATCGAAAGTGCATATAAATCTTATATTCTCCGTGCATCATGGGAAAAGGGGAAAGGAAAGAGTGTAACGAAGATATTCACCATGAAATTCGCTGCTTGGAACGTAAATTACGTGAAAATAGGCGTGATCGTGACCGGTAGTACAAACTACGTTATCAAGGTCAGTGACCTATTTTATTTAAGGAGGTATTTTGTTTGTCTAATAGTGAATATTCATCGTTTCTTTTTGCGGACCCCGGGCTCCAACGCGAAAGTCGCGGATGCAACCGGGATAAACGCTGAGATGATGATGATGATGATTCATCGTTACTTTGAACTGTCTTGATGTGGTAATACGAGATGTTATCCTGACAGTAAATTTATGGTTCCCTGACGTGGTGATACGTGATGTCATCCCGGAACCTATACCTATTTACTTTCTTAGTGTGGTGATACGCGATATCATCCTGAGAGTAAAATATTTCGCTGTGCTCGTTTAAGATCGGTACCGAAGGTCCAAAACGCTGTATTCTTCGGAAGATCAGCATGATTCACGTTCTGACGAAGGAGATAAATCGGAAAGAGATATATCAGACAGGGAATATTATTCTGATCAGACAAAACAATCCGATAATGAAATTATCGAGAAGCGGTACTCACCAACCAAGAAAAGAATGCGCTCCATTGTAGCTGACAATTCGGCAAAAACACCGATACCTGTTTGTACTTCACAAGACCCGAAGGCTTCTTCTACGCGCCAGAACACGTCAGTAGCAACCTGCGTCCATACCTCCCGCAGATGCGGCTGATAATGAGGTACCTGCTTCAAATATATCATCAGATGTTCCACAAGAAATACTAAATATTCTGGGCGAGGCTAAAAAAGTTGATCAAGCCTTAGGCGAGAAAGTACCATGTGAGATCTCTAAATGTTGGGGAGAGATTTTAGTAGACGGGTTGGCTAAAGAGCTGAAGGAGACACTCACTGAATAATTGTTGATTCCTGAAAACTTTTTACTAGCCAGAGCTCCTAAACTTAACCCAGAAGTAGCAGCAGTCTTAACAGACTCAGTGAAAAATCGTGACAAACGATTAGAAAAAGTCTAAGGTCAACTGGGCGCTGGCATAGCTGGTCTTGTAAACCTAACAAAAGATTTGATTAAAATCTTGAAATTATCAAAAAGATTTCTGAACGGAAAGCTTTACTTGGAAACTTCCCGAGTACCTCCTCGTCAACAGAACGGTGCGTAGTCAACGGCGACAACAGCGAGTCGGTATCAACCAACCACGGGGACAAGGAGGAACACGACGCAGCGCGGCGGACGTCAGGCTTCGTCCAACAAGCACCACGACAGGAGGTGCAGATAGAGGTACCGCACCCTGGCCGTGTTAAATTTTTTCAACATAATTGGTTACAAATTACCGATAACCCTGTGATTTTGTCACATATTCAAGGGTAAGAAATTCCCTTAAATAATAATGTATTTCGAACTGCCGAACCCAGCAACCCACCTTTTCCAAGAAAAGATATGAGAGCGGCAATAGATAAACTTCTAAATTTAGAAGCTACTTCAAAATGTAATGAAGTTAAAAATCATTTCATATCTCCCATTTTTATGACACCTTAAAATACGGGAGGTTACCGTTTCATTTTAAACTTAAAAAAAAACGTAACAAATGAGTTGTTACAAACCATTTCAAAATGGAAGATATTCGCACCGCCGTAAATTTAGTTTCTGAAGTTTCTTATATGGCAATTGTTGATTTAAAAGAAGCCTATTTGTCAAAATTACCGAAAATATTTGAGATTCAGATTTAATCATTTATTTGAATTTAATTGTATTTCTTACGGTTTGAGCTCAGCGCCTTACATATTTAACAAGCTTTTAAAATCCGTGCTCGCCTTCTTGAAAAATCAAGGTCACATTCTTATAGTATATTTGGACGAATATCGTACTTTGCTATTCTGCTATGCTTTGTATAGGACCTAGTTACGAACCATGTGATAACAATGTCCATACTTTAATTAAGACCTTGGAAAACTTAGGGTTTTTTATTAATTTTGAAAAAAGTATGACTATCCCTAAACAAAATTGTAAATTTCCTCTGCTTTAAAATGGACTCAAAATCATTAACATTACAGCTACCCCAAGAAAGAATAAATAAGATTAGTAAAATGGCTCAAAGTGCAAAAATAAATCAACTATTTCGATACATGATTTTGCTAAGTACATTGGTACTTTAACTGCGGCATGCCCTGCAGTGCCTTATGGTTGGATACACCAAACGCTTCGAACGAGAAAAGTTTTTAGCTCTTCAAGCTTCAGATCTTAACTACGATTTCAAAATGACTCTTAAAAGAGATTTAAAGGATGATTTCAATTGGTGGTCTGGAATAAGTGTTAAAGCAAATAATAGCCTGCAAAAAAAACGATTACCAATTTTAAATTTTTACGGATTTTTCCTTAACCGGTTGGGGAGCTGCGTGTGACGATGAAGTGACTAGAGGTCATTGGTCAGCTGATGAACGTTAACATCATATTAATTATTTGAAACTTTTAGCTGTCTTTTTAGGCTTAAAATCCTTCTGCAAAGATTGTTACAACACTAATATTCTACTTCGTATCGACAACACCACTGTTATATCTTATATAAATAAAATGGGGGGTATTCAGTTTCCCCTCCTTAATGAAATTACAAGATCAGTTTGGTAGTGGTGCCAACAGTCAAAAATATTCATCTTATATTAAATCCCGAGATGATGTTATGCTGATCATGCTTCTAGACACACCAACGTCGACACCGAGTGGGATCTCGATCCAGATAGTTTTCAGCTCATAGTTAATAACTTTGGTCTGCCAGACGTAGACCTCTCGCATCTCGTCTCAATCACAAATGCGAACGCTTCATCTTTTGGAAACGAGATCTAGAAGCCTATAACATAGACGCATATACAAATAAATGGAATTAATATTTTCCCATCCTTTGCCCTTATCTTAAAATGTCTAAGAAAAATAATAGACGACAAGGCTACAGGTATTCTCATCGTGCCTTAGTGGACTGAACAACCATGGTTTCCCTTGTTTAAATCTCTCGCTATATCGGAGATTACTTATTTTGGACCTAACAAACACCTTTTGTTGTCACCTTCCAAGGAACCTCACCGATTGAGGCGCAATCATACCCTGGTGTGTGCCATATTATCCAGCAAGCTACTTCAGATGTAAAATAACAAATGACACAGTCGACAAAATGCTAAATTCTCTTTCTAAAATACCCTTTCGCAATACAATCTTACACTAAAACAATGGTTCATTTTTTTGCCAATTAAATCATATAAACCTATATAACTGCCCTACTACGTCTATATTAACATTTCTTACAGAACAATTTCAGAAAGGGGCCAGTTATGGCACACTAAAGTCCTTTAGGTCTGCCCTATCACTTATAATAGGTGAAAACCAATGTAATGATGACTGTATTTCTAGGTTTTTAAAAGGTGCTTTCGGAATGAGACCATCTTTTCGATTTGGGACCCAAATTTAGGATCACCTATCAAAATTATACCCTAATAATTTTATTACAATGGAAACTTTGACTAAGAAACTCTTAACTCTGCTCGCGTTGCTTACAGGACAACGCGTGTAAACGTTATCGCTCATTGTTATAAATAATAAGTGTGTAACTGAATCCCAAATTGTAATAACAATCAATGATATCAAAACTACCGCGCCTAACTGACATAATCCCAAACTTATTATACCCTTTTTTTTAAAGAAAAAGAATAAATCTGCCCGACAACGGTCCTGTGTTCTTATCTTGAAAGATCCAAACAATTTAGAAATCAGCCAAATATCCAATAACTTCTCCTTACTGTTAAAAACCCTGTTCATAATGCG
Source organism: Sesamia nonagrioides (assembly GCA_017933935.1). Classification (NCBI taxonomy): domain Eukaryota; kingdom Metazoa; phylum Arthropoda; class Insecta; order Lepidoptera; family Noctuidae; genus Sesamia; species Sesamia nonagrioides. Next base: position 389,662 of record JADWQK010002062.1, on the reverse strand, counting down.
AGTACACAAATCATTAGTCGTTGGATAAAATGCACATTGTGCGATAGTGGCGTAGACATTAACACATTTACAGCCTATAGTACCCGTCACGCATCTACCTCCGCTGCTAATAGATCAGGCATATCTATTGACATAATTTAATATCTCTGTGATTGACATCATTAAAAGAACAGCTGGCTGAACGGGAAACTCTTTGTTTTGCAAAGTTTTTTAATCAACCAGTTAATGCGTTAGATAGTTCCTTTGCCGAAGCAGTTATTAACATCAATAACGATTTATTATTTCTATATAAAACTGTTGGATTTCTAATAAAAATTATTAGATTTATGAATAATGATCGTAAATATTATCATGGATACCTATAATCTAATTGATAATAACAGATAATTACTAGTATTGCCTATAACTGTTATTGTTTGAAATAAAAGTGTTATGATTCATTAAAAATCGTTCATTCTGCAATTCGTTTGACACTAAACATCTACATGGTTAAATTGAATCTTGAGGATGTAACATCGTAGTATAATTTATGGTTAAAAGAACTTATAAGTGAATTTCTACCATAATTATACAAGATGTTACATCCGAAGAGATTCAATTTCCCACCCTACCCGGTTCAACACGTTGTAATAATAGCCAAACTATGTGTTGAACAAATTGATTAACCCATTATAATTGCAGAACAAAAATCAAGCTGGCCTTACTCTGAAACTAATGAAAATCAAAGTGACACTAGACAGAGACAAGAAAAAACGAACCTTTTTTTCTAAACTGTGTGACGATGCAGTACAATGAAGAACGGACTACATGGTTAAATTGAATCTCTTCGGATGTAACATCTTGTATAATTATGGTAGAAATTCACTTATAAGTTCTTTTAACCATAAAAAATACACATAAAAAATATAAAACAAAGATCATAATGCCAAAAGGGCCTCAATTCAGCATAATGTCAGATGACAACACAAGGTGTGCCATCTGGAAGAAATCGTGGTCCTGGCCCACAGGCAAGTGAAGGTACACGGCTTCCGCTCCGCCCAGAGCGGGAGAGCCTACAACCCACGTGTGCCATACGCTGGAATTACAAACACAGAAATGCTATTTTTGTGGAAACTGAGATACCTAGTTAATAATATTCAAATAAAATGTTATGACTTACATTAATATATGTGTTGTACTGTAATTTATGAAAAACTAAAATAAATATGCAATGTATGCGTACTACACACGGCGAATAAACCGTAGCTTTTCACAAGAAGCAGTGAGTGGACCCCATCAGGCGCTTTCGTCTGTGTAAATTATTTCATCACTGCTCTCAAAACGGTTAAGCAAAACATCGCACGAAAACCGGCATGACCAAGAGTCAAATCTTCAAAGACATGTGTTCCAAAGACGTGTGATCCAAAAGCGGGTTGGTAGGCCCACCCTGGTAGTAGATTACGGCCCACTCCCTGTCCCTCTTACCGAGAGGAGGCATGTGTCCCAATAATGGAAACATTATAATCTAATTATGTTTGACAAGAAAAACGTACAAAGGACCGTATTTATCATCACCTACACATTTCTACTTAAATCCCACATTATATCAGGATACATTTTGACAAAGCCGCAAAAATTAACAGAGAAGTCCCAGATGTTCACGAGGCTCGTAAAATATCTGCCGCCATACGGTAACCCCTACTTTGACGTAGGGAACATCCGTAAATTACGGCATAATGTGTCGTTATGGGAGAGAGGGGATGATGTCGTGTGATAAGTCATAAGCTTTAATAGTCGGGACATCAACGTTTTTAAATCTTATAAACTCTTTCCTTAGTTCCAGACCTAACCATTAAGTCGGTATTTGTATTTGGAACTTTATTGAGGTTAAGTGAAAGTTTTTAGTAAGAAAATGACAATACCGAACTAACCTGTCATTTTTATAATGGTTAGGTGCATAATTCAATAACCATTTAGGTGGTTTAAACGGTAGTTTACGTTTGAGTGAATCATCACTGGATAAAGAAATTCTACGAAGAGATCTCGGTCATCAAAAGTCATTATATAAATGACAGCACTTGGAAAAAAAAATGTGTTATTTGTATGGCACCAATTGCGGATAACAAAATATGAAAACAATATTAAAGATTAAAAGAGAAGATTATTTACACAGTATGTAAAGAAAACCTTTTAATCGTCCCACTGCTGGGCACAGGTCTCCTCTCATACAGAGAAGGATTGAGCGTAATCACCACGCTTGCTCCATGCAGGTTGGCGATTTCAGACTTAAAAGTCCAGGTTTCCTCAAGATGTTTTCCTTCACCTTCAGTCATTGGTGTCCAAGATATACTTAGAAAGTACATATAACTTTGGAAAAGTTACATTGGTACTTGCCTGACCTGGAATCGAACCCGCGCACTACTTGAGAGGCTGGTGTTTTAACCACTAGGCCACCACGACCAATTCCTTGTGTGAATGGATGTACAATACTGGCGGCATTTTGTTTGACCACGTGCCCTGCCCCCGTTGCCCGCGCATGTATTGCCATGTAAGTTATCTCCTTTTGCGAAATAATATTTATTTTTAAGGGGGTATTTTTTTTTAAGTTTAGCCATGCTTTGCAGGCATTAGTAGAATCAGTTATCGATACCTAACAATGCCTTCACAGATCGGTCAGCGTTTTCTTCACATATTGTATATTTATAAAAAAACCGGCCAAGTGCGAGTCGGACTCGCATACCGAGGGTTCCGCCGTACAAACGTAGCGGTTTGCAATTTATGACGTATTAAATCAAATTACTTACTAGATATCGTTGAAACCAATTGCATGGTAATGCGTAATTCACATCATATATCTTTTTTAGTTTGAATATTATCTTATTTTGGAACTTACAGAGAGGGTACACATTTTAATACTTTGAAAGTGACTCTCGCGCAAACCGTTCAGTTTAGAGCAATCATATTTATGGTAATTTCGTGTAAATACTCTACACCTAATCGAGAAACAAAGTAGAAGTAAACAAAATCAACGAGAAATTGTCGCAGATTTTACTAATTTCGGTACAAGTGCGAACAGCATCTAGGCACTCGTGCGTATGGCGCACGGCTGCCGCTCGCTGTGCCGCGATACCCCTTCCCTTGACCAACCGCCTGCCTTCGCGCCCGCGGGCGGCTAGTGCTTGCGCGTTCGTTCGTTACTCCCCCCCGTCCCGCTTCGCCAGTAGGAAGCAAGCTGTCTGATAATCATCAATAATAATAGGAAATTACAATTAATGTCTTTGAATATATTTATAAGTACTAAGTATAACACAGCAGTTAGGACGGATTTAGGTTATATACAGAATTACATTCACCAAAATATTTAGACTGAATGACGATTGTGTTGGTCTTTGTTTTGGTTTAACTAGTTACTGTGCCTAAAAATTTTAAAAGGTTTCGAGTTTTACTGTTAGGTTACCTTAAGCTATTGTTTTATTGCCAAAATTCAAAATTCAATGTCAGCAGGGAAGTAGTCTTTGATTCCGTTGCGAGTAGTGGTGAAATTCAAAATATGCAGTATGATTATAGGTAGGTACCTACCTCAGCGTTTTGAATTTTTGCGTTGGTTTAGAATTTTTCACAGTTTAGAGGCAATTAGATTTAAGAAGTGTTTGATATGAACTTTAATATCTCTACGCGTTCATGTGAAAAAGGGTAGGTAGTAAGTTTATAATTATTAAAAAAATATTTTATGTCATGTAAGCAAAAATAATATTTTATGTAACTTCAAATTTATCATTTTCGCAATTTCTCCTTTATCTGTCTGTACTATATAACGTTGCTTCGTGCCGAATTTCAAGATTCTGAGTGCACGGGAAGTACCTTTGTGTAGGTTTTGATTCCCTAGCGTGTGACGGAAATTCGTCTAAGGTGTCGGTATAAACTGCTGTAACTTCTGTTCGCGTTAACTTAGAAGTTTGATTTTTTCACTGCTTAAAGGGACAATAGACCTAGGTATTTGGTATAGATTTCAATTTGATAATTTGATCCGTTCTTGAGAAATAAGGTAGTAAGATTCATTTTATTAAAATATTTTTATTATATTATATAACTAAAAAAATGTGACTTTCGCAATTTTTCCTATATTTGCATTATATGATAATGCTTCATGCCAAATTTCAAGATTCTGAGCTTACGGGAAGTATCCTGTAGGTTTTGATTCCTTTGCGAGTGTCGAAAATTTGTTGAAAATATCGACATAATCAGCTGTATCTTTTGATTGGCTTGGCTTAGAAGTTTGATATTTTCGCAGATTAAAGGGACAATAGACCTAAGTATTTCATGTGAATTTCAGCTTGATACGTCCACGCGTTCTTGAGATAAAGGGTCTTGACAGACAGACAGACACACAGACAGACGGACAACAAAGTGATCCTATAAGGGTTCCGTTTATTCCTTTTGAGGTACGGAACCCTAAAAAAATATTATTGATTTAAAATAATAAAAAACAGTACCAACTTGCTATTAGATAAGTTCAATTATTTTATAGCTGATTTTTTGCCGATAATTTCTAATCTAACACCGCAGACCACACCCTGTACACCGCAGTGCAAAGGCCTCCCTTTCGCTTTTTATCTAATCTTAACTTATCAAGTCTGACATTTCTTCTTCTAAGGTGCGAAGAAGTTCATTGGCGATCCAGACTTATCTCAAAACGGACAACAAAGCCTGGAGCACAGGCGAAGCCGTGCATTTTGGAGAGTGTGTGAGGGAATATGATAGCACGGTTAGCGCAGTGATTAAGCTATTGGCGCCGATTCTGTTGTTTTAAACTAAACTAATTTTAAGTTAACTGCATCTTTTTCTTTCTATTGCATTAAGAAAAGGACAGAAGATAAAATGTCAGTTTAGACCTGTCAAATTAAGATACTCCATAGACGTGATTATAAACATGGCGACCAAAAATACACCAGTTTACGTCAGGAGCTCACTAATTTGACAGGTCTAAACTGACATTTTATCTTCTGTCCTTTTCTTAATGAAATAGAAAGAAAAGATGCAGGTAACTTAAAATTTGTTTAGTTTAAAACAACAGAATCGGCGCCATTGACTGCTGCGCTGTGTATCGCGGTTTCGATTCCCGAACAAAACAAATGTTTAAATGATCTACAACTAGTTGTTCCGAATCTGGATGTTTGTGTATGTGAGTTTTTATGTTTGTAAACGCACCCACGATACAGGAGAAATTCCTAGTGCGGGGCTACGTTATTTAAGAAAAAAAAATGCATGTATTAATTCCCTCATCTCCGTTCCATCATCGGATGACCTGTCATACCACTAGTATTCATATTTATGTTGTTGACATCATTACGATCCGAACGGAGCGTTTCGCCTCGTCTTTTATACCGCGTACATTCTTCTTCTTCTTCCTCAGCCTATAGATGTCCACTGCTGGATAAAGGCCTCCCCCAAGGCTTTCCACGATGACCGGTCTTGTACTGCCCGCATCCATCGGCTTCCCGCGACCTTCACCAGGTCATCGGTCCACCTTGTTGGGGGCCTCCCTACGCTGCGTCTTCCAGTACGTGGCCGCCACTCCAGAACCTTACTGCCCCATTGGCCATCGGTTCTACGAGCAATGTGCCCTGCCCACTGCCACTTAAGTTTAGCGACTCGCAGAGCTATGTCGGTGACTTTGGTTCTTCTGCGGATCTCCTCATTTCTGATTCGATCACGCAGAGAAACTCCTAGCATAGCTCTTTCCATTGCCCTTTGTGTGACTCATCACTGGCAACACACACTGGTCAAAGACTTTAGTCTTGAGACACTGTGATATCTTGGACGACGAGAAGATGTAGACCGCGTACATTAAGGGACTAGAATAGTTTTCCAGCGGCGGTGTTTCCCTCTGACTACAATTTAAGTGTCTTCAAGGCTATAGTGAATTGGCTCTTAATAAACTAGCATGCTTTCTTATCAACGATTACATCACTGCCTACCATCAGGCGGGTAAACAGTCAATAACTTGTTTATAATTAATAAAAAAAAAACAAAATAGTAGTGACAGCTCACCAGAACACCAATATGTCAAAAACGGGGATAAAAATGATGAAATTCGTATGACGTAATCTATGGAGGAGTCCCACACGATTGTGGGACACAAATTGATTTTGCAAGTGAGCTCTGTCGGGAAGTGGTCCCTTCATTAATTTGATTGAGTTACAACGTTCGTGTTTCATTCAGTCTCCATACTTTTACTTGTATGATGATATTATTAGGGATAGTTACTAGGGAATTGAAAACCATTATAATTTCGTCATGTTTGTCTGTCCGGATGTCATTTAGCAGTTTTTCTCCAAACCTAACTATGGTGATTGTAATCACCTAATATCTAAACATCATCATCATCATTTCAGCCGAAAGACGTCCACTGCTGGACATAGGCCGCCCCTAAGGTTCTCCACGACAACCGGTCCTACGCCTCCCGCATCCAGCGATCTCCATCAGGTCGTCGGTCCACCTTGTCGGGGGCCTACCCACGCTACGACTTCCGGTGCGTGGTCGCCACTCGAGAACCCGTCGGCCCCATCGGGCATCGGTCCTACGGGCAATGTGTCCAGCCAACTGCCACTTTAGTGTTGCAATTCTTCGGTTACTCTCGTTCTTCTGCGTATCTCCTCATTCCTGATTCGATCGCGTACTGAAACCCCAAGCCTAGTCCTCCCCATTGCCCTTTGAGTGACTTTGAGCCTTCTTATAAGGCCCATTGTTAGCGACCACGTCTCAATTCTATAAGTCATCATTGCCAACACACACTGGTCGAAGACTTTTGTCTTGAGACACTGCGGTATTTCGGACGAGAAATATCTAATACATCAAATAAAATAATATGTTATGTAAGATACGTAACAAAAATTACTTCAGATTTACAGTCACTAATAACAAGTGTTACAAGATTTATTTTACTGTGTAACCGAAAAGATGAAAATAACGAGAGAAAACAGAGCTCTAAAGCAGAGGTGACTTAATAGTAACAACCCAGACTTCCAAGTGGTAGATCGCGAATTCAAAACCAGACAAGTATTATGCTTTGTGTATTAAATCTATCACTACTTCTCTCAAAATGGTGAAGGAAAGCTTAGAGGGGAAACATGGAAACACATTTTTTTTTTGTTTTCGGGAGAAACCTCCAAAAGGCACACAACCTCTGAGAAACGAGGTAGAGGAGTGTGGAATTTTGACTATCCCAGTGATCACCATCTGCATATAGGAGTGGCCCCGGTTCCTAGTAAAAGACCAATCCCGGAACCGCTCCTGCGCAACGCCTGTAAGGCACATCCCTGGGAAGACTATAAAGGCGCCTCCCCTAGCCCTCGCTGTGCACGTGACCACTGTGCATTTAAACATACCTACCACCCGCACTGGGCCCAAGTGGTAGATTACAGCTTATCCACACTTAAAGAGAGGCCTGTTCTCGTCTATGGCATCATTAAAAGCTGATTATGTCAAATGCAGATATGTGACTATCCATGATAGAAAAAAAAGACACATAGTGCATCCACGGGCTGACTCGTGTGATACCGGTCTTAAAATAGTATCAACCCATATCCTAACGTGAGTATCGTAAGAGGCGACTAAGGGAACTCTCACCATGGAAGCGGGCAGCAGCGCTTCTTCTGTGGAATATCAAATTACTGCGATCCTCAGCCCGCCTGCCAAGCGTGGGGATTATGGCAAACCCCCCCAAATGGAATGAAAGTCTTGGGGAAGGCCTTGGTCCAGCAGTGGACCTCTATAGGTTGAGAGGAAGAAGAGATCATCCACACATCATAAACTTTAATACCTTATGTAATGCAAACATAATAGACTCGCTATTATGTTTACATTACATTACTACATTTCACTGAATAAACGGTTTTAGTAAGTACTAAAACAGTCAATTCATCAAAATAAAGGCAGAGAACTCCGAAACAGTCCGAAATTAAACGAACATTGAAAGTAAGAAACTTTTCTCGTTAATAAAACTGGCAATGGACAATGGAGTTAGTCGATTCTCGCAATAATTCGATTATAACAATCGAGCTGGTCCGCTTACAACTTTGGAAGTTCAATAAGCAAGTATATTTGGAGGGATTACTTTATTTTGTTACCCAGTCGTGTCTTCTTCAACTTAATAATTAATATTGTATTATAAGACGGTGTTGTCGCACTGCAGGGCTGAGACTTTCCTTGGCTATTTTCCGGTCTACTTACTATCATTGTTTGTAAAGCTTTTAAGAAGGAGTCTAGGTCATGCTGCCGTTTCCTGGTCCAGCGGAGTAATTGTTTTCTACTTTATGAGATTTATTTATGGTTAAATAAAACGGTACAATACCAATTACAATAATTAACATATGTAGAAAACAAACAATTACATAAATTAACTTAAAAACTATTACTAAAACTAACATGGGACCGTGGACTCTCTCGCATACTTACGGCAAACACGTCACATTCAGGGTTGGCCATCAGAAGGGCATTCAGCACCTTTAGACTATGGGATCCGTTATGTGCTAACATTCGTGTCATAAAATAACTTAATAAAAATCACAGTAAATCATTCGCTTATGGAGAGAAGAAGAAGCATGAGATTTTTCACAACAGTTCCTTTTATAACGAAAGAGCCGAGATTTTTTTTTAAATTAATGCCAATGAAGGTGAAATGGGGGATTAAAGTTTGTTTAAAAGTTTGTCATTTTTATCTACTAATATACAATATGCAATTTTACCTCGTTTCGCTAATTAATATTAGTCGACCATTCAGTACACGATTAGCGGTCATCGCGTGTGCACCCTCGCTCCTTTATAACACTACACTTTTGGTCCGAATAATATATTTATTTTATCATTAAAGCAGCAGTATCACTTAGCCATCTTACTAGCTTCTACACAATATGTAAAAAAAAAGCCGTTCGACCCAAAAGGATAATAGAGGTTAGGTATACACATGACCAAATAAAATTTTACATAATCATCATAGTAACAATACTAATAAATTTTGAAATAATCTTTTTTTTTCCGCGATTTTTTTTTTTAAGTGACACCACCATTTTATGCAGTATTATTATGAGTGATGCGATCACGTACCCCGTGCCCTGCCCCCCTTGCCTACCGCACATATATTAAGTTACCTCGATTTTTCGAAATAATACTTATTTTTAGGGGTGTTATTTTTTAAGTTTAGCCCGGCTTTGTAGGCTTTAGTGGAATCAGTTATCGATACCTACCAATACCTTCACGGATCGGACAGGGTTTTCTTTACATATTGATATTGGTCGTCCTCCGTGGCGCAGCGGTCAACACGCCTGCCTGCGATATGGAGGCCCCGGGTTCGATCCCCGGCCAAGTCGTGATGGAAAACGATCTTTTCCTGATTGGCCTGGGTCTTGGATATTTATCTATATATGTATCTATTATACAATATCATATCGTTGAGTTAGTATCCTTTCCTGATTGGCCTGGGTCTTGGATGTTTATCTATATATGTATCTATTATAAAATATAGTATCGTTGAGTTAGTATCCCATAACACAAGTCTCGAACTTACTTTGGGGCAAGCTCAATATGTGCGATTTGTTCGTATATATTTATTTATTTATTATTTATTTTATTGTATAATAGTTCCATCGCGCACACGGCTTATAAAAAACTAACCTTTTTTATTTATAATATTTTTACTTTATTTCTTAAATAAAATGGCGCCGATGTTCACACACTAGACTAAATTAAAATTCAGTGCATCTTCTATTTCATTATGAAAAGGACAGACGAGAACATGATAGTTCAGTCCTACCTATTTATCTATACCTATTTGAAATTCTATCATTTGAAATTGGATTTTATTTATCTAAATTAGAAAAAGAAAATCCAATTTCAAATTATATTATTTCAATTAGATCTAGATAGTTTAGACTTGATTAAAAACATGGCGACCAAAATACTTCACTTTAGTGTCGCGACACATCTGCGGAACGTACGGCGCCGAAAGTTCGGCTAAATGCGCTCGCAGTGTATTTCAAATACTCTACGACACATCAGCCGAAAATACGCCGCTTTCGGCGTAGGGCCTAACCTTCCTTCGGACGGTTTTTTCAACTAAAACGTATTTAATGTATTTTGCATAGCCAGCGAAACATCACGCGATGTATTGCGCGACCGAAAGTTCGGCGTGACGGTAGCGAAGAGCGGCAACGTCTAAGCCCTCTATAACAGCTAATATTCTACTTAAATCCATTTTTCTAGGCAATTCAGATACGTCACAAAAACCGCACTCCATAAAGTGTCAACAAAGACAGACTGACGATGACGCCACGTAACTTTCCGTCGCGTAGCGCGCTGAAAAAGACGCCACGTTTTGACCGTTTGGTTTGTCATAACAACTGAATATTGCGACTAACACTTCAGCCGCTGAGCTTTCGGCCCCGCGCCGTACGTTCCGCAGATGTGTCCCCACCCTTAAGTCAGGCTCTGCCTAACTTGACGAGACTAAACTGATATTTATCTTCTGTCATCTTCTGAATTCAAAAAATAAGTTGCACTGAACTTAAAATTAGTTTCCTCATAGTCATTTATTCATTAACAACAACCATTGTATCTGAAATCACATACTAAAAGAGAAAATCAATATATTAAATTACATCAAAAAACACGTTAAATATTACAAAAATTGCATATCCACACACACAGGAATTCTGTTACAGATAGTCAACAGCATAAAGACTAAGTACCTAGTCTTTATGCTGTTGACGATGAAGAAAAATTGCATTTTCTTCAACAAGAAACGCTTAAGCCGACCATTGAATGATTTTGAGTAAATAGCGCTTTGTATGTCTAGAGGCAACTTATTAAGCAATATAATTGATTGATATTTAGGACTGTGCTTTACAACAATCAAAGAAGGATGTACCTAGTAATGCATAATGTCCTGTCTACATGTGCATTCTCTACTTCAACAAGGGACTCGGAACCACTACCACTACCCTCTCATTTTATGGTAAAGCGCGCTAGTTTATTAAATCCGGCACACATCGCCTCACAACTGCTCAGACTCGCCCTCCGTACGTCTTCACCAGACACCATGCCGGGACACGACGAATCGCTTGGCGGCAAGACTTTGTCTGGTGGGTGGTAACTTCTGACGGCAGCCGATGTTACCTACCACCAAGAAAACTATTCAGAAATGAATGACTTTTAACTTTGGAAACGAATGTCTATTTTCATAGCGAGTAAATGTTATATTAAATGGTGTGAAAAATAAAGACGCTTTGTGTATCAATACCTCAAAGGTCCTTTATATGTAACTCAAATGATCTTTTGTAGTCGGAAGTGTGGTCATCAAGATCACAAGAAAGGCTGCAGCTGAGATACTGGTTCCTAAACCCAAACTATTTATTCAACAAGCCAAAGATCACCCACCTGGATGTTAATTGCGGAATACAATAGGTACCAGTAGCAACAGCTTTCAATTATGACAATTCAATTGGTTGATTACGTTGTTAAGCAAACATTTTTTTTTTCGAAAATATGGTGCAATGGATTTGCAATATGCTTCAAGTACCTATACAATATGTAAAGAAAACCCTGTCCGATCCGTGAAGGTATTGTTAGGTATCGATAACTGATTCTACTAATGCCCACAAAGACAGGCTAAACTTTAAAAAAAATCCCCCTAAAAAAATAAATATTATTTCGCAAAAAAAGGTAACTTAATACATGTACGATAAGCAACCCCTTCCGCGGGCGGCGGGAGGCAGGGCACGCGGCACCTGTGACGTGGTCACGTCGCTATTCGCTTATAATAATACCGGTGTTGTCACTTTTTTATAAATTACCAAATTTCGGGGAAATTGGAATTAATTCCCGGGAAAAAAGGATTATTTCAAAATTCATTAGTATTGTTACCATGATGATTATGTAAAATTTTATATTATATTTGGTCAAGTGTTTACCTAACCTTTATTATCCTTATGGGTCGGACAGGGTTATCTTTACATATTGTATAGTAACTTCGGATACCTACTTCGATTCCACCATATGCCGGCAACGTATTTTGTCCTATTTCGGTCACACAATGCGCAGAGGCGATGAGAGTATAGAAAAAATTATTGTCGTTGGGAACACCGAAGGCAAACGATCGCGCGGTCGTTCACCAACCAGATGGACCGATCAAGTCAAAGACTCATCGTCTGCTAAATTCTACGCGGTGGTGAGAGACGCGCTGGATCAAAACCGATGGAGGCAGATCATCCGCTGGAAATGCTGCCCCAATGCTGACCACGATCCTCAGACATGAGGGACCGACTGCAGAGATAGACCTATATAGTAATAGTGTGTTATGCAATTAAGGTGCTGGAAGTGAGTTATCTTGGATAACCTAGAACTCTTTAAACAGAGTCCGAACCCAGGATGTTATTGAATTGTCATAATTGGAATCCGTTAACCTATAGAGGTCCGCTGCTCAACAAAGGCCTCCCCTGAGGTTTCATTACATTTAGAGGGTTTGCTTGGCAGGCGGGTTGGGGATCGCAGTAGTTTAATATTCCACAGGAAAAGCGCTGATGCCCACTTTCCTGGTGAGAGTTGAGTTCCCTTAGTCGCCTCTTACTATACCCACAGGAGGATGTGGGATGGTATTATTCTAAGCCAGGTACCACAACACATGTTTCATTTGTGGATAATAAATTCCTGCAATGTGGAAAAAAAATACGCAACTTTGAGGTCATTCTTGAAGTGCTACATAAAAAAACCTAATTGGGAACAACTAGACTAGATGAAGAAGTGCGACGATAAAATTGTTTTTAAACTTCGATATTCTAAATTCAAAACGTTTGAAATCGATATCACAGACAAAACCATTGGAAATAAATGCTACCATCATTCTAAATTAAATTACTTTTTCCCTATTTACTCTAGATTTTATCTCAGCACTGAACGGTAGCTTGTGGATAGCATATCGTTACCGCTCCGTACGTTAGTAAATAACTAATGTGCGCCTGATGTAATCCGATAGTTAGAAACGGTGAGGTATAGTAACATGGTTAGTTAATAATTTATTGGAGTGTCGTAGAAAATAAGCGGAAATTCTGCGGCGAGAATATAGAACCGGTCAGTAATTTTCTTTTTGTTTTATTGGTAGATAGAAAAATAGCAGCTAACTACTGAATGAGTGTAATAATAAATTGTTTTTCTATTCCCATCACACTATCTTATTCTCTTTTTTTTACATATTATAAACCAGCGCTTGACCGCAATCCTGCCTGATGGTAAGCAGTGACGCAATCGTAGGTGGTAAAGCGCACTAGTTTATTAAGAGCCTATTCACTCTAGCCTTGAAGACACTCAAATTGTAGTCCAACGGAAACACCGCCGCTGGCAAATTGTTCCAGTCCCTCGATGTACGCGGTATAAAAGAGGAGGCGAAACGCTTCGTCCGGATCGTAGTGGTGTTACCAACGTAAGGGTGGAAATCAGCCGTACGATGGGTCGTCCGCTGGTGGAACGGAGATGGGGGAATTAAATCATGCAATTCCCTCGCACACTCCCCGAAATGCCTATAGAACACCGAAAGGCTGGCTACTCTACGCCTGTGCTCTAGGCTTTGGAGACCAACTCGAGTTAGATCAGGGTCACCAATCAGCCTCTTTGCACGTCTCTCCACTGAATCCAAAGTGGCCAGGTGACACTTGGCAGCACCAGCCCAAATATGGCTGCAGTACACCACACACGAACGGACCTGTGCTTTGTATAACATTAGAAGCTGCCCAGGTGTGAAGTACTGCCGGACCTTTACGATAACGCCAAGTTTCCTGGCAGCCACCTTGGCTATTCACTACACAATACATTACTAATCAAAGTATAAACGAGGACTTATCTTTAACTTTTAAATACACCGCGCAGTAGACACTGACAAAATGTAGGTACGGTGTAATTGCCAAAAACAGCGTGCAATCACTCAAAAAAAATTGCTTTGCCCCCTCTAGGCCTGACTTGTTCTCTTTTAAAAAACCCGCAACCCTGACTCAAGCATCGGTCTTCGTGGACTCCCTCGCGATGTGCTGACATCTCTTTGCGGTGCGCTTGAAACACAACGCGCCGTCCACCCTTACCGAGTTGTCTCCCTACGAGGGAGTCTTCTACGGCGGCTAAAGGCGTGAGGGCACTGAGATTCCTGGTCAATCACGCACTCCGCCTTCTCCTTAACCAGCATCACTACTTCGCAGAAGGAGGTGATGGCCTCCCATGCACTCTCGCTCCGGACCATGGCCTGGACTAAGGCCAGACGCGAGAGATTGCCGCCGATCGCCGCCACGACGACATGGCGATGTTCCGTCCTAACTGGGCAGACTTCCACTGTATGCTCCACTGTGTCTGATCCACACAGTGGTGACAGCCAGGCGGAAGGTGAGGACGCCGTGGCGCCTTTCTAGCTACTCCTCAAAGAGAAAATTTACCGCCGCTGTTATGGCGTGCCCAAACTAACTGACCCATTCAAACTATCTAGGTTCCAATCGAGAAGAACAGACAAGAAAATCCATGGAAACTCTTCAAAATTATATTGTTTTAAACATGTAGCCCGAGAAACCACTAATTACCTTTTTCATAACAAAATAAAAATTCTCGATAGCGTTAAAATAAAAAATAATATTCACGTTTCGTTTCCCGCAGTGCATTGTTCAGCCTGCTTCCAGTCGTTAGGCACAAGCTTGACGTCAAAGTTTGCAATCGTTAGCAGCGAAGTTGACGCGACGGAGTAATTTACTGGCCTTTTGACTTTCTGGCCGACATAAATTTTCATACTTTCTGTTGGCTTGATTTTGGTGATGTTGCAAGCTGTTTGTAATTAATTTATGATGGACTAGTGGCCGCCAGCGACATCGCTCGCGTGGATTTAGTTTTGCTCCGCTCCTATTGGTCGCAGCGTGATGTTATAGCCTAAAGCCTTCCTGGATTAATGGGCTATCCAATGGAAAAAGAATTTTTCAAATCAGACCAGTAGTTCCCGAGATTAGCGCGTTCAACAAACAAGCAAACTCTTCAGCTTTATATATTAGTATAGATTTAAAGTACTTATACCTATACAGTACCTACTGATCCTTGATATTTCAACACTTTTTAGTAAATAAAATTACGGTTTGTTAAACAAATAGGGACCAGCACCCTAATTGGGTAACAGATCTTACTATCAATTTGAATAATTTTGAAGCATTTTAGCTAATCCATTGTTCTATTGGTTCGAAAAATATGTCTGCTCAACAACGTAAATAATGCAATGAATGTTGTTGAACTGTCAAAACGAAACCCATTACTACTGAAAGTGTGTTACTCAATTACCTTGCAGATAGCAGAGAACTTAGTTTAAAATATTTCAGCACCACTGCTCTCAAAACGGAGGAAAATGGCTTACACACATGTCACACATTATAATTATGATTAATTCATGATACAGGGATAATGATGATGTTGGAGAGTGTGCGAGGAATTTGCATGATTCAATTCCCCGATCTCCGTTCCATCATTGGACGACCCGTCGTACGACGAGTTTCCACCCTTATGTTGTTGACACCGCAACGATCAGAACAAACCGATTCGCTTCTTCTTTTATAACGCGTACATCGAGGGACTGCAACAATTTGCTAGCGGAGGTGTTTCCGTCGGACTACAACTTAAGTGTCTTCAAGGCTAGAGTGAATAGGCTCTTAATAAACTATCGTGCTTTACCACCAACGATTGCATCACTGCTTACCATCAGGCTAGACTGCAGTCAAGCACTAGTTTATAATTTATAAAAAAAGGGAGAAACCCAATTCACACAAGTGCACCTCATCCTCATGTTATATTATTCTTAATCCTATCTTTTCAGCTATATTTTATTCAATAAACATAAAATCTCAATAACATTTTGCAACAAATTAATTCAATAATAAAAGCCTTACAAGTACAAATAAAACCAATCGGATGACCACTCGCGTTGTCGTTTACATGGCGTTCCGTTTTTAATGGAGTTCGCACAATAATCCCGTATGACTATCGGTCTCGGTATCCAGCGGATATCGACACTTTCAGTAATGAAACGTTACAGGAAATACTGTGTATTATTATTATTATTTTTTTTTTGTTTTGCTTTTGTGATATTATAATGTAGTGCTTGAGCGTAATCACGCCTGATGGTAGTCAAAGATGCAGTCGTTGATGGTAAGTGCGCGCTAGTTCATTAAGAGCCTATTCACTCAAAAACACTGAATGAATAGGAAAGTAGTACAGCAGTTGAGCGAGGTGATGCAATGTTAAACCCAACCATGCGACCTACGATGCTGCGCCAGAGGGAGATCGTTCTGACCCTCCACGACCAAACTTCCGACACGACAATATTTGGCGCATCGTACCCTGCACACATCGCAACACAACTGCTCAGACCCGTCCTCAATACGGCTTTACCAGACATCATACCGGAACACGAATCGCTTGGCGGCAAGAATTTATCTGGTGGATGGTAATTTCTGCCGCCGAGAAAAACACACACAATAATTTATGATCTTTAGTTAACTATGAATAATGTCGATTATAGTTTTTCGTGGTTATGTTATAACAGCTGCATCCTACTATCAATACTTTTACTATCAATTAGAATCATTTTGAACCTTATTGGTAATCCATTGCTTCATACATTCGAAAAATGTCTCTGCTTAACAACATAAATTACGCAATGAATGTTGTTGAACTTTCAAAATGAAACCCATTGCTACTGGATAGTGTGTTACACAATTACCCCGCTGGTATAGTCTGTTAAATTCTTACCGTGAGAAATTAAATCAAGTGAAGTTGGAGTGAGCTGCAGATTATAGTATCAATCTCTAGCATTTGTTGGAAACACAGCTCAACTCAGGGCCACTTCACCAAATGTTCACGGTGAGATGGTCAGAAACGCACCACAGAAGTAATTTTAATTTTACCAGTTGTGCCACAGTGCAATTCCCAGTGAATGGAAATGAAATGAAATGTTTATATTCCATTTGCTGGGAATTGTCGTGAAAACTAGCAAAACGAGGTCGACACTATTATTTCAATACTTGGGATATGTAATAACTATGTAGCTAGGTTATATAACTTGATTCATATGAAAACTCATGGCATGTCATTAACTGTTAAACCAACGAACGCTTTAATTAAATGGTCCAACCACAGAAAACTTCGCTAACCGATAACCATGCATCGATGAAAAATATTCATTTGATCTCCTTGATAAATAATTTTGCTCCGTATATATAAATATTTGCTGCACAAATGTAGTCAACTAATTTTGTATTAATTTGAATCATCATTAACCTTATTATCGTCCCAGTGCACAGGTCTTCTCTCATACAGAGAAGGATTGAGCGTAATCACCACCCTTGCTCAATGCGGGTTGGCGATTTCAGACTTAAAATCCAGGTTTCCTCAAGATGTTTTTCTTCGGCTTTTAGTCAGTCATTGATGTCCAAGATATACTTAGAAAGTACATATAACTTAGAAAAGTTACATTGGTATTTGACTAACCTGGAATCGATCCCGCACACTCATACTTGAGAGGCTGGTGTTTTAACCACTAGGCCACCACGACTTACTGCCGACTTTAATTTGAATAATCCCTTTTTATTTGAAACTTTCTCTCACCGAGAGGAGGCCTGTGTTCCAGAAGTGGAAACATTATGGGCTGGTTATCTATGACGACGACTGAACACGGTTCCATTGTACCTACCTACTTTTCAATTACATAATTAACTACAATACCGCGTGAAGTAGTCAAATATTTTTGTTCCAATTTGTGTAATATTTTATCAGAATCTGAAGCATTCATAATCAGGCTATAGTACTTCCATTGCTCTCACAAAGTTCTAATCCGATAATTTTTCTCGGTGGTAGGCCATAACATCGGCTGCCGGCAGAAGTTACCACCCACCAGACAGTCTTGCCGCCAAGCGATTCGTCGTGTTCCGGCATGATGTCTGGTGAAGCCGTACGGAGGACGGGTCTGAGAAGTTGTGTTGCGTTGTGTGGCGGGTACGATGCGCCAAATGTTGTTGTGTCGGGAGTTTGGTCGTGGAGAGTCTCCAGATCAATCTCCCTCTAGCGTAGCATCGTTTGGTCGTGTTGCTCTTGGGTTTAACATTGCATCACCTCGCTCAACGGCCGTCATCCTTCATATTCCTAAGTTTTTTTAAGTTAATAGGTTTAATAAACCAGTACGCTTTACCAGCAACGATTGCATCACTGCTTACCATCAGGCGGGATTGCAGTCAAGCACTAGTTTATAATTATTAAAAAAAAAACAAATAATTAGTTTGTACCACATGCATCGATAAACTGGGATAATTTGTCTGCAGAGGTCTTTCCGTCTGATCACAATTTAAGTGTCTTCAAGGCTAGAGTGAATAGGCTTATAATAAACTTATTTTAAAATTTATTCTAATTAATAATAATATAGTAGTTTATTAGTTAATTTATTGTTTATTATCTACATTATTAATTTATTTGACATTGAATTTAATTTTATTTGACATTTTCTACCATGGATTTATTTATTTTTATGATTTATGTATTTGATGCGATGTCAACTATAACTTATTGTATAGAATGTTTAATGAAAGTTTTTACTGTATTTTTTTTTCTGGACAAAGGCATCCCCAAGCTTTTCCACGATGACTGGTCTTGTGCTACCCGCATCCATAGGCATCCCGCGACCTTCACCAGGTCATCTGTCCACCTTGTTGGAGGCCTCCCTACGCTGCGTCTTCCGGTACGTGGCCGCCACTCGGTTCTACTAGCAATTAGCATCACCCACTGCCACTTAAGTTTAGCGACTCGCAGAGCTATGTCGGTGACTTTTTTTTTTAATTCTTTTTTCTTAATTTTATTATTATTAAACTAGTGCACTTTACCGTCAACGATGGAGTCACTGCTTACCATCAGGTGGGGTCGTAATCAAGCACTAGTTTGAAACATTTAAAAAAAAGAGGGTACGATATCGGATCTCCTCAGATAGGGCTACACGACGGCTCAAAGCGTTATTAATTTTTTTGGTGGTGGTGGGAAATCATCAAATGATTTCTCCCGTTCTGGGCGGAGCGGATAGGCGTGTCAGATTTTACTGACTAAAACCCACCTGTGCTCCTTGACTTGCTTGTGTGCCAGGGCCACGAATTCTTTTTCAATCAACCCGCAACCCTGGCCCAGGCATCGGTCTTCATGAGCCCTACACGATGTGTTGGCATCTCCGTAGACCCGGGCCTGGTCCTCACCGGGTGGCGAGCAGTGGGCAGCTCACTGCCAGGTCAACCCCATGCCTACAGTGGCTGGGAATTCGATGTTGTCCCCTGACCAGGGCGACGGCTCAGACCTCAAGTCCGTATGCAGACCTTTTCACAGATAATGGCCCACCTTTCTTCCTGTCAGCAATGCACTTGATAATCTTAACTACCGCAAAAAGCAGCTTAAAGCACGAACTGCTTAAAGCAGCTGAGCTTTGGGTCAAACATGTTTTTTTTTTAATAATGATAAACTAATGCTTGAGCGTAATCCCGTCTGATATGATATGATAAACAGTGATGCTATCGTTGATGGTAAAGCGCGCTAGTTTATTAAGCCTATTCACTTAAAAACTTAGTGAATAGGAGGGAAGACGGCAGTTGAGAGAGGTGATGCAATGTTAAACCCAACAACACAATCATCGATGCTGCGCCAGAGGGAGATTAATATGAAGACCCTCTACGACCAAACTCCCGACACAACAACATTAGGCGCATTGTACCCGGCATACGTCCCAATACAAATGCACAGACCCGTCCTCCGTACGGCTTTACCAGACATCACGCCGGAACACGACGAATCGCTTGGCGGCAAGTCTTTGCCTGGTGGGAACCGGTGGTGGAGAAAAAACATTGCGGGTTTGACATTCTTTCTTCAATACAATACATAAAAAAGTAGAATATATTCTGACATTTATTATTAACGAAGAATCAATATAAAATCTTACCCCATTTATCTTGTTACTTAGGTACTCCCTACAAAAGTTAACCCCATTAAATAAAATCTCTGTAAAATACCCTGAACCTGAAATTCACACTCAATTACCCGGGATTCATTACTGTTCAACCTCTAAGTTACAAACAAACAAGTAACTTTACCCGGGTATTGTGCTCATCACCCAGTTTAATTTAAAAACGTATTTTACTTAATACTGCAGAGGTTGCGCATAAGTTGTTTTTAATAGTTTCCGGGGGCTAAAACTGGGTAGGTTTAAGACCTTCGCTCACCAGAAGGCCAATTTCGGATAGTATAAAATGTTCAAAATGTATTCGCAATCTCCTCTCTATAATATCCAATGGCAAAAATAAATATGGAAATTAAAGTATTTTTTACAGATTATGGTTGAGCATAGAATGCGAAGTACAATAGGTAGGTATCTTAATATCTTGTCCTAGCGGCCGCCAGCGACTTCGTTCGCGTGGAGTTAGTTATGCTCCGCTCCTATTAGTCGCAGCGTGATGTTATATAGCCTAAAGCCTTCCTGGATGAATGGGCTATCTAACGCAAAAATAATTTTTCAAATCGGACCAGTAGTTCCTAAGATTAGCGCGTTCAAACAAACAAACTCTTCAGTTTTATATATTGGTATAGTTATAGATGTATAATATACTTATATTGTGTTTTGCTGAATTTATAATCAACTTATAAGCTAAATTAACCAACACATTTGGCCTATTTAAGTATCTACTGAATTTATGAAGCTCAATAAAAGAATCAGTGGTGTCAGTACGTTCTTGCGACCCCCAGCGTAGGTGTGAGATAAACCATCGAGGTCGTTTTTACATGCTTTTTACATGCTTTTTATTAGCTTCACTTGTATGTTTGCTTGCTTGCTTGCTCGTTTGCTTGCTTGTTTGCTTGCTTGTTTGCTTGTTTCTTTGTTTGTCCGTCTCTAACACTTTGGACTACGAGTGAGCGGCGCATTACTGTGAAATGTCCCACCATTTTCAATACATTCGTTCGTTCCTTTTTTTATTAAAAATAATATCGAACTAAAAAGTTGAAAATAAATATAGTTAAAAAACTAAAAAAACATGCTTTTAAAAAATATCAAACTAAAAAGTTAAAATAATTTTTAAAAAAGCGTGAGGCGCTTAATATACAAAAATTATGGCACAAAGCGCCTCACGCTTTTTTAAAAAAATATTTTTAACTTTATGTTTGATATTTTTTAAAAGCATGTTTTTTTAGTTTTTTAGTCTAGGTATATTTATTATTAGCTTCACTTGTATGTTTGCTTGCTTGCTTGTTTGTTTGTCCGTCTCTAACTCTTGGGACTACGAGTGAGCGGCTCATTACTGTAAAATGTCCCACCGTTTTCAATACGTTCGTTCGTTCCTTTTTTTATTAAAAATAATATCGAACTAAAAAGTTGAAAATAAATATATTTAAAAAACTTAAAAAACATGCTTTAAAAAATATCAAACTAAAAAGTTTTTTTTTTTTTTTTAATAAGCGTGAGGCGCTTAATATACAAAAATTATGGCACAAAGCGAATCACGCTTTTTTTTTAATTATTTTTAACTTTTTAGTTTGATTTAAAAGCATGTTTTTTAGTGTGTAGGATAAATCATCGAGGTGGTTTTTACTCTGACATCCCCGCCGCCTGCCCATTATTGCCATTGTTGGAAATCACTTTTTCTTCCCATAGTCCCGATTGGACAGCAATCCGACACCACTGGTGGAAGATGTATGATTGTATGACACAGGTTCAACTTCCAAACTCTGGAACTGCTAGAATAAAACTCATATCTATATCTTAATTCGCAAATTACTCGCAAGTTTCACCCGTGTAGGTTTCGATATGTTTTTTATACGTTCCGCTCCTATTGGTCGCAGCGTGAAAGCCTTCCTGGATTAATGGGCTATCCAACGCAAAAATATTTTTTCAAATTAGACCAGTAGTTCCTGAGATTAGCGCGTTCAAACAAACAAACTCTTCAGCTTAAGGCGGCTCCAGAGGAAAAACACACCGCAGGCCGTTTTTATGTAGTTTTTCGGAGCTATCTACTCTTTATCCAAAAAAAATATCAACTTATTAAAAATACATAAATTTTCTCCATAATCTTGGCTCCAAAATTGTAGTTTTTTTTTTTTTTTTTTACTAAGCATAATGTTTAAATAATTCCTTCACAACGAAACCTCTGACAGAAATAATTATCAAAAACGTGCATCTCCTCGAAAAGTAAGCATTATTTAGATTGCATTCTTACACTAATGGGTAGGCAATTTCATGACGAACATTATTGTAGAAATATTTTTTTAAAACGACCAAAACAAAAATTTTATTCAACAATCTGAGCGTATTCCCCATCATTTCTCTTGCCCGAGCTATTGAGATTCAGTATGCCACAAGCTCTCGAAGGGGGAACCCGTGTCGTTCGTCATCGCGCGGTCCGCTAGCATAGCGGTCGGCGCGTGAGCGAGAAAGCATCTGCTTGCTCGCTCACGCACCGCATGTCGCATAGAGTATAATACTATCATAAAGTGTCTCTGTTATTGATGTTCATTTTGGTGTTCGTTTTTTTAACCGATTTCAAAAGGGAGGAGGTTATATGTTTTTTTTTATGTTTGTCTGCGGATAACTTTACTATCATATAATTAATAGGGTATTTGACTAAAAAAAATATTTAGTCCGACATTCAGATTATAGAAAAATATTGGATAGGTTTATTATATGTATACGTTTTACATTTCGTATATTTTGTTTTATCAAATCAATAAAAATTGACAAATATAATAGGCATCAAAGATCAGGAGTGATGGCTGGTGACGTCACTGGCCGCTAAAAAGTGTAGCGTGCAGTGACGTCACACGAGTTTTCAAAGCACTGTGTCGTATTCATTTTTTGTTTATATGAAAAAAGAAAAAAATATGTGTCTAGTATTTTTTGGGTAGGCCCCCGACAAGGTGGACCGACGACCTGGTGAAGGTCGCGGGAAACCGCTGGATGCGGGAGGCGCAGGACCGGTCGTCGTGGAGAACCTTGGGGAGGCCTATATCCAGCAGTGGACGTCTTTCGGCTGAAATGATGATGATGAGTATTTTTTGGAAATCTGACTGACGGACTAATTAGGTTTTTTTTAGTCAAATACCCTATTGCATAAGTTGATAAAAAATGCTATGCAATAGCTTTACCGCGGCAGTTCCCGAGTGCCACATATTTTTTTTTTAAATTAGAAAGATTATATCTTCAAGGTAGTCTCATGTTAAGGAAATTAGGGTCTGATGATGGAAGACTAAGGAAACCTAGGAGAAATTTAAAAAATCATAGGGGCGCCTAGGGCATTTCTATGTTTTTTTCATTAAGTGTTTTAACGCACTACAATTTAGTAAAGTTCGGAGTTGATGATGGAGCCGGGAGACAGCCGAGGGATCTCCTTAACGATTCACATCAGCTGCCTCGTGTTTGTGCTAAATAAATTTATATTGATAAGAACTTTACACCTAAATGAGTTGTGATTGTCATTAAAGCTCTGATGATGAAGACAAAGGCCAGTTAAGGGAACTCCTCAAAGGTTTACAATAGTTAGGTACCTTGTGTTTGGACTTAATTCATTTATATTGATGAAAACTTTACACACATATAGGTTTAAATGAAGGTCTGCAATAGATCTGATGATGAAGCCCATAGACAGTCGAGGGAATTCCTCAACAATTTACAACACTGTACTTTAACATAGTACAAACACTACCTACTCGTCATGCTTATGCAAAAATCAATTAAAATCAAGAGACTGAATTTAATTTGTGTTATTTCATTGCGTTATTTCTAGAAATGCTCATACTTTCATTGTGGTCTTATAGGAATTAAAGCAAACGAAATACGTCGTTTGCTAGCACGCCTTTTCCAAATATGCCGCCGTCAGCGTCCAGTCTGACCGGATATTGTATTAGTCAGATGTTTATTATTTTTCTGCAAAAGGAAGCTTTGTGTAAATAATATTATAGTATATGTATTTTTTTTTTTTTTACGATAGTTTTGTTTTTTACAATTTACGTATTTGTTTTAATAGACGAGAATAATAATATAATATCAGTCTTGCCTGAGCCCAATAAAAAAAACATCAAATCTTTTTTTTATGTAGGTTTCCTGTCCTGATTACGTTTTCCCTTAAAATAATAAATAATGACAAATTAACCTTTATTATATTATTTTTCTATCCCTTTGTCCATCTGACTTAGCTAACTTTCAATCTACAAAACTAACTTCCAACCCTGAAGTTACAGTCATAACATATTTAGTTGCTCTAATCAATACAAATTAAGTAAGCCCAAACACATTACAGTTCGTGCTTCCGATGTGGATTCCCTTGATTCTCTGTCATCTCCATCATCAGGTCAGGCACAAATCTTCACGGTTTTATAGTATCATCCGATATAAATACGAGTATCAAGTTTTCACCCGAAGCATACCTACAATTTTCGATAAATGGCTTAAATTTCTTAGAATTTCCATTATCGACACTGACGTGGTAACAATGAGATTACATAGGCAGCATACTCTTTCATATAAAAAAAGAATGGTCAAAATCGGTTCATTAACGATAAAGTTATCAGCGAGCACACATAAATCGAATTGAGAACCACACTTTTGGGAAGTCGGTTAAAAAATAAAATACGCAAAATTTTTATTATGAAGTATCGTCAACATTTGTTTCAGTCTATCAAAAGTATTTGGGCGCACCAATAAACAAAAATAAAAGTGCCATGTCTGTTACTTCTGTGGTCTATGAATTTAACTTGTATTTGTAAGTACTTCGTCCGCCAGACGGCGCTAGTAATATTTTGCGAAGTATTGTAGAGGTGGGGCGCGGTGAAGAGGGAGCAAATGCTCGAAGTCATTTAGTGAGGGTACGACCTTAATATATTAGTATAGATTGTATCGATACCTACAAACGCCAAAAATAAACAACGCGTTATACTGACGTCACATGAATTCTACATCTCGCAATCAGAGTTTACCGTGCTACTAGCATATATACAACTTCCCAATTTCAACCGTTGGGCAAGTGCCCGCCAGACATAACACCCGTCTGGTCGGAGGATCCTCCCTTTTCTATGGAGTATGAGTGAACTTTACTCCCTGTCCCTCATGCCTCTACATAGATATAGATTTAAAAAAATATGTTAATCCCCTAAAAACACGATAGTATTATAATTAATAGATATAAAGAACCCTACATTATCAAAAATACTGGCTTCCGATATTATCTAACAACGGTATTTTAGATTTTTACTTAAGCGATGTATAAAAAATATACAGTTTTATGCATCTATTGAGAAAATTGCTTTCATGGATTTAGCCGATTTGCAAATTAAGGTATCGATATCACAATAAGTTATTGAAATGATGTCAAATTGTAAAGGAGTGCCGAGGCTTTTATTCGAGCTATTCAAAGATCTGAACCCAGTTATTTCCATTATCCCCTATTCGCAAGATATTGTACTGTATTTGAACGTATTTCCTTAAATGCTTTATTCTTTTCTGGGTTAAAGGCGATTATTTCTAAAGGAAGAATTAAAAATAAAATGAAAGTTTCATAAAATACAGTCGTTATATACAATGGCGCCGATTCTGTTGTTCACAAACTAAACTAATTTTAAATTAACTGCATCTTTTTCTTTCTATTTCATTAAGAAAAGGACAGAAGATAAAATGTCAGTTTAGACCTGTCAAATTAAGATACTCCATAGACATTTTTTTTTTTGTTGTATTTGTTCCATTTGGAACAGGCTAAGGTCAGAGACCATACTGCCATGTCTTCAGTAATTAATTTTCAACTTTTGTAACTTCTCCTAAACTTATCCTATCTCTTATCCTACATCTCGCAATCAGAGTTTACCGTGCAATTAGCATACATACAACTTCCCAATTTAAAGCATTGGGCAAGTGCCCGCCAGACATAACACCCGTCTGGGTGGAGGATCCTAACTTTTCTATGGAAGATGACTGAACTTTACTACCTGTTCCTCATGCCGCTACAAATGACAATACTGCAATGTAATTCTATCACCATTACATTACTAGACGACTGACCAATAATTGAGCGATTATTATGTATTTAGCAAATTACGAACTTTTAGGACATTGACAATGGAATCGTGTTGGAATGACAAATTTATAAAAATAGCAGTCAAGGGCCTCAGGCGAGGGTCGCGGAATGCCGATGGATGCGGGCAGCACAAGACCGGTCATTGTGGAAAGCCTTGCAGAAGGCGTTTGACCAGCAGTGGATCTCTATAGGCTGAAGAAGAAGAAGTTCAACATTTAATTCGTATCAAACAGACAGATGAAGTCATTGACTCATTGATTGTTATATAATACGTAGCTAACAAAACAGGGAACACTGCATGTGGACTTTCAAAATAAAAAAACAAATAATTTCCTCAAAATAAATAAATTAATGACAGTTTATTCTTATGTTCTTGTGTATTTACGAACTTGCATTAATATGTAAATTATACAATTAATACGTTATTTTAAGCGTTCACGCACGTCGTTTCATGATAAAAGTGTCTCTGTCCGCGTTGACGTTATTTGCATAAAAATGTTAAACAGCTTTTGTCATCAGGGACGGTTCTATAAAGTTCTTTTAGCGAAATTTTGTTGTCCATTCAACAAAAAAATCTGTTGGTTATACATTAAAATTTATGTTCGCATAACTCGACAAAATTTAGGGAATTGGATCCTTTTTTCGCGATATCAGAGTTGGTCCCATCCTATAAAAAGTTGTAAAATTAGACCTTCATATTTATTAAAAGTTTATTTCCATGAAACACAATCTGTGCCCAGAGGCTACCGGAAAGCCTACTGGTAGCTTGAAGTGTCTAATTGGCCTCTAGAATCCTAATTTAAATCTTTAAATTAGGATTCTAGTCAGAAGGGACAGGGAGGATCCTCCGACTAGATAGGTGTTGTATCTGGTTGGCATCTGCTCAACAATTAATTTTTGGAAGTTGTATAAAACGTGTAACGGAAAGGGTACTTATACAATATGTAAAGGAAACCCCATGTGAGCCATAAGGATAATGAAGGTTAGGTAAACACATGACCAAGTAAAATATGAAATTTTACATAATTATCATAGTAACAACACTAATGAATTTTTAAAAATTAATCTTTTTATTACGCGAATTAATTCCAACTTCCCCAAAATTTGATGAATTAAAATTGACAACACTGTTTTCGACGCTATTATTGTGAGCGACACGACCGCGAGCCGCGTGCCCTGCCCCCCGTCGCCTGCGCATGCCATCAACATCATCATGCCAGCGTTAATCCCAGTCGCATCCGAAGCCTTTTCAGCTTTGGAGTCTGGGGTCCGCTTTGCCAGTCCAACTGCTGATATGGCTAAACTTCGACATTTTCCGTGAAGCGACTGCCGTCTGACCTCCACAACCCGAAGGCGACATCGAAGCATTGCAGTTAGACCAATTGTTGGACTTTTGAGGGCTCCAACAACCCGTAACGACTGCCACTAGATGTTCGTATGGCAACCGGGACCAACGGCTTAACGTGCTTTCTGAGGCACGACCAGCAAATATAGATAAGCAAATATACATATTCATGCATAAAAATACTTGCACTGTGCGGGGATCGAACCCGCGCCACCTTGCGCAGCGGCCGCGTCCTCTACCGCTACGCCACGGAGGCTGTCAGTATTGCCATATAAGTTACCTCCTTTTGCAAAATTATATATTTTTAGGAGGTATTTTTTTAAGTTTAGCCCGGCTTTGTGCCTATTAGTATAATTATTATTTAATTGATACTTAAATTTTTGATTTTAATTTATTTAAATTTGTCTCGTGTGTGTAAACTATGGATGTGTGTCTGAAATAAATGATTATTATTATTATTAGAATCATCATCATCAGCCCCTACTCATCCACTGCTGGACATAGGCCTCCTTCATGGCACGCCAACAAGCTCGATCCTGAGCAGTTCTCCGCCAGCCACTACCAGCCACCGCCGTTTTGATGTCGTCGCTCCATCTCGCCCAAGGGCGTCCCACGCTACGTTTGCCGAGACGCGGTCTCCACTCGAGGACTCGTTTACCCCAACGGTTGTCGGTCCTGCGGCATATGTGACCAGCCCATTGCCACTTCAGCTTGCTAATCCTCTCAGCTATGTCGGTGACTCTGGTACTCTGTCGGATCACCTCATTTCTGATGCGGTCCTTCAGAGAGACGCCCAACATAGCCCGCTCCATAGCTCGCTGAGCGACTTTAAACTTATGGACTAGTCTGACCGTTAGTATAGATACCTAACAATACGTTCACTGGTCGGACGGGGTTTTCTGTACATATTGTATACCTATATAACCAAGGGCACGACCTCTTTGGATGATAGAATAGAATAGAATAGAATAGAATAGAATAGAATAGAATAGAATAGAATAGAATACTCTTTATTATGTACACCATATAGATTACAAAAACATGAATATAAAAATTTTACAAAGGGTGACACAATGGGCGGTCTTATCGCTAAGAGCGATCTTTTACAGACAACCTTTGGATGGAATAGTAGGTAAGGGGAAGGAGAGAGAAATAATGTAGGTAGTCTACAGTGTACTATTTACAGTTTTACATAGTTTATATAATAAATATACACGTTAAGTTTATCATACTAGTACAATAAATACTTATATACATATAATTAATAAAAATCATACAAAAGCAAATAAAAATTAATGACATGTTTAAAGAGAGGGGAAATGCTTTTTTACCATGGTTTTAAAAGTGGACGGAGTTTGAGCACGCCTTACGTCTGTAAGGCGTGCTCAAACTCCGTCCGCGTAAGGGTCCGCGTACGGGCAAGTCATTCCATAGCCGGACTGCTTGTACAGTAAAGGATTTATCGTAAAAACTAGTGGAATGCATCGGTATGTCTAATATCAGGTTTTCCGATGACCTCAGATATCTATTATGTGTGTCATGAAGGAACTTGAATCGTTCTTTAAGATAAGTGGGGGTTTTAGGATTAAACAAAGTGCTGAAGAGCTGAAATAGGATATGAGAATTCCGGCGAAGACGTATGGGAAGCCACTTAAGCTTTGTACGAAATTCAGATATGTGATCATATTTGCGCAGGCCAAATATAAATCTTATGCAAAAGTTTTGAAGTCGCTCAAGTTTATCTAGTTGTGCCTCAGTAAGATCTGGATAACTGACATCTGCGTAGTCAAGGATGGGAAGTAAAAGTGATTGTGCAAGCGCAGTTTTAGTGGCAGTAGGAAGTAAATTCCGTAACAGTCTCAGAGACTTACCAGATGCAAAAATTTTGCGACTCACATCCTGTAGCTGTGGATCCCAGGAAAGATGCTTGTCGATCCAAACCCCAAGGTTCTTAACCTTCTCACTGAAAGGTAGGTATAGCAGTTCCATTAAATTGAACTTGGGGAAGTTGCGACCAATATATATTGATGATACTTAGATATTAAACGATATTGGACGAGTTTTTAAACCCTCTCTAAATTTTCGTTATCCATACTAATATTATAAATGCGAAAGTAACTCTGTCTGTCTGTCTGTCTATCTGTCTGTCTGTCTGTCTGTCTGTCTGTCTGTTACGCTTTCCCGCTTAAACCTCTCAACCGATTTTGATGAAATTTGGCACAGACAATCTTTAGACCCTGAGAAAGAACATAGGCTACCTTTTATCCCGGAAAAGTTTGATGTTCCCGAGGGAAATCTAAAAAGCGCGATATAACCGAACTCCACGCGGGCGAAGCCGCGGGCGGAAAGCTAGTTTAATTTATAAGAAAGCACACCGCCTTAGGTAGGCTACTACGATACTAGGCGCGGAAAAATACGGAAGAAATTTATCGTGATATTGGCACCGATTTTCTTGTTCTTTTTCTTACTATTTCATTAAGGAAAAGATAAAAGATAACATTTTAGTTTAATCCTGTCAAATTGAGATACTCCATAGACAGTTTAGACGCGAATATAAACATGGCGACCAAAAATACGTCAATTTACGTCAGGGGCGGACCAATTTGACAGGTCTAAACTAACATTATATCTTCTGTCCTTTTCTTAATCAAATAGAAAAAAAAGATGCACTGAACTAAATTTAATTTAGTTTGTGTGCCCCAAATCCCTTGGGGCCATTGGCAAGTAACGTAACGTGTAGTTATTGACCTACGTAGTGCAGTGACATGTTTGTTATGATTTAAACTTCAGAAACATGTATGGAATCGAAAATTTGTTATCAACTCATAGAGTATTTTTTTTAAATAATTATAAACTAGAAGTTTTTGACGGGAAAGTCAGTTTGAGTGTCACGCTCGTTTTTCATTGGACTTTTAATAGTACATTACGATATTAGTGCGTAATGATGGTTCATTTTAAATAAACTCAATCTGTGAATGCACACTGTTGCTTTCCCGCCATTAGTATTATTATTTGCCATTTCAATTAAGGAACAGTGCGCAGCCCGAGTCGTGCGGCGGCGATCAGTTCCATATTTACTTGAAATGGAAAATAATGCTGTTATGGAATTTGTATGGACTATAACTTAACTATTTGCTTTGATAACACACGCGTTTGTTATGGCCCGCTTTACATATTTAAAACCGGTGGAATTACATCAGCTTTACGAGCAAGGGTGTTAAAAAATTATTTATAGTGTTGTTTACTAAATAAAAGTGTGTGATTTATGTAGTAAAAGTGCATTTAGTAAATAATTCATAAAGAACAGTGAAATATCGCAGCATAGTGGGCTAGTGGCTACATCATGACTTTGCCCCGAACCTCCTTCGTAAGACAGTCTTTTTCGACATAAATAATTCATAATTACGTGACATTGGCTAAATGCACAAACCGTGCGAAGCCAAAAAATAAAGAGAGCAATCCCGCCTGATGATAAGCAGTGATGTTATCGTTGGTGGTAAAGCGCGAGTTTATTAAGCCTATTCGCTTAAAAAACTTAGTGAATAGGAGGGAAGACGGCAGTTGAGCGAGGTGATGCAATGTGAAACCCAACAACGCGATCAACGACGCTGCACCAAGGGGAGATTAATCGGAGACTCTCCACGACCAAATTCCCGACACAACATTAGTCGCATCGTACCCCGCACACATCGCAACACAAATGCTCAGACCCGTCCTCTGGCTTCACCAGACATCATGCCGGAACACGAAGAATCGGCGGCAAAATTTTTGCTGGCAGCCTATGTTATGGCCTACCACCGATAAAAAATTTCAACTGAAACTCTTCCAATATTGTTTGATATCATGAACATGATATGATGTTTGATACATACTTCTGAATTGAACACGTTGTATGTATATGTATGCTATTTGCGCGGAAAATTCTGCTCGCACGATTCAGGATTCTGCGAAACATTAGTAAGTATGATGCGTAGTTCACGATGCGATGTAGATGCCGCTACTGGGTGACCATGATAATGATTCCATATTTTAAACCAAATCCGATTAAATACATTTTTCCTCCTTTATCAAGTTCAGCGAAGCTAAGACTCAAACACAGCTAGTTTTCCAATTCAACTATTCCGTGAAAGAGCATCGTATCTTAAATTGCCTGAAGTTCAAGTACTAAAGTTTCACCTTGTTCTTCAACGTCATTTCACGTTCAAACTAACTCGTGAGGACTATGCTTCTTACAGTTTACTTGTCAGATAAGTTTATGTTGGGAATGTTACCTAAGTATTAGAAGTTATTAGTTGTGTGTTCCTTCATTGTTATATGAGACGGGAAAGCCACAATAAATATCTATCCATAATTAGTAGTTTAAGATTGTTTTTTTTTTCGAGTATTTATTTCAAAATACTATTAAATTGTTAAATAGACGATTAGTCGTAGGCATATTGAAGCCAGTTGCCCATTTAAAAACGTAGATCACTATGGAGAAGATCGAGCAAGAAACTCCAAGGACTCGCCTGGCCAACAGAAGTGAAAACTGTTATCATTAATAAAAAATATTATTTAAAAACAAAAAACCCGCCTGCATAAAACTCTAACGAACTGAAAAGGTAGAAACAAGTTGAACAATCGCAGTTGGGGGACTGTTCTATGGAATACTTGTTTATCTAGCTAAGAAGTCCCCCAACTGCGATTGTTCAACTTGTTTCTACCTTTTCAGTTCGTTAGAGTTTTATGCAGGCGGGTTTTTTGTTTTTAAATAATATTTTTTATTTCTATCTTTTTAGTTCTAATAAATTATGTTTTTAATGTTGGAAAACTTAAAAAAATTATTTAATTTCTTTTTTCATCGTTCCATTTAATATTAAAAGTGCACGTTATATACATATTTCTAATGAGTATTTTAAATCCTTAATTTTAAAACCAATTCGATAAGTTTGGTTGATAAAAATTACCTCATAATTATGGCGTCAAACATCCGCCATTTTGTTTTTTTTTTAATGTCACCGTCTAAGACAAATTTAACGATGTCTCAAATGTGAAAATCCGTTAGCCGGTTCTGGAGATACAAGATAATAAAGAATATTACATACATTCATAATATATACAAGATACGCGCTTTGTGCATGCCTCCGAATGTAATTCTGTTTATAATTTTGCAAAAAATTTAAACTGACTGACTTTTGTGCTGAAATTTTGTGTTCATTAATTACGTAGGTACGGGGACGACAGCAGGTCAAGCTTCCTCAAACGGTCAGATATTTTCAATCAACATAGAGCCTTAAAGCTGTAGGGATAAAGTTGAAAATCTAATAAGGAAATCTGACAGATTGTAGTAGCTTGATGTGATGTCGTCTGTACATAGGTTTGGTACTGTTTCTGGATTTATCATTGTTATTTTTTTTAAATGCCTTATCATTGAATTTTCATCTTGTTTTA
Source organism: Sesamia nonagrioides (assembly GCA_017933935.1). Classification (NCBI taxonomy): domain Eukaryota; kingdom Metazoa; phylum Arthropoda; class Insecta; order Lepidoptera; family Noctuidae; genus Sesamia; species Sesamia nonagrioides. The sequence goes on along the minus strand of JADWQK010002062.1, from coordinate 356,773 downwards.
GTCTTTTCAGTTGATTTTTAATTGTGGTTATCCATGCAAGTGGTTTTTTCGTTTAATTAATTATTAATAAATGTATGTCTTTTTAGTTAAGAAATAATACGTAACCGGATTAATTCCTTAAATGAGTTTATGTCATGTGGTTGATTTAGCAATTTGTTAGGGTTGAGACAACTGATATCAAGTCCGGAAAGAGTCCTCACTCTACTCAAAGCAACGTAAGCTTGACCTTTTGCAAATAAGTTTCTACTGAAATCTACAACTGCTGGGTCTAAAGTTGTGACCTGTAGTTTATGCACCGTCACTGCCCAGCATAAAATTAAGGGAAAAATTCATCGCTCAATCTTGCCTTTACCACGTAAAGTATTATATTCTGTAGCACGAGGCTCGATCCAGACTCCAATACCAGGTAGGTTCCCTGTTATACTTGTGTTATCGAGCTCCACAAATACCGCTTGTGGTAGTTTTCCTGGCTCCAACTGTTTTCTGCGTAGTGCTGGCCAATCTATTCATCGGATAATATCCATAGCACCGTTAACCAGCCTATGGTTAGCATTGATGTTCCGTCTTAGCATGGCTCGAGAGCTTATACCTAATTTGAGTTGGTTTGGTATACTACCTGATTTATTGGGAACTTCAGGTATGTATTCCTCTCGTGGTTTTTGACCATATGTTTTAGGATCAAATGAGATGTCTACAGCACTAACATTGTATACTTTTGTGAGCTTTTATAACTTTTCTGTCATGGTCGCGTTACATACATATTAATGTAGCAGATTTTTTTCTTTCCATTTATAATTTATACTGCACGTTATAATAGTTCTTTACTTATGAAATTGCCATTCTGCAGTACTGGCCATTTCAAATAAAAAAAACCTGTTTGGCTAATAATTCTAATTTCAAATTCATTTTATCTTGCTTTTTTGTTTGTTTCAACATGGAGCTCTTTTTTTCCAAAAGTAGTCGTTTGTTTATTGATTAGTGGTACATTTCCATCACATTTCAATCTTTTTCGTCATTATGGATACGTTAAAAATTCGAGTAATTATGGAATATAAGTACCGTTATGCTAACAACGCGGGACAAGCGGCACGCAACATCTACGATGTTTACGGAGCTAACCAACGCAGCACTTGTTATTGGTTTGCTCACTGCCGTTCTGGGAATTTCGACTTTAAAAAAGAACCCCGCGGTCGTCTGAAGACTTTTGGTCGACAATGCCGAATTGAAGACGATTGTGGAAACTGATGATACACAATCTACGGCTGATATAGCAACAGCTTTCGACAAAACAAACAAAAAATACAAACTATATTGGATCATATGTGTTGAATTGGCAAGGTATAATATCTTGCCAAATGGGTGCCCCACGAACTCAATGATCGCCAGCGTGAAGTACGCGAGACGTGCCTGGCAGTGCTCAACAGACAAACAAATGAAGAAACTTTGAAAAACATTGTTACCTGCTATGAAAAATGGTTTCTGTTTGCTAACCGCAAGCGCTTAGCAAGTTGATTAGATCCTGGTTCAGCACATAAACAATGCCCCAAACGAAATCTTACCCCTAGAAAAGCGATGGTCCCTGTTTGGTGGTCTAACCGATGTGATTCATCACATCTTCTTACCAAACGGGATGAGCATTACTGCAGATGTGTACTGTGAAGAACTCAACACAGTGATGGAGAAACTGGCACATATCCAACCAGCATTGGTCAATCACTCCTCTCCGCTGCTCCTGCACGACAACACGCGACCTCATACCGCACAACAGACAGTCTTCAAGTTGCAATAAAAGGTTGATGGGGTTGGAGGCTCTTCATCATCTACCCTACTCACCAGACCTTTCGCCTACAGACTACTACTTTTTCCAGAATTTGAATAGATTTTTTTTTTTTAATTAAATTATAAACTAGCGCTTGACCGCAATCCCGCCTGATGGTAAACAGTGACGCAGTCATTGATGGTAAAGTGCACTATTAGTTTATTAAGAGCTTATTCACTCTAGCCTTGAAGACACTCAAATTGTAGTCCGACGGAAACACCGCCGCTGGCAAACTGTTGCAGTCCTTCGATGTACGCGGTATAAAAGAGGAGGCGAAACGCTTCGTCAAGATCGTAGTGGTGTTAACAACGTAAGGGTGGAAATTTGCCCTACGACGGGTCATCCGATGGTGGAACGGAGATGGGGGAATTAAATCATGCAATTCCCTCGCACACTCCCCAAAATGTATCCTATAGAAGACCGAAAGGCTGGCTACTCTACGCCCGTGCTCTAGGCTTTGGAGACCGTCTCGAGTTAAGTCAGGGTTACCAATCAGCCTTTTCGCCCGCCTCTTCACTGAATCCAAAGTGGCCAGGTGACACTTAGCAGCACTAGCCCAAATGTGGCTGCAGTACTCCACACGAACCGACCTGTACTTTGTACAACATTAAAAGCTGTCCTGGTGTGAAGTACCGCCGGACCCTTGCGATAATGCCAAGTTCCTTGGCAGCCACCTTGGCTTTGGACTCAATGAACCGCCCAAAGTTTAGGGTGGAGGAAATCTCAACTCCCAAAAGCTGAAGGCGGTCGGTGTACCGATCGCCTTCCGACTGTAGTCCAAGCATACATTTTGAAAAGTAGGAGCCAAGGTGAACGGACTCCTTTCGGGGATGAAAAGACACGTCTGTGTTTTGGCGGTATTGAATGCTACAAGTTTGGCTTTACCCCATTCGGAGACTACCACTTACCTCTCGTTCAGCTGATTTCTTTAAGAATCAATAAACTACCACTATATTAGCAAAAATATATTAATTACATAGATAATTACTTCAATTAATACAAAAGAATTTTTTTTTCCTATAAAACGGCAATTTTATGTTTAAAGACTTTTTTATATAAAATATATTTAGAATCAATATATTTATTATGATCAGTGATTAAAATCCTTAATTTTGATACCCAACTCGATATGCTTGGCAGAAAAAAACATGTAGTTCTTTTTTTTTCGCCATTTAATACTACGTTATATACATATTTAGAATCAGTGTTTAAAATCCTTCATTTTGACATCCCACTCGATATGCTTGGTAGAAATTTATTTCTTTATGTCTCACAATATGGCGTCATACATCCGCCATTTTGGATTTTTTAAAATGTCACCTATCTAGTAGCAGTTGGGTAATTAAGTCAAATCTAACGATACCTCAAATGTGAAAATCCGTTCAGCGGTTCTGGAGATACTAGGTAATAAAGAATAATACATACAAGATAGGAGCTAAAAACATAACCCTCCTGGCAGTCGGGTAAAAATAGAACAAGTAAGAAACAAAAATCGATCACCGTGTCGAATCCGTCACGGTCACACGAATTCAACCCTTTTTCGCCATCCAACAAAAGTGTTCAACATCGCAAAAGTTTTACTAAAAAATCCGGGACAATTTTTTCTAACATAAGAAGTGCTATGTCCTTCAAAATGATTCCAATTGTGATTAACAGTGTATGTACGAATATACAACGTTATTTTTTCTTTATACGAAACCTGAATACAGGATGTTCAGAATAAGCAACCGATTTCAGTCATTTTTACACCATGTTATATTTTTTTCCAAATACATTCAGATATTTTTGCAGTGTGGCCACCGAGCGCGCTACACAGCTGACGGTAGATCATAAATATAAATAAATAAATATATAGGGACAAATCACACAGATTGAGCTAGCCCCAAAGCAAGTTCGAGACTTGTGTTATGGGATACTAACTCAACGCAATATTTAAAATAGATACATATATAGATAAACATCCAAGACCCAGGCCAATCAGGAAAAGATCGTTTTCCATCATGACCTGGCCGGGGATCGAACCCGGGGCATCCACGTCGCAGGCAGACAAGTTGACTGCTGCGCCACGGAGGTCGACAATCATAGTACTAGACGCACAGTGAGACAGGACACCCGCGCCGCGTAGCGCTGCAGGCGTGGGCGTGCGAGCGGTACGGTGACCAGATTTTTCTTGGGACAACCAAGTAAGATAACAAGCTCATAACTTTGTGGTTTTTCATGATACCTTTCTGAAATTTTGTACATAGATTCTTTACTTAAAAATACTGGACATGTGTTTCGGGTTTCCCATAAACAAAAAATGAGGTTGTATAATAAGTTATAATAAAGGTGTATCTGACATCGATGCACAAACGAGTATCATGGATCCAGCACATGATTCTGAATCCCCCAGTGGCGGAATTTTGCGTCAGCTTTTTCCCGATTTAAAAAAAATTATATGCAGTTTTTTCACTTTAGACCGTTCATAATTGCTACACTTTCATAACCCAATAAGATTTTAAAGTAAAAATTAATTAATTCGTTAATTACACAAAGAAGCGCAATGTGAACATTACTAGAAGGACTATCCTATCAGCTGATTTATTAGAGTTCGCATCAGGGGTCAATGTCATACCTACAAACACACACGGCGGCACGCTTGCAACGATCAAAGGCCTAGCCGACACTTTTTTTAAACACTGTTATTTCTATAACCGCCCATTAACGACATAAATAACTATTATAATTTTGTTAGTGACATGCGGTGTAGACTTTTCGCGAAGTTTGCGTTACGATGTCAGATACACCCTGTGTATTATTCAAACAACGTACGTAAAGTAGCATCCTTATCCTACCATAGATAGGTACACTACCCAACATCGTTATTGCATAACACACTGTCAATCTGGGTGGTTTTGAAGCCTCTTAGATTCGAAAAATGTGTCTGCTGAACAACGTTAATAACGCATTGTATGTTGAAACAACATGGGCCGTTGTTCAGTTATTATTTTTTTATTTGATTGCCGGGTAAACATGTTTCACAGTATCAGTAACAATGGGTTTCAGTTTAAAAACATTCATACATACATGCATACATATTCAGCCTACAATGTTCCCACTACTGGGACACATGCCTCCTCTGGGTGAGAGGATGTGGGCCGTGATCTACCACGCGGGCCCAGTGTGGGTTGGTAGGTCACATATCTTCGAAGTTTTGCCTCAAGGATATGATATTGAGCAGACACATTTTTCGAACATATGGAACATTGGAATTGCTAATCGATCGCTAAACAGTGGTAGGCCATAACATCGGCTGCCGGCAGAAGTTACCACCCACCAGACAAAGTCTTGCCGCCAAGCGATTCGTCGTGTTCCGGCATGATGTCTGGTGAAGCAGTACGGAGGACGGGTCTGAGCAGTTGTGTTGCGATGTGTGCCGGGTACGATGCGCCAAATGTTGTTGTGTCGGGAGTTTGGTCGTGGAGGGTCTCCACATCTGCTTCGTCGGTCGTGTTGTTAGGTTTAACATTGCGCTACCTCGCTCAACTGCCGTCTTCCTTCCTATTCACTAAGTTTTACTTTGTTTACTTACGTAAGTATGTTGCGATTTCAGACTTTAAAGTCCAGGTTTCCTCAAGATGTTTTCCTTCACCTTTTAATCAGTCATTAGTGTCCAAGATATACTTAGAAAGTACTTAGGTACATATAACTTTAGAAAAGTTACGTTGGTAGGTACTTGCCTGACCTGGAATCGAATAACGCAATGAATGTTGTTAAAGTGTCAAATTGAAACCCACTGCTAATGATAGTGTATTACGCAATTAGCCTACCGGCCTGTGAGAACGGGCACATGTACGGACGACAGCAGGTCAAGCTACCTGAAACTGCCAAATATTCCCAATCAACCTTGAGCCTTAACGCTGTAGTGATAAAGTTGAAAACCTAACAAATAAATCTGACAGATTGTAGTAGCTTGATGTGCTGTCGTCTGTACAAGCCATGCTACAGTATACTGTCCATAACACATACAGAGTTATTAACTGTAATTCAGTGCAGTGTAAACCTAATTATTCTAGCTATTTGCTGTCAATTATTACAGGCGGCAATACCGCAGCAATATTCACAAATCAATTTAACGCTCATTGACTAAGGTATTCACGTTGAATAACTTACTGGGAATGTTATTGCTCGCTATTTCATACTAAATTGCATGATGCTCTTACTGAAAATTAGTTCGGCATTTTTTGTAGATCTTCGTAAAATCTATGATTTAATCAATCATATGATTCGATAATGTACTTTAGGCATTTTATAATTAAAAAGCTAAGAGGCTAAAAGTTAAAGAAGAGTGAGAAAGAATAAGAAGGCTGTTCTTTAATTAAATGTCACTTCGGTCTTGATTTAAATTCTGCCCAGTAATTTTTCGAAAAGTTTTAATCGACTTTTTTTACTGGCTGTGGAGGCATGAACAGACAGTAAAGTTCCTCCATAGAAAAAAGAGGATCCTTCGACCAACGGGTGTTACGTCTGGCCGGCACTTGCTCAATGGTTGAAGTTGGGAAGTTTTATGTAGGTATGCTAATTGCACGGTAAACTCCGCTTGCGAGATGTAGAATTCGTGTAACGTCAGTATGCTGCGTTGTTTCTTTGTGGCGTTTGTAGGTACACCGCTACACTGGGCTTCAGGTACAAGTCATCATCTCAGCGTTAATCCCAGTCGTAACCGAAGCTTCCTCAGCTTTGGATTCTGGGGTCCGCTTTACCAGTCTAACTGCTGGTTTTGGCTAAACTTCGATATTTTCCGAGAAGCGACTGCCGTCTGACCTCCACAACCCGAAGGCGATATCGAAGTATAGCAGTAAGACCAATTGTTGGACTTTTCAGGGCTCCCACAACCCGTACCGAGTGCCACTAGATGTTCGTATGGCAACCGGAACCAACGTCTTAACGTGCTTTTCGAGGCACAACCAGACAAGTGCAAATATTCATATTCATGCGTACAAATATTTGCATTGCGCGGGGATCGAACCCGCGCCTCCATGCGCAGCGGCCGCGTTCGCTACCGCTACGCCACAGAGGTTGTCGAGTGTGTCAGGTACGAGTATTAATAGTAAGTTGAAATATCAGATTTTAAGGAAATAACTGCAGTGCTATTCTGTGACCATCTCATCCCGATAAACTGAAGTGAAGAGAGCGAGGAGTGAGCTGCGTGCTATGTAATGCTAGTAATTGACACTTTGGTCTCCAAAGCCTAGAGCACAGGCGTAGAGTAGCCAGCCTTTCGGTGTTCTATAGGATGCATTTCGGGGAGTGTGCGATGGAATTGCATGATTTAATTCCCCCATCTCCGTTCCACCAGCGGACGACCCGTCGTACGGCTGGTTTCCACCCTTACGTTGTTAACACCACTACGATCCGGACGAAGCGTTTCGCCTCCTCCTTTATACCGCGTACATCGAGGGACTGGAATAATTTGCCAGCGGCGGTGTTTCCGTCGGACTACAATTTGAGTGTCTTCAAGGCTAGAGTGAATAGGCTCTTAATAAACTAGTGCGCTTTACCATCAACGATTGCGTCACTGCTTACCATCAGGCAGGATTGCGGTCAAGCGCTAGTTTATAATATATATATATATATATATATATAAAAAAAAAAAAAACTATTGACAGCCATACTTCTTACTTCTTCTTCTCAGCCTATGGACTGCTGGACTTAGGGGGACATTAGGGGGCATTGCCATAATCCCCACGCTTGGCAGGCAGTAATTTGTTATTCCAAGTAGAAAGTAGTTTTTTGTGTGTTTTCCATAATGGACGCTCTTAGCGTACAATATATTTCTGCATCGTTCTCACATGGTTGTTTCAAAACGAATGATTTAATCAAATATTTGTATCAATAGCTTGACAATTTAAAAGAGTGTCCATGGAGTTTCTTGCCCATTCTTCTCCATAGGTACCTACTCTTTGGAATGGGCGACTAGCTTCACCTTACTGACTGACCGACCTTCTGACAATCCAAAAGTGCCTGTAACTGGTTTATTTGAAATAAATGCTTCCTTGGTGAGAGTTCCTTTAGTCGCCTCTTACGACACCCACGGGCAGGTATGGGATGGTACCTACTATTCTATGCCCGGGCCACACAGCACACAGGCCACACGGACATTTTACTCAACGAGTTATACCTACGGTGAGAGCGAGCACGATGAGATTTTTACAGACCCAGCTGTTTTTGTGTAACCCCACAAACGTGATGCCTATCAATATTTAGATATTTAATTGTGGTTAGCCACAATGGAATAAAAGAAATCTGATTTAAGTATATTTACTTCAAGCAATTCAAATTCAAACTCAAATCGTTTATTTCAAATAAACCCAATTACAGGTACCTAATTTTAGTATGTCAAGGGGTCGGTCAATTAGTTGTTGTTTGTTCAATTTGCCAGTGCATTACACTGAGCAGGCAAAGGTATCTCAGACCATGATAGCCTCGTCTTGAATTATAGGTATATTGTCTTCTTTTGTAACTTATCCTAAACTTATCCTAACTAATCTAACTCTTATCCTATCTCCTTTCGTTTCCCGCGTCAGACCGACAAGGAGGAAGTTTGGGTAAGGCCATGATGTGGCCACTATGCTACAATATTTCACTGTTCTTTATAAATTATTTACTGAATGCACTTTTTACTATATAAATCACGCGCTTTTATTTAGTAAACAATACTATAAATAATTTGAAAAGTCCAATGAAAAACGAGCGTGACACTCATCTTGACATTCCCGCCAAACTCTCGATCAATTAGAAAGATGAAGTTAGTTGGCCATTCTATAACGTAATAGGAATCTATGGAGAAGAACGGGCAAGAAACTCTTTGGAAGACGGTTTGGCGGGAATGTCAAGATGAGTGTCACGCTCATTTTTCATTGGATTTTTAAAATTATTTATAGTGTCGTTTACTAAATAAAAACGCGTGATTTATGTAGTAAAAAGTGCATTCAGTGAATAATTCAAAAAGAACAGTGAAATATTGTAGCATAGTGGCCGCATCATGTCGTTACGCTAAACCGCTCCTTATCGTCCAAACGCGGAAAACGAAAGGAGTTAGACTAGTTAGGATAAGTTTAGGATAAGCTAGGATAAGTTAGGATTAATTAGGATAAGTTAGGATAGAAGTTTACTCAAGAATATATATACTGAAAATTAGGCTGTATGGCGTACTATGCCTTTGCCTTTTCCGTTCAGAAGAACGGAGAGAATTAAACAAAAAAAAAAAAAAAAACTCTTTGGAATGTCCATGGAGTTTCCTATCAATTCTTCTAAATCAAAATCATGTTGAATAATATGCATATGAGAACCATGCAGAACAAGCGTCAATGATGAAAAGATAAAAAGAAAGACTATTAAATTAAAAGACGAGAATAGAATGGAAATATTTTATTTCAGACCTGGGTAATTGCGTAACACACTATCAGTATCAATGGGTTTCATTTTGACAGTTCAACAACATTCATTGCATTATTTACGTTGTTGAGCTGATACATTTTTGAACATAGAATAGGTACTCTGTATTATGTACGCCTTAGAGATTACAGAACATAAATATAAAGATTTTACAAAGGGTGATACAATGGGTGAGCTTATCGCTAAGAGCGATCAATCAATCCCGAATCCCACCGATCCGCAAAAACACTGAGAATACTGTTCATGAAAATCATAGTAATATATCATCTTATTAAAGATCATCAATGATTTTTTTTATTTTATCATGTTTAATGTTTTATTTATTAAATATTTTTTATCTAATTTGACCCTGTATTCCAAACATAGTACGAGCTGCAATAGAAATTAATAAATTAAACAAAAAACCTCATTTCAATGTATTTATTTGTCGTCTATAAGACGCGGTAAATACTTAAAGTACTAACTTAATTCTAAAATAAAATCTAGGTAGGTATGTATATAATACATTGACTGTAAAATTGATGTAATTTATTAATTATGATGACAGGTAACACTAAACTTCAAAAAAACCAATGTGAAAAATTATTGCAGTACAAATAAGTGTCCAATGATACCATTCGCTAATAAGAAATTAGTCAATACATAATAACGATGATCTTATTCCTACTCAGTTCAAATACAACATTAGACATCTAAGAAAATCTTTGAAGGTCGAAACATACTACCAAAACGTGACACGACGCCACGCCACGCGACACATGTCAAAAAAAAAAAAACGTATCAATTCCATATATTTAATATGGTCAGAAGCGCATAGCCAATACGCTATGTGACCACACGCCGTAACATCCAACCGATTTGGATCAACGTGTTTGCCTTGGGGGGACACGCCACCCGACGAATCAGCGCAGTGTGTTTCTAGTTAACACCCGACGTTTTTATGGCGGTTATAATAAAATATATTTTTTGTTTAAAAATTGGTTGAAAATGTCGGATGAAGAATTAGTGAAACGGTACTCAGGTCCCCTGTTGGTGGTCCCCCAGCGGTTTTACCTTCGTGGGTTTCGATATGTTGTTTTTTTATACGCTCCGCTCCTATTGGTCGCAGCGTGATGTTATATAGCCTAAAGCCTTCCTGGATTAATAGGCTATCACTACACAATATGTGTTGTAGCATCGCGTGGCGTGTTGCCTATGTGCACGACGATCGTTGGGTGTCGGCACAACACATCGCGTTGCGTTTTGATAGTATATTTCGACCTTTATACTGTCCGTTGAACTGATTTCGGATTATAGTACGTTGGTAGAATATTCAGTGTTGGCTGCAATATAAAATTGGTTTTTTAACGACTTTTTAGCTTTTGACGTCATTCTTAGGCCTATTTTATTTAAAAAAAGTTTGCCCCACATTAGGAATTTCTCCTGTATCGTGGGTGAGCTTACAAACACATAGACTCACAAACAGCCAGACCCGGAATAATTACTTGCATGTCATACAAATATTTGTGTCAATAACTCAACCACTGCGCTAACCGTGCAATAGAAGTTAAAATCGGTTGAATAGACAGTCATTTAAATGTCTAATTTTAACGCGAATAAAGTATTAATTAATAATAAGCTATGGTAAAACATTTTGATTCGAGAATCTTAAAGTCCATGGTATCAGCATCAAGTTACCTTTATAAATTATTTAGAATAATCAGCAACAAGTTACCATTAATAAATGATTTAGAAAAATCAGCAACAAGTTACCATTAGTAAATAATTTAGAATAATCAGCAACAAGTTACTATTAGTAAATTAATTAAAATAATCAGCATCAAGTTACCATTAGTAAATTATTTAGAATAGTCAGCCTCTTCTACAATTCGGTCATACGGATTGGTGGATGTCACATGTCTTCGAATTATTGGTTCTAGGACGTGCCAGTTTCCTCACGATGTTTTCCTCACCATTTTCAGAGCAATGATGATAAAATCATTACACTAAGTAAATCTTCTGCCTGGGGTCCAAGCCACTGTAACGTAAGTCGGCATTGATATCACTGGACCGCCACTTCTTCAATATGTTATTTATTACCTTAGATTTATTAATTTTATTTTTTGGGTGGATGAAATGGCGGCAGGTCACGGGAACAATCTGCAACTCCCACATTCCCCTTAAACTTAAGGGGAAAATATATAAAACCATGATCAGACCTGCTGTCTTGTATGGATTAGAATGTTGGGCTACGAAAGGGATGAATGAAAGGCAATTGCATGCAGCCGAGATGAGGATGCTAAGAGGGATGTGTGGTGTTACACGAATGGATAGAATAAGAAATGAGTACATAAGAGGAAGTCTGAAAGTGGCACCGGTAGCTGAAAAGTTGTGTGGAAATCGGTTGTCATGGTACGGGCATGTGTTACGGAGAAATGAGGAGAATGTCGTGAGGAGAGTTTTAATTATGAATGTTGATGGCTATAAGAGTAGGGGAAGACCAAAGAAACGATGGATGGAATGTGTGAAGGATGATATGGCTAAGAAGGGGGTGACTGCCGAGATGGCTTCTGATAGGGATGTATGGAAGAAAAAGACATGTTGCGCCGACCCCAAATAAATTGGGATAAGGGCAGGAGAATGATGATGAGATTTATTAATTTAATTAATGCTAATGGTCCCGATGTCCTCGATCACAAACTAAATTAAATTTAAGATGAGTGCATCTTTTTCTTCCTATTACATTAAGGAAAGGACAGAAGATAAAATGTCAGTTTAGACCTGTCAAATTAGTGCGCTCCTGACGTAAATTGACGTATTTTTGGTCGCCATGTTTATAATTGCGCCTAAACTGTCTATGGGGTATCTTAATTTGACAGTAATCAACTAACATGCACTGAACGTATCTTAAAATTAGTTTGATTGTTGTGTGAAAAAGGAAGTCGAGGCCATGTCCTAGGTTTTGAATAGCTTATATGAAACATTATTGTGATTGCAAATCACAATAATGTTTCATGTCACCAGTTTACCTTTAGTTAGTAGAGTTTATACACTTTGTAGCTTTGAAAGTCACATTCGACTGGAGACTTATAAATATGGCTTATATACAATATGTTAAGAAAACCCTGTCCGACCCGTAAGGATAATAAAGGTTAGGTAAACACATGACCAAATAACATATGAAATTTTACATAATCATCATAGTAACAATACTAGTGAATTCTGAAATAATCTTTTTTTCCCGCGAATTAACTCCAACTTCCCCAAAATTTGGTAATTTTTAAAAAGTGACAACATTATTTTTGACGGTATAATTCTGAGCGAATAGCGATGCGGCCGCGTGCCCTGCCCCTCTTCGCCCGCGCCTGGATGGCCTACCGCACAAGTTTTAAGTTACTTCTTTTTGCGAAATAATATTTATTTTTTAGGGGATTTTTTTTTTAAGTTTAACCCGGCTTTGTAGGCATTAGTAGAATTAGTTATCGATTCCTAACAATACCTTCACAGATCGGACAGGGTTTTCTACAAATGTTGTATATTTAAAAAAAACTATTTTTGATCAGTTCCATTAAATCTACAGTACTGTGGTAATGTACAGACGACAGCACACCAAGCTACTACAATCTATCAGATTTCTTTATTAGATTTTCAACTTTATAGATAAAGTATTAGGGCTCAAGGTTGATTGGGAATATGTAACAGAAACGGGTAGCTTGACCTGCTGTCGTCCGTTTGATCTTATTTTCCGCGATCTATATTCCCCTTGATTTTATTTAATACAGTCTTATTAAATAAAATCGCTTTCGCAGTCTTAAGGCGGATCCACACACACGTACATGCATAAAAAATGTGTGCATCATCTGACTAGCCTTTTCCTTGTTGGAGTCAGCTTACAGTCTAACCGGATGCAGCCAAGTACCAGTAATTACCCCCGATTCCCTTGATCACCAACTACACTAAATTTAAACTAAGGGCATCTTTTTCTCTAAATTTTAGTAAGAAAAGGACAAAAGATAAATGTTAGTTTTGTCCAGTCAAGACTAAATTGGCGTAGTAGCCTTGTTTTTAATAGTGTCTAAACCGTATATGGAGGGTCTTAATTTGAGAGGACTATACTAATGATGGCCTGAACTTAAAATAAGTTTAATTTGTGATCAAAAAAATCGGCACCATTGACATAAGGTGAATTCCTGTATGACCTCCACAACCCGGAGCATGTGCTCCTAGGTTGTGGAGGTCATAAAGGAATTCACCCTTATGTCATACAGGAGGCCATACTCATGTGAGTATGGACACATTTTGACTCGTTCACCAAAGGCAACGAGCGGTTCGCGTATAACTTGTAATATATACAGACAACAGAACATTTAGTTACTACAATATGTCTGAATTTATTCATGGATTTACAATTTTATTTATGAACGGATAGCCATACGAACATCTAGTGGCAGTCGTTACGGGTTGTTGGAGCCCTCAAAAATCCAGCAATTGGTCCAACTGTAATGCTTCGATGTCGCCTTCGGGTTGTGGAGGTCAGACGGCAGTCGCTTCGCGGAAAATGTCGAAGTTTAGCCATATCAGCAGTTGGACTGGTAAAGCGGACCCCAGACTCCAAAGCTGAAAAGGCTTCGGATGCGACTGGGATTAACGCTGGGATGATGATGATGATTTATGAACGGATAGCTTGATCTGTTGGCATCTGTGCGATGTGCACATTTTCGTGGTTTCGCGAAATGTCCTAAGGAGTCATATTAACCATACAAATCAGTCAACAAAATAAAACCAAATCAAAGGGCGTTTACTGAATTGTTTGTAACGCTCACGAAGTGTGACGCCTCCAAAGGCATTCGAAACCCGTATATATTCTTTGAACGCGTATTGTAAAGTATGCACGGCTCGTATGCTACATGTGTGGACCCGCCATTATAAACATTCGCGACAAGAAAGGATGAATAACAATAAAAAATGTGAAAAATGGTATGGCATCTGAAACTATACAAAAAAAAAAGCAATTTGTATAAATTAATTTTAGCATCTCATACAAAAAGTCTAAAATATTGTTTTTACTTAATACAGTTAAGTAATTTTACTAACACAATATAACAGTCGTATATGTTGCAAAAGAAATTATACATGACATTTATGAAAAGTATAAATAAATGGTTCTACTCATCATAACATGCACTAGTAAAACGCAGGTATAAATATCACTTTCTTATTTATTTCAGAAAAGTAATCTAGAGTTTTTCTTCTTTTTTTTCATCAATCCACCTGTAACCAAGAGCTGCAAAAAAATCTCTTCATGGGGAAACAAATGCATATCTACTTTGATACTCACCAAAGCTTCAGGCATAAGATACTTCGATTATGAATCCGTTTATATTCATCCCATTAAAAGTTTCTGATATTATTAACTAAGGAAATTACATTGGTGACATAACACGGTGCATAAATGATTTTACAACAACAGAACCTTTTCCGTTTTATTACAAAAAGAGTTCACGAGTTTTATCCTCAGACCTGGCCTAAACCTGCGAGATAGTTAATGGATAACATTATTCCTAATTTAAAATTGATAACTTTTTTTTCTTTAAAGTCAACACAAATCGAATTAAATGGAAAAATATAATAAAATTACAAAGAATACAAATATATAAAATAATTAATTAAATATTGTAAATAAAATAAAGAGTGACATTTATAATAAAATTAAATAAACATAAGGTATATTAAAAATATTTGATAACACGCGTGCTTATGAATCATTTGTTTTTGGTCAAAAGACCTTCGTCTTCGACTACACGCTAACGAAACCTCCTGTGAGGTACGGACCTCAATGTAGCTACCATGAGTTTTCATTACCAAGACTCGGTCATCGATATCGATCGCGTTTGACTCATCGATTGGCCCGCTTCAAGGTTGTAAGAACTCTCAACCAATGAGAACGCCAAACGCGGTCCATGCGTATGATCGAGTCTCGTAATAGCGCCTCCAGACTTACGGATTCATTCTGGAACGGGTATATTAAGTTAAGTATATTAATTTTTTCTTGAATACGATTCCTCGCGTCGTGATTCAAGCTTTTATCCTTATAATTAAGATGCTTGACATCCCATAATATAGGTTCAGCTTGAAAATTTTCAATGAAACCCATTTCTAGCTCGTTATTCCACATATTTCTTCTATAGGAATAATTATCAGAATTTAAAATAACTCACTGCACTAACTAATCGTAACGTCACAGATAATGCACATGAACACACGACCTGCCGGTAGTCAGACATGCGTTGATCTGAGACCGAACGAGGATGTGATATTCTTCTTTTCTCGCCCGAGACACCCTTTGACGCAGGTTAAAATACTGCCACCGATCCGAGCACAGGTGAGCGCGAGAACGAGACGGGCGAGCAATGATCTCATTCACGCTGCTCGGCTGTTCTCGAGTGTTCTCAGCGTGAATTTGGATGAGGTATAATGAAAACTCATGGTAACCACACAGCTTAGGGCGTCACTGAGAGAGGGTAGCAAGGGACAGACTGAATCCGAATTAGCAACAAACGGCAACGGGGGGGCAATAGCGCTAATGTAATACTTTAAAAAAAACGTTTCCCCACACTAAGAATTTCTCTTGTATCGTGGATGCGTTTACAAACATATAAACTCACATACACAAACAGTCAGACCCGGAACAACTACCTGTAGGCCGTATAGATATCTGTTCCATGCGGGAATCGAACCCACGGAGTCGATCACTCAGCCACTGCACCAACCGTGTATTATCATAGCCGTGTATTGTCCTATTTAATTTGCGTTGGACACAAATTTCATTCTTGGTCTCACTCGCGCCCCTCTATGGTCATGTTCATTTCAGTCGAAAGACGTCCACTGCTGGACATAGGCTTCCCCCAAGGATCCTACGGTCCTGCGCCTCCCACATCCAGCGGTTTCCCGCGACCTTCACCAGGTCGTCGGTCCACCTTGTCGGAGGCCTACCCACGCTGCGTCCCTCTATGGTCGAATAATTTTATCTTATCTATATCTTTATCTTTACTAATATGTATAATATAAAGCTGAAGAGTATGTTTGTTTGTTAGAACGCGCTAATCTCAGGAACTCCTGGTCCGATTTGGAAAATTCTTTTTGCGTTAGATAGCTCATTAATAGCCACACTGTTCCCAACCCACTGCAACTCCTGAAAGCCAGAATCAACAGTGGAGACCGCCAGAAAAACGCCGAGCAATGAAGCTCGACGAGTCCCGGAGAAATGTTTCAACTGTCTTGGGTCCCGCAACGAAATTAATCAGAAAAGAATAGCGGAGGAGTAAGAAAAAAGATATTTTTTCCACTTCCCTCCATAATAAGCAGGAGACAGAATAGAACTAGGCCAATCGGCACAAAGGGACATTATTGCAACTGGGAGAAGCCCAGATTGCCAAGCACCACGGAATAACATTTGATCAAGTTAATGGGTCCTAAGTAGGTATTTGCTGTTACAATTGATTCCAATAATAGGTATGGCAAAAGCGCCTGAACGCACGGAAATTAGTTCTAGTTTCAACAAGGTCCGTATAATAAACAACTCCGGATGTAACTTGTACACTATCCAACATAATATTGCGTTCATTCTGCCAAAGAATACACTCCCACAAGATGTGATGTGTGGACTGTTCAAATTCACAGTTCGATGTAGAACACTGACACAAAGGCGAAGGAACAAGTTTAAAAGAATACAGTTTACTTTTAAAGTTGCCATGACCTGTGAGAAATTGGGCAACGCAGTGGTCAACCTCCAGCCATGTCTTAGCCAGCCGATCGCCAACGGATGGAAAGAACAGATGGAGGTGCCGGCCCTTGATGGAATTATCCCACCTACTTTGCCATTCGGATAAGAGGTCCTCCCAGACGTCAGTCTGAGGTTTAAATAATCTAGAAATTTTATTGAGGTCGCGTTGTGTAACAAAGTTAGTGTCCATGGCCTCCCCCCTCGCGGAGTAGTACATTGAAGCACGTCGCTGTACTTCAAGATCGACTGGAAGTACACCTGCCAGAACGGGTAAGGCTTCAGTACTGACTGTTCTATACGCCTTGCATAAAAATATCAATGCCAAACGTTGGCTTTGAAGCAGTTTACGTCGCGCCGCCCTATGCTGGCCCTATCGGCCCAAACAGGTGCACCGTAGCACATACATCCTAAGTAGGTAGCTCCATATATAGTTTTAAAGTTAGGAATGATAGACCCCAAGTTGCTTTGGATATTCTAGTTAGGGCATAAAAGTTCCTTTTAGCTTTTTCGCCAACTATTTTTATATGTTCGATAAATGAAAAATTCCTTTCTAAGACCATACCAAGGTAGCATACGGATTGCTGTTTTTAACGGGAACGTTATTAAATTTAATAGTAGGCAATGATTTAAGATTACCTTTTAGTAGAAGTTGATAGGTTTTATGCGGCGCAAACACTAGGCGGTTACGATCACCCCACTGAGATATTAGATTTAGGCAAGTATGGGCCAAGTTCTCAAGTCCGGCTCGGGTACTTGATTGAATGAGCAGTAGGCCATCGTCCGCGTAACCAGTAAGTGAACAGCCGCAAGGAAGCGGGATCGCGAGAAAATCATCAAAACCCAAATTCCATAAATAAGGACCGACAACTGAACCCTGAGGACATCCCATGGTTAGTGCTTTATTACTAGAAAAATGACCGAGCTTAAGTACTGCGGAACCGTTTATAAAGTACGAGTAAACGAGATTATATATGTTTCTATAGCAACCGCGGTTTTTTAATTTTAACAACAGCATAGGCCACCAAGCGTTATCAAAAGCCCCAGAAATATCCAAAAAGATACCAATCACGTACTTGTGTTCCGACTGGTTAACGGTTCTTCTGACAGAAAGCGCCGCGTCGACTGTTGATTTACCGATGGTGAAGCCATATTGATTACTATGAAATTTTGGACCGTTCGGTAGTAAACGTGGAACGATGAGGCGCTCAAGAAGTTTCCCCAAAGATGGTAGAAGCGTGATAGGCCGATATGACTTCGGATCATCCGGTGGTTTATCACCACACTTTGGTATTATTCGTATGAAACCGCGTCGCCATTTACGAGGAAAAACGCCTTCAGCAATGCATCGGTTATATACAGTTATGATGGCATCACCCGCTGATTTACACGCTTCTTTAATCATCCTATTAGATATTTTATCTTCCCCTGATGATTTGTTGACCGGTAGTTTTCTAACAATATTTATAAATTCGTCATTAGATGGTACGTCTGACATTGGTGATTCAGGTGGCACAGGAGCCCACGCTCGAATCTGTTGGTGGTAGTCGCTATCGTTAGCCGGTGAATCATCAGGGATAAGTGTATTAATTAGTACTTTTGTTGTTTCCTCTATGCCCGTGGTATGCTTATCATTGACCTTAATGTTTTGAACGTATGCAAGGTCGACCGATCTGTTAGCTTTAAATTCGTGATATAAGGGAGACCACGGACCCTCCCTGTCAAGTTTGTCAACGATTTTCCGCAACAAGTTACCCTTAGATTTTTCCACCGATGCTTTGTAGCGTGACTTGGCAACTCTAAAAGCATTTAAAGCGGACGTAAGAAGATCTCCAGTAATCTTTCGGCTCTTGAGTTTATTTAACTGTCTACGCGCTCTGCGATATCTTTTGCGCTGTTCAACTAAATAATCACTCCACCAGTCACATCTACGAATATTGGTCATAGATCCACGACCAATGGCGATGTCAGCACAGTAGGTAAAGGTTTCTGACATAATGTCAGCACTTTCTTCGGCTGACAGCCCGTCCCGAGTGAACTCCTTGGCGTGACACGCAAAAAGCGAGCCAAAAAATTCCCAGTTCGCACCTTTACATCTATATCTGAAATTACCAGGAATATGAGACGGACCCTGAATATAACCAGGAACAAATTCGTACACGATCAGGCGATGATCACTACAAGACGCGTCCGGTAGGACACGCCACCTATCCAAACGTACGTCGGCACTAGAAAGTGTGACGTCAATACAAGATTCGCCTATTTGGCTGCAAAAAGTAGGTGGTGCATCGGGGGTATTATGAATCGATAGGTTCATCTCAGCAATGAAATCCTCAACAGCGCAGCGTCGTTCGGTATCGGTTGCCCGAACCTTGCCATACCACAGAGACGATGACGCGTTGACATCCGCGCCAACGATCACTTTGCAGCCCGCGAGTGACCGCAAGACATGACGGAGATTATGTATATGAGGAGTAACAGGATCTGAATATTGAAAGTAACAGCTTACAACGAATACTTTAAAAGAAGCTGATGAGACTTCAGCAACCGCACAGTGTGGCGTCATGAGGTCACGTATAGACGTTACCGTAAAGTTAGAAGACCGCGCAACATAAATTCCGGCTCGCGCCCTACAATCCAGCTGCACTACCCTGTGACGTAAACTTGAGTTTTGATATTGTTCTTGAATGAGTACAAGGTCTAAGTTGTAGTCAATAATTAATTTATCTAACTCTGATGTCGCCACCTTATCGTTGTGAAGGTTTAATTGCCCTATGCTTAGACTATCCATCTTAATTAGTAATTAGTATGTAGGATAAGTTGTTCGAGTTTTAATTTATAGGTACCGCACTGTTCAGACCCGCAGCGATGGTCAAAAGGTTTTTTAAAACGTTTACACGGCGCGCAAACCGGGGTAAAATTTAAATCGTCCTTATGCGGACAAACATTGGTTTCGTGGGCCTCAGAACATATAGCGCAGGTTGGTGATTTATTAGCGCAATGTTTTTTCACGTGACCGAATTGCTGACAATACGCGCAACGAACTACCTCGATATCATCAACAAAACGGCACGTGGCCCAGTCAATAAATAACTTATCCTTGGTAGACACAAGATGTTTCCGTACCTCAGGTTCAATCTCTATTCCTAACCATTTACGACCGTTATTGGTAGAACGCCTACGGACTATTTTCGTGGATTTAATGAAGTCGTTATTGTTATTATCGTTTTATTGGCAACTCGTTTTTAATATTTTGGCGGTATATAGCTTGCAAAAAATTGTTGTCTTCCATAGAGGCGGGAATGTCCTTGACTAATAGACGGGGTCGGCGACCTTTTGGTTTTTCTAAACGAAGACCTGCAGACTTTATAGCGTCTACCGATTCTAGTCTTTTCAATTGGTTTTCATTTGCAACGCGCAGTACAACGCCTGATTTGGCGGTTTTTTTAATACCGACTATTTGAAAACCATCGTCACTCGGTCTAATCGCCTTCATAAGAGCTTGTTTAGTGGCGGAAGATGACGCGATCAGCTGACTATAGCTGATCGCTCCTGGGTCGGATAGGCGACGAGACAAGGAAGAGGTACTCTAGATTCAATAGCCGGGGTAACTTTAGGCAACCGCAGTTTCAAAGAATCCGCGTACGACATGTTTTTGTCCTCATTAACGGTTTTAGCGTAGGATTTTAATTTAATTATTTCCAATTCGCGCTCGGTGTTAGCAAGCTTTGTCTCGTTACACGCAGATTTTAAAGCTAACAAAGACACGATACTTGTAACTCGTTGAGTCATATCCATAATTGCTGATTTGTTTGCGATATTTATACGAGAACCGTTATCATTAACCAGCTCGTTGATTTTGGCCAGGTACACAGACGCCTCGGTCATCAAATCGCAATAATTACTGTTCCCGTCGCTACGATTGGAAATATTTAATGTAGGCGACTTTTCGGGAGAATTGGGTGCAGTTTGTAAACGCTTCGACCTATCATCTATTAAATTGTCGGTCGGAGACATTTCACAAAACAAACGCTTAGCGGATGCTTGCGGCGGCGACCTAAACGTCTTGTTATCTCTGCGGAAAATGTCCCCCCCCACGATCAGGGGGGTCATTGGAAGTTGACATAGCTAATTAATTAACAAGAAAAACAAATCTAAGTTAACGAAAAGAAAAAAAAACAAAACCGTCGCGCGGAGAAAAGAAAAATAAATTACGTTACCCTCACAAGTAAGAAAATAAATGTACTCACCGAAATTATTTGATTTACAATAAATACCAAACAAACACTAAGAATAAACTTACTATACCAAGCCAGACACAATTTCACAGTCTAGAATGAAAACACGAGCCGGAAACTAACAATCGGAACGCGATATTCGTAAATATACCCGGAGCGTATTAATTGCAAACCACACGGCGCGGGCGCGCGGAGGGAAGCCACTCAGTCAAGCTTACCCAAAAATGTCCTATTCCACTTTAATCTATTTTACTTTATTCAAGGATACCGATACATCTTTTTGCGTGCGACGGATGCCCAAACGAAGCCTCTGCACATCCTGGAGTCGTCAACCGGACCAACACCACTTGGCCGCACTGGGCCAGCATTTCACAGAGAAACGTGAATGTCGTAGACGGCGGCAACTGGAAATTTTATGTCTATTATTGTCAACTGAATATTTTATTAAACCTCAATAAAAATGAAGTCTGGTGAAGCCCTACGGAGGAAGGGACTGAGCAGTTGTGTTGCGATGTGTGCCGGATACGATGCGCCAAATGTTGTTGTGTCGGGAGTTTGATCGTGGAGAGTCTCCAGATCAATCTTCCTCTGGCGCAGCATCGTTGGCCGTGTTGTTGGGTCTAACTTTGCATCACCTTTTTTTTTCCGGGGTGGAAATCCTCAATAGATGTCCGCCGCCCTGGGGTGGGCGACGGGGTCTGTCAGACTCCTACTGACTAAAACCACCCCGGTGTCTCTTCTACCACGAGCGCGCGTGGGGCCGCGGGAGTCTAAATTCTTCCACGGCCCAAAGAATCAAAGTCGCACCGCATATTCTTCCACGGCCCCACACCCTTGTGCTGGCCCGGTCTGTCCGGGCCTCGTCTCCTGCACGGGGTAGTGGGGTGTCAAACTACGCCGTGCATCGCCTCAGAGGCGCGCGCCGACATTCGCGCGCGCCTCCGCCTCGGGGTCCATCGAATAGGGGGCAGGGACTTCCCCATGTCCCTCGCCCCTAGACCCATTCATGGGGGGCGGAAGAGGGCGTTATACGCCCTTCTTAGGCGCCCGGTGCGTCTTCTGCGGCCCGGGAAGGGAGTTGAGATCTCCCTCTCCCGTTCCGCAGCTTCCTTCTGCGACATCACGTCCTCGCAGAAGGACACCACCGCGTCCCTCGACTCTGCGCTACGACCATCCTCCGCACTACTGCCGGCAGCGTCAGGTCGCCTCCTACTTCATTTGTGAGGACACGGCGCTGCTCCTCCCAAGCTACACACTCAGAGAGCGTGTGCTGCGCTGTGTCCTCCCCGCATTGGACGCAGTGGTGGCACCGAGCGTCCGGCTCCCTGCCTAAGCGACGCAGGTACTTGCCGAAGCAGCCGTGCCCCGACAGTACCTGCGTCACCCTAAACGACAGGGAGCCGTGCCTTCTACCGAGTAACATTGCATCACCTGGCTCAACTGTCGTCATCCTTCCTATTCCTAAGTTTTTTAAGTGAATAGGCTTAAGAAACTAGTGCGCTTTACCATCAACGATTGCATCACTGCTTACCATCAGGCGGGATTGCAGTCAAGCACTAGTTTATAGTTTAAGAAAAAAAAATCAAAAACAATTGTTGTCTGTTCCAAAAGTAACTAGTGAAAATGTAAACAAACTGTTCAGGTGAAATTTCTACGCAATCACTCACTAAGGTCCGTATTCCAGAAGGAAACTCAAGCATTGATCTCTGCTTAAGCATTACTTATAACTTGTCTCAACCAATCAAATGGCTTGAAACGATACTTAAGTAGTGCTTGAGTTTTGACTGACGTTCTGTAATACGAACCTAAAAGGCAATGGTAACACAATCATCTTTCAAGGTGAAGGAAAAACATCTTGAGGAAACCTGGACTTTCCAAGGACGCTCAATCCTTCTCTGATGAGAGGAGACCTGTGCCCAGCAGTGGACGATAAAAGGTTGATGATGATGATGAATCATCTTTCTGTCTTAGGAAAGTTCAATTTCACATGGTACCACCTTATCCAACAATTCTTGTTTATATAACTTATGTAAATAACTGAGATAAAAAAACTATCGTCAATAATGACATGAAATTATAAAATTATCTTCAATTATAAAACGAAATCGCACATTGAATTTTTGTTCTTTTAAAAAAAAAAAAAAACTTTGGCCCGCACAGTAGGTATGTCTCCTGTATCGTGGATGCGTTAACAAACATATAAACTCACATACACAAACATCCAGACCTGGAACAACTACTTGAAGGTCATACAAATATTTGTTCCGTGCGGGAATCGAACCCGCGACACGCAACGAACCAGTCAATCGCTTAGCCACTGTACCAAACGTGCCGTACCCCCAATTTCAAATTGCAAATACAAATTGACACCCACAAGTACCATTTCTTATCCATTTGTTTATTTTCATCACATAATACGGTATACAATATTTGACTAAAAAAAACTAATTAGTCCGTCAGTCAGATTTCCAAAAAATACTAGACACGTATATTTTGTTTCATCAAATCAATAAAAATTGACAAATATAATAGGCATCAAAGATCTGGAGTGGTGGCTGGTGACGTCACTCGCCGCTAAAAAGTGTAGCGTGCAGTGACGTCACACGAGTTTTCAACGCGCTGTCTCGTGTCTTGTATTTTTTGGAAATCTGACTGACGGACTAATTAGTTTTTTTAGTCAAATGCCGTATTATCTGATGAAAAATTATAATAGAGTCTAGGTAGGTACTTACATTTCTAAGCATAATTCTTAGAGGCCCCACACTTACTGGAGGAGGGAAAGGCGGCCTCGGCTGCCGTAATGGAGGACGCTGGATGGCAGGCGGGATACAGGGAACACGCGGACGAAAGGGAAGAGGTCCCTGTAGGTTATTACTAGAACTAAAGACAGGCACCCGAGGACCAGCCAACTGACTAAACTGACTAGACAACAGATTCCGCGTAGGATGTAGAGGATGTAGAGGTCCTGTATTTATTTTCGTATCGCCGCCCGGCTTCTTGGAAACAGTAGACGTTTCGGTCGTAGATAAGTCAGTCGCGTCCATCGAACCATCGGGGCATTCCAATTGATCAATATTTTTAAACCGAACCGTCGGATTGAGGATATTGCAACCTGGACGTGAATTTAAAACTTCTTTGATCTTTTTCTCTATTTCTTCCGGATTCTCCTCTTTAACATTGTTTACATATTCGCCGCTGAAATCTATTTCGGAAAATAGTATAGGATTTATCGAAGAAGGTTGTTTTCTGGCGTATCTCTGGTACTGTTGTGCGATATTGCGTATTGGTCTAGCTTTTATACCTAAGCCTTGACCTATGTGAGCCAATCCTTTGGGCAATATGATGCTATCTGCAGGGTTCTTATCAAAGACAATTTTAAGAGGAGTCCCGTAGAACAACTGGCCGTTTAACATTGAAATCGCCTGAAATGGAAATAAAATCAAGTCATTTATTCGAATAAGGCTGAGAATCAACACTTTGTGACCATCAAAATCAACATGTTAAACGCCCAACGCGGTCAGTGCTGACCGACAGAACTTTTCCTTCAGGCCAATCAGCAATCACAGTTCTATCCAAAAGACCAACTGTTTTTTTAATTAGATACTTATATCTAATGTTGAGATTTATGTTTTTATTAACAAAAATCAACTTTAGCCATTATACACCGAGATAGTAAACATCGGGTAGCACTGACCGACGCGGCTCTTAGAAAAGAAAAAGCGACTTTCCGTTAAAGGGCGTCGCGCGGGTCGCGGTGTCAGGTCACCCGCGCTTATGCAGTTGACGCCCAGCCCCCTAATCGACGAACACATTTTTGTCAAATGATTGCGACTAGTTGGGATCAGTTGGGATCGTTTGGACCGCCCATTGGTCCGTTCTGTCCAAACGATCCCAACTAGTCGCAATCATTTGACATAGATGTGTTTGTCGATTAGGGGGCATATCTTGAGCTGAGGCGTCGTTACATCGGACAATTACTGTTTCAATAGCATATTTTTTTGTTTAATAAAGTATTGTTAACTTTTATTATGGTTGGTTTCGAAGATTTTGAGAAAACCTACTCATCTTGAATGAGATAGAAAACATAGAAATCAATCTACTCGACAAGACATTAAATCTACGTTCTGATGATGATGAAGAAAAAGATTCGACCCCCGCAAACACACCATAACTTGTGGATTTATATTAGTGAAGCACGGGTCGTTAACGCAGCTTATCATTAGTAAAATATTTTTTGATATCAGATGAGTAGTTTTAGAGATTACTTTCAACATCCACACTCACAATCCTGCACAATTTACTTCTTTATCCTCATCAGCCACTGCTGGGCTGCCAAGTGTCACCTGGCCACTTTGGATTCAGTGGAGAGACGTGCAAAGAGGCTGATTGGTGACCCTGATCTAACTCGAGTTGGTCTCCAAAGCCTAGAGCACGCGGATGCATTTCGAGGAGTGTGCGAGGGAATTGCATGATTTAATTCCCCCATCCCCGTTCCACCAGCGGACGACCCGTCGTACGGCTAGTTTCCACCCTTACGTTGTTAACAACACTACGATCCGGACGAAGCGTTTCGCCTCCTCCTTTATACCGCGTACAACGAGGGACTGGAACAATTTGCCAGCGGCGGTGTTTCCGTTGGACTACAATTTGAGTGTCTTCAAGGCTAGAGTGAATAGGCTCTTAATAAACTAGTGCGCTTTACCATCAACGATTGCGTCACTGCTTACCATCTGGCAGGATTGCGGTCAAGCGCTAGTTTATAATATATAAAAAAAAAAGAGCCTGGAGAAATCTACTGCTAGTCAAAGGCCTTTCCAGATTCGCACCATACAAACTTTCACTCTTAAGTAATTGTTGCTTTTTTTCCAAATCCTTTACGTTTTTCAAAAACCCGCGTGGCCCTCTAGTTACGCCAAACTAATCATAGTTTGTCGTAACTGGAGGGCCACACGGGTCAATGAATATAGGATTTAGTTTGATAGCATTGCCCAACGGCCTGTATAAATAGATCAAAAACACTCGTAAAACGCGGTCAGGGCCTGTAGCCAATGTAACATCGCTTCGTAGCGAAGCGAAATCGAATACCAAACCAACCAATGGCGGGAACGATTGACCACGTGATTTTTCGCGTCGGGTGGTCAGTCGTTTTTGTTTTGCTACGAAGCGATGTTACATTGGCTACAGGCCCAGCACTGACCGACGCGGCCCGAACGAGAAGATGCATTTTTTATTTGGCCTTCAACATGTAAAAAAAGACTGCAGTGCGCACCAGGGAAACGCACTTTTTACTCAATGTTGCGTAAAAGTAACCTACATCTGCAAACATCCCCACCTTTGCCCTACACGTATAACACTTCAGAAAGTAAGTGGTTTTAACAAAATCCATTAAAATTCAAATTAATTGAAGTAACTCCTTGAAAAACTTTAAATTGGGTCTGATTGAAAGCTCCTACATTGTTCAGATAAAATTAAATGTCTTTTGTTTGAAATTACTCATTCATTCATTTAGGAATATCATACATAAAACAATTTACATATTGTTGAATATCTACACATGCGACCTACACACATATACAGTATGTTAACTAACAGAGGGCGTTCCCGTTAACCCGAAATAGTATAGCATACATACATGCTAAAAAAAATAAAACTAAAATGTTTTAAAAAAACAAAAATGTTTTAAAAATTTTTCCAATATGAAAATATTCAATAAAAATTTTAAATTGACATGTAAAAGAAACACACTGTACACGCGAACATGAAAGATGGCAACGCCGCAATTTATTTATACATGACGACTACTATTTTGATTTAAAACATTTAACATACTGTATAAAGAACTGAGAATTATTAATTTACTTTATAAGCGAAATTTATATACAGTATATTAAATAACAGAGGGCGTTCCCTTGAACTCGTTAATATATATCATTAATAGATTAAAATAAAAATATCAGCATAGAAAAATAAGCATAACAAAATCCGAATAAAAAAAATTCTAATTGGAAATAAATTTAAAACCTCCTGTTTTAAATCAAAATAGTAGTCGTCATGTATAAATAAATTGCGACGTTGCCGTCTTTCATGTTCGCGTGTACAGTGTGTTTCTTTTACATGTCAATTTAAAATTTTTATTGAATATTTTCATATTGGAAAAAATTTTAAAACATTTTGTTTTCGAATGGAAATATTTTTTTTAGCATGTATGTATGCTATACTATTTCGGGTTAAAGGGAACGCCCTCTGTTAGTTAACATACTGTATATATAGTTAAACAGTTTTAAATATAATGTCAACCAAATTCAAATACAAAGTCAAAGTTATTAATTGAACCTCAAAAGTTGTAAATATCATATGTAACAATGTCTAAAATAACAAGTCTAACAAGTTGTCAATTTAATGTCAAAAGTGACAGTATAATGTCAGTTTTTAATGGAATGTTAAAACAGTTTACAATACAAAGTTAAACAGTTTTAAAGATTCTAGATTTTAAAAAATAATTCAATTATCGTGGATAGCGATGTCATTTTGATAGGAGTTGCTCATTTGATTTGTGTAGTAGTGGGGAAACGCTGTGACGTCATTCTGTAATGGCGGCACGTAGACAGGGTCGTTTCAGAAAGCGGAGATTGTCGAACGGTGACTTCGCTTTGAGACGCGGACCGGGCAATTCTCCGGGGCGAAACTGTCGGTTTGCCTATTTAAATTGTTATTTCCTCTTTAGTTTTCACCTATATAGAATTGAAGGTATATTTACACTATGTTCTTTAATTCAAAACGCCACCTACGAAATGGAACTCTTACCACCACACCAAGATGGTGACGACACTATCGCTCCGCCGTCGACTTCACTCATAACTTAGACAGTATTGGGCCTGTAGCCAATGTAAAATCGCTTCGTAGCGAAGCGAAATCGAATATAACTCGCGCAGTTAAAGAAACGATCTGAAAATGGCGGCGGCTACTTATGGTACGGTTTACAAAACAAGTTTGGTTCTATGGGTCGTTACGCCTTTTTCAAGAAACGTAACATAACCAGTTACTTGGTCGAATAAAAAGAGTTATTTTTGTAGCTAGTTATTTTCATTCGACTACTGTGATTGTTTACATAATTATACCTCCACCAACTATACAGTTACCTACTCACAAAACTAATTTTCTTGAGTGTGTTGTTATACAGTTAATTATTTTTTTAGCTAATATTCTATTATATAATTGTATTATAGTTTGTCAAATATTATATAATTATATTACTAATATTAAATTATTCTTTTAGCTAATAATAGTAAAAATAATATTACTAAGTAAGGAGCAAGGGTACATAAAATACTGGATTTTAAAATTTGCCTTTATTAATTATAAAAATACCTGATAAAATATCTGAGAAAAGGGTTTTATAAACCGCTTGGCCCAGCAATATCTGGATCATCTGAACCCAATCCCCTCCATCAATTCGTTATAATCATCCATGGACTGGTCACTTTCACAGTCTTGGTCGTCACATTCGTCACTTTCATCTTCGGTGTCGCTATTCATGCCCACACTGATAATGAAATCCTCTAGTTCACTCTCCCTGCCTACATCGCGATTCCAGTATGCTTCTTCGACTTTCTTTATGTGATTTATTTGTTTCTTCCATTCGTCTTGTGTAATTGAAGCTATGGCCTCTTTTGTCAAGTCCTCAATTTTATTTTCGTGTTGCTCCACATTTTTATCTGCGACCCGTTGTTTTATTAAATTCCAAACATGTTCTATGGGGTTCAGGTCGCAGTTATAAGGAGGGAGTCTGAGAACTTCATGGCCATGCTCACGTAGAAGTTCGTCTACCACATACTTTTTTTCGGGGCGATGCTGTTTTAGATGCACGAGCAGCTCTGCTTTCGTCCAGTCTTCTTCGAATGACACACTGTGGTCGTGCATCCATTTCTTTATATCCGCTTTGCGGGTTGCAGTCGTTGGCGCTTTATCCAACTGCATGCTGTGGTAAGATGCATTATCCATGACTTGAATGGAGTTTTGAGGCAGATTTGGTATAAGTTTTTCGTTTAAATATTTTGTAAAGTTATTACCATCCATCTCGTCATGGTAGTCGCCTTTTTTGATTTTGCTTTGAATAATAATCCTGCACCCTCCACAAACCCATCCTCTGAGCCGGCATGAACCATCACCCACCTTTGTCCAGGACTATCATTTTTTCGAATGCCTTTGTTGGTGGATGACTGCCAGCACTTGCTGACAGTATAATGAGCATGGATCCACGACTCATCCATGTATACAACTTTCTTTTTTTCCGCACCCATGGCATCATTTTGTCGGAGGCGGCGTAAATATTTCACTCGCCAGACTTTTATATTATCGCGCTGTATGAGCACCATTCGGTTCTGGCGACATTTTTTAAATCGAAATCCGAGCTTTTCTTTTAAAATCTTTCTTAACGTCGTTTTGGAGCCTGTATAGTTTAAATCAGCTCTCGCTGATGCCATAATCTTGTTCAGCGTAGGTACCCCCTTTCGAACCTCATATATTGAGGCCACAATATTTCTAATGGCACATATACTGAAGTTGTCCATGGGGACGCGCGTATTGTTTTTGCCTTTTCTACCCTTACTCGGCGTACGGATTTTAGTGTTGATTTGTTCTGCAAGTTTACCTGAAATAATAGTAAAATATTATAATAAAATAGTAATATGATGGCTTTATTTTAAATAGGGTTTTTATGAACTGAAACATGCTAAAATATGCTGGACGCCCTTTTATAGCGTAAAGTCATTAAAATATACCTTTCTCTGCACGTGGGTACTGTAGTGTCCAGAGATTATTAGGTTAGAAGAATAAATTACTATGATAATGCACCTTGGGTACTGAGTCGCCCAGGCTATCACTAAGATGAAAGGTCGATTTTTGTTTGCGTTATCCTAAGTTTATTTATGTTTTGATGACAATAAGCATGCTATCCGAGTTTCTTGGATACTTTTAGTATCAGTTTATTAGTATGTTTTAGTATGGAAGTTAACTTCCAAGAACTTAACACTTAATAGAAGTTAACTTTGTTACTAATAACAGCGAAGCAAAAACAAAAAATGTCACATCTGGGTGATATAGATGGTAAACTTAACTGAAAAAACATATTATAGACAGAACAGAGCTAAACATAAACTGATAGTTTATTGGTAATTACCTTCTCTCTTAATTTTCGATATAGTAGACATCGATAAATTAGTCGCCATCGCTGCGCGTGCAGCGCTGTATTTGAGCGGATGGTAGCGCTCCAAGTTCTTCTCTTCTTCAAAGTATTTTATCACGTTGTAAACAATTTCACGCGCATCACTGTGTAGAATCTTTCCACGTTTTCGTGAAGCCATTGTTCAATCACAAACCAAATGATAAGATAATAAAATGTCAACGTTAGTATTAAAAACTTAACAAAAATAAATAAAAATCAAACGTAACACAAACAAATAACAATTAAACTCAACAAAAACAATAATATCAACAAAATAACAGAGACTTTAGCGGAACGAAAGTAACGATAACTCGGAGTGCGTCAAAGTAGCTTGGAAAGCAAATCCTGACTGATTGTTATTTTTTTGCAGCGCTTACTTCACTGTGTGAGTATAGACAGCGATAGAGAGTGAGCGAGATCGCATGCGAGCGGACGCCATTTACAGATCTTTTCTTTAAGTGCGCAAGTTATACCAAAGCAACCAATGGCGGCAACGATTGACCACGCGACGCGATAAATCACGTGGTCAATCGTTTTCGTTATTGGTTGGTTTTGTATTCGATTTCGCTTCGCTATGAAGCGATGTTACATTGGCTACAGGCCCTGGTCTGCTAGAAGCAAGCGCTTTTATTTCCTGTATTAGGAGCTATCCACGCTTATTCAGAGCCGTTCAGATTTAGTTCATAGAAAACAACTATTTTGCATGGACAAAAGTGCTGTAGTATTCTAAAAAATAATTTTATGACAAAAGCTTAAAATTAGTATTATATTGACAATAAACTATATTTGTGTGCACCCTTTGTTTGACATTACTTGATTCTTTTTTTGTTTGACATTGTTTGACTTATAAATATCGTTTTTTTTTTTTCTAATTAATTATCCGACTTAATTGCATTCTTGTGATAGGTATTGCTAGGGGCAATGTATAAATTGCTATGTACAATTAATATGTTTGCTATGTATAAATACTGCACTTTGAGATCGCTTATATTTTAATATTTATGTTGCTTTTTCTTGTATTAATGTAAACATTTCAACACAAATGTATTTTTGTTATGAAATAAAGAACTTGAACTTGCATCATTTCCGATTCCTTTATATGGCCTTGATTTCTATCTCGTATTCACAAACTAAACTAAATTTATGTTCAGCGAATCTTTTTTCTTTCTATATCATTAATTATCATTTTTATCATAATTTAATAATTATCATAATAATCATTATCATTAATCATAAATTAAACATTAGTTTAGTCCTGTAAAATTAGTCCGCGCCTTACACTTGACGTATGTTTAGTCGCCATATTTAAAATCGCGTTTAAACTCTCTATGGAGTATCTTAATTTGACAGGTCAATTACAAAGAAAATGGTACACTGGACTACATTTTTTTTTTTAGTTGTGAACATTAGCAACATAATCATATTTTGCTGTTGGCACCTAGCTTTGAACCCAGCCAGGTACTATGTGTAAATTATTTTATTACCACTGCTCTCAAAGTGGTCAAGGAAAATGGTAGCTATATGAAAAACCGTATGAAAAACGTTGTTAACACCACTACGATCCGGACGAAGCGTTTCGCCTCCTCCTTTATACCGCGTACATCGAGGGATTGGAACAATTTGAAAGCGGCGGTGTTTCCGTCGGACTACAATTTGAGTGTCTTCAAGGCTAGAGTAAATAGGCTCTTAATAAACTAGTGCGCTTTACCAGCAACGATTGCGTCACTGCTTACCATCAGGCAGGATTGCGGTCAAGCGCTGGTTTAAATAAGTATAATAAAAAAAAAAAAAACACCAGCTCGCACTGGACCCGCGTGGTGTTTATGGCCTCCTCCCTCCCGCAAAGGGGGGCCAGCATCCCAACAGTAAACATTATAGACTCATGGTAATACAAAGTACTGAGAAGGTGAAATGTTACGTACCTGAACAGCTTCTAGAGGATGACTGAACATGACCTTAGCGTATTTTTTGCTAGCCGATACCACACAACACATGAGAACATTGCCAGCTAATTCCATCACTTCCTTTAATTCATTTTTGTCGCATCTGAACTGTTGAGAAATTTTATTAAATTACCTTTATGTACAGGCAATTAAACAATTATTTTCTATTAAAATAGAAATCAAAAGTCATCAACATGATTCTAGGATTCCCATCTAGCTTTGTTATGGATAAAAAAAATATTTTTCTATTTTTTTTAAAGTTAGTAAAGTCAAAAAAAGATGAAAAGATGAAGAAAGATGATAACTGACAGTTTCGGGTAACTTCCTGGCGTCTATACAGATTATTATTTTAATATTTTTTTAAATATTATCATGATTATTAAAAGCAATCCCTTAGAATAACAAATCTCATTGTCTGTCTAACATCTGTCATTCTTTGTAAGTTGTATCATCATCGTTCGAATCTTTTTCAGCTTTGGAGTCTGGGGTCCACTTTTACCAGTCTAACTGATTTTGGCTAAACTTCGATATTTCCCGTGAAGCGACTGCCGTCTGACCTCCACAACCCGAAGGCGATATCGAAGC
Source organism: Sesamia nonagrioides (assembly GCA_017933935.1). Lineage (NCBI taxonomy): Eukaryota > Metazoa > Arthropoda > Insecta > Lepidoptera > Noctuidae > Sesamia > Sesamia nonagrioides. The sequence continues at coordinate 323,769 of JADWQK010002062.1, read as the reverse complement.
ATTACAGCTAGACCAATTGTTGGACTTTTCTGAGGGCTCCAACAACCAGTAACGACTGCCATTAGATGTTCGTATGGCAACCGGGACCAACGGCTTAACGTGCTTTCCGAGGCACGACCAGACCAGTGCAAATATTCATATTCATGCATACAAATATTTTCACTGCGGGGGGTTCGAACCGCGCCTCCCTGCGCAGCGGCCGCATTCGCCACAGAGGCATGTGAATCATTTGTTTGTTTGTCAGTAAAGACCTTCGTCTTCGACTACACATTCGCGCTACACGCTCTCTGTTGGCGCCATCTATTGGCGTTTATGAATGGAACTGTCGCGCAGTATCTCTTAGCTAATCCTTGTACCCGTAACCTACATCACGTCATGCACCCGCTGCCCGTGAGATGGCGCTGTTTCGTTATTGATCGAAACAGCGCCTAGATCATACTAGAAGAACACAGTTTAGTGTCCATTGGAGCTCGAGCGGGGCGGATCCTATTCGCTCCCGCTGTAACCGCGTTTCGCACCGCTCTTCGGTGTGATCCTATCCGCAAATCCGCTAACGCGAGTCCTCCCGTGGAGGCTCGTAAATGTCGCTCGCCCGCTATTTTCAACGCCCGCAATCACATAGTTTTACTGTGTGAATTTATCGCTGAACGATATAATCATTCGATTATAAGTTGTACCCAACCGCTCAATTGGAGACGTGTCTTTGTGGCTTCAAGAAAAGAAACCGAAGCTGTTAGCGGGAACTCGATAACCACGTGTGTTTTTGTTGAGCTTGTGCCGAACTGCGAGGGTGAAGAACCGTCGAAGACAGAGTGGACTGATCGAACTCCTACGAGACGACGGAACAGCCCGTGAAGAGAGGTAAGGTGCATGATATTCCAAAACCCATTCCTAGGTTAAGAGTTTACAGCGCGACAGTGACGCCATTTTTTCTTTTCAACTATTTTTCAAATTACAGTCCAGATCGAAGGAAGGTATATTAAAATCTCGCGAAGCCACTTGGCCCCTCCACTCTCTTTGTCAGTTGTATGAAATGGGCAATTCACTTAAAATATGATTTAGCTTATCAAAATATTTTCATTTAATTCATAAAATAACCGTAAATGCATATGTAGGGAAAAAATACATTTTTTCAAGATGATTTCGGTATGTGTATCACAGAAACTAAAACCTTAGTAATAGGCACCAGTATAAAAACTCAGTCATAGAAATCACTTACAATTGTCAATAATATCTGCTAATAAAAATCAAATTCTCTTGCCTCGAAAAGCACGTTAAGCCGTTGGTCCCGGTTGCCATACGAACATCTAATGGCAGTCGTTACGGGTTGTTGGAGCTCTCAAAAGTCCAACAATTGGTCTAATTGCAATGCTTCGATATCGGCTTCACGGAAAATATTAAAGTTAAGCCAAAATCAGCAGTTAGACTGGTAAAGCGACCCCAGACTCAAAGCAGACAAAGCTTCGGATGCGACTGGGATTAACGCTGAGATGATGATGAATAAAGATCACATTCGCAAAACACGTATTCGCGTATATGAAACTGATCATCATCATCATCATCAACCCCTACTCGTCCACTGCTGGACATAGGCCTCCTTCATGGCACGCCAATAAGCTCGATCCTGAGCAGTTCTCCGCCAGCCACTACCAGCCACCTTTTTGATGTCGTCGCTCCATCTTGCCCAAGGGCGTCCCACGCTACGTTTGCCGAGACGCGGTCTCCACTCGAGGACTCGTTTATCCCAACAGTTGTCAGTCCTGCGGCATATGTGATCAGCCCATTGCCACTTGAAACTGATAGGTGTTAGTATTATATTCTATGAATGACAGTACAATACTTACATTCGTCACATGGACCATTTTATTTAAAGGTGGCGCTATTCCCAATGATTTCAGGAACTCGGGCCTCAGGCCATACATGCCTTCGGGGTCTGTATCCCAGCAATCTAGGTCTGGTCTCCAACGCCTGGACAATGAAAAAAAAACTATAGACTGCAAACAAGAGGGTAAGACAAGCTTGAAAACTACAGGCACGATTGGTCCACACTAGAAGTAGAAAGTGAGGTAGCTTTGCGGTGAGACCAAATAAGATAAAAAAAAAACCTATAACTTATTTCATCATTAACCTTTTTACCGTCCCACTGCTGGACACAGGTCTCCTCTCATACAGAGAAGGATTGAGCGCAATCACCACGCTTGCTCAATGCGGGGTGGCGATTTCAGACTTAAAGTCCAAGTTTCCTCAAGATGTTTTCCTTCTTAATCAGCATTTGGTGTCCAAGATATATTTAGAAAGTACATATAACTTAGAAAAGTTACATTGGTAGTTGCCTGACCTGGAATCGAACCCGCACACTCATACTTGAGAGGCTGGTGTTTTAACCACTAGGCCACCACGACTTATTTGCTTGATGGAAAATATTGTGGTAGTCATAAGTAGTATAGTAATAGCACAGTATAAAAATCATACAGTAGGTTGACGCCTTTGATCTCGTGTAAAATGTTGACATCGTCTAGACAGTAACGCATCGGCCAGGGTTGTCACAAATAAACAATATTTATGAAATTATTTATTTATTGCAGATCAACATCGATATTATATTTAATTAATTTGCTATTTTTACTAAGGGAACAACTCGAGACAGATTTAAGTTATTTAGATGGCATTTTCGTAACCAGCACCCCAATCCACCTCGGAATTAACACCCATATCATATTAATATACATTTAAATTGGCGTCCGCAATCTCGGATTTCAAAAATGGTGGCTTTTTCGTAACAAGCACCCCAATTATACTCAAAATTGACACTCATATCAAATTATAAAGAAAATCACGTCCGCCATTTTGTATGTCAAAAAGGATGACTTCTTCGTAACAAGCACCCCAATTATACTCAAAATTGACACTCATATCAAATTATAAAACAAACAAATAAAAAAAAAACACGCGTTAGCCCTTAATGATAGATACCGAGTTACGAACATCGTTTTGTTCGCAGCTCGGGTGCCGTTTACCCGCGTCTCGTCCCTCACACCCCGCACGATTGCTCTGTCTAGACGTTTTCGTCGGACGACTGTATGATTTTTTAGACTGTGGTAATAGTATGGTAGTCATAAGTGGTAGTCATATAGGATAGACATATAAGCTGCCACAAGTTTAATTTAAATCCTTTTGTATGTAAATCATTGGCGCCAATTCATCGTGTTCACAACCTAAACTAAGTTTAAGTTAATTGCATCTTTCTCTTTCCATTTTATTTAGAAAAGGATAGAAGATAACATATGCCATCTCTTAGCTGCCACGGCGTATTTTAATTTCTGAATTGATTTTTGTATGTTTTCCATAATGGACGCTCTCAGCGTACAATATATTTCTGCATCGTTCTCACGCCGTTGATTTCAACATGAATAATGTAATCAAATATTTGTAACAATAGCTTAAAAATTTAAAAGAGTGTCCATGGAGTTTCTTGCCCGTTCTTCTCCATAGGTACCTACTCTTTGGGCGACTAGCTTCATCTTATTGACTGACCGACTTTCTGACAATTCAAAAGTGCCTGTAACTGGTTTATTTGAAATAAATGATTTATTTTGATTTGATTTATGAGTTCAATCATGTCAAATTAAGATATTCCATAAACAGTTTAGACGCGATTATAAACATGGCGACCAATAAGGCGCGGACTAATTTGACAGGTCTAAACTACCATTTTATTTTCTATCCTTTTCTTAATGTAATAGAAAGAAAGAGATGCACTGATCTAAAATTTAGTTTAGTTTGTGATCAAGGAAATTAGGGCCATTGTAGAAATATATGCTTTGAAAGCTAGTATCAATTTTTTTTTTTAATAATTATAAACTAGTGCATGACTGCAATCCCGCCTGATGGTAAGCAGTGATGCAATCGTTGATGGTAAAGCGCACTAGTTTATTAGGTAAGTCTATTCACTTAAAAAACTAAGGAATAGGAAGGATGACGGCAGTTGAGCGAGGTGATGCAATGTTAAACCCAAGACCAACACTTTTTTTTTTTTTTATAATTTATAAACAAGCGCTTGACCGCAATCCCGCCTGATGGTAAGCAGTGATGCGATCATTGATGGTAAAGCGCGCTAGTTTATTAAGAACCTATTCACTCTAGCCTTGAAGACACTCAAATTGTAATGTGACGGAAACACCGTCGCTGGCAAATTGTTCCAGTCCCTCGATGTACGCGGTATAAAAGAGGAAGCGAAACGCTTCGTCCGGGTCGCAGTGGTATCAACAACGTAAGGGTGGAAACTCGCCGTACGACGGGTCGTCCGATGGTGGAACGGTGATGCGGGAATTAAATCATGCAATTCCCTTGCACACTCACCAGAATGCAACCTATAGAAGACCGAAAGGCTGGCTACTCTACGCCTGTGCCCCAGGCTTTGGAGACCGTTTCGAGTTAAGTCTGGGTCGCCAATCAGCCTCTTCGCACGCCTCTCCACTGAATCCAAAGTATCCAGGTGACATTTCGCAGCACCAGCCCAAATGTGGCTGCAGTACTCCACACACGAGCGGACCTGTGCTTTGTACAACATTAGAAGCTGCCCCGGGGTGAAGTACCGCCGGACCTTTGCGATAACGCCAAGTTTTCTAGCAGCCACCCTGGCCTTGGACTCAATGAACCGCCCAAAGTTAAGGTTCGAGGAAATCTCTACTCCCAAAAGCTGAAGGCGGTTGGTGCACTCAAGGATACATTCTGAAAAGTAGGAGCCAAGGTGAACGGGCTCCTTTTGGCGGTGAAAAGACACGCCTGTGTTTTGGCGGCATTGAATGCTACAAGATTGGCTTTGCCCCATTCGGAGACTGCCTGTAGTGCAGCACTCGTACGCTCTACCATAGCCTCTCTTTCGGACCAGATTGCTTCCTTACTAGCCCGAGCTTCCGGCAGATATCTCTCCACAGCTGTGCTGTCATCTGCATACCCATAGATACCGGGCATCAGCAGATCATTAATATGCAGCAGGAACAGAGTTGCAGAGAGAACAGACCCCTGAGGAACACCGGCATTGGTCGACATGGGCTCCGATGAGCATCCGTCGACAACAACTCGGAGGGACCGTTCAGTCAGGAAGTCTTTAACCCAGCCAGTCAGGCTAGCGGAAACGCCGTACGCTGGAAGCTTACTCAAAAGGCCAGCGTGCCATACCCGGTCGAAGGCCTTCGAGACATCAAGGGAGACGGCAATCGCTTCCCCATTTCTCTCGAGGGCCTCGCCCCACAAGTGAGTGGCATACACTAGTAGGTCCCCAGTTGACCGATTGCGCCGAAAACCGTACTGTCGGTCACTGAGGAGATCGTTACCTTCCAGGTAAGCCAAGAGGCGCGAATTCAATACACGCTCCATAATCTTGCAGAGTATGGAGGTTACCGAAATCGGCCGATAGTTGGTAGGATCGGCACGACTACCCTTTTTGGGCACGGGCTGCACGTTGGCAAGCTTCCAGGACTTGGGCACTATACCAGTCCCAAATGAGAGGCGATACAGGCGCGTCAATACAGGAGACAACTCGGGCGCACATGCCTTAAGAACAATCGCTGGTATACCATCTGGACCACTAGCCTTATTCACGTCCAGACGACACAGTGCTCTCAGGACCTCCTTGTTCCTAATGCGAACCTCCGGCATTGAAGCTCCGCAATGAGGTAAATTAGGTGGAGTAGCACTGCCAGTATTACTATGGGCAAAGAGAGATGCAAAGACCTGCTTTCTCTCTCGCCGTATGGGCCAGTGTTCCATCAGGCCTCACCAGCGGAGGCAGTGTGGGTCGACAGAAGTTCGCCTCGACCGATTTGGCAAGGGACCAAAAAGATCTGCTACCGGATGGCTGCGCAGATAGCTTGTTGCCAATATGGGTAATACGGTCGAAGCGAGCCCTCTTAAGCGCCTTTTTGTAGGACTTGGCAGCACGGTTAAAGGCTCTCTTCTTTGAGCTTAGATCCGGAGCTCTGCGGTCACGAGCGTCAACCCAGGTGAGAACAAATGAACACGACCAAACGAAGCTGCGCTAGAGGGAGATTGATCTGGAGACTCTCCACGACCAAACTCCCGACACAACAACATTTGGCGCATCGTACCCGCCACACATCGCAACACAACTGCTCAGACCCGTCCTCCGTACGGCTTCACCAGACACCATGCCGGAACACGAGGAATCGCTTGGCGGCAAGACTTTGTCTGGTGGGTGGTAACTTCTGCCGGCAGCCGATGTTATGGCCTACCACCGAGAAATCTATAATGCTGCTATGCTTTATATCTATTATTGTGCGACAGTCGCTTTACGTAAATATGACGCATCAACCATTTCTTATTTTTCTATGCTCGATGGGGAAAAGCAATGATTTCGCGAGAGCGTGACCGACCGGACACGGTCATAGTTTTTTGATTTTTACTTATTGTGTAGTCTGTGTTTTACAATTATATCAGCTTTCGCTTTTGTTGGTGAGTCCCACAACTGCTCTTTTTATTTGCATCATGTTTACCACAAGTAATTTTTTTTTTTTCCTTTCTATATACAGAGTGGTGCTGACAATACGACAATAAATGAAAACACAGACCACACTGGTTTATAGGAATAATCCTGAACCATAGAAAAAAACCTAGCATCAAAAATAAAATAATGAAAATTTCAAACAAACTAAATCGCATAAAATTCCAAACGGAATAGAACATCCTTTAAAATATTAGTTCAATGACCTCCGATCAGCGGGTTATAAGTCGTGGTGGCCTAGTGGTTAAAACACCAGCCTCTCAAGTATGAGAGTGCAGGTTCGATTCCAGGTCAGGCAAGTACCAATGTAACTTTTCTAAAGTTATATGTATTTTCTAAGTATATCTTGGACACCAATGACTGAAGGTGAAGGAAAACATCTTGAGGAAACCTGGACTTTAAGTCTGAAATCGCCAACCCGCATTGAGCAAGCGTGGTGATTACGCTCAATCCTTCTCTGTATGAGAGGAGACCTGTGCCCAGCAGTGGGACGACTAAAGGTCGATGATGATCAGCGGGCGACAGCGCGTTCCTGTATCGACTTGCGTTTTCGCGCCATTATTATTAAAGTTTAGTACCGCTGGATGCGGCGGTCATCAACCTCAAAGCGCTTCCTTATCAACATGTACATCATGTAGAAAATGTGAAAAATGAAAAATAATTTCCTGTGACTAAACTAATGGATATATTTATATATTTTTTTATGGGTAGACTGAGAATGTATTGAGGTTTAATTTATTGTCGTATTGTCAGCACCACTCTGTATGAATAAGTAAAAATTCTATTCTAATTTAAATAATTAATAACTTACGTAGCGGCAATGATTTCGTTTGAGATCGAACATTGTTTAATCAAGCTCTCCTTAGCAGTATTTGGAACAATATCACCAGATGGAAAATTTGTGTATGTATCTGAAAAACATGGTATTATTTCAGGATTTAGAAGAATTTGTATCACAATATAAAACAATAAAATCTGTCTAGGCATTGTAAGATAAATTTTGTCCTGCAGACCAAAGATCTATGGCCAAAAGAGCTATTCTTCTATAGATGTCCACTGCTGGACAAAGGCCTCCCCCAAGGCTTTCCACGCTGATCGGTCTTGTGCTGCCCGCATCCATCGGCTTCCCGTGACCTCCACCAGGTCATCGGTCCACCTTGTTGGGGGCCTCCCTACGCTGCGTCTTTCAGTACGTGGTCACCACTCCAGAACCTCACTGCCCCATCGGCCATCGGTTCTACGAGGAATGTGCCCTGCCCACTGCCGCTTAAGAGCACTATAGAGCCATTGGCACTTGAGAACTATATAGTACACAAAATGTGTACACAGATGCACTATTCCTGCCGTCACTCTCATAGTAGCTATGGTGATGGGACAGTCCCAAGACTGTGTGAGAACATGAGGAACATTGGCAGTATAAAATCCCGAACCTTGTTAAGTCATTAATTGGCCCTAGGTATAGATTGATGTATGTATCCGTGTAATTACACTAGAAGAACATATTCTCTGAGTAGTATAATTATACTACTCAGAGAATATGTTATTCTAGTAGTGAAACCAAACCATTAACTATATATTATTATACAATGTTTTTGTGTGTGTGAAACCCGAAATATGTGTGCAGTATTTTTAAGTAATGAATCTACATAAAAAAATTCAAAAAGATATCATGCAAAGTGACAAAGTTATGAGCTTGTTATGTATACAAGATAATGTTTTTTTTTATGCGAAACTTGAAGATAGTTTGTTCAGAATAAGCAACTGAATCAATTCCAATCATTTTTACACCATGTTATATTTTTTCCCAAATACATTTAGAAATTGTTGCAGTGTGGTTAGCGAGCCCGCCACGCAGCTTACGATAGCTTACGGTACTTGCGCGCGCGCAACAGCTGACGTCAGAGGTCAACGCGCCGCTCGCCCGCCCAAGCGGAGCGTGGACCATATTTTTGTTGAGACAGCCAAGTAGAATAACAAGCTCATAACTTTGTGGTTTTTCATGATATCTTTTGAAATTTGTACATAGATTCTTTACTTAACACTGGACATATATTTCGCGTTTAGCATAAACAAAAATATTTTCTCGACACAGTTCGACTCCTCCTGAATGAAGTGTCAGCGTGACTAACTAAAGTTAGGACTATGAGATAATGTGTTTTTGACACCTCTCAAGTTCATACAAACACATAAAAACACATAGTTACATGTTTTGCGAATTTGATCATTAATAGCTACTCACATTTTCACACTGACAGGTGTCAGGAGCACACTCTCTTAACGGCCCTACTATATACATATTCAAAACTAAAAGTATGAAGTTTAATTATTATAAGTTAAAAGATTTTTATTCATACCACTTATCTTCACTTTAAGTTTCTTATCTTGAATGAATTTATTCTCTAACTTCTTAAAGACTTCACATCTGTTAATATCTTGGAATGTCAGTCTTATGGCACAGCTCTTTGATTTCCTATGTTTCAACATCTCCATTTCATCTACATGGCCGCACTAAAACATTAATATAAAAAAAAATTATATTAAATTTATTATAAGCATATATGATGGGGCTCTTTCTCCCTCCCTATGATTCTGAACCAATCCTTTAAAGAATCCAGCTCATGCTACCATCACTGTCTATAAAGTTTGCCACATTCTTATTTTCATTTATTTGGCATCCAATTGAAGTGTTTTTTTTTTTTTTTTTTGTGTATTGCTCTAAAGAAAACCATAAAAAAAGACATGTATCAATGTTCAAGTAATCGTATCTAATTATCGCCAAAGCTGACTGTTGAGAAACAAGTTAGACACAATTTAGCTCTTACAAGTCACAAAATTATGCCTTCATCAGTTTTTAATCTTAAGAGACAAAACTAAAGCTGACAAAACTCACCACTTGGTCCAAATAATCTTTAATTTGAAGATAAGTCCAATCAGTTGGCAAGTTGTTTACTGTCAAATAAAATTCCTCATTATCGCTGTGCTCATCTCCCTCCTTGTAACAATCTGTCACATCCCTATCTGCCTTTCCATCTTTAGCGTTGGTATTTTCAGACGTGTTGATGCGAGGCTTTTTACTATTTCCATCGGTTACATCAATTGGTGTCATTTGTATCCTCTTCTGTCCATTTTTCTCAAGACCATTTCCATTTTTGTCTTTTGGCTCTGAACTATTATCTTGAACACTTGGCATTGGAGTTATATGTGTATCTGGTTTAGAATCGGGTGTGGGTGCATCAAGTTCTGATCGGTTCAGTCGCAGTCCAGTATCAATAAAATCATTGCCAGCCATTTTTCGAATTAAATGGAAGATTTATACTATTACAGCTTTAATGCCTAGGTATTGAAGAATAATACAAGGTTTTTGTTAGTATGGCATTTTAATTGAAACCTACATAGCAATAAAATGTAGGTAAACAGCAAAAAATCATTTTTAAGATTGACATAAGCGAATTCGTTCATTGTTTACATACCGATATTACGTTATTGTGGTATATTACAGGAAATATAACATGTGGTTAATCATCGATTAACTCTAAAAATATTGCGTACTTGCAGAAATTCTTCAAAAATTTTCGGTAATTTATTTAGCTACCTTAAAAACAATAATAATAAAATTTCATTTGACAATGACAATCACCACAGACTAAATTCTTCAATAATCGTAACTTGTGCCACAGACTACGAATACTACCAACGAAATAGATTCACAAACTATCACTAATGCGTTAAAAAACTAAATGCGTTGAAAACGGGTTAACAAACTAACAAAGCAATTCAATAAACATTTGACACAATTAGTTCTAGTCACATTTTGGACAACCTTTTTCCCTGAAAACGAATAAGATTATTGCACAAATTTTGATTGCCTTACTTTTCTAACAGACTTTATCTACACGGACCTAAGGCCGTATTACAAATTGTACCTTAGGTCCGTATTACAAAACGATACTCAAGACTCAAGCATTACTTAGAACTAATTCCAACCAATCAAGTAGCTTCAAACGAAATCTAAGTAAAGCTTGAGTTTTACGGACCTTAGACGCTATTAATAAGAAAATACTGCTGAAATCTTTGCAATTAAAGAAAAACTAAACCCCAACATGGAATTAATGACACGTTGTCTTATCTAAACGTCATAGTACAATAACCTAAAATACGTACATAAATAATTTACTTGGTAGAGCAAATTCATTCGTTTCAATCAAGTAAAACCTGACAATGTAGTCACATAGTATACAATATATAAATGTTTAACCTGACACGCCCGTAAATATACATCACGGAATGAAAAACAAAATCTTTAATTTCAATCCGTTATGTTACTCTCTTCTAGGGTGCATGGGGTCCCACCACCATCTTTGGGACTCAAGTCAACCCCACCTGCCAGACAGTGCACCTGCTGACATACGGACGGGGCTCTGACGCCGGCTTCCCTTTCGGGGTTGAGTGGTCAGACGGCAGTCGCACTGGTAAAAGCCAAACATCGCCAAAACATGGACTGGAATAGTAGAAAAGCACGAGTTACAGTTAGGGCGCCGCCGTAAAACGGCGCGCAGGAGCCCCGCCCGACTCCTGTGACCTGTGGGCTAGGGCTACCGTGTCAGGGGCGGACACGGCTGAAGAAGCGAGCCCAAACCAGTAAACTCCGTTTCGCTTCGTGGAACGTTGGCACGCTAACTGAACGCGCGAGAGAACTGGCCGAAACTCTCCACAGGCGGAGGGTGGCCGTGGCGTTCCTGCAGGAGACTCGGTGGAAAGGCAGCAGATCCCTGCTTATTGGGAATGGCTACAAGCTGATCTACACGGGTGCACCTAGTGGGAGAAATGGGGTCGCCGTGGTGTTGTCTGACGAGCTCCAGGATAACGTCTTGGAGGTGAATCGCATCAGTGATCGGCTAATATCGGTGCGGGTGCTTGTCAATGGGGTAATAACCCACTTGATAAGTGCCTACGCTCCGCAGGCCGGGTGCGGTGAGGCCGAAAGGACGTTGTTCTGGAGCCAGCTCGAAGGATTGCTTCGCGGGATCCCGTTATCCCAGGGAATCGTTCTGGGTGGTGATTTGAACGGTCATGTGGGTGAGAAGTGTGACGGGTTTGAGCGTGTTCACGGTGGCTTTGGGTAATGTAGCCGCAACGCGGAAGGGGACAACATTCTCCGAACGTGTGCGGCCGCTGACCTGGCAATTGTGAACACCTATTTCAAAAAGAAACCGGAGCACCTTGTTACCTACCGGAGCGGGCGAAGCGCTACCCAGATCGACTTCCTAATAGCTAGGAGACACCACATCGGCAAAGTAGCCAACTGCAAGGTCATACCCGGTGAGAGTCTTACTGCACAACACCGTCTCCTTGTCATGGATCTCTGCGTTAATGCCCAACGTAGACGTGTTGAGTTGAGACTGCCGACGCCAGATCCGATGGTGGCTGCTTGATGAAAATAAGTACCAGGAGTTCGCTTCGGTTATTGGCGACAAGTGCGCTGGTACCGAGGGAGAATCTGTTCAAGATAACTGGGACAGAATCCAGGCAGCTATTACTAGGGCGGCGTGGGTGGTGCTCGGCGTGTCTAAGGGCGGTCGCAAAAGTGACAAGGAGACCTGGTGGTGGAACGACACAGTCCTGAGGGAGACAAGGGTGAAGAAAGCCCTCTTCAAAACGTGGCAGGCGACCGGATCTCATGAAGATCGCGACGCATACAAGGTTGCCAAACGTGCCACTAAAAGAGCTGTAGCCAGAGCCAGACGAGACCACTTGCAACCGCTCTACGAGAAGTTGGAATCGTCTGAGGGGCAGAAGGTCATTTACAAATTGGCACGTTCTAGGGTGAAACCGGCACTGGATATATCCAAGTGCCGTTGTGTAAAAGACCCTACTGGCAACCTGCTTTGCGAGGATCGCGCGGTGAAGGAGAGATGGCGCACGTACTTCCACGAGCTGCTGAATAAGCAGCACCAAAAGGTGCAGACACCGGAACTCCCTCCGAACCTTGGATTAGTGCCCCCGATAACGCCTGAGGAAGTCCACACGGCTCTTCGTCGCATGGCGAATCGGAAAGCTGTCGGAGCTGACGGAGTCCCCATTGAGGCCTGGAAGGCGGTGGGTCCTCGCGGTGTGGGCATGTTAACTTGCTTTTTGAACCGCGTGCTTCTGACCGGTAAAATCCCGAGCCAATGGAGACTGAGTATTATTACTCCAGTCTTCAAAGGCAAGGGCTCGGTACAGGAGTGTGGCAACTATCGCGGTATAAAGGTCATGTCCCACACCATGAAGATCTTTGAGAGGATTTTAGACTCCCGGATCCGGCAGGAGTGTGCTGTCTCGACGTGTCAATATGGGTTCCGTCCAGGGTACGGAACCACGGACCCTATCTTCGCCCTAAGGATCACCATGGAGAGATACAGATCGAAGAACACGCCTCTGCATATGCTCTTTTTAGAAATGCAGAAGGCCTTCGACTGTGTCCCTCGAGGGGTGATCTGGTGGGCACTGAGGTCCAAAGGGGTACCAGATGCCTATGTTGACATAATTCGAGACATGTACCTCAATTCCGATTCCTTTGTTAGGACCTCTGTTGGCGACACTAAACCCTTCCCCATCACCGTCGGAGTACACCAGGGATCCGTCCTTAGTCCGTTTCTGTTCAGCGTGATATTAGATGTCTTGTCAGACAGCATCAAGAATTCACATGAGCAACCTCCCTGGTTGCTCATGTATGCTGATGATATCGCGCTGGCAGACGCGGACAGGGAACGGTTGGTGCGGCGGGTAAATGCGTGGAAGAACTCGCTTGAGAACGGAGGTCTTAAACTCAATGTGGCGAAGACGGTGTACATGGCCAGCAACACCACAGACCCTATGCCTGTGTGCATAGGCGGAGACTTGGTCGAGTGCACAGACCAATTTAAATACTTGGGGTCTGTGCTCCACGCGTCCGGCGATATTGATTGCGACGTTAAAGCACGCATTTCCGCAGCTTGGGCAAAATGGCGTGAGGTTACAGGTGTCATTTGTGACCCCAAAATGCCGGTTAAGCTTAAGGTCGTACCCTCACCAAATGACCTCGAGCATTTGCTCCCTCTTCACCGCGCCCCACCTCTACAATACTTCGCAAAATATTACAAGCGCCGTCTGGCGCACGGAGTACTTACAAATACAAGTTAAATTCATAGACCACAGAAGTAACAGACATGGCACTTTCATTTTTGTTTATTGGTGCGCCCAAATGCTTTTGGACTGAAACAAATGTTGACGATACTTCATAATAAAAATTTTGCGTATTTTATTTTTTAACCGACTTCCCAAAAGTGTGGTTCTCAATTCGATTTATGTGTGCTCGCTGATAACTTTATCGTTAATGAACCGATTTTGACCATTCTTTTTTATATGAAAAAGTATGCTGCCTATGTAATCTCATTGTTACCACGTCAGTGTCGATAATGGAAATTCTAAGAAATTTAGGCCAATTATCGAAAATTGTAGGCACGCTTCGGGTGAATACTTGATACTCGTATTTATATCGGATGATACTATAAAACCGTGAAGATTTGGGCCTGACCTGATGATGAGATGACAGAGAATCAAGGGAATCTACATTGGAAGCAACTGTCATGTGTTTGGGCTTACTTAATTTGTATTGATTAGACATTATACCTTTACAACTAAATATGTTATGACTGTAACTTCAGAGTTGGAAGTTAGTTTTGTAGATTGAAAGTTAGCTAAGTCAGATGGTCAAAGGGATAGAAAAATAATATAATAAAGGTTAATTTATCATTATTTATTATTTTAAGAGAAAACGTAATCAGGTTCAAATAAATTTCTGCAGAGAGGAAACCTACATAAAAAAAAGATTTGATGTTTTTGTTTGGGCTCAGGCAAGACTGAAATTATATTATTATTCTCGTTTAATAAAACAAATACGTAAATTGTAAAAAATAAAACTATCGAAAAAAAAAACAAATACATCCATACTAATATTATAAATGCGAAAGTAACTCTGTGTGTCTGTCTGTCTGTCTGTCTGTCTGTCTGTTACGCTTTCCCGCTTAAACCTCTCAACCGATTTTGATGAAATTTGGCACAGACAATCTTTAGACCCTGAGAAAGAACATAGGCTACCTTTTATCCCGGAAAAAATTGATGTTCCCGAGGGAAATTGAAAAAGCGCGATATAACCGACCTCCACGCGGGCGAAGCCGCGGGCGGAAAGCTAGTATACTATAATATTATTTACACAAAGCTTCATTTTGCAGAAAAATAATAAACATCTGACTAAAACAATATCCGGTCAGACTGGATGCTGACGGCAGCATATTTGGAAAAGGCCTGCAAGCAAACGACGTATTTCGTTTGCTTTAATTCCTATAAGACCACAATGAAAGTATGAGCATTTCTAGAAATAACGCAATGAAATAACACAACTTAAATTCAGTCTCTTGATTTTAATTGATTTTTGCATAAGCATGACGAGTAGGTAGTGTTTGTACTATGTTAAAGTACAGTGTTGTAAATTGTTGAGGAATTCCCTCTGACTGTCTATGGTCTTCATCATCAGATCTATTGCAGACCTTTATTTAAACCTATATGGATGTACCTAAAGTTTTTATCAATATAAATGAATTAAGTCCAAACACAAGGTAACTATTGTAAACCTTTGAGGAGTTCCCTTAACTGGCCTTTGTCTTCATCATCAGAGCTTTAATGACAATCACAACTCATTTAGGTGTAAAGTTCTCATCAATATAAATTTATTAAGCACAAACACGAGGCAGCTGTGTGAATTGTTAAGGAGATCCCTCGGCTGTCTCCCGGCTCCATCATCAACTCCGAACTTTACTAAATTGTAGTGCTCTAAAACACTTAATGAAAAAAACATAGAAATGCCCTGAGCGCCAATATGATTTTTTAAATTTCTCCTAGGTTTCCTTAGTCTTCCATCATCAGACCCTAATTTCCTTAACATGAGACTCCCTTGAAGATATATATAATCTTTCTAATAAAAAAAAAAAACATGTGGCACACGGGAACTACCGCGGTAAAGCTATTGCATAGCATTTTTTATCAACTTATGCAATAGGCTATTTGACTAAAAAAACCTAATTAGTCCGTCAGTCAGATTTCCAAAAAATACTCATCATCATCATCATCATCATTTCAGCCGAAAGACGTCCACTGCTGGATATAGGCCTCACCCAAGGTTCTCCACGACGATCGGTCCTGCGCCTCCCGCATCCAGCGGTTTCCCACGACCTTCACCAGGTCGTCGGTCCACCTTGTCGGGGGCCTACCCAAAAAATACTAGACACATATTTTTTTCTTTTTTCATATAAACAAAAAATGAAGACGACACATTGCTTTGAAAACTCGTGTGACGTCACTGCACGCTACACTTTTTAGCGGCCAGTGACGTCACCAGCCATCACTCCTGATCTTTGATGCCTATTATATTTGTCAATTTTTATTGATTTGATAAAACAAAATATACGAAATGTAAAACGTATATAATAAACCTATCCAATATTTTTCTACTAGCTTTCCGCCCGCGGCTTCGCCCGCGTGGAGTTCGGTTATATCGCGCTTTTTAGATTTCCCTCGGGAACATCAATGTTTTCCGGGATAAAAGGTAGCCTATGTTCTTTCTCAGGGTCTCAAGATTGTCTGTGGCAAATTTCATCAAAATCGGTTGAGAGGTTTAAGCGGGAAAGTGTAACAGACAGACAGACAGACAGACAGACAGACAGACCGACAGACAGACAGACAGAGTTGCTTTCGCATTTATAATATTAGTATGGATAATCTGAATGACGGACTAATTAGTTTTTTTTTAGTCAAATACCCTATTATTTATATTATAGTAAAGTTATCGGCAAACAAACATAAAAAAACATATAACCTCCTCCCTTTTGAAATCGGTTAAAAAAACGAACACCAAAATGAACATCAATAACAGAGACACTTTATGATAATAATAATAATAATAATAATATATTTATTTGCATAAAACACGGTATACAAAGATGGTAAAAATACAATTTAGACCAAGACATGTTTTGCCAATTTAATATAAGCATGCAAATTTTCCAAGGTGTACTAGACATTAACATTTTTTGTCGAGGAAATCCTTAACACTATAAAAACTATTAACAGACAGCCATTCATACAATTTCTTTTTAAATAATTTGGTATTCACATTTTTGAGATCGTTTGGTAACTTATTATATAAATGTACACACATTGCAAGGCAACTTTTATTATATTTAGTTAGCCTTGGAATCTCACTTAGTACGAGCCTGTTGGGGTCTCGTCGGTTTCGGACACAAATGTCATTTGCTTTGACAAATAAATTTTGATGCTGCCTGACAAACATACATATCTCATAAATATAAAGAGACGGCAGCGGTAGCAAACCAAGTCTTTTAAATACTGGTCGACATGAGTCATCCGGTTGAAGGCCACATATTGCCCTTATGCATTTTTTTTGAGCGACAAATGCTCTATTTACATCAGTACTATTACCCCACATCACCAGACCATAGCGCAGTAACGATTCAACATACGCGTGATATGAAATAATAGCATTATACTCTAATAATAGTATTATACTCTATGCGACATGCGGTGCGTGAGCGAGCAAGCAGATGCTTTCTCGCTCACGCGCCGCCTGCTATGCTAGCGGACCGCGCGATGACGAACGACACGGGTTCCCCCTTCGAGAGCTTGTGGCATACTGAATCTCAATAGCTCGGGCAAGAGAAATGATGGGGAATACGCTCAGATTGTTGAATAAAATTTATGTTTTGGTCGTTTTAAAAAAATATTTCTACAATAATGTTCGTCATGAAATTACCTATCCATTAGTGTAAGAACTGAATCTAAATAATGCGTACTTTTCGAGGAGATGCACGTTTTTGATAATTATTTCTCTTGTCAGAGGTTTCGTTGTGAAGGAATTATTTAAACATTATGCTTAGTAAAAAAAAAAAGAAATCTACAATTTTGGAGCCAAGATTATGGAGAAAATTTATGTATTTTTAATAAGTTGATATTTCTTTTGGTTAAAGAGTAGATAGCTCCGAAAAACTACATAAAAACGGCCTGCGGTGTGTTTTTCCCCTGGAGCCGCCTTAAGGGACAGGTCTATAAGACCATCATTAGACCTATCCTTCTGTTTGGCAGTGAGGCGTGGCCTGTGCTTGAGCGACACAAGCAGGAGCTGCGTGTCACGGAGATGAATATGCTGCGGTGGATGTGTGGAGTTACGCGGAAAGACCGCATTAGAAACTCCCGCATCCGTGGCAGTCTCCGTGTCCGTGACATAGCGGACAAACTGCAAGAGAGTCGCCTGCGCTGGTACGGTCACGTTTTACGTAAACCGGCAGGTTACGTGGGTAACAAATGTCTTGCCATGGCGCCTCCGCCGGGCCGGAACAAGCGAGGTAGACCAAAGAAGTGCTGGCTTGATGTTGTAAGAGATGATATGCATGCCAACAAGCTTACCACAGGATGCTAAAGATCGTGCGAAATGGAGGAGAATGTGCAGGAAAGCGGACCCCGGGCTCCAACGCGAAAGCCGCGGATGCGACCGGGACAAACGCTGAGATGATGATGATGATGATGTTACTCTCTTCTATGTTTCAATCTCAAGAGGAAATTGGCACACGCTCGAATACGCCCTACATAGGGGTAGCAGAGGAAATTAGAAAATGATTCTGATTAAGTTTATTTGTAATGAACATTACTATACTTTATACTCATTCCAAATAATATTCAATATCAACTTTTACAAATAAAGGGTTATTTTTATTATAAAAATAAAAGGTGAAAGGCGGTCCAGACAACTTTCCCAAACCACAGAATACGTACCGGGCGTCGGTGGAGGGTGGACAAGCCTCCATAAACAGCTCCAGAGGGACTGTGGTCTTGTACACGCCTATGTCTACGGCCGCCCTCCATCTAGCAGGCCACGAGGCGGCGGTACGCTGTGGTCCACGAACGCCCATAAAAGACGTTGTGGGAGAATTTTACACCTCACACCTCCCGAAAACGTGAAGAGCCTTGCTTGAAGGGTCGGCTCCAGCCGCTAAGCGCCTTCTACAATTGCTGGCTGGTGCCAGCCCAACATGTTCTCATAAACCCCGGTCACAGGCTGGCGAGGGAATACCGGGATGGTTTTAGTTAGAAAGTCTAACTGATCCCTGCGCCAGCTGCAGGACGGGAATTCAAAAATGAATTAATTTTAAAATACATTAGGCAATTTATCCTTAGCTACAAAGGTCAGGTAACTCATTAAGTGGGTAGTTGGTTTTAGTTAGAGAGTCGACTGATCCCTGCACCCGCAGCGGGGCAGGAAGATAAATAGATATAATTTTTAAATACATTAGCCAATTTATACCTACTGAGCTACAAAGGTCAGGTAACTGAAGTCAGCACTCAAACAACGGCAAGATACAAATATGTAACCCCAATCCCACATCCACCTTCAACAAGGCTGTCCGACTTTGTCATTAGGTACCTACTACTAGGTACTCTTAGTGAGATTTTGAAAAATCTTCTACCCTTTCCATACCTTAAAAAGGATCGAAGTAAGAACCTAGGGTTATACGATTAGAACTACTGTTTTGACATGCAAACCATACATATTTTCCGCTCCGCTTCATTGGACAAGTGGTCTTAGACTAAGGTCCGTATTACAGAACCTCACACAAAACTCAAGCTTGATCTACTTAAATCTCATTTGAAGCGATTCGATTGATTGAAACTAGTTTTAAGTAATGCTTAAACAGAGCCAAGGCCAGGGTGGCTGCCAGAAAACTTGGCGTTATCGCAAAGGTCCGGCGGTACTTCACACCGGGGCAGCTTCTAATGCTGTACAAAGCACAGGTCCGCTCGTGTGTGGAGTACTGCAGCCACATTTGGGCTGGTGCTGCGAAATGTCACCTGGCTACTTTGGAGCCTTTCGGTCTTCTATAGGTTGCATTCTGGTGAGTGTGCAAGGGAATTGCATGATTTAATTCCCCCATCTCCGTTCCACCATCGGACGATCCGTCGTACGGCGAATTTCCACCCTTACGTTGTTGATACCACTGCGACCCGGACGAAGCGTTTCGCTTCCTCTTTTATACCACGTACATCGAGGGACTGGAACAATTTGCCAGCGACGGTGTTTCCGTCACATTACAATTTGAGTGTCTTCAAGGCTAGAGTGAATAGGCTCTTAATAAACTAGCGCGCTTTACCATCAATGATCGCATCACTGCTTACCATCAGGCGGGATTGCGGTCAAGGGCTAGTTTATAACTTATAAAAAAAAAAAGATCAACGCTTGAGTTTCCTTCTAGAATACATACCTAAGTGCATCATTTTCTTTCCGTTGCACTAAGAAAAGGACATAAGATAAAATATTAGTTTATACCTGTCAAATTAGTCCGCTCCTGATGTAAATCAACTTATTAATATTTTCCAATAAAGTAGTGTCGAAGGAAATTGTATTTAGGCTGAGGCCGCACTACGGTTTTTTTCAGCCAGCGGTTAACCGCTACAACCGCGAAACCGCTTGAGACGCACACACCACGATTAAAAAACGCGGTACGACCCGCAGTCTGAGGATGGATTTCGAGGTAGCAGTACTTATGTGTTGTTGGTCTGATACTAAGAAATAGAAAAAAAAGACGTCAACGCAAATTTCGTAGATATTGGATCCATCGACTTACTGTGCCTACGCACAGTACATTTACATACACACATAACATTTGAGAAATGTTTCTTTCATAAGAAGTATCAAAGCATAAGAGACCATCCTGATAATTTCTTTAATTACTATAGGATGTCAGTAGCCAGCTTCATTTCGACCTTAGGAGTTCCACAGCAATTTGCGTTCTTAAATATTTATATCCATACTAATATTATAAATGCGAAAGTAACTCTGTCTGTCTGTCTGTTACGCTTTCCCGCTTAAACGACTCAACCGATTTTGATGAAATTTGGCACAGACTATCTTTGACAGGGTCTAAAGATAGTCTGTGCCAAATTTAGAAAGACTAACTTTTATTAAAAAAAAAAAATTGATGTTCCCGAGGGAAATCTAAAAAGCGTGATATGACCGAGTTCCACGCGGGCGAAGCCGCGTGCGGAAAGCTAATACATATATAATCTTGAAATAAATAAACACTTCCTACCAAAGTTTATTTTTGCTGTTTCTATCGCTATATTGACGGAAAGTAGTGTCGTATAAAGCTGGTCTTTTCTGTACTTCCACGATGATTTTTTGAGATAAACCTTCATATTCTGTTTCGTTTAAAACAGACTCCGACTTGGTGGATGATATGGTTGAAATTGCGCGCCAACGCTCTGCTCTGCAAGACGGTCTATCGAAAACTGACCAAAAAACCGCCCGCGGTTATTATATTACTATAGGTATAGATTACTAATTTTGGCGCGGTTTTTCCCGCGAGCATTTTGTAGCAAAACACGATTTTAAAATCAGTCGCGGGAAAAAACCGCAGGTGCGGCCGCTTGCATTAGTATTCTAGGGGCACAAATTCACGCGGTTAAAAACTGCAGCGGTTTAACCGTAGTGTGGCCTAGGCCTTAAGTATGTAGGGGTAAGCAAGTATTATGCAGCACATATGTACATTACAGCTTAGAGTTTACTACTGTACCTACACATCGAAACGTCCGTTGGTGAAGGGAGATTTAGCAATCTAGCTTCGTTTTTTGAAGTAAAAAAATTATTAGCGGCGTGGATCTATCCTTATCTTTCATACGCGTGGTGAAAACGTAGTTATAGCTGCTTTTAGTGCTCCTGTTGTTTCGTTTAAGCGGCACAGGATGCTTGCGTGAGTGTGCGTGAGTGTTTGTAATAGGTATAGCCTGTTATCCTGAAATGCAGATGAATTTTAAACAGAAAGCAATGTAAAATAATTATTATAATTTTGAAGTATTTTTCTTTTTTCTGTATTGGGTATAAACATATTTATATAAGTACGACGCAATACAAGAATATTGTATTTTACCACATATATGATAGTACATTTACATGGATAAATATAGTAATTCGTGCGAAATTATTCCCTACTTAATCACAAAATCAGCCATGTATACCATCATATGTTCCATCGTATCATATCATCCTATAATACAGAGTATCGCCGAACTAAAAATAAATCTACTTAGGTTTAATATAGGTATATGTATAAGAATAAGCAGCTTATACCTTTTCCCGAGACCATAAGAAGAAACAGAGAAAAAAGAAATAACAAGATAGAATGAAACGCCAGAGACACAATTTGAAGACCGCTGCAGTATTTTTTATTTCATCCTTTAACTTTTTTTTTACTTTATAAAGTAGGGAGCTCTCTTCAAGGCGTTTATTCTCGGCTGCAAAATAAACTGCTAGTTTTTTATACCTACTATATTGCTAACGATAAACAATAAATTTCTTTTTTAATTTCGATATCTTAGCACACAGACGCTGGCACCTTAAGCTACTCGAAACTGTCCAGCTTTTCCCATAAGCTTAGTAAGTTGAAAATTTACCTATTAAATATTGCATTAGTTTTAAGTGCTGGCGTCTCTATATAATCAGTTTTTTCGTACTAGATTTTTTCATCACGAAAATATGAAGGAACTTTTTATCCAATTATAATTTTATACAAAAACTCCAAACCCAAAGCCAGGGTGAACGCTACACCTTTTTGCGATCTTTCTCTCAGGAAATTAATTTCCTTTTTTCCTTTAGAACAGACTGTGCAATATCGTATAGACATTCAGTGTTTCAGTTTTTTGTACGTCGGGTATCTTTTTTTTGTTTAGAAACGCCTCGAATGCCTCGATGTATCTTTAGTTGATTTACTTTCAGCAGAATGGTGCCCTGTCTAGACTAAATTATTTTTACTTTTTAATACCTACCAATTTTTAGAGTGTTGACTTTATTTAGTGCCGCGTTTCCCACCTGCTCAAAGAGTAAGTATAATAATATGTATAAACCTGACGCCTGACTATTGAAGGCCTGTTCAACCCAAGTCTAAATAAAAACTGAATAAGGTCCAACAAACAAATTTTTAAGTCGTTCATGCAGCTTAGAATAGAATAGAATAAAATGTAATAGAATGGGATAGAATAGAATGAAATGGAATGGAATGAAATGAAATGGAATGAAATGGAATGGAATGAAATGGAATGGAATGAAATGGAATGGAATAGAATAGAATTCTCTTGATTATGTACACCATACCTATAGATTACAGAACATAAATAAAAAGATATTACAAAGGGTGATACAATGGGCGGTCTTAGCGCTAAGAGCGATCTTTTACAGACAACCTTTGGATGGAATTCTAAGGGGAAGGAAAGAGAAATCATGTAGGTAGTCTACAGTGTACTATTTACACATCAAGCTACTACAATCTGTCAGATTTCTTTATTACAATTTCAACTTTATCTATAAAGCTTTAAGGCCAAAAATTCTAGGTCAATCTTAAATTGACCTAGAATTTTTGACAGTTTCATGTAGGTTGAACTGCTGTTGTCCGTTCGTATAATATGGTTCAATCGTTTAATCAAAAATAACACAATTTAGGATAAGTAGTACACGACACTGAGCAAGTAATCACTACGTTTTGTAAACGATTTAGCACCTGTAACAACACTGTAGACCCAAAATATAAGTAGATAAATCTGATAACATAAAATCGTGACCTTATAAACACCACTTTATTTATATCGAGCCTACAATTTTCTTAAAAGCTTTTCCGCTTCAGACAGGCGACATTATTTCATATTATATTACATTTCTCGTGATTGGACTTACGGTTGACGTTTGAGAGACATAGTACAAGATTACGAGACATCTCATAATCGACATGAAGCGGTCGGTTTCCACGAGATATTGCAGACAGGTTTTGTAAAAAATGTTTCGGTAATTAACAGGGTATCTCGTAGCTTTGAAAAGTATAAATAAACCTATTTATTGCTGGATTGCCCGGTACGACATACAGCAGAAAATAGGGATGGAAATAAAAAGGAAAACCTGAAAACTGTACTTAGTGACAAACGTACCTACCGTATTTTGTTTTTAGAGTAATGCACTAAAATAACCATTATTTCAATAAATAGGAACAAAGTAAAATAAGCAGTTACTACAATATATACGACGACATGGTTGATGTAGTGGCGGAGCGATCTAATGCTGCGCAGCGTCTGTCGCGGGTCACGGTAAGATCTATGAGAAGCTTATCTATAAGCGTCACAGAGCCTACGCCAAGAACGAGGGCCTTATCCCTAACGAGCAATTCGGGTTTCGTACCCAACACTTCTGTCCGCAACAGATACTACGAATAACTGAACATGCCTAGTTTACTTCGACATAGCGAAAGCGTTTGACAAAGTCTGGCACAACGGCTTAATCTACAAGCTGTATCAACTCGGAGTGCCTGACCGTCTCGTCCTCGTCCTACAGGACTTTTTGTCAAACCGCGCCTTTCGCTACAAAATCGAAGGAGCGCTCTCCTCCCCCCACCCCATCCGTGCAGGTATACCCCAGGGCACTGTACTAGGCCCACTTATCTTCACATTGGTCCCGAAAAGCAGTAAGGCTTAACTCGCTCTGTTCGCAGACGACACAGCCATTTACTGCTCGGGACTCAGTCCTGACCGAATTCGCTACCATCTCCAAACCGCGGTCAACAAACTTGCTGACTGGTTTAGGAAATAGAGGATCGAAGTCAACAAAGAGACGAACGAAGTCGTCGAACGAAGTCGTCAAACGAAGTGAAAAAAATGGGGAAGCGATTGCCGTCTCCCTTGATGTCTCCAAGGCCTTCGACCGGGTATGGAACGCTGGCCTTTTGAGTAAGCTTCCAGCGTATGGCATTTCCGCTGGCCTGACTGGCTGGGTAAAAGATTTCCTGACTAAACGGTCCCTCCAAGTTGTTGTCGACGGATGCGCATCGGTGCCCATGTCGACCAATGCCGGTGTTCCTCAGGGGTCTGCAACTCTGTTCCTGCTGCATATTAACGATCTGCTGATGCCCAGCATCTACGGGTATGCAGATGACAGCACAGTTGTGGAGAGATACCTGCCGGAAGCTCGGGCTAGTAAGGAATCAAACCGGTTCAAAAGAGAGGCTATGGTAGAGCGTACAAGTGCTGCACTACAGGCAGTCACCGAATGGGGCAAAGCCAATCTTGTAGCATTCAATGCTGCCAAAACACAGGCGTGTCTTTTCACCGCCAAAAGAAGCCCGTTCACCTTGGCTCCTACTTTTCAGAATGTATCCTTGGAGTGCACCGACCACCTTCAGCTTTTGGCAGTTGAGATTTCCTCGAATCTAAACTATGGGCGGTTCATTGAGTCCAAGGCTAAGGTGGCTGCCAGAAAACTTGGCGTCATCGCAAAGGTCAGGTACTTCACACCGGGGCAGCTTCTAATGTTGTACAAAGCACAGGTCCGTTCGTGTGTGGAGTACTGCAGCCACATTTGGGCTAGTGCTGTGAAATGTCACCTGGCTACTTTGGATTCAGTGGAGAGGCGTGCGAAGAGGCTAATTGGTGACCCTGACTGATTTAACTCGAGACGGTCTCCAAAGCCTAGAGCACAGGCGTAGAGTAGCCAGCCTTTCGGTGTTCTATAGGATGCATTTTGGGGAGTGTGCGAGGAAATTGCATGATTTAATTCCACCATCTCCGTTTCACCATCGAAGTGATCGAACGACCCGTCGTACGGCGAGTTTCCACCCTTACATTGTTAACACAATGTACTACGATCCGGACGAAGCGTTTCGCCTCCTCCTATATACCGCGTACATCAAGGGACTGGAACAACTTCCCGGCGGCGGTGTTTCCGTTGGACTACAATTTGAGTGTCTTCAAGGCTAGAGTGAATAGGCGCGTAATAAACTAGCGCGCTTTACCATCAACGATCGCATCACTGCTTACGATCAGGCGGGATTGCGGTCAAGCACTGGTTTAAAATTTATAAAAAAAAAACACCTGCACGACGTCATCACGAAGCTCACACCCACATACAGTTCGCATGCAAACAATCGATGCATGTTCGTGTACAACGATCTACAAACATGTAGCCGCGTGTTTGTACGCGATGACACCGTCCGCAAACCTCTGCAGCATCCATACCAAGGCCCATACCAGATCATCGAACGCAAGGAAAAGTACTTCACAATCCAACTACCAGGACGATCAAGCAACATATCGATCGATCGCCTCAAACCTGCGTACACAATCAACACAGAAGATGATCCCAAGCATACGAACAATGAGACCAATCAAGCACCTGCAGCTACCACAGACGAGCAATCCAGCCTACTTCTAGCCCCGCATACGAGGGAACAACGTACCAGATCAGGCAGGATCGTCAAGACGCCTGTACGCTACGTACATACGCTTCGCTAAGGGGGGAGTACTGTAGCAGCCACACACATGCTACACAATTCCGACGACCCGCCCCGAAGGGTTACTATATGTATATAAATCACACTAGAATCGCGGAAGTCATGGCGCGTCGCTGCGACCCCGTTGTAAAGGTGCCTATAAATCTCACCCCGGCTTACATTTGTTGACGAACAGTCAATATTCGTGGGAAACTACAGCGAGCTGTCTTGCACGTGAACTGTGAATTGGCGCGCTCTCTACACCGACCGGTAAGACGCCGCGGGCACCCTCGATCAACGAATCAAGCATCGAGAACGCACGCGCCACCCCGAGGATCTCTGCGGCACAGCAAGCGGTTTTCCTATTAGGTACCCCACTGTTGTTTAGAGATAACTAGTTTATTTAAGTGAGTGCATAGCTTGTAAGAATCATTCCATTCTCTTCTTCATTCTGACGTTCTTTTCTTATATTTTGTCACGTTCACATTCTATTCCTGTCTTCACTCGTGTACATTCACATTCTGTTCCTGTTCAAACTCTTGTAAATAGTTATCTCACATCACGTTATTGTACACGTCATATACATTGTACTCCTTTACTTACGTGAAATATACAACGTTCGATCTATCTGAGTTTTAATTACGTAACACGGTCTTCGCGCTACACCCCAAAACGCCCGTCCTTCGCCACTTCCTTGTGCTTTCGCTAGGAAGAAGAAGTGGCGGAACAAACTCCCCAGCAGCAATAAAACAATAGAAATATACAATTATTATTTTATCACTCGACTAAAGCTTTAAGGTCAAAACATACTGTTTCGTTCTCAAGCTCTGCTGCGTGTTAGGAGACTGAGGACTTGAAATGAGTAGGCGACACCAGGAATTCCTATAAACTTGATTGTATTTTGAGTATAATAATGAAATACCGTGTGAAGTCTATGTGATACGTAGCGTGTACAGTGCAGTAGTATTTCATGAAGAAAAACACATTTTTACAAAAAAAAAAAAAACCGTCGACGCGTAGGTAGCTCGGTGGCTATTGGTCGATCGTATGAGTGGGCGACCAATTGCTATAAAGGAGATGGTAGCTCCAGTTCTTAAGGCCTAGTCCATGTATTAAGGCGAA
The DNA here is from genome assembly GCA_017933935.1 of Sesamia nonagrioides. Classification (NCBI taxonomy): domain Eukaryota; kingdom Metazoa; phylum Arthropoda; class Insecta; order Lepidoptera; family Noctuidae; genus Sesamia; species Sesamia nonagrioides. The sequence continues at coordinate 296,739 of JADWQK010002062.1, read as the reverse complement.
TTCTGAACACTAAGGTCCGTATTACAGAAGGAAACTCAAGCATTGATCTCTGCTTAAGCATTACTTAAGACTAGTTCAACCAATCAAATGGTTTGAAACGAGACTTAAGTAGAGCTTGAGTTTTGAGTGACGTTCTGTAATACGGACCATACTATCAAAATTCAACGTGATGTGTTTTGTGATTGTGTCGATATCCGACGCTCGTCGTGCACATAGGCAACACGCCACGTGATGCTAGAACACGTATCGTGTAGTGTAGTCTCTCACGAAAGACTGAAGTGTATTCACGTGTCTGACTATATTAAGGACCGTATTACAGAACCTTACTCAAAACTCATGCTCTACTTAAGTCTCGTTTGAAGCTATTGATTGGTTGAAACTTGTTTTAAGTAATGCTTAAGCAGAGATCAATGCTTGAGTTTCCTTCTGGAATACGGACCTAAATGTATGGAATTGTTAAGTACTGGCGTGTAAGTAAGTGGCCTGGCGTCGTCGTGTCACGTTTTGGTAGTATGTTTCCGCCTTTAGTTGGTTGCGTCTGGGGGGTTTTGGCGGGAATGTCAAGATGAGTGTCACGCTCATTTTTCATTGGACTTTTAAAATTATTTATAGTGTCGTTTACTAAATAAAAACGCGTGATTTATGTAGTAAAAAGTGCATTCAGTGAATAATTCAAAAAGAACCGTGAAATATTGTAGCATAGTGGCCGCATCATGTCTTAACGCTAAACCGCTCCTTATCGTCCAAACGCGGGAAGCGAAAGGAGTTAGATTAGTTAGGATAAGTTTAGGATAAGCTAGGATAAGTTAGGATTAATTAGGATAAGTTAGGATAGAAGTTTACTCAAGAATATATGAGTCGTATAGAATCAAAAACAGCAATCTGTCAGTTTTACGTAATTTGAGTTATGAATATGGTAACACTATGTTTTTAAAATACTATTTACTTATTTAGTCACATCGTATCAAAAACAGCAATATTCCACCAAAAACCTGAACGTAAAACCCATATTGGTATCAAATACAGCAATCTGCTTAGGATGAGATTCAAAAACAGCAATCTGTTAGCTTCGATCAATCACAGGCGTTCATTGATCATGAATTCATGACGTCAAGAAGGCGTTTGTAGTAATTTTGTGTTAAGATCCGTGTGCGTATTTTGTAATTTTATTACAAAAATAGTGTTAAATAATTCGTTTGGAGTTAAAAACATTTAACATGGATGTACATCCCACACGTATGAGCAATAGATATGCCAGAAAAAAGAAAAGTGATCCCGAAAATTGGAAAACAAATGTCGACAAACGTGCGAGGTAAGGTTATGCCATTTTTAATACGAGGGTTGTCAAAATAATATTAACTAGTTGAATAGACTGATTGATATTTTGGTAAGAAAATCGAAATTAGTTTTTTACGCTATGCATTCTATTTTTGATTGTAAAAGTTATAGTTTTTTAATTACATTATTATTAATATTCCTACTACAGTTAAGTTAACCCGACTGCACGAAGGCGTGTATTGATATTAGCAGTCGGGTATACCTTTGTATATTCTAAAGTTTATCTAAACTAATGGACTGATTCCCACAAAATAAGCATCAAACGATTCATGAGTGTCGTAAATAAATAAAAAATATAAAAAAAACACGTGCGTGTCTGCACGTGTTAATTTCAAATATTAGTGCAGAGAGTACCTGTAATAAATACATAAATAAGGGTCGTATTGAAGTGCGTGGGATTGAAGTTTTAAATTACCTACTAGTATAATACCTTTAGTAAGTGAAGTAAACAATAGGTAGGTACGTAATTATCTTTAATAGTTCTAAAGATTCATTTATTTTCCAGATATTGAACATTTTGGAAAACTTTTGGAATTTTGGAAAACATTTTGGAACGGAATGGGAAAGTTTACCGGATTTGACGTTTTACAGAGAAACCTTGGCAAGCCAGGAGACTTTACAGGAAACAACTGCTACAGATGAGATGTACTGTAGTAAGACTGTCGAAGATTCCGAAATTTTACGTGTGTAATTTTTTTGACATGATTTTTTTTTACTTTAATGATAGCAACCCAAATAAAAAGATTTTTTTAAATTGTGAAATTTTGTTTTTTGACAACCCTATGAGAGTTTCATCTTGGCAAGAATCAAAGACAGCTATCTATAATCTAATCACTGTTAAGTATCATACTCAGCAATCTTTGGAAGTCAGTATCAAAAACAGCATTCTTATAATTCTATTTATTAACTATTAATTTAATTCAAATCGAATCTATGTAAATCATAAAATATTGAATTCAAAAATCTAAAACATACGTAATTACAAAAACACATTAAATAAAAATTGCTGTTTGTAATAATGAAACGTCTTTTCTTAATTACCGTTATTAGCTCAAAAGTCAGATTGCTGTTTTTGATTCTATACGAATACGACTCATATTTACTGAAGACTAGGCTGTATGGCGTACTATGCCTTTGCCTTTTCCGTTCAGAAGAACGGAAAGAATTGAACCAAAAAAAAAATGGTTGCGTCTCTTACACCATCAGTGTGACCATATGTGGCAGGATCCTGCCTTTTTGGCAGGTTTAGCCCTTTATTTTACTCTGGCACTTTTGTTTGACGTTTTAGAAATCTGGCAGGATTTGGCACTTTCGGCAGTATTAACAATATAGTATAGCCGCTAGCCGCTACAGCCCACAAAAAGAGTAGGATGCAGTATCCAATTTAAATTCAAATAATACTTTATTCAAGTATGCTTAGATACAAGCACTTTCGAATCATGAGTTACAACTAGCAACCAGAGAACAGAGCAATTTGTTGTTAGGAACAATACAAAATAAATAAAATAATAAAAATCCTAAAAAGAAATGTCAAAAGAAAATAATGTTGAATGTATCTAGACAAAAATTCTTATGTCAAATTTAAAAAAAAAAAATTTAGAATGTTTCTAGAAGGAAATTCTAATGCCAAAATGTAAAAAATTAAATTATGGTTAAAAAATTAATACCTTAAGAGGTAATGGTTCAAAAACAAGCCGAATGCTGCTTGTGAAAGGATATTCTTGAAAATCAATCGGATAAAACAAAAACGCCGAACAGATTTATTAATGAACATGTCGCCTCTATTTTAGTTGTTAGACAGGGCATTATGAATATGGTGACTGCGTTTCATTCCAGCCAACTAAAGAAATGACAAAAGCGATGTATAAAGAAAGTGATCCAGAAGAATACGATGCTAATAGGAATGTGTAATTTAATTCAGTTTACTTTTAGACTTTAAGATCTATTATTTATCCTACTAATATAAATATAAAGCTGAAGAGTTTGTTTGTTTGTTTGAAAGTGCTAATCTCAGGAACTACTGGTCCGATTTGAAAAATTCTTTTTTCGTTTGATAGCCCATTCATCGAGGAAGGCTTTTGGCCATATAGCATCACATTGCAACCAATAGGAGCGGAGCATTTTTAAAAAAAAAGCCTGTGAATCCGTGTGGCACAGCTAGTTTTAAATAAAACTTCCAAAAATAATGTGTTTATTTATTTTAAACTTTTAAATTATATTGGCATTATTTTGGCATTTTGTGCTTTTGATTGTGGCAGGATTTGTCAGTTTTCTTGTCTAAGTGGGGCAGGATCTCTAATTTAAGGTTGGTCACACTGTACACCATAGACAATACTAAAATCTTGGACCGTTGGACGTCAAATGGACAAATAACATTTGTCAGTAGTCTGTGCATTTGTCAAAAAAATTTGTTGAGGCGTTAAATTTATTATTGTTTGTTATAAAAATTAAAGTGACTTAAACGTACTTAATCACAACAAAAAAAAAAAGAACAAAACAGAGTCAGATAACCTTGCAATGTCCAAAAGTGAAGTCCTATACGTGAAAGGGATGAGTATTGTAAGTCACACAATGACCAAAGTTTTTTTTATGATATTCTGGTGATGGGGTAACATTTTATTTTCTCCTGTTTCAGTCTGATACGGATGATGATGATCAGTGGGATGACAAGAAACTGAATGATGCGTATGACAAAGCTGTGAGGATCGCAAATATTGAGGTGGCTAAACGAGTGGCAATGTCGACCAATACTGCGACTCCGTCGAATAAAAACAACACCGACCGTACGTTATTTCGCCATTTACTTTTGTGAAAGTTCTGTATTGAGGACTGCCTACGGGTAGACCGTAAACCTGAATGACCTATACAGTTTGCTGAAGCTTTTGTCCAGCAGTGGTACACTTTTGGATGCATGGTGATACCAATTACTCATACATACACTAAAAGAAAAGATTTTTGAATCGCCACCTACCTTAATACACCAACAGGCTAGCCCTTTTACTACATGCTGCCATTAAACTAGCACCTTGAACGATATTCAATAATTCAAACATGGATTCGTCATGAAGTTGTGGTAGCCTGTGTTTAAAAAACCAGCCTCTCAAGTATGAGATATGACAACTTTTCTAAGTTATATGTGCTTTCTAAGTATATCTTGGATACCAACAACTGATTAAAAGGTTAAGGAAAACATCTTGAGGAAACCTGGACTTTAAGTCTGAAATCGCCGACCCGCATTGAGCAAGCATGGTGATTAAACTCAATCCTTCACTGTATGAGAGGAGATCTGTGCCCAGAAATGGGATGATAAAAGGTTGATGATGTATTCAAACATTACTGTGGCTATGAGACATATACCATATATTTTGTGTTTGATAATACATTGGGTATTATTGATATTGTCAAGCACATGGCATATCAATGATTCCATGTTGATAATTCTATTTGACGGTCATTTAAATTTCAATGCTTTCTGCAACCAAAAATACTTCTAATTATTTACCTATATTTCAGACAAATTTGACGGTGTTTGTCCATAACATATGGGAAAAGTCTGATAGTCAAAGTCCTGTTGCAATCTCTTTAACAACTACTAATGCTTAACATTAAGATAAGCAAACCTTATGCAAAATTCAAAGCTTTGCCTCTTTAATTTCCACAGCGGTTTTCTTTCCAAAAAAAGAAAAATTACCTGCAAAGTCGTCAATGAAGAAATGCAAAATGCCAAAAGCTGCTGGTATCATGGCTGTTGATGAGATACCAAAGCAAGGGATGTGGAAAACGGGCATGCCATGCAGGTTGGTGTTCAGTGAAGACGGCCTGGAGTATGAAGCGGTTATTGTTCGGCTTGTCAATGCTGAGGATTGTGTTGTCAGATATTTAGGTGAGACACTTTTTTTTTATATTTGTAAACTAGTGCTGACTGCAATCCCTCCTGATGGCAACGCTAGTTTATTAAGCCTATTCACTTAAAAAACTTAGTAAATAGGAAGGAAGACGGCAGTTGAGTGAAGTGATGCAATTTTAAACCCAACAACACGACCAAAAATGCTGCACCAGAGGGAGATTGATCTGATTCTCTATTTATTTGGGTAATGAACCAAATATGAAATCCACTTAATAACAGACTACTACTCTTTTGTTTTTTAATTTGTTGAGACTTATTCAATGGTTTTATTCTGAACTAATAAGCTAATAACATATTTAGTAAGTAGTTTCTTCAATGTACAATAGTACTCCGATTATCCAGACGTCAGTTATCCGGACTGCCAACTATGTCAATTTTATTCTTACATGAAAGTGTCGGAACTGGTACGTGGTATAACGCCACGCCACTCGTCCCGTCAGCACCCTCCGCACGTATATTACGTACAATATCTTAATAAACGTTAGTTTTAGCTGATATTTATTTATATATTTATTTATTCATTCGCACATAAATTGTACAGAGGCGGACTATTAAATCAACTATATGTGGTGAAGAGATTAGTGGTAAGTGCTTAAGTGGAAAACATTGTAAAGAAAAAATAAACTCTTAACATTATACTATAACTAAATACTTAAATAAGCTATACATATATACACATATACAATATGTAAAGAAAACCCTGTCCGATCCGTAAAGGCATTGTTAGGTATCGATAACTGATTCTACTAATGCCCACAAAGACAGGCAAAACTTAAAAAAAAAATCCCCCTAAAAAAATAAATATTATTTCGCAAAAAGCGGTAACTTAATATATGTGCAGTAAGCAACCCCATTCCGCGCGGGCGGCGGGGGGCAGGGCACGCGGCACCTGTGACGTGGTCGCGTCGTTATTCGCTTATAATAATACCGGTGTTGTCACTTTTTTAAAAAAATACCAAATTTCGGGGAAATTGGAATTGATTCCCGGGAAAAAAGGATTATTTCAAAATTCATTAGTATTGTTACTATGATGATTATGTTAAATTTTGTATTATATTTGGTCAAGTGTTTACCTAACCTTTATTATCCTTACGGGTCGGACAGGGTTTTCTTTACATATTGTATACTATTACCAAAATATATACTTATAATATACATAGTACCTACAAAACTAAATATTATGGGAGAGAGGTGTTCAAATGACTCTACCCTAACTCTTGCGAAAATAACTGCAATTTTCGCTTAAATGCAAACCGACTGGCGACCATCCTGATATCAAGAGCAAGCGAATTCTACAGAAGAATGGATTGAATATGAAATGAAGAGTGAACAAAGTCAGGCGTATGTGAAGGACAGAGTAAAAGAAGATTGTTAGAAGATCGCAGATTCTTAGTGTGTGAAGTACATAAATATTGGAAGTGAGTCTCAAGATAAGAAGGAGGAGTGGGTGAGTTAAGAAGAGAGAAAAGCATGGTCAAAGCGCGCAAATTTCTTCTCTGGCGAATGGGCATCCATTTGAGTTGTTTTTAATAAACATCTGACATTACATATGTATGTACATACATACTGCATATGTATGGAAAAAGCCCGTCTTTCTTCATACATTAGATTGTCCGGACTTTCGATTATCCAGATGCCTACCAACAATGGCTAGTCCGGATAACCGGGGTCCTACTGTAATCCATACTAATATTATAAACGCGAAAGTCTGTCTGTTTGTCTGTTACGCTTTCCCGCTTAAACCTCTCAACCGATTTTGATGAAATTTGGCACAGACAATCTTTAGACCCTGAGGAAGGACATAGGCTACCTTTTATTCAAAAATGTGATATTCTTTTATTGAAAAATTTGATATTCCCGAGGGAAATCTAAAAAGGCGATATAACCGAATTACGCGCGGGCGAAGCCGCGTGCGGAAAGCTATTTAGATTTAAAACCACCGAAGGACCTTATAATTTTTATTTACATTATTTACTTCATTTACTTGTAGGCAACTTTTTGTATTTATTAATTTACTAGCGGCCGCCAGCGACTTCGTTCGCGTGGTTTAGTTATGCTCCGCTCCTATTGGTCGCAGCGTGATGTTATATAGCCTAAAGCCTTCCTGGATTAATGCAACGCAAAAAGAATTTTTCAAATCGGACTAGTAGTTCCCGAGATTAGCGCGAACAAACAAACAAACATACAAACAAACTCTTCAACTTTATATATTAGTATAGATTTATATTTATATATTAAAATACTACACAAATACACTTATACTTTACTCATTTTTGTATTGTCTAGCACACAGCCATACATCACTCATACGAATCACACGAACATTCACTATCCACCACATAATTATATAAAAATATAATTTACGAGCATCACCGGGTGACACTCGTAGTATGCAGCGGGTCGGTTATAGTGTTGTCCAATGTAGGTATACGCATAGTACTTATACCCACATACCACCGCGCCAGCGCATTGACGAACGTCTTATAATGTTCCGAGACCGTCAGTCGTAATTTGTGCACCTCCACGACACTCACGTTGATAAAAATGTTGTGTTTTATTTACCCATTACCTAAATACTTATACCTATTATTTACAAAACATTTCATTCTTCCAGGCTATGGGAACCAAGAATTAGTGTCAATAGAAGCTCTAATGCCGTCTCACGGCGAGCAGGCTAGGGCTCGTCAGATCGTAGAGTCAGGATCAGCACAGCCTGAAGACAGCTGTGGCACTTTGTCTCCCACCCTGGATGGATTGGACCTGGACTGCAGTGACCAGATGCCAAGTCCAGATAACATGGGTATGGATTTAACAATGCTTATAAAAACTGATTTGTCAGCCATACACTTTATACAACACTATCAGACCCCAGACTCCAAAGCTGAAAAGCTACGGATGCGACTGGGATTAACGATGAGATGATGATGATGACACTTTATACAACACTATTTCTTGTTTATGCGAAACCCCTAAATACGTGTCCAGTATTTTTAAATAAAGAATCTATGTACAAAATTTCAAAAAGCTATCATAAATAACCACAAAGTTATGAGCTTGTTATTCTACTTGGTTGTCCCAACAAAAATATGGTCAAAGGCCCGTACGGGCGGGCGAGCGCGGGCGTTGACCTCGGGCGTCAGCTGTGATCTATCGTAACCACTCGGTAACCACTCTGTGGTCTCACTCTAAATGTATTTGAGAAAAAATATATATAACATGGTGTAAAACTGATTGGAATTGATTCAGTTGCTTATTCTGAACAAACTATATTCAGATTTCTCATAAACAAAAATAACGTTGTACATAACACATAAACTTTTTAGGGCAAACTAAATTTCACGCTGATTCAGTTGCTTATTCTGAACAAACTATATTCAGATTTCTCATAAACAAAAATAACGTTGTACATAACACATAAACTTTTTAGGGCAAACTAAATTTCACGCTGATTCAGTTGCTTATTCTGAACAAATTATATTCAGATTTCTCATAAACAAAAAAGACGTTGTACATAACACATAAACTTTTTAGGGCAAACTAAATTTCACGCTTACTTAATAAATAGTAGCATTTTGGTTTTCGGTGGGTATGTCTGTTTCGTCAGAATATCACTGGTTTACTTATTTACAATTTTATTTTACGGACACAGCTGTGGTTATCATGTATACGAGATTTTGTTATCAAAATGGTCAAAACGGGTTTTGATAATACTGCATTTTAAAATTAAATATTTCAGACAGGACATCACAAAAAAAGAAAAAGTCTTCCAAAAAGAAAAAGAACCAATTTAGGAACATGAACATCAATGGCTTCGAATTCCCGGAGATTCCACTCATGCCTAATTTCTCCACGTTGAGGAATGTAAGTATTGGACAGGAAGTATTTTTACAGCTTTTTTGTGTCCAGGGGGGTATTCGCGCTAAATAATACAGTAGAAGTTCAACTCTTGTTCGTATCTAATCCAGTTAAAGTTATGGTTTAGTTTCGATTACATTTCGTAGCGCGCTAAAGTTTTAACTTCGGTTGAAGTAAAATCAATGTATGAGTGATACATTTCGTCAGATGTAATAATTAAAACTAAATGAATTATAAGTAAATGTAATCGTTTAGACGTAAGTTTGAGAAATGGCACAGAAAATGTTTGCTTTTACATTTGACAGCGGTTACGTTCCAATAGGCTATTTGACAGTATGATTTTTTTTAAGATTATTTGCTTTAATTGCGTAAAATGAGGGTTCTTTATGTCATTTACATGAGTTTTAATATATTATAAATAATAACAATTAATATATCCTAAAACACAAAAATATGTTTGGCTTTTTGTATCTCGCGCCACATATTGTGAAACGATCCGGATTGGCTAATGTCACGATGACGTCATACACGCATCAAAACTTGTTTTTGTTCTGTGTTCTCAGGTGTTTTAGCGTTTTGTAGAAGGTTTTTAACGATTTATTTGTACAACCCGGTACAGCACACCACTTGTAAACCATTTTGTTAGATAAACAACAACAAATAAACACAAACACCACTGCAGAACCGAAAACTTGTGACGTCACTTACAAAGCGCGACCACAGTAGACAGAGAACAGTAGATTATCTAAGGCCGCCCGCAGAGTTATTTGCCTACTCTTGCGTTGAACCCTAGGGTTGTCACTTTGATCTAAATTTATAGAATAAAAAGCATATTATGATTGAATATTTTACCAATTTATAAATTTAGTAAAAATAAAAAGCCATGTTATTCTCATAACATTTATAATAATAATAATAATAATAAAACTTTATTTCGGGTGGCATAGACCCATATAGTTGGCTTATTGACAATTATAATTTAAAACAAGTCTTTAAAAGTACAATTCACAGCAAACAACGGCCAATAAAGCCGTTATTTGCTGTGACTTGCCACTCCCACACACGACTGTATCCAGTGTGTTTGAAAGGGACAGTCAAATCGCACAGCTATTGCGTTCAGAATGCCGTTGTTGCTATTCCGTATACGGGCCAGCAGGGAAGCTGCTTTTTTACGCATGATGGCCTGGAAACCATCAGTGCGAGCATCAGCAAACATCCCGGATGCACTGCACCGCCACGGCAGACCCAACAACACTCTGAACGCATCATTGTACTGAGTGCGCAGGGCTCTGTAAGCTCGCTGCGTATATCTCACCCACAGGCCGCCCGAGTAGAAGGACTGGCAAAACGCTTTGAATAACGTAACCTTCACCTCTGTCGTGCATCGTGCGAACCTGCGTGCGAGCATATTAGCCCTCACCGCCAGAGCCCTGCGCTCCCTCTCGACATCCTCGTCGTCCCTAAGATCACTTGTCACAATGTGACCTAAGTATTTCACGGCTTGAACCTGCTTTAGGGCCATTCCATTAAGAAATACAGGAGGCACATGGGTTGGCTGTTGTTTGCATGATTTAAATACCAAAATTTCACTCTTTTTAGAGTTATATTGTAACCCATGCGCCTGCGCATACTCCTCACAAATAGACAGCAGTTTCCTCAGTCCGCTTATGGAAGGGCTCAGCAGCACCATATCGTCTGCGTAACTAATATTGTTAAAACAAATGTCATCAATGTGACAGCCGACATGTGTGCTACTGAGCCGCTCCACAAGCTGGTCAACATAGATGTTGAACAGTAGAGGGGAGCTCAAACCCCCTGTCTAACGCCACATTCTAATTTGTACTCATCCGATAGGGCCCCCGCCCACCTCACATGGTTTTTCTGGTTTGCATACCAATACCTCAGGAGAGAGATGCACTCCCCGGGCACACCCGCGCCTCCCAGCTTGTCCCACAGAAGGTCGTATGACACACGATCAAAAGCCCTTGAGAGGTCCAGGAAGCAGGCATACACCGGCGTCCTTCTGGTTGTGTAGTACCCGACAGCATGCTTTAAACTTAAAATGGCACTCTCGGTAGACAACCCAGCTCTGAACCCAAACTGGGCATCTTGCAGCTCAATCATTTTCGCGAGGTTCGCATTAAGCATGCTGTCAAGTATCTTGGCAGCAGTGGTGGCCAGTGAAATGGGCCGGTAGTTAGCCCTATCAGATGAGTCCCCCGTCCTATTTTTTTTAATAGGTACCACAAAAGTACGCATGAGCGACTCCGGTAGATATGAGTGGGACATACAGAAATTAAACAACATTGACATCACACGCGGCAAATGAACACCAGCATATTTAAAATGTTCAATGCTGAGGCCGTCATGACCGGGCGATTTCCCACGTTGCATACGGTTTATTGTGTTTCTGATAACCTGGGCAGAAAAGTACGTCTTACGCCCAGTCACGGCGGCACCCGCATCGCGAACACAACTCGCTGACGACGGAGACGGACCCAAGGACGACGAGATTGCAAACTGTTCTCTAAACATGTTAGCAATAGCTTTGTGGTTGCTGACGCCGCCGACGCTCACCGGAAGGCTTGTTTTCACATTTGAACGGTTAACATTTTTCCAAAAATCTTTAAATTTTTTTACCGAGTGGTTAGAGGCAAGAATGTTCATTTTTAATTGTTCTTGTCGGTTTTGGCATGATTTTAACTTGGACTTAAATATTTTTCGTGTGTCTGTCATTTCATCATACACGATGCCACTTGTAGGTTTACCGGCCAGTACCCATATTTTAAATTTTGTGCGAGCATCTCGATGTGCGTCGGCAACGCATGCATTCCAGCCAGCTATATGAAAAGACTTTGTTCTAGTCTTATTACAACAATATGTTTTCATTGCAGCCTCCGACAACACAGAAACAATTTCATTATATAACTCCTCAATAATAATACAATGATCTGAATTACGACATATGGAATCACAACATTGTCCCAGTGCTTATTATTATATTAAGTTATAAATTTGATACCGACAAAATTTTTAAGACTACTTAAGTGTAACACTAAATTATATTCTAAAGCTCGTAAATAATGATAAATTTTAAGTGATGTGTGATATGGGAAATCGATATAACTGGTTCTTATCAGAGAAGATTGTAAGTGATGAGTAGGTACTTAAATGTAACACTAACACAATAATATTCACAAGCTAATAACTAATGCTTAAATGATATAAAACATGAGAACGTAAACAATAAATATGTAGTTCTTATGAAAAAGTAGACATTAGTAAAGCTAAGATTATGTATGGGTAGCGAATATTTAACAAATGATACCTTACTTTAATAAAACCGCAAAACCTTTTTAGCCTCATTAGTTTCTGAGGTACAATTATAATGATTGTTTATATGGGTACTGTGCAATGTTTGTTTATATAGGTAATCGGATAGCAACAGCTAGCTCAAATGCAACAAAGGCGCCGCTCGCTTACTCGCTTAAGACTCGATTAAGACGCCATATTTGGATCAAACAACACATAAGACAATAGAAAAAAAAATAATAGTAATTTGCAATATTGTGAAATTGTCCTTATTACACTATACTCGACAAATACGTTTACTTAAATGATATTTCGTACTCAATCCTCTGTTTTATAGTAAAACTGGGCTTCTTAAAATAAATTTAACTTTAAACATAGTAGTCAGGAAGTAAATCTGGGAATACAATTATATGGAAAAAGGCGACTCGGGTACGCTCTTAATAAAGCAAATAAACTGTGAAACAAACAATACATATATCACATTTTCTAATAAGATTTAAGTTATACTTACATTTCTGGTTCAGTAGGAAGTATGAAGAATGATAAGTCCGGATTTGCGAAATCATTATTGAGGCACCCGAAAACACTACAATACTTTTTTCCCCTTTTTGAAGTCATGATACTCGTATTAATTAATATTATGGTAAGTGGCCGGCGAGAATTGACGAACGCGAGCGGTCATGTAATTTACGCGCGTGCTCACAGTCACGCGGCACAGCCCGTATTGCCGCCATCCTATACCATCCTATATTATGCCAGCGTGTGCGTGAAATCGCGTACCAACACGGCGCTCGGCGCGCACGCATACATTCAAACCGAGAGCGGCTCGTTTATATGAAGATGTTTTACTGTTCTCTGTCTATTGTGGCGCGACGCCATATTGCTGAATAAAGCGTTTTCGCTACTTATTTGAATTTTGAATTTTTATTTGCATATGTCTTACGAAATACATATTTAAAATAAAAAAATACTTTCGATGAACTTCTTAACCGCAACCAAGTAATTCAAGATAAAAATTATAAATTTGTCAAATAGCCTATTGCGGTACAGTTATGGTTAAACCATTTGTCAAAAGGTTAGCGCGATACGAAACATAACAAAAGTTATGGTTTGGTTGAGATCCAATGCTGTTTTGGTTGGATTATTTTAGCGTGATTGTCCCTCTGATTAGATATATTTTGCTATGCTGATAGCTTAAGGCCTGTTCATTTATAACGTAAGACGATTTGAGGGGAGAGGGAGCAGATATTAAATGGGGGTGGGAAATCTTGGGGTTGTAAGATCAAACAGTAAGCGAAATAATAAGCTTAAAAATTAGTTACAAATACTTTTTACCTAATCTACCAAAATGAATGTAATTTTGGTAGCTTTTTTTTTTTTTTTAGGAAGGGAAATCATCAAATGACTTCTTCCGCTCTGGGCGGAGCGGAAGGGCGTGTCAGACTTTTACTGACTAAAACCCACCCGTGTTTCTTCACTTGCCTGTGGGACGGCCAGGACCACGGTTTCTTGTTTAACCAACCCGCAACCCTGACCCAGGAGGCATCGGTCTTCGTGGACCCCGTCACGATGTGCTGACATCTCTTTGAGGCGCGCGTGAAACACGACGCGCCGTCGACTCGGGCCTGGTCCTTACCGGGCGGCGAGCTGCCCATTGCTCACCGCCCGCAGGCCCGCACCTACGGTGGCTGGGAGTTTGGTGTCATCTCCCGACCAGGGCGTCTCCTGCGGTGGCTAGTGGCGTGAGGGCGCTGGGATTCCCGTTGCCTCACGCGCTCCGCCTCCTCCTTTGCCAGCATTACTGCTTCGCAGAAGGAGGTGACGGCCTGCCATGCACTCTCGCTCCGGACCAGGGTTGGACGCGAGAGATCACCGCCGATCGCCGCTACGAGGACACGGCGGTGCTCTACCCAAGCCGGGCAGACCTCCACCGTATGCTCCACCGTGTCCTCAGGGCGATCCACACAATGGTGACACCCTGGCGTTTCCTCCCGCCTTATACGGAACAGGAACCTCCCGAAACAACCGTGTCCGGTGAGGACCTGCGCCAGGTGGAAGGTGAGGGCGCCGTGGCGCCTCTCTAGCCACTCCTCAAAGAGGGGACTTACCGCCGCTATTGTGGCGTGCCCAGCACTGGGTTGCGACAATCGCACTCTCCATGTTGCCATGAGATCCCGCCGGAGCTCTTTCCGCCGTACCGCAATATCTCGCGGCAGCGGAGTTATGCCCCGGCGTTTTGCCTCCTCTCGCCACTCTCACATGTGGGCGAGGACTTTGGCCTCCAGATCCCATGGCGGCAATTCGGTAAGAAGGCTCGCCGCCTCAGCGGAGACCGTACGGTATCCCCGTATCAGCCGAACGGCCATGACCCTCTGGGACGCGATCAGGCACCGGGCTGGTCACTTCCTTAGCGACCGCGCCCACACCGGTGCCCTGTAAAGGGCCATGGACCGCACGGCCCCCGCATAGAGCCTCCGGCAGGAGGCGTTTGATCCCCCTAGATTGGGGAGGAGCCGCCTTAGGGCAGCCCCGGCCCGTTCCAGTCTGGGTGCCAAACGTCGGAAGTGCTCCTCGAAGTTCCACCGGCTGTCGAGGACGAGTCCCAGGTACTTCATCGTCGACCCGACGCCGATGTGAACCCCTCCTACCGTTATGTGGGAACCCGACGGTGGCGCATTCCGAGGACCATAAAAGCACATGGCCTCGGACTTCTGCAGGGCCACCTCGAGTCCCAATTGCCGGATCTTGTTGACGATTGTCGCAACCCCGAGGGTCGCTGCGTCAGCCGCCGCCTGGTGCGACCTCCCCTGTGCCATGGTAGCTTAGGTACATAAGATTCAAGGGGAAACTTTCGCCAGACAATACCACTCTGGTCGGAGGATCCTCCCTTTTCTATGGAGGATGAGTGAACTTTACACGCTGTTCCTCATACTTCCACACTGGTGACCCCCGACGTGATTCCGAAACGACCGACATGATCCCTAATTGATCCCGACGAACCTAACCGATCCCTAATTGATCCATCATCATCAACCTTTTTTTTATCGTCCCACTGCTGGGCACAGGTCTCCTCTCATACAGAGAAG
This sequence comes from Sesamia nonagrioides, assembly GCA_017933935.1. Lineage (NCBI taxonomy): Eukaryota > Metazoa > Arthropoda > Insecta > Lepidoptera > Noctuidae > Sesamia > Sesamia nonagrioides. The sequence goes on along the minus strand of JADWQK010002062.1, from coordinate 281,241 downwards.
GATTGAGCGTAATCACCACGTTTGCTCAATGCGGATTGGCGATTGCAGACTTAAAGTCCAGGTTTCCTCAAGATGTTTTCCTTCACCTTCAGTCATTGGTGTCCAAGATATACTTAGAAAATGCATATAACTTTAGAAAAGTCACATTGGTACTTGCCTGACCTGGAATGAATAAGGCTAGTGGTCCGGATGGTATACCAGCGATTGTTCTTAAAGCATGTGCGCCCGAGTTGTCTCCTGTATTGACGCGCTTGTATCGCCTCTCATTTAGGACTGGTATAGTGCCCAAGTCCTGGAAGCGTGCTAACGTGCAGCCTGTGCCCAAGAAGGGTAGTCGTGCCGATCCTGCCAACTATCGGCCGATTTCGATCACCTCCATACTTTGCAAAATTATGGAGCGTGTATTGAACTCGCGCCTCTTGGCATACCTGGAAGGTAACGATCTCCTCAGTGACCGACAGTACGGGTTTCGCCGCAATCGGTCAACTGGGGACCTACTAGTGTATGCCACTCACTTGTGGGGCGAGGCCCTCGAGAAGAATGGGGAAGCGATTGCTGTCTCCCTTGATGTCTCGAAGGCCTTCGACCGGGTATGGCACGCTGGCCTTTTGAGTAAGCTTCCAGCGTACGGCATTTCCCCTAGCCTGACTGGCTGGGTAAAAGATTTCCTGACTGAACGGTCCCTCCGAGTTGTTGTCGACGGATGCTCTTCTGAGCCCATGTCAACAAATGCCGGTGTTCCTCAGGGGTCTGTTCTCTCTGCAACTCTGTTCCTGCTGCATATTAACGATCTGCTGATGCCCGGTATCTATGGGTATGCAGATGACAGCACAGTTGTAGAGAGATACCTGCCGGATGCTCGGGCTAGTAGGGAATCAATCCGGTCCGAAAGAGAGGCCATGGTTGAGCGAACGAGTGTTGCACTGCAGGCAGTCTCCGAATGGGGCAATGCCAATCTTGTAGCATTCAATGCCGCCAAAACACAGGCGTGTCTTTTCACCGCCAAAAGGAGCCCGTTCACCTTGGCTCCTACTTTTCGAAATGTGTCCTTAGAGTGTTCCGACCGCCATCAGCTTTTAGGAGTTGAGATTTCCTCGAACCTTAACTTTGGGCGGTTCATTGAGTCCAAGGCCAAGGTGGCTGCCAGGAAACTTGGCGTTATCGTAAAGGTCCGGCAGTACTTCACACCTGGGCAGCTTCTAATGTTATACAAAGCACAGGTCCGTTCGTGTGTGGAGTACTGCAGCCACATTTGGGCTGGTGCTGCCAAGTGTCACCTGGCCACTTTGGATTCAGTGGAGAGACGTGCAAAGAGGCTGATTGGTGACCCTGATCTAACTCGAGTTGGTCTCCAAAGCCTAGAGCACAGGCGTAGAGTAGCCAGCCTTTCGGTGTTCTATAGGATGCGTTTCGGGGAGTGTGCGAGGGAATTGCATGATTTAATTCCCCCATCTCCGTTCCACCAGCGGACGACCCGTCGTACGGCTGGTTTCCACCCTTACGTTGTTAACACCACTACGATCCGGACGAAGCGTTTCGCCTCCTCCTTTATACCGCGTACATCGAGGGACTGGAACAATTTGCCAGCGGCGGTGTTTCCGTCGGATTACAATTTGAGTGTCTTCAAGGCTAGAGTGAATAGGCTCTTAATAAACTAGTGCGCTTTACCATCAACGATTGTGTCACTGCTTACCATCGGGCAGGATTGCGGTCAAGCGCTAGTTTATAATTTGTAAAAAAAAAAAAAAATCGAACCCGCACACTCATACTCGATCAACCATACCGATCCCAAATTGATCCTGACGAACCATGCCGATCCTTAATTAATCCTGACGAACCGTTCCAATCCCGATGAACCATACCAATCCCTAATTGATCCCGACGAACCATCCCGCTCCCGAACCCATCCCGAACTGATACCTCCACAGAAATATTTAGCTCAGATAGTTTACATTATTTGATACTATAGAAGCTATTATAACATGTATTCTATAAAATGAGTATAATATTTCAACTGACTGTCTGCTCACATAGTTCAAGCTTAGTCCCGTACGGTCCCTTTTTCGTCTTTACGGATACGAAACCCTTAAAAATAGCCCATAAAAGTATATGGCACTTTTCGGGACTATTTTTATTCCTACCATTGGTACTTTATTGACGTTTTTGTTCATACTTTGAATCTAAACTTGCTGGAAGAAAGTTTCAAAATATTATTCTTTTATATTTCCAGCAATTAGGATCAACAGAAATGCCTATGCCCCCTCCACCAATGGCTTTTACTTCATCATTGGGCCAAACTGAATCTGAGGACCAGGCTATATCCTCTATGCTGCTCAGCTGGTACATGAGTGGATACTACACAGGATTGTATCAGGGAATGAAAAGGTAATTGTTATAAATCAATCCGCTTCGCTTTTTCCCAATTATGTTGAGGAGACCCAATCGGCGAACACATTTTTGTCAAATGATTTCGACTAGTTGGGATCGTTTGGACCGAACAGACCAATGGGCGGCCCGAACGATACCAACCGATCCCAACTAGTCGCAATCATTTATCAAAAAATGTTTTCACCGATTAGGGGGCTGGTGCAGCTGACCTCCACAACCAACTTAGAATGATACCTCTTGGTAAGATTGCGGGGTAATTCTTCTCTTTGTAAAACTTTCATATTTATGTTCTGTAATTTATATAGTGTACAGTACATAATAAAGAGTATTCTCTTCTTACATAATGCATTACCAGTAGCAAAAGCTTGATTTTGACAGTTCAACAACATTCATTGCCTTATTTAAATTGTAGAACGGACAAATTTTCCGAACATATAGAGCAATGAATTAGCATTGTCCTTCAAAGTGTACTCAAATATGGTACTATACTCAGTTGGTTGGATTTATGGTTTGGTTGGTATTGCGATGGACCTACCTAACTCAATGTAATGAAAGCCTTGGGAGAGGCCTTTGTCCAGCAGTGGACCTCTATAGGCGGAAGCAGAAGAAGGGTTGTGGAGCTCAGATGGGCAGCTTCTCCATTTAAAACGTTGATGCAGTGGTTACAACCCCGCACGGAACAAATATTTGTATGGCCTAGTGGTAGTTGTTCTGGATCTGATCAGATTTTTGTAAACGTACCCAGGATACAGGAGTAATTCCTAGTGTGAGGCATTTTTTTTTTATGAGAAAAGCGAGAAAGAGAATATGCTGGTATTCAGCTGAATCCGATTAGATACAACAAAGTTGGGAAAAAAAAGCTTGGGAGTTGATGATTGGTAATTACATCTTGATTATTGCATTTCAGGGTCAAAGAAGCACGCAGAAATTAGTCTACTATACTCGAGTGTATTTTTTTATAATATGTAAAGTACGAAATAAAAAGTATTCTTTTTTCATATTATTTTTATTTTTTAGTCTCACATAAAATGAACTACATCAAAAATAGAAAATGTTACCAGTTTAAAGAAAATAATAATAAATAAATTTATGCCTCCTGATTTCTGTGTTGACACACTATGTACAAATATACATTTTGACACTATTATTATTTTATGTGTGTTTTTCTATTTTAGTTCTATGATCTGATTGGTGGGTTTTATATTAACACTAAAATCGCTATAAAACAAATTAATATTTTTTCGAAACAATCCATTCATAATACCTCTTTTAGTGCTAGCTAATCATGCTTTGAATTATCATTTCAATTATTATAATCTGTCAAAAATATGTAAAAAGAAAAATAAATTATAGAAATAACAATTACAAAAATACAAATATTTTAGACATTTTACATGTTAAATCATTACAAAACTGTATACTCAAGTACACATTCGAAATTGTATAAACGGCGAAGTTTTTAATCTCAGTATTTATCATTCATTACCTTTGCCTACACACGCAACGATAAAGAAATATCGTGACATTTGAAATTCGATCTTTGTCGTTAAAAGCCACATCTGTCGCAACCCTATTTTTGTTTCACAAACCGGTAAAAGTCGATAAAAAAAAGTCCGGTTTTTGATTAAATTAAGCAGGCATTGAATATTTAATTTGTGCAAGTGATTCATAAAATTCAGTTTTTATAAAACTAAAAGTGGCTTGAGCTCTTGTTGACTCTTTGATAGCGTTTTTTTTTTTTTTTTACCAACCACTCACACAAATCAAAATAGACCTTAAGCCAATACTCACGATTGAAATTTGTGGCAAGACCATTTTCAAGATTCTTATAAAAACTAATTAGAATAAAAACATGGCAATTTTAAAATATAAACTAGAGAAACAATATTTACAGTTACCATAATATACAAAAAGAACAATGTTACAGGCTTATTATGGCCTTTGAGTTAAAGATGTCAGCCAACGCTAAATGTTTGTGATTCTTTCGCTCTGAGATTTAAAGTTTCTATCATCATTTAGATTATTGTCATATACTTAAGTTTTGAATGTAGCCTGTAAAGCATTAAGGGAAATGGACCAAAAAAGTCTTGTTATTCTTGTTTTCTATTTAGGCATAACATGATGGAGGAACATCTGAATATCTCAAAACGAAAGATCAAAAATTATAAATTAATTCATACAACTCAACACATACATTCGTAGTCCTTAGCATTACAAACAGTTCCCTCACTGGGACACACACCAAGGCAATATTGTCACACACAGACAACTTAGAATAAAGTCATCTCGCATAAAGTGACACGGACAGAATTGGCAAGTGGAATAAAGTCGACGTTTCGCATAAAGTCATTGCAGTATCTTTTCTTTCTGTGGATACACAGCACATCCATGATCTGTATCTATCTCTAATAAAGAATTTCAAATCTATAAAGGATTTCTTTATTAGATTTTCAACCTTATTGCTCAAGCATTAAGGCTCAAGGTTAATTGGAAATATTTCACAGTTTTGGCTGCTGTCGTCCGTACATATTTAAAATAAAGTTATTTTAGGCCATAAAAATTCAGATATTTTTTATTGTAGGCAGATAGGGAGCAAATAATTTCGCTGTCTATTGAAAAAAAATCAATTGACAACAAAATTATTAGCTCCATATTGATTTCTATGCACCTAGTTATCACAACTTTCTAAATTGGATATAAGGTATAGGTTCTAGTTATGTGCTTTTACGATTTTTCGCTTCAAGTAAACTCTGCGAATAAAGTGAAAAAGTTCGTCGAATAAGTGAAGTTTTTCGCATAATGTGACACGTCACGGCTCACACCAGCGTGCTGAGCTCGTGCGTGTCGTGGCTCAGGTCGATGGTGGCGGCGGGGACGCCAGGAGTCACGGCGCCTTCGCCTGGTGGAGTGCTGGTTGGAGGCCTAAAAGTTGAAAGTTAAAGGTAAAAATTAGTTATTATTATATTTTTAAAATTTATTTTATAACGCAAGATTTTATTTTATAATTCATGAATAATAAAAAAAGAATTAGAAAAGTTTTTTTATGCTAAAATCAACAAAAAAAAATGTATACAATATGGAAAGAAAACCCTGTCCGATCCGTGAAGGTATTGTTAGGTATCGATAACTAATTCTACTAATGCCTACAAAGACGGGCCAAACTTTAAAAAAATCCCCCTAAAAATAAATATTATTTCGCAAAAAAAGGTAACTTAATACATATGCGGTAGGTAATGCGTGCGCGGGCGAAGAGGGACACGGCATCGCTGTTCGCTCATAATAATACCCTCAAAATGGTGTTGGCACTTTTTTAAAAATTACCAATTTTTGGGGAAGTTGGAATAAATTCGCGGAAAAAAAGATTATTTCAAAATTCATTAGTATTGTTACTATGATGATTATGTCAAATTTCATATTTTATTTGGTCATGTGTTTACCTAACCTTTATTATGTTTATGGGTCTGACGGGGTTTTCTTTAGATAGTGCATACAGACACCAAATGTGTTAATATGTGTTGTAGCTTGAAATCTGTGAGTCGAGCTAATTTAAAAAAAAGTGAAGAAATAAAATAAAAAAGAGAGTCGAACTAGTTCCAAAAATGTTGGTTTTATTCATTTGTGTCGTTCATAACTATACAATCATGATCAAAATTCTTAGTGTAGAAGCAGTAATCTGCATTGAGAGTTAAAAGACAACTCACCTTATGATATAAGGACCTCCTTGCTGCAATAGCGTGATTGGATGCGTATAGGGCGCACCAGCAGTCATACTATGAAAACTTAAGTTCCCCATGCCAGTGTTATTCAAATGCCCGTTTCCAATCATCACGCCATTCGATGCGTTCAAGTTCGGAGAAGCAGTCGTAGTATTTACTTCTTGAGTTCGAAAGGCCTTTACAAGGTTCGTTTTCTCTTTCTGCCATACGAAGACGTTGTGGACCATTGCGCAGCCGCAGAAGATGATTCCAACGCCGATGAAGACCGATGTCACTATCGCTGGCGTCGAGTGGAATTGTATGAAGGTGTAGAGTATTATGCCTGGAATTGAGAAGGGTGAAGTTAGTGATAAACATCGAAAATATTAATGGACATGCCTTAGACACGAGAATTGTGGCACTCCGAAAGAAAGAGAGGAATCGAAGTTTCGTCTATCTTTATCTCTGTCAAAATCATCTTTCATCTATGAGGAAAGAGATGGTGCTAGACCGAAAGCATAGGCCATCTCTCTCACTTATTTCAACCCAAAAACAAATTACTGTAGATTATACGCGTACGTCATATCTTAGATATACTTATTATATTAGCAGTATAATATATATCGATGGTGATAGATCGGCGACATTTTTGTGAAATTATTGCGACTAGTTGGGATCATTTGGACCGAACGGATCAATGGGCGTCCTGAACGAACCCAACTGATGCCAACTAGTCGCAATCATTTCACAAAAATGTGTTCGCCGATTAGGGGGCAGGCTGAAGTTTCTTGCGTCACATAATCTCAGCGAAGTGGTGAAGGACAAGCGTTTTGGGGGACTGTCTTATGTATTTTTAACTTTCGAAAATTGCTGATTAAGCCTAATTTGAATAAATTACATTTTACATTTTTTTTTCTTGTAATTGATATTTGTCGACATTCATTTTACGTGATAGCCCTACAAAAAAAGAAAGATGGATGAAATCCAGATATTAAACACATTTTGTGGAATTCAACCAATGAATAAAGTTTTGACAAATGCCAATACAATTTTGCGTATTTTACTTTCAAATTAACTGAATAACACATGAATTGTAATACTTTCAAGTATAAATATATACAATATGTAAAGAAAACCCTGTCCGACCCATAAGGATAATAAAGGTTAGGTAAACACATAACCAAATATAATATAAAATTTTACATAATCATCGTAGTAACAATACTAATGAATTTTGAAATAATCTTTTTTCCCGGGAATTAATTCCAATTTCCCCAAAATTTGGTGATTTTTAAAAAAGTGACAACATCGGTATTATTATGAGCGAATAGCGACGCGACCACGTCACAGGTGCCGCGTGCCCTGCCCCCCGCCGCCCGCAGGAAGGGTTACTAGTCGCACATGTATTAAGTTTAGTTAGTATTAAGATTAGTAGTTAGTATTTATTTTTTTTAAAGTTTAGCCCGTATTTGTATCCATTGGTAGAATCAGTTATCGATACCTAACAATACCTTCACGGATCGGACAGGGTTTTCTTTACATATTGTATATACGGACAAATCTCACAGAAGTAGAACTGTAATTGTAACTGTTATGAAAATCATCTATCTAGAAAAGGTTGTTAACATCTGTCTTTTAGCCGTAAACTACTCGTTGTCTAGCAACGGTTTGTTTACCTCTATTCTTTATCGAATTTTACCTACACTAAAATTTCATCCGAACAGCTCTCGGAAGACTAGCCTCGTTAAAAGATTAAATTTTTATCTTTACGAAGTTCGCCTGTAGTAATTTAATGGCCTGCTCTTTTAAAATACAAGTTATTAATTATTTCTTATCGTAATAATTCTCTTTGCATTTTGTTAGGTTTCCTTTCATTTCTCTCTTCTTTGCTGTTTGCGTATTTATAATGTTAAGGAAGAGTTCAACTACAGGTATTTTCACTTAGACCTAAATGAAGAGTCCTTGACATGCAATGTAAGCCAAAATTATATGAAATAAACTTATTTTTATTTATTTTATTTTTTTAAATTGTCGTCGAAGAAACTCTTTGTCAGTGTAGTGTCGGACTTAGGTATTTCGAACAAAAATTTGTCGAAATAAAGACATATCGGAGTTTTAATGTCGAAATAAAATCTTGTCGGTTTGTCGAAATTCAGTTGGTAAGTAAAAAAGTCGTGCAATCAGTTAATGATAAACAAATACTTGCCAAAAACTTGCAATACACAAATCGAATATCGAACACTTGAAGCTACATTAAGTTCCTATCAGCAAACACTTTAAAGCCCTGATTGCCTTTTTATAATACCGTGGGAAGCTAGAGTGGTTTTATATACAAAAGGGAACCACAGATTATAAACAACGTAATTGTACGAACCTGTTAAAAATACCGGTATGGATATAAAAAAACCTCCGACGGCGCATACTCTGGTGATCGCTGACTTTTGCAGGTACTTATTTGATCTGGAAGAAAAGAAAAACCGTATTTTATATGGATGGAAGTGGAGTGTTAGTTCGTAATGTATTTTTAGTGTTGTATGGTTTTGTACAGCACGTTATGCCAGTAGGGTAATTGCGTAACACACTATCATTAGCAATAGGTTTCATTTTGACAGTTGAATAGCATTCATTGAGAAATCTGTTGACCTCCGTGGCGCAGCTGTCAACACGCCTGCCTGCGACGTGAAGGCCCCGGGTTCGATCCCCGGCCAGGTAAAAAGAACAAAAAAACTGAAAGTTTAAGGTAAAAATTGCTTATTATTATATTTTTAAAATTTATTTTATAACGCTGGATTTTATTTTATAATTCATGAGCAAAAAAAAGAAATCTAAAAGTTTTTTTTTTAATTCAATAAAAAATACAATATGTAAAGAAAACCCTGTCCGATCCGAGAAGGTATTGTTAGGTATTGATAACTGATTCTACTAATGCCCACAAAGACAGGCTAAACTTAAAAAAAAATCCCCTTAAAAAAATAAATATTATTTCGCAAAAAAGGTAACTTAATACATATGCGATAAGCAACCCCTTCCGCGGGCGGCGGGGGGCAGGGCACGCGGCACCTGTGACGTGGTCGCGTCGCTATTCGCTTATAATAATACCGGTGTTGTCACTTTTTTAAAAATTACCAAATTTCGGGAAGATTGGAATTAATTCCCGGGAAAAAAGGATTATTTCAAAATTCATTAGTATTGTTACTATGATGATTATGTAAAATTTTATATTATATTTGGTCAAGTGTTTACCTAACCTTTATTATCCTTATGGGTCGGACAGGGTTTTCTTTACATATTGTATATGTATCTATTATAAAATATAGTATCGTTGAATTAGTATCCCATAACACAAGTCTCGAACTTACTTTGGGGCTAGCTCAGTCTGTGTGATTTCTCCGTATATATTTATTTATTTAATTTACCTTGTTGAGCAGACATATTTCTCGAACATATAGAGCAATGGATTAGTAATATGCTTCAAAATGATTCCAATTGATAATAATTAACGTAATTAGGGTGCAGGTCTTGGTTATCATTTGTGGACCTAGGCAGTCGTGACGTGTCGTCAGAGGAGAACCGTAAGAGTACGTATTACCTTGTAAATGGGTTGTGGAGGCCAAACAGGCGATATAATCATCATCCTTTTATCATCCCACTGCTGGGCGCAGGTCTCCTCTCATATAGAGAAGGATTGAGCGTAATCACCACGCTTGCTCAATGCGGGTTGGCAATTTCAGAGATATAAAAGTCCAGGTTTCCTCAAGATGTGTCTTGGTGGCCTAGTAGTTAAAATACCAGCCTCTCAAGTATGAGTGCGCGGATTCGATTCCAGGTCAGGCAAGTACCAATGTAACTTTTCTAAAGTTATATGTATTTTCTAAATATATCTTGGACACAAGTGACTGAAGGTGAAGGAAAACAGGCGATAATTCTCTATGAATACTAGTAGTCAGCTTCCGGTTAGACTGGGAGCCGACCACAACATAGTTGGAAAATGGCTAGGCAGATGAGGGATAGGATTACTTCGTAAAGAAACAAAAAACATGTTAACAGTATTTCACGGCAACCATTCGAGAGTGGGTACGACCATCGTGGAAATAACCGTACGGGGAGGTGGGATCCTGAGGAACAGCGGGTCGAGGCCTGTCGGAGGGCCGATGGATACTTATGCGAATCCCGCAACGCCGTTTTTTTTTAGAATAAAACCGCGCTTGTTTATAAATTTCACTCTAAAAGCTGAGTGAATAGGAAGGAAGAGGCAGTTGAGCGAGGTGATGCAATGTTAAACCCAACGATGCTGCGCCGGAGGAAGCTTAATCTGGAGACCCTCCACGACTAAACCTCGGACACAACAACATTTGGCGCATCGTACCCGGCACACATCGCAACTCAACTGCTCACACCCGTCCTCCGTACGGTCATAGGTAGAAGTGAAACACCGCAGTGGTTTTAGCACATAAGAATCCGGCATGCCCCTCTGTCACACCCACGATCAAGGGCCCATGAAGATTTAAGTACATGTACACCGATATACAAAAAAGGTTCCCATGACCCAATAATTGACCAATACGTAGCTACAGCTATACCTACTAGATACTAAGGATATTTAAAATTTCAAAACCGTTTTTATCCCACAACTTTTACATCGAAAAGCTGTAAACACCGCGTGCCCCAAATTTTCGCAATAATCAGCTTAAAATCGATTTGTTTTACACAAGAATGTAATTTTACATATCTGTTCCAAAACCCAGAAGCTGCAATTAGGTATTTAATGGAAACACAAACATTTAATCGATTGTATATTATAAAAACTCGATTTTAGTTGAAACTCGTTTGAACAGTCATGTAACGGACCAGGCACCTGTTGGTCGAGGGTAACTTTGGAGAATTGCGAAGTCACCCTAACAAGCGATCATGTTAGTCGTGGAATAGCTTTTGAAATCGGGCGGGTTCTTGTATTGGCTGCATGTCAGTGACACTGGTATATGTACCTATTTTGACGGATATTATGATTATTGATTACAACATCGTTACAGTTATTGAAACACTATAAACTTGTTTGAATTACTCGAATGTTTTATCGAACTTGTTGCATTTTGTTGAAATAATTTAAATGGACTGCATTTTTGGACAAGTGCATGAAGTTGGAGCTTGCAACATATCTGGTTTGTTTCAATATTATCGATTTAATTAGTCGATATGATTATGGGTGAAGCAACTTAAAAGGGCGTAATGATTTCTTATTGTGACATAGTAGAAACATTATCATTGGGACTGATTGCAGCATCTTTAAAGTGCCTACGGGCTAAAATACCTAATCCTCATCACTCCAACCAAAGATTAAATCACATTCAGTTCTTTATATGGCCTAGACCCAATTCCAAAAATATCGTCGTATCGTATAAAATATTTAAGTACAAAATAAAATATTTGAGAATAAAATTTAATTTTAATTTAAGTATTTGAAAACAGATCTGAGATTTGATCAGCTACCTAAATTAAATATTCATAGAAAAAGCGGACAGAATTGGCTTTAACTGTAAACACATTTATATTCTCCTAGGATTGCGCCAGGAGAATATAAATGTATGTGTAATTGAGAATTTATAGTTCCTATACGTTCTCGTGCCTAAATGTCAAGATTTATTCAAAGCCTCAGTCTTACATAATAAACCTGCATCCTGTAGTTTACGCAACAAACGATGTACACTAATTCGGACATAATCCGTAATTTATTGAGTATAATAAAAAGTGTACTCAATAAGTACTAGTAGTAAGGCTTTGACCAGCTTACCGTAGCTTGTAAGACATTACGGGGACGTATAGACTGCCCAGAGCTCCATGGTCTTTTTTGCCGACTATTTGTGCCTGACAAATATGTCGGCCATCGTCAAAGCCGCAGGCACAATCTTTTTGCCCAACTCCCCGCAAAAACGGTAGCCAGAGCTGAATCCCCGGTCTGTCGTACCCTAAAAGTGCTGAATGCCCTTCTGATGGCCAACCCTGAATGTGATGTGTTTGCGGATGAATGGAAGAAACTTATGCGTGTATGTTTGGTCTTCTGTGAAAGAGAGTATGCGAGAGAGTCCACTATTCCATGTTAGTTTTAGTGGTAGTTTTAAAGTTAATGAATGTATTTGTTTGTCTCTATATTAGTTAATGTAATTGGTTTAGTACCGTTTTAGCTAACTATAAAATAAAAATAAGTAAAAGCTTACTGAAAGGTGGACTGAATTTGTACTCTGTTCATTTTGTTAGCGAAATCCTAACATAAGAATGCTCTGAAGGATCCCCGAATCGATCAATCGCAAACTGATCGACATACTGTTACTATCAATTGGAATAATTTTGAAGCATATTGCAAATCCATTGCTTTATTTGTTCCAAATATCTGTTTATATTTAAATTATAAGAAAGCTCAAGGTCACTCAAAGGGCAATGCAGAGGGCTATGCTTCGGGTTTCACTCCGTGCTCAAATCAAAAATTAGGAGATCCACAAAAGAACGACAGTACCTAACTGACATAGCCCGAAGAACTGCAACAATAAAGTGGCAGTGGGCCGGGCACATTGCCCGTAGGACCGATGCCCAATGGGGTCGACGGGTTTTCGAGGCGACCACGTACCCGAAGACGCAGCGTGGGTGCACAAGGTGAACCGACGACCTGGTGAAGGTCGCGGGAAACCGCTGTATGCGAGAGGCGCAGGACCGGTCGTCGTGGAGATCCTTGGAGGAGTTCTATGTCCAGCAGTGGATGTCTTTCGACTGAAATTATGATGATGATGAGCTGTCAATCCCTAGAATTGGTTGCAATGACAGCTTACATGACCTAAGTTTCAGCATGCAGGTTACAGGTTACAACTTGACGGTTACCTAATAATAAGTACCTACTTCCGATGACAGATGGGGTGCCAACGGTTTTCCATTGCAACGGTGCGTCTTGCTCCACTGATTCTGGGGTAGGTAGGGCGATAGGAACACGTGCATGCGTTGTCGCACTTGTCGCACTTAGCGTGACATTCAAAGTTTTATCGATACGTTTGAAGGGGAGGTTAGGGTTAAATGAATAAGGGTAAAATTAGTTTGAAAAATAGGTTTTTTCTTTACTTATTATTGATTTTTATTTCATGTTTACTTAGTCATTATTCGTTTGTCTATATTATTTAAATATTTTTTTTGAGGTCTGCACATCATATCTCTTCCATACTTCTCTCTCGTCATCATCTCTACTCACTCCTTACCTATCATATTTTCTTGATCAACTTCAAAGAAAGGAGTAAGGCTCTAAAGTCGGTTGTTTTTTTTTTTTTAATTTTTACCGTTGAATCGTTATTTATTAGCTAATTTGCTAAATTCTTTTTTTAAAGGATAAGATGTGCCTCAGAGGGGGTCCCATTGCCTCAGAGTATACCTACTACATGGACTCTTTTAGATTTGATTAACATTGCTTGGGTCGTTTTTTAGTTAGCTTCAATGATATGATTTTTCCACTTAAGTAGTTTATATTCATGATAGCAAGTAGTGTTATTGAACACAAGAAAAGAAACAAAGAATTAAGAAGTTGATGTCAAAAACCGAAAATGCGAACCCAACGACGAAACTCTTAAACTATGATGCATTTTTTAGTAGTTGCCAAAGACATTAAATTACATAATTAACCTTAAATCTCTTTAATCTTTGAAGACATTACAAAAAGTTATGTAACACGTTATTTTCACATTACCAAGAACACAAACTAAACAGAACTAAATGTAGGTAAAATGATTTAATGAATGGAAATATTTACGTTACCTAGTTCTACTCCATGAACGTCATAAGTTTGTTTAATTTACCTAATGCATCCGGAGCTCTTACGAAATTGCGGTTAAAATAACAAAAAAAGTTTGCTTGTAAGGAGTTGTTTATACAAAGTTTAACTGGGTAGAAGTCTCATGAAGAAACAGCCAGAAATTAAACATAATGTATGAGCCACATCAGCCAGATAGTCATGTGCTGGGCCTTTCCCTGATAGGTATGTAAATATACCAGAAAATCAATTTTGTTACTAATTGCTGCCTATTTAGCCAAGTTCAGAGCCCTATCAGAATCTGAATCATTTTGAGGGATATTTCTAATCCACTGCTACATATTTTCCAAAATTGTGCGCACTCAAAAATCAATACATAGTATAAAACAAAGTCGCTTTCGCTGTATGTCCGTATGTATGCTTAGATCTTTAAAACTACGCAACGGATTTTGACGCGGTTTTTTTTAACAGATAGAGTGATTCTTAAGGAAGGTTTGTATGTATAATAAATGCATAATATAGTAGAGAAACACTGAGAAATCTAAAAAGCGCGATAAAACCGAACTCCACGCGGGCGAAGCCGCGGGCGGAAAGCTAGTGTTATATAAAATATAACCCTATCCCCTTTATTACAAAACGAAATCTAATTTTAGTTCCAAAAACCTTTGAGTCAGCATTTGTATTTCGAACTTTATAGAGGTCAAGTCAAAGTTCTTTATTCAAAAGTGACAACATGTACCGAACTAAGCTGTCATTTTTATATAAAGAACTGCAATTCTTTATTGGTTAGGTGCATAATTCAACAACATAGGTGGTTTAAACCTGATCCAGGGTTTTGGCGGGAAATTTAAGCTGAGTGTCACGCGCTCATTTTTCATTGGACTTTTAAATTATTTATAGTGTTGTTTACTAAATAAAAGTGCGAAGCCAAAGAAGAAAAAATCCCTGATCCAAATAAAAACCATGTTTTGTGATAAGGTGGTAGGCATGAGTTTTGTTGAACTGTCAAAATGACAGTTGTTCCTACAGTTAGTATGTTACGCAATCACCCAGCCGATTACTTCTCGAACGTTAGTGAGCTTAACATGAAAAAGTTATGTAATTATGTTTATTAATTCAACAGCACCCACACGCTTATCAAATACCTACATATTATACGCAGCTTATACACAAACGATCAATTTAAAACATGTTAATAACACCATATTACTGTCATATGTCACAAATCACAATGATCCAAAATTGTATGTTAATCCCCGCACTAGGTCTGTAGGCCAGCACCATATACGTGAACGAGTAGGCAGGACCGACAAATAAGTCATGAATTATAAAAAAAACAGGCGTCATCTTACCAAAGATTTATTATGTTTCATATATTTCTTAAAAGGTCAAAATTTTCTTTTTTTTGTATAATGATTCAGTAGCAGCCCGTGGCAAGCCCAACTGAAATATAGAAAAAGTAGCGGCCGTCCGCAACTTCGTTCGTGTGTAGTTTATAGTTATTATGCTCGGCTCCTATTGTCGCAGCGTGATGTTATATAGCCTAAAGCCTTCTTGGGTTAATGGGCTATCAAAGGCAAAAAAAACCGACCAGTGGTGCCCAAGATTAGAGCGTTCAGACATACAAACAAACTCTTCAGCTTTATATATTAGTATAGTAGTAAGTCGTGGTGGCCTAGTGGTTAAAACACCAGCCTCTCAAGTATGAGTGAGCGGGTTCGATTCCAGGTCAGGCAAGTACCAATGTAACTTTTCTAAAGTTATATGTACTTTCTAAGTATATCTTGGACACCAAGGATTGAAGGTGAAGGAAAACATCTTGAGGAAACCTGGACTTTCAAGTCTGAAATCGCCAACCCGCATTGAGCAAGCGTGGTGATTACGCTCAATCCTTCTCTGTATGAGAGGAGACCTGTGCCCAGCAGTGGGACGATAAAAGGTTGATTATGATGATGATAGATTAGTATAGATTTCTTTAGTCTTCGACTTGCCTTATTACACGGGACACAACTAAAATCCGACCCACAAGACAATGGACCCAAATTCCCTTGTTTACAAACTAAATTAAATTTAACTTCAGTGCACCTTTTCTTTCTATTTCATTAAGAAAAGGACAGAAGATATAATGTCAGTTTAGACCTGTCAAATTAGTTCGCTCCTGACGTAAATTGACGTACCTATTTTTGGGCGCCATGTTTATAATCGCGTCTAAACTGTCTATGGAGTATCTTAATTTGACAGGATTCAACTACAATGTTATCCTCTATCCTTTGCTTGATGAAATTGAAAGAAAAATATGCACTTAACCTAAAATTAGGATAGATTGTATTTAAGAAAATCGGCGCAAAAATTTAAAAGCAATTAAAGCCCTCGAAATAAAAAATTGCTGACGTTTTTTGAAATTACTTTAGTTTGTGAACAAGATAATCACCTCCACTATCTTCGTTCTTATTGCACAAATCTAACTAATAAAGATGCATTAATGATTTAAGTCTAGACTGAAATGTCGTTAGCTGCTATAGTAGGTACCAAATGTAATTAAGAACAGTCGAAATTATAGCAATATATCGTTCCGTAGTCATTAGACCAACAATAGTTGGTGATTATTTCACAATACTTAATGATTACAGACGGGTTGGTGTAGTCTGACGAATCTAATTTTGAGGTAAGCTAATTTTACTACTTTTATTATTAATAGGAATTATTTTTTATAATTAATTATTTATTATTATCAGCAGTAAAGCACGGAGGTGGCAGCACAATGATCTGGGGCTGCATGGCGGCTGACGGGGTTGGCGAATTGTTTTTTTTTTTTTTAATAATTATAAACTAGTGCTTGACTGCAATCCCGCCTGATGGTAAGCAGTGATGCAATCGTTGATGGTAAAGCGCACTAGTTTATTAAGCCTATTCACTTAAAAAACTAAGGAATAGGAAGGATGACGGCAGTTGAGCGAGGTGATGCAATGTTAAACCCAAGACCAACAAGACCAAACAATGCTGCGCTAGAGGGAGATTGATCTGGAGACTCTCCACGACCATACTCCCGACACAACAACATTTGGCGCATCGTACCCGCCACACATCGCAACACAACTGCTCAGACCCGTCCTCCGACGTATGTTTGTTTGCAAAGGTCGTATGAATAGGGAAAAGTACATAGGTACTTAAAACTGCACTTATGCCTTCGCTAACAACTATTTTCGGTGACAACAACTTAGACGGAGTCATATTCCAGCAAGATAATACACCGTATCATAAGTCAGTGACTACAATGCGCTGGTTTACGGAAAACAGCATTGACTTGTTGGACTGGCCTGCGCATTAGTCCCCAGACCTGAACCCGATTAAGCAGTTTTGGGACATTTTAAAGCGGAAAAACAAAGGTCACAGCATAACATCAAAAACGGCATTAAAAATGCGTTAGTGCAGGAATGACAAACCATTACTAGAGAGGATTGGTACAAGCCCGATAGAATTAGTGCTGCGATCCAATCCAAAGGTGGACCGAAAGTTAAGTTTTTTTGTATTAATTTTTGTCTAATTCAATAGTAACAAATCCATTTTGAAAGTATAAGTTGTCTATTTACATTATTTTAAATAAAAATTTGGGTGCCTAATACTTTTGGCAAAGGCTGTACTTAATTTTGAACGGGCATTAGATCTAAAAACATGTGCTGAATTCATTGCAACACATTGCTTGTATGGACACCTTTAATTATTAGCTTTATTGTATTGGTAACATTTTCCATACCTACACAAATTGTGATATAATTTCAAGGACAAACAGCGGAGACTTGGTACCCTTTGGGTATAAAGCTCTAAAAACACTAGAACGAAATTTGGAAAACAGATAAAAATGAATTAGTGTGTAGGTACGTATCAGTTTCACTGTTTAGCAAATAGAGGTATTATCTAGGACAAGAGCCCATTAACGAAATAGGGTTTTAACCACGGAATAGATAAAGTTGTAACTCTTCAAAATGTTTTGAAGATAAGTAGTTTATCGCAAAAGGTTCTCCTAAAAAAACTATGACTGTACCTATCCATTGCACAGCTAATCTATACTAATATACATAATATAAAGCTGAAGAGTTTGTTTGTTTGAACGGACTAATCTCAGGAACTGCTGGTCCGATTTGAAGAATTCTTTTTGCGTTGGATAGCCCTTTAATCCAGGAAGGCTTTAGGCTATAACATCATGCTGCGACCAATAGGAGCGGAGCATAACTAAACCACGCGAACGAAGACGCCGGCGGCCGCTAGTGATTTATAAATGAACTCATCGCCTTTCCCTTACCTACTCTCGAATCTCTGTATTAAGCACAAGCATAATATACATATTTGTTTTTGTTTTTGCATCTTGTAGTTGACCTTGAGAGGTCTATTTTTACTTACATACATTTATATTGTTTCCACTGGCAACAGACAGGCGTCCTCTCCGAGACAGAATGGGCCATCAGCCACGCGGGGCTAGTACGAGTTGTAGTTGTCACATGTATGCGAATATTAGGTTCTAGGTCAAGCCAGCTTCCTCACACTGTTTTCCTTCATCGTTCATGACCACATATGCTTGGATCAAAGTGGTCTTTTTGTAGTATTCTTTCTTTCTTTTTTGGCTTCGCACGGTTTTTACATTTAGCCAATGTCACGTAATGAATTATTCATGTCGAAAAAGACGGCCGCGTGATCCGTCTTACGAGGGAGGTTTGATAGGATATATCACTGTTCTTTATGAATAATTTACTGAATGCACTTTTTACTACATAAATCACGCACTTTTATTTAGGAAACAACACTATAAATCATTTTAAAAGTCCAATGAAAAGTGAGCGTGACACTCAGCTTGACTTTACCGCCAAAACTCTTTTGTAGTATTAAATATTGAAAGGTGTTACAAAACCTTTTTGGTGTGGTCCGACTCACACTTGCAGAAGCAATCGAACGGCTCTTCTAGAATGAAGTAGACGCTAATAAAATTAGTGGATATCGATTTAAAACACTTATTTAATGGAAAATTAATTACTGGTGCGAAAGAATTAAAAGCTGTAAGCAGTAAAATGGCAATGTTACATACTTTAGCCACACCGACAGATTGAGAAAGATCAGATTGGTGTTATTAAAATTACGAGACTGCCTCTCTGGTTGAATTTCATGAGTAGGTACATCTAAATTCATAGGTAAATTCCGCTGCATCCTCATATAATCTCTAACGACTAACGAGTCTACACAAAGTGTGGTCATGGTTACAAAAGAAGTTGGCTCTTTAGTAACCACGACCACACTATGTGTAGACTGGAAAAATATTGACTTATTCTTACCGCGTGACCCTGATTCGTGTTCGCGTGACGACCCTAATTACCGTTGTCTGGGAAAGATTCAATGTAAAAGGAATTCACCAGATCAGTTCAACTGATTCCTTATTTCGCGTGTTTTTGTTTTTTTTTAAGATTCATACCTAAAGGGTAAAGACGGGACCCTGTGACTAAGACTACACTGGCTGTCAGTCCGTCACCAGGCAGTATTTCATGATCCATGATAGGTAATTTATGTTGTAATTGTACAGACGACAGCACATCAAGCTACTACAATCTGTCAGATTTCCTCATTAGATTTTCAAGGTTCAAGGAAGGCTCAAGGTTAATTGGGAATATCTGACAGTTTGGGGTAGCTTGATCTGCTATCGTCCGTACCTACACAAAGCATGTAATACTAGCAGCGGTAAGTCCCCTCTTTGGGGAGTGGCTAGAGAGGCGCCACGGCGCCCTCACATTCCGCCTGACGCAGGTCCTCACCGGATACGGTTGTTACGGGAGGTTCCTGTTTCGTATTAGGCGCAAGGAAACGCCAGGGTGTCACCATTGTGTGAATCGCCCTGAGGACACGGTGGAGCATACGGTGGAGATCTGCCCGGCTTGGGTAGAGCACCGCCGCGCGCCGTGTCCTCGTAGCGGCGATCGGCGGCGATCTCTCGCGTCCGACCCTGGTCCAGGCCATGGTCCGGAGCGAGAGTACATGGCAGGCCGTCACCTTTTTCTGCGAAGCAGTGATGCCGGGCAAAGGAGGAGGCGGAGCGCATGAGGCAACGGGAATCCCAGCGTCCTCACGCCACTAGCCACCGCAGGAGACGCCCTGTTCAGGAGACGACACCTAACTCCCAGCCACCGTAGGCGCGGGCCTGCGGGCGGTGAGCAGTGAGTAGCTCGCCGCCCGGTAAGGACCAAGCCCGAGTCGACGCGCGACGGCGCGTTGTGTTTCACGCGCGCCTCAAAGAGATGTCAGCACATCGTGACGGCCCGTCACGATGTGCACATCGGTTTTCGTGGACCCCGTCACTGACGGGGTCCACGAAAACCGATGTCCGGGTCAGGGTTTCGGGTTGGTTAAACAAGAAACCGTGTCCCTGACCGTCGCACAGGCAAGTAAGAAACACGGGTGGGTTTTAGTCAGTAAAAGTCTGACACGCCCTTCCGCTCCGCCCAGAGCGGGAGAAGTCATTTGATTTACCATCCCAAAAAAAAAGCGTGAAATACTAAAAACAGAATATAATACGACAGAATTAAATTAATATTTATCTTATGTCCTTTTTTTTTGATAAAATTGAAAGAATGAGATGTACTGAATTTAAATTTAGTTTGTGAACAAGGGAATCGGGCTGATGTCACCGGAACGTGTCCTAAGTCCTAACAATAGCAAAAAAAAAAATATATCTATGGCAATAAAAATAAAACTGTCAACAATATTCATGGCGCAACACATTTACAACGTTTACTACAAACAGTAGCCACTTACTTCACTATATCTGCTAATCTTTATGCAAATAGATGGAGTAATCTTTATGCCAGTAGAGGTTTGTATACTTAACCTAAAAAGTAGAAAAAGGACCATAACTAAAAAGAAACGGCATTTGCTTTAAAAAAAATTATCTCGGATGTTTTCGTTTGCGTAGTCTTTTCCCAGCTGTGTTGGGATTGGCCTCCAGTCTAATTAGTGTCCTAATTGTGTAATATACTATTACTATTAGTTGGAATAATTTAGAAGCTTATTTCTAAACCATTCCTTCATATATTAGAAAAATGTATCTGCCCACCAACGTAAATAACGCAATGAATGTTGTTGAACTGTCAAAATGAAACCCATTGCTATAAGATAGTGTGTTACGCAATTGGCTTGCAAATGTATTTTGCCTGGATAGAATTCCTGTCTGAAAATTGATTCTTTATATTCGTAAAGAGGAACTTCATTTAAAATTGATCCTTTACATAACTGCGGGATAAAAAAGGCCTCAAACATTGGAGGTGTTTGGAGGAGGTTGGAGGACCATGTAAGTAAGTAAAAATAAAGAGTTAGTACCTAGTTTTCTAAAACCGTTTGACGAAGTTTCTCGTAATGAGTTTTCCAAATAAGTAGGTGTAAGTATATCTTAAGTTATAAAAGCAAATATGCAATGTCATGTTGAATGAATTAAAGCGCAAAGCTTTATACTTAATTATATTACGAGAAAACCACTGATTTCTACGTTTTGTATTATAGCACATGAAGCTACTACAATCTGTCAGATTTTTTTATTAGATTTTCAACTTATCTCTCTTTAGAGATAAGTAGAGGAGAGGAGAGGAGAGAGGGAACTCTAGTGGTGCTTTCTCTGTACAAACGTATTCCGCTGCTTTCTTCGTGGATAATGCTTTTGGAGCAATTTTTTTTTTCTAAAATTTTACACCGTGATTATACGTGCCCCTAACATTTGATTTTTTCCGAAACTTAATTAATAAAAGTAATACATACTTCAAAATCTCGAAAAATAACCAAGTTTTACCGTGATGTTCAGACGACTATTAGACAAACAGTTTTTGACAAAAAAGAAAATAATAGAAGCCTAGGTATACTTTTTTTCTAAATTTTGATGTAAAAATAATTGAGATCTGTCGTGTTTTGAAAAAGGACACAGCGGAATACGAACCGACCTTTTGGTGAACGTTTTTGTAGGTAACATCAGCCTGAGCTGCAACAGTTCTTTTCGCACTTTACTGGGAGAGGTTGGAAGCAGCGCGACGGCAATAGTTTCTTCAAATACCTATTTTCCTCAGCACTAGATATTCTGCCACTATATGTATTTTGTTAAACCTTACCATGAAAAAAATCGGTACAGTGGGCTTGAATTAAGCTGACTTCTTACCCACGGGGTAATCTAATCGCAGGCTCATCTCAGTGAAAAACAAAAGTCAAAAACTTGTCAAAATGTAGGGTAATTAAAAGTATTTTTTGACCGATTGAAACTGGAACGTCAATCTCCGAAATTTTAAAAACGTTCATAGCCTGATCTCGTTTTCAATCTGTCATAGGATATTGGATGGATATTGCTAATACGGATTAGCAATATCCATCAAAATGATTCAGCACCCTAATTGCGTAACACACTATTACTTAATATCAATTGGAATAATTTTGAAGCATATTGCGCAAAGATGTAAATAACCATTGATAAAATATTAAACTAAGGTAGATATGTCACTAGCGCACTAAAAATGAAGCGTACAAAAGGAAGTAAGTCCTGTATCTCGCTTTAGTCACTCTCGATACACTCGTAAAAACAAACGACAAATACTAACAGCGCAAACGACAAACACTAGCCATCTTTTTCTTCTCTATGCTTTAGATTGCGCCCCATCTCACTCACACTGTACCAATGTATGCCGAATAAGAATATGCATGTGTGCTGCTGCTGTGTTCGGCACATTTTTTTTTTGTCAGTTTGTTAGAATATATCGTATCTGTTTAATATTTTATCAATGTAAATAACGCATTGAATATTGTTGGACTGTGAAATTTAAACCCATTGCTACTGATAGTGTGTTACGCAATTAGGGTGCTGATGATTGAGATTTTAAGAGTAGGTAATAGATTACCTCTTATCATTTTAGGTATCACAGAAGATTATTTCGTATCTAATTTGAAGGAACCAAAAAAAAAAGATGAGGTAAAGATGAAAGCCATCCATTGATGAATGAAACTTATATTTTGACCTTATGAGGTATGTAATTAGATCACTTATTACATTGTACGGCTGACTGCAGGTCAAGGTACCCGAAACTGCCAAAAATTGTCAACTAACCTTGAGGCTTAAAGCTTTAGCAATAAAGTTGAAATACTATTAACGAAATTTAACAGATTCTAGAAGCTTGATGTGCTGTCATCTGTAGGTACAACACCCACACACAGTGTAAACAATTGTGGGTACACCAAAATAAATAAATAAAAATAAAATATAATATACATAAAACGTCTATTTTTATTTAACATAATTTTCTGCCAGTAATTACAAAACTACATTAAGTTATCACTGTTATTATCGGTAATTCTGTTTATCTTGACATGATCACGACATCTGTAGCCATTTTGTTATCTGTATTTGTTTATTTAACGTGAGAGTTGTATTTTTATATGCATTAGTAATTCTGGTAATTTACGAAAAGGGTGTGGTGTTTTGCTAATTCTACTACTGAATTTGTTTGGTGTTGTTTTGAAGGTACGTAACAACCAGCAACTTAATTATTTGAACTTATTTGAAGCATATTGCAAATGAATTGCTGCATGTATTCAAAAACGCAATGAATGCTGTTGAACTGTCTAAATGAAACCTATTGCTACTGATAATTATGTTACGCAATTACCCTGCTGTACGGTAATTTCGTTACACACTATCAGCAGTAATGGGCTTCTGTTGACTTTCATTGCGTAATTTACCGCGTTGAGCAGACACATTTTTCGAACATACAATATGTAAAGAAAACCCTGTCCGATCCATGAAGGTATTGTTAGGAATCGATAACTGATTCTACTAATGCCGACAAAGCCGGACAAAAATTTAAAAAAAAATCCTCCTAATAAATAAATATTATTTTGCAAAAAGAGGTAAGTTAATACATGTGCGGTAGGACACCCTTCCGCGGGTGACGGGGGCAGGGCACGCGACGCGGCCATCCAGGCGCGGGCGAAGAGGGGCAGGGCACGCGGCACGCGGTCGCATCGCTATTCGCTCAGAATTATACCGTCAAAAATAATGTTGTCACTTTTTTAAAAATTACCAAATTTCGGGGAAGTTGGAATTAATTCGCGGGAAAAAAAGATTATTTTACAATTCATTAGTATTGTTACTATGATGATTACGTAAAATTTTATATCATATTTGGTCATGTGTTTACCTAACCTTTATTATCCTTATGGGTCGGACAGGGTTTTCTTTACATATTGTATAGAGCAATAGATTAGCAAATATGCTTCAAAATTATTCCAATTGATAGTAATTTTAGACTGTGGTAATAGTGTGTTACGCGATTAGGGTACTGAATTTCATCCTACTATCCTACTTTTTATTCTACTAATATTATAAACGCGTTAGTTTGTGAGAAGGGGTGGATGAATGATTGTTACTCTTTCACGTGTGTGTGACTTTGTAGTAGGTAATATAGCTTATTATACGTATACATCGGAATAACTCATAATGTATTTTATCCTGATATTCCCACGGCATCGACACTTAAGCGGGTCCACAGGGAGCTAAAAATTAGCTAAACTTTAGGGTCCATTTTCTTTCGTTAGTTTTCTTTCTTCCCGTTAGGGACATGTTTTATTTGATTCTTTGTTGAAATTCGATTTATAAAAGTGAAATTAATTACATAGACAAACGCAAATGACAAATAGTATTTTTAATTCCTTATAATTATTTTTAATAGAATAGAAAATATAAAACTTGTTAGCCCAAAATGTATTAAACGTGGAAATCGCTTCTTCTCTGCATCTCCATTCACCTCAACGTACGATACAAGGAGTCAAGGAGACATTAACACATCACTTGATTAAATAACATAAACAATAATAAAAATCGATTAAGTAATCGTTATCAAATTCCCACACATGAAGACCGATTACAAAAAATACAAGATTAGGTTATCAATCTTCGTTCGCGCTCTTGCCGCCATTTTTGTCCGCGTCAGCTGACTAAACCGGTATACTGTGTCTACACAACGAAATTCCTGGTAACAGGTATATACAACCGGCTTTAGAGTTGGGCCAATGCTGGGGCCAATTTAATGGTTTTAGTGACTACCTCTATTGCTTTGATAGTGCATCGCGGTTTGAGGAATACTTTCCAAGACTTTGATATATTATTTGTAGGTAGTCAAGATTTGTAAATCTGTATTGAGGACAGATTTTGAACTATTAGATACTTAATACATAGAATAAAGAGGGGCAGTAGGTTATCTGCGACCCAATCCGCGATTTAATTGCCTACTGTCTTAGGGTTGACGACTGTCCGCGCTTCGTCGGTTACGGTTGTCGCCCAAACCGCTAACAAATATTTATAGACTAAGAGCTTATGTTTAAATTATTTGCTTAGTATTTAGTTTACATATACTAGTCAGTTTTTTTTTTGTAATTTTTATTTTTAGTTTTGTACACATAAAGAACCATATTTATTTTTATTTTTAATTAATACAAATATAAATAATACAAACATAACATCTATTGAATCACACATTTAATACAAAATTACAAATTAGCTACAGAAAAATACCTACTTTCTTCGGTTTCGACTATTACGAAACGCGTTGTTATTAAACTTTAATGTGTAATATATCCGTATCCTTGTAAATAACTTTTAGAAATATAATTTGAAAAATATAAGTCTTTTATTTGTTCATAAATAGACATACCAACTTTGCAGTTTATGTGATCATTTTTTAAAAGCTAATGTGCCGAAAAGCCGTGACGCGCGAACCTCGTTCCGTGCTAGCCGCGACTAGCGCAGTCATAGGCACTCTAATATTGTGTTTAGGTGTGCGTGCGGCGACGCATAGATACTATGGCGCACACATACAAGCCGCGCGCGGTCCGTTTGTATGAAGATAACGTACTTCCCTCTCTTTATTCTATGCTTAATACCTTACTTTTTGGAACTTCAATCAACATCGTTGTTTAGAAAATAATAGCCAGTTGCTGCTGGTACCTAGGTACTAACTATCACAGAAATATGTTTAGATAATCTCTAGAATAAATCTCTAACCTTTAGAAAAACAAAAATTGTAGTTTTAGTCTTATACGAGTTGCTATTATAAGATATTTAATTACATAAGAAACTAGGTCTAACATTTGTACAGAATAAAAATCATGTTTGACATTGGACATGTAACAAGCCTAAAATCATCCTCGAAATTTCAGAGCGTAAGTAAAAAGATTTAATCATTGAGCATTGCTAATATTAGCAAGAATATATGATAAAAATCTGTAACTGTCAATGTTATCAATACATCTAAGTATTTAAATAATTCAAGATTTCAACGTTGCATCGCATTCATGATTCAGCTTAAAAGCCGGGGTATACCATTTGCATTTAGGCCAAGTGTTGGTACAAATACTGGTTCCAACTCGTGGAGTAATACCTACTAGCATTCGTGAACATTCCTGGGTGTTTCGTGAAAGTAACATTCGTTTTGTTTTTACTCTGTTATGGCGCGCTTTTGCTGCTTTAGTTTGCAAATCTGCGTTTTGTTAACATGTCTGAGTTATTTGAGGAGTTTTAAAATTAACTATTTTATGAATTATGTTTCGGTTTTACTATAATTAACCGTTATACCAACTTCATACTATACTACATATTTGCTATGTACCCCGTTATTATCATATATTTACATCAGGCTTTAAATACAATCTCAGCGTGTCTTAAGGCTATTTTTTTTTAGTTAAAAATGTATCAGGGCCGATCAAAAATCGTGCCTATTTTAAATTAAAAAGTATGAAGATTCGGTAGAAAAAGGATTTTGATTCCTGGCAACACTTTTCACTCTTGTTTATCTCTGCAGAAATAGATACACTATATTAAATATACACAAAGTGGATATACTTAATACTAATCACTACGATTAGCGAAAATTTAACCATAAATTTTTGATATTTTTTTACTTCACTTATACCTACATCTTCTAATACACCAAATTCTCCTGTATCAGTGTTTGTCGTCGAACTCCTCCAAAACGGCTGAACCAGTTTTAATGAAATTTCGTATATACTTACAAACATTCGAATAAGCCTGAGAATAGGTTTTTATCTATTTCTTTATTATATTACTACTACTTACGCGTGTAAAACCGCGGGTACAGCTAGTATTTTATAAATGAAAGCCTTAATATGAAAGAACATATTATAGGAAAAAAAAATAGGAAGAAAAAGAAATTTTACATCGACTTTGCCCTTTATGCTAACTACATAAGCTTATCCTTTTCTTTAGGAAATAAATTCATTATAATAATAAGATAGAACACTAAATTGGTAACTCAAAAGGCAATGGAGAGGGCTGTGCTTGGGGTTTCACATCAAATCAGAAATGAGGAGATCCGCAGAAGAACGAGACTAACCGACATAGCCCGAAGAATTGCAACACTCAAGTGGCAGTGGGCCGGGCACATTGCTCGTAGGACCGATGCCCGATAGGGCCGACGAGTTCTCGATCACGCACCGGAAGACGCAGCGTGGGTAGGCTCTATAACAACGGTGAAGGTCGCAGCAAACCAATGAATGATATCCCACTAATTATAAATGCGAAAGTTTATAAATGCGTGAGTATGGGTGGAGATTTGTTACTCTTTCACGCAAAAACTACTAAACGGATTTAGATAAAATTTGGCACACAGATAGTTGATAACCAGGAATAACACACAGGATGCTTTTTATCCCGAAATTCCCAAGAAATCGAAACTTACGCGGGTAAAACCGCGAGGCGCGCCGCTAGTAGCTTCATGATGAAATAAGGCGCTAAGTTATTCTAACATTTGAACGTATCATCAATCATCATCATCATCAACAACCTTTTTTATCATCCCACTGCTGGGCACAAGTCTCCGCTCATACAGAGAAGGATTGAGCGTAATCACCACGCTTGCTCAATGCTTGGCCAAGGGTTGGCGTTTTCAGACTTAAAATCCAGGTTTCCTCAAGATGTTTTCCTTCAACTTGTAATTAATCATTGGTGTCCAAGATATACTTAGAAAGTACACATATAACTTAGAAAAGTTGTATTGCTACTTGCCTGACCTGGAATCGAACCCCCACACTCATACTTGAGAGGCTGGTGTTTTAACCACTTGGCCACCACGACTTGAACGACTGAACGTATCAGTGGACTATAATGCTGTATCAATATAATGCTATTACATTATCAAATAATGCATTATACAAAACACAGCCTTATCTGTGGCCTTGTTCTAGATTTGTGTCAATACAGTTAGCTTTTATGATATGTGTACACCATAGCCCAGCATTATCAGTAGCAATAGGTTTCATTTTGACAGGTCAACAGCATTCATTGCGTTATTTACGTTCTTGAGCAGAGACAGTTTTGAACATAGGGAGCAATGGAATAGCAATAAGCTTCAAAGTGATTCCAACTGACAGTAGGTAATGGTGTGTTCCGTAATTAAGTTTCATTAAGGCCACTACCCACTACGATACATATAAAGTAGGATTTCTAGCGTGGACTGTAGGTAGTATATTCATATTTCATTGTTAATAGTATAGTAAGACCATTTGTCGTGTTATAGCATTTTTAACTTAATTAACAAAGAATGACAGTTTGGATTTGAATGTGCGGCCAATTTGGGTATTCTTTACCGTACAAGTTATACATATTTACGGGTATAAAAATCTCTGAGCAGAGTCGCAAAGTCAAAAAGTTTGCTAATAATGCTAACCCAAACTAAAATGTTAAGTAAATTATACAGCTTTGTTTACTTTCCTAACAATACATACTTTAAGTTCAAATTTACCATAGATAAAAAAAGAAAGAGTAAATACTTCAAAAAGTCCGTTACGAATCATTCAGCCAGCCACAACATTGGTGCCTACCTGCCTGCTCCTTTCATTCAAGGTCGCGACAGGTAAACGATGTAGTTATACCTCGTTATAGTAATTGATTTAACTTGGAAATAATCGCTGTTGCATTTTTATAGGGAGCTCTGAACTCCAAGTGGAGTTGTATTTTTATGTTTATGTTGTGATTTGAGTAGTTTTAGCTTTGTAAGTAAGCGTATGATAACCAACTTACTTACTTGTAGGAGGCCAAATGTTATGCCATTTTAGTATAGCAATTGTACAAATACGGTGGCAAATCAGGAATTTCACAGTTTAGCAACATTAATTGCGTTATTTACGTTACTGAGCAGACAGTTTTTTGAATATACGAAACAATGGATTAGCCATATTCTTCAAAATTATTCAAATAGTCATTGATAGTTTGTTTCTCATTAGAGTGCTTAAAGTAAGAAGAAAATTTTATGCTTTGTAGGTGATTGATATTAGGTGTCATTATGAGATAAGTAAAATTAAGAGACTAGACTGCGTGCTTGCATATTCATAAACTGCAAGTAAACTGTTGAACCAAGAAGGGCTATAAAATAACACTTGTCCATACGTTATGCTTTTAAATAACCCGCTCATCAGTTACCTCGTTTACGAGTAATAAAACTCACAAGAGGTAATGTTTAAATAATCATTATGTATAGGGCCTAGGCATCGAAAGCAAAGGCAAACTTTCTACATACGCAGCTTGGTTTGAATAATAGATTTTTGAGAAAGTTTTTTATTAAAAACATTTTTCGCTCGTTATAATTTTGACTCAAACAGGTGAAAAAGTTTTTTTCAAATGGGACCAAACTACTCATAGTCATAACAGTTCTGACTTTGGCCTATTAACATCAAGAGATATCTCATATATACACAGATTGTTTTCCAAAACATTTTTTTTATGTAAATTAAAAATGCTCACTAGCTGACCGGAGAACAAATGTTGTTTCTTCATTGTTATTACTTTTCGTGGCTTTTTTTCCAGTGTTTTATAATAGTTATTTTGCTACTCGAAGGGAAACAAAACAAACAAATGAAAGCTCATAAAAATAGGTCCAAGCGTTCTTGAGTTATAAATGGTGTAACTTATCCCATATTGTTTTGTTTATTTACATAGATAAGTAGGCTACCTGTACAAACTTCGTGGAAGCAGTTTAAATGATACTCAAGTACTTAACAAGGTAATTGCCGTAAATACCGGGTATTGTTAATACTTAAAAGCTTGCTCGAAAATGAAAATAAATTAACATAAACAAACTTGGCGACATGATTGCAGCACTTGCAGATGTCAGACGAGGCGTCATCATTATGATAATTGCCGCTAATTTGTAGTAAGATCATTATAGTTATTATAGCAATACTTAGCTCAAGATAATATTTTATTTAAATAATATTAATACTTTATCACCTGCATGTGCATCCGACTTGACTGGATTCAGGTATTTATTACTGGTCTGAAATCGAGAACCCGTATTGTTCAAGCACAGTGATCAATAATAATAATAAGTCATTTATTTCAGACCACAAAGTCCATAGTTTTGTTAGTAACAATTTATTACTTATAACTAATGTTAGTAACCAATAGTAATAATCATAACAATAATAAATTATGTCAAATAGAATTAAAATAATACATCGTGTCAAAACCAATTATCAAATTAAAATAAAAACTTAATATTTTTCTGCACGTGAATCATGCGACAGTGGTTGAGGTACTGGCAGTCGAGCCGTTCAGCGAAAGCGCTCAGGATACTGTTGCGGCCGTTCCGCACCCTATCAATTGTCGTTTCTTCTCCGTTTGAGTATAAGCATATCCAGTCTATAATTAGTCTGGTATTTTTTTATCATATCCGTCAATAAGACAGTGTTAAGTTCCAAACTTCCAATAAGTAAAAATGAACTTGAAGGTCGAATTCACTTAACTGCTGTGTAAAAATTTACATGATTGGATATTAATAAAGAAACATCGAGTTTAATCTGATTTTATTACTAATGAATAAAATTTTAATGTGATCGTTAATGTTGTACCTACAGGATTTTTGATGTAGTCTGTTGCAGGCACTTTTTAGTGTAGGTCTTTAATAGTGTTTGAAATAATAACACCTGCCTATGTAGCTGTACAAGGATATTTTAGCATGTGGTTAAAACTGGAACTAATGAAGTCATCTTGTTTCTACAAAACCATGCTGCTCGAATGATTACTAACAGCGTCCTTCTATTAATCATCCTGCCATCATTCCGCCTAAAAAATCCATGTGAATGTTTTGGCGTTCGAATCATGTTAAGTACCTACATAGATGTGTACCTACGGGATGAATCTTAACTTGTAGGCTAACAAAGTTTATATTATAAGTAATATGTTTCAACTTTGACGGAGCAGAATCTATGTCGAACCTGAATGGGGAAACATGGTCATTATTGGCCAATTAAGGGGGCATAAAAGTCAAACATAACGTAAGTCGTGGTGGCCTAGTGGTTAAAACACCAGCCTCTCAAGTATGAGGGCGCGGTTTCGATTCCAGGTCAGGCAAGTACCAATGTAAATTTTCTAAAGTTATATGTATTTTCTAAGTATATCTTGGACACCAATGACTGAAGGTGAAGGAAAACATTTTGTGGAAACCTGGATTTTAAGTCTGAAATCGCCAACCCGCATTGAGCAAGCGTGGTGATTACGCTTACGATCCTTCCCTGTATGAGAGGAGAAGGAGAAGGCCCTGTGCCCAGCAGTGGGACGATAAAAAGGTTGATGATGATGAAAAGCCAAACTATGGTAAGTAAACAGTCGCACTTAGGTACATTCTCTTTTTTCTCTGCCTTTTCTGTGTAAGTCTACAAAGTAATCAGTTTTTACCTTGCCGGTTCAGGTGGAGAGTTAGAATTCCAGACCTAAAACTAATTTTAGCCAGACTTTTACCCACATACCTACTCAGCAGCCCCTCGTAAAACTAGACTCATTATTCAAGAAGTTTCTAATTATTTTTTTTTCAACTATTGTGCACCCAATTAAATAATACGAGCTCAAAAATGGTAAACGTGATCTCATTAGTTTTATACAGCGTCCGTATTTAGAACTATGTTTGTAGTGTAGCTCTATGAAAATAATGTAATGTAAATACATGCAAAGTTAAACACAAGGAAGTCGACCAGCGGGAACGTAAAAATTACGAAACTATTCCAAATAACTTTATGGGAACGTTTTGCTGTGAATATCTACAAAGTAGGGTAATGATGGAAGTTATGAAGGAAGTGCCTATAGGTAGAAGTTTCTTGGTCGTTCTTTTCCATAGATACGTATGGCTACACATCAAGTCATTATAATTTCCATTTTACCTGACCTCGCATTGTATTGGTTTTTCGTACAATGACATTTTGTAGCCAGGGAATTGCGTAACACAATTTCATTCTGGCAGTTCATCGATATTCATTGCGTTATTTATATAGTTGAGCAGATTAATTGTTCGAATATATGAACCAATGGGACAGCAATGGCACCGACTGTTTTCAAAACTGAAAAAGCTCCAGACTCCAAAGCTGAAAAAGCTGCGGATGCGACTGGGATTAACGCTGAGATTATGATGATGAAGCAATGGGCAAGCAATGGCACCGACTGTTTTCAAAACACCATGTGCAAGCGGTGAGCGTCCTTGATACGCAGGGTGCGTACAGCTCCAATACAGTTCTGGTGATGATTGCCGAGAGGTTTGACTGCCCGTACATCAGACAATGCTGTAGCAAGCATGTTGCTAGCTGTGTCCCGTAACTTTTGTCATATTACATATTGTGTGTGTATGTATTCTGGATGCTTCATGGTTGCTTTTGGGTCACCTGATATCCTTCAAAATGATTAGGAATGATAGTGTATTACGCGATTAGGGTGCTGGCTATTTATAGACGTGCGGCCCTACTACGCTATGGAACTCGCTTATCTTTCTGACCGTCCCCTTGTCAATTCAAAAGTGCCTGTCACAATTAAGTTTTTATACTGTTTGTAGTGCAGTCTGTGTTTATTTGAAATCATTTATTTCAGTATCCTTTGAGTAAAATGTTGCAATATTTTGTGAATTAGTTCTGTGATAATAGTGCTCTATTTTATTAATGTCTAGTAAGTACATTAAATATACTGCTGTAATAACGGAAACGGTTATAAAACCATTTCGGGTTTATGGCTTTTGTAAATAAATGAAACACGTATGTACAGACGACAGCACATCAAGCTACTACACTTGTCAAATTTCATTGTTAGATTTTAATAAATAAATATATACGAACAAATCACACAGATTGAGCTAGCCCCAAAGTAAGTTCGAGACTTGTGTTATGGGATACTAACTCAACGATACTATATTTATAATAGAGACATATATAGATAAACATCCAAGACCCAGGCCAATCAGGAAAAGATCGTTTTCCATCATGACCTGGCCGGGGATCGAACCCGGGGCCTCCACGTCGCAGGCAGGCGTGTTGACCGCTGCGTCACGGTCAACGCCACGGCTTTATTTCTAAAGCATTAAGGCTCAAGATTGATTTGGTAATGTTTGACAGTATAGGTTAACTTCACCTACTGACATCCGTACGTACATATTATTTTAACTACCGCTGACCACTACAAACAAACATTTGCAGAACATTATTCCGACTCCCTTTATAGGGCACTAGATTCTGCGCACGACTGCGTCTGAGTGGAAGCTAACTCATCATCTCAGCGTGAATCCCAGTCGAATCCGAAGCTTCTCAGCTTTGGAGTCTGGGGTCCTCTTTTCCAGTCTAATTGCTGATTTTGGCTAAACTTCGATATTTTCCTTGAAGCGACTGCCGTCTGACCTCCACAACCCGAAGGCGATATCGAAGTATTGTAGTTAGACCAATTGTTGGACTTTTTGAGGGCTCCAACAACCCGTAACGACTGCCATTAGATGTTCGTATGTCAACTGGGACCAACGGCTTAACGTGCTTTTCGAGGCACGACCAGACCAATATTCATATTCATGCATAAAAATATTTGCACTGCCCGGGGATCGAACCCGCGTCTCCTTGCGCAGCGTCTGCGTTTGCTACCGCCACGCCACGGAGTCTGTCAGTGTGTCAATGTGAGTGGAAGCTAACTATACCATAATAGTAGTTTATGATACTGATACATAATGAGGGGTATTAAGCACGAGTTTTTTAATAGTATCACACGGGTGTGTAATACCTAATTATGTACCTACAGTTTCATACACTACTTTATCTTATCTCAGTGCGTCTAACGCCAACGCAACACAATTCCATTTATTCAGTTTCATAATAATTGTAATATGCAAAATGTTAACAATTCTGCACCCTGCATCACAGCGCATGCACCAAAGCGCGCGCAGCCACAGATAAAAAATGAAATAGTACTGTCTACATTGATATAATATTAAACAGATATGATATTTTGTACGCTTCAAGTTCAAGGCGCTAGTGACTTATCTACCTTAGTTTAATATTATATCAATGGCTGTCTATGGTTTGTACCGTAATGAAAAAAAAAATATTATAACGTGTTAGAGAAATAATGTTATAATTTAATTTTTTAATTTCCTTTCGATATACTATTGGTAAAGTACGTCAATATAAACTCCTTTTTGGTAATATATTTTTAATTTTTTGATATGAGAGTTTTATCGCTAAAGTACTAAGGTTCAAGGTTGATTGGGAATATTTGGCAGTTTCGGGTAGCTTGACATGCTGCCGTCCGTACATACATAAAAAATCTTTATCTTGGCATAAAACATCCACACAGTACTACTCAGTCGTTCATTCCCCAAATAGTGAAATAAACCAACGGTTCTCCATCCCTTTCCATCCGTTCCCGAGTAAAAGGGAGAAAATGCTTTTAAATAGTGTTCGTTTATACGGAATGCTACACAGGTTTTGTATATGTGCAAAAAAAACCTGTGGAATGCTATTGTAGGTGACGCCAAAGAATTTTTGCTATGCATTTTATCTTGTTGTAGTTAAATGGATCCGTATTGAAAATATGCGTACAGAATTTAAAATAGTTTGCAAATTACGGTATACTCTTGGAATTTTGTTTAAAAAGATATTAAATGTATAAGCCCCGCACGATGATATTGCGATTGGCGGCCATCTTGGTGACGTAGTCGAACTCGCCCCGCCGGTACCGTTCGCAAGTTCAGTCCGCGCTTACCCACTTACGCACATCGAATATTTTTGTTAGCTTTTTGTTTTTGTTATCCTGTTTTATTGTTGTTGAGTTTTGTTGTTTAGTTTTGTTAGCTGTTACTCGTTAAAATCAGTAAGAAATTAATTAACAGTCGTGCTCGTGAAATTATAATTAAAGTGGACAATTATTTTGTTAAAGAGAAACACGACTGTAAGTTAGTTTTTGAAAGTATAAACGGTGCTTTAAAAAGTGCTTCGGACATTTTAATACCGAAGCAACTGTTTGTAGTTATTAAAAATATTTTGCAAAATTCTACTCACTCTAAGTCACGGAGCGTGTGGCATGTGCCACAGGCGTTGCAAAAAATACTGTGACGAAATTGCGACGAGAGCATGAGTCAGAAACAGCCAGTGGCAGCAAATTGAGAACTCCTACGAAAGGAAAAAGACAAAAGAAGGAATATTTCGACGGGTTTTCCTTAACAGCTTTAAGAAATATTATACATTCAATGTATACGGTGAGGAGAAAAATACCCACAATGCGCAAAATATTGGCGGCTTCAAAAGTAGACCTTATACTGGTAGTGAAACTACATTAAGAAAAATAATTAAATGTGATTTAGGCTACCAATTTAAACGATGCTACCAAAAAAGATAGGCTCTAATTGAAAGACCCCAAATTCAAGCGTGGAGGGCTAAATATATACGACGTATGAAAGAAAATGACTCGCTTGGTAATAACAAAAGACCCGTTATTTATCTCGACGAAACGTGGATACACGCATGCACTACTCTGTAAAAAAATGTTGCCAAACAGCAACCGATGTCGGAGTGAGACGGAACGACAGCCCCGGCCGCCGATGGATAATAGTTCACGCAGGAAAAAGCGGATTTGTTGACAATGCCCTTTTAATGTTTAAAGCAGACACCAAAACGGGGGATTACCATGATCAAATGAATGCTGAGAATTTCACCAAGTGGCTTACAGAAAAATTAGTACCCAACATACGACGCAACTCCATAATTGTGATGGACAACGCCCCTTATCACAGTAGGAAAGAGAATAGGCCACCAAGTATCAACAATAAAAGATGGTTGAGTGGCTACAAGCTCACAACATCGACTTTCCCAACGACACTACAAAACCTGAACTGTATTTATTAATTAAACGGCACAGACCACCGAAAAATTATAAAATTGACAATTTATTAGCTGGCAATGGCCATGAGGTCGTTAGATTACCACCCTACAACTGCGACCTCAACCCCATTGAGTACATCTGGAACCTGGTAAAGGTGAGGGTGTCAGAAAAGAATGTGGAGCAGTTGGAAAGTCGCATTGAAGCTCTGACGTTGGAGGCGTTGGCGTCAATAACTCCAGATGACTGGCGAAAGGAAGTCAATCATGTTAAACGGCTTGAAGAGGAATATTGGAATAAAGATCGAATAACTGACGAGAGTCATAAATACGGCAGACGACAGTGAATCGGAAACGACAGACATAGAAAGCAGTTCTGATTCGGAAGACTATATGAGTGGAATTGAATAAAAATATTGAAAAAAATATAAACACTTTTTTACATACTATCCTGGTTTATTTATAAGCTGATAGATGTAGGTAGTAATTAAAACATGACTGCTACACAGTGGACTCTGGTTCAATTCCCGCTCGCAAATTAACAGAAATGTAGTTAGAAAAAAAAAGTATACCTACATATAAGAAAGATATACGAATAAGTATATTTTTCTTACGTCTACAAGAATTATTTCCTTGAAATTATTAATAATGAAAGTTTATTTGTCAGAATATGGGTGAGTAGGTATAAAGAGTGTATGTATAATAAAATTATAAAATACAAATAAACCCTTAACCCCAGTTTATTAATTTTGCGTTTAACATTATTTTGCTAGCTGTCCTTTTGTGTGACAGGTGACGTCACAAAGCTGTTATTGTGACAAGGTTCCATCGCAATATCATCGTGCGGTAGTAAACGTGTCTCGAAATACGATCATGATCTCGAATTCTTTTTTTTTATACAACTTAACTGTTGTGACTTTTTTTTAATAAATTAAAAACTAGCGCTTGACCGCAATCCCGCCTGATGGTAATGCGATCGTTAATGGTAAAGCGCGCTAGTTTATTAAATGCCTATTCACTCTAGCCTTGAAGATACTCAAATTGTAGTGTGACGGAAACACCGCCGCTGGCAAATTGTTTCAGTTCCTATCGAAATCTCCTTGACCACTAAATATCCAAGAAATATCCGATCCTATAAGTAGAGTGTGGAGACTGTGCGAGGGAATTGCATGTTTTAATTCCCCCGTCTCCGTTCTATCATCGGACGACCCGTCGTACGGCGAGTTTCCACCCTTACGTTGTTGACACCACTACGATCCGAACGAAGCATTTTGCCTCGCCTTTTATACCGCGTACATCGAGGGACTAGAACAATTTACCAGCGGCGGTGTTTTCATCGTACTACAATTTAAGTGTCTTCAAGGCTAGTGTGAATTGGCTCTTAATAAACTAGCGCGCTTTACCATCAAAGATTACATCTCTGCTTACCATCAGGCGGGATTACAAACTAACACTAGAAAAAAAATCTTCATAATCCATCTTTGTCAAGCGGAAGAAGTCCACTTCTAAACATGGCGGTCCCAACTATAAAATACTGGCCATCCACGCTTAACAGACTGGATAAGCAACAGATTGTGTTTGGCGTTGCCTTAGCAACGGTACTAGTAACTAGGAAACTTGGCATCCTGCAATTTGCAATCATTAGCAACGATAAAATACTTATAGGCTTCTTATATAGCTATAAAAGACATAACAAGATAGAGGGCCGAACACGACCTCCAGATATAGACCGGCTTAGATAACCGAGATGCCTTAACTCGCAAAGACCTGTACGACTATGCTAGATTGGCCTTGTATCGGCAGTAAGTTCATCTAAGTTATTCATTACCCTTTAACTGTCTACTGCTAAAAATAGACTTTGTGACTCGTTCTATAAATTTCATTCACTACTTTAGGCTTGAACATGATGAGAAATAAAATCGCAATTCCGACTACTTGCGTACCTACATTTAATCTTTTTCTAGATTAAAAGGCAAAAATTCAATCCTGCATCGATTTATTTATCTATTTCCGAACAATAATCCTAACACAAAGCCTCGGGGTTCCCAGTTTATCCACTCATATGATCCTGTTAAACTCCTTTCCTTTCCGGATGTGTAAGTAACTAACTCGTTTCCCTACCTTTAATCAAAACAACAATTAATAATTAACAATCAATGTATTAGGTATCTGTGGCTAATAAGTAATACACAAACCGCGATGCGGCAAAATACCAAAACAAAAAAAAAAACAAAAATCTTTGGCGCCTAATTCAAGCTTGTTCCTTATTTAAAAAGCATTTAAACAGTCATTTTGTCGACATATTGCGTGCCTGTCGGTTATCTTAGTTAAGTAAACCAAGGTTAAATGTCGCACATTTTATTCGCATTACTATAAATAGGCAGTGTCCTTTTAAAACTGATTTATCCATCGCCATTTTAGTGTTTAATTAAGTGTAATCGGGTAATCCGAATTGCTTTTAATCGATATGAACTGCTGCTGTTTATTATTGCGTTTTATCGGCAATTTGCTCTTGCTAAACGACGTTAGACTTGAACTATGGTTATCATATCGATGTGCCTTTTATAGCCGCTGCTGGTTACTGCAAGTCAGTTGTCTCTATTATAGGATTGAATTTCCAACGTTAGTTAATTTTATTTGAGAAATCATTTTGAATTTTTGATACTATTTAAGCGCAAACGACAAACACTAGCCATCTTTTTCTTCTCTATGCTTTAGATAGCGCCCCATCTCACTCACACTGTGCCAACGTGTGAAATATATGCAGAATAAAAAACATGCATGTGTGTGCTGCTGCTCCGATCGGCACATTTATTTTGGTTAATTTGTTAGAGCATACCCTATCTGTTTAATATTATATCAATGGACAGACGTCATATAATCATATTCCACAATTTAAATTAAAAAATCAAGCGTGGACTGAGGGATCTTTAGAACATTTATTCTTTTCCTGTCCTAAACTATGTATCTCATCCTCTATATGATCTGCTTCCTAAACATATTCCTCGTCCTGTCAACCTACCTTTCCTTTTAACCTTGGCGCATACCCCATTTATTAAAATCTTAAATAAGTTTATTTCCCTTAACAAAATCAAATTTTAATCTTTTCCAACCTTTATGTTTACTAATATTTGTGTCGTCTTGTGTTTGTTTTAGCCCAAAGAAGAACCATCGCTAATACTACCGATCAAGTATCCACTCCAGTCGATCCAGTCGATATCCACTACGCATAATATCATATTAATTTATTTCCCTCCACCTTGACGTTGGCAGAATCATCGGCCATCGATTGGGCTAACTCCAAAAAAAAAATTTAAAAAAATAAAAGAAAAAGCGTGTACTGAATTTGCCGCTAAATGTAATGCATTTCATTTCTATAAATTTTAATCTAGTGCTTGATCGCAATCCCGCCTGATGGTAAGCAGTGATGCAATTGCTGATGGTACAGCGCGCTAGTTTATTAAGAGCCTATTCACTCTAGCCTTGAAGACACTTAAATTGTAGTCCGGCAGAAACACCGCCGCTGGCAAATTGTTCCAGTCCCTCGATGTACCTACGCGGTATAAAAGACAAGGCTAAACGCTTCGTCCGGATCATAGTGGTGTCAACAACGTAAGGGTGGGTGGGTACCTACTCGCCTTACGACGGGTCGTCCGATGATGGAACGGAGATGAAGGAATTAAGTCATGCAATTCCCGCGCACACTCTCCAAAATACATCCTATAGAACACCGCCAGGCTGGCTACTCTTCGCCTGTACTCCAGGCTTTGGATACCGTTTTGAACTAAATCTGGGACGCCAATTAGCCTCTTCGCATCCAAAGTTGGCCGGTGGCAGTTAGCAGCACCAGCCCAAATGTGGCTGCAATACTCTACACACACGAACGGACCTGCTACCTATACATGACTGTACGAAGCCTGACGCTAGCTAAAATTAAGAAACATAACTGATCTTAGACAAGCCAATATACATAAGTATATCCCGCTACTCTAGCAACCTCAAAAAGTCACGCTTTTCAATCCGTGTCATCAATTTAGCGGCCATATTGGTGACCGTTCATAAAAATATTGCTTGTAAAATTCATATCTGTTGTGATCACTATTTTTCACAATATTCTTTTGGAATCCCTGAAATATTTTAAATGTCAGCTCGTTTTGTGCGGTAATGACTGCGCTGCAACTTCAAAATACAGTTTTTCAATTCGTCACGAGTGACTCTTGAAAACCATTATTCTGTAGACGTATTTTATAGGTTATTTCTTCCTCATTTATACCGTTATTGAAGTTGTATCATCATAGAATTCACTTTTTCGTGGCCTCTTGCCAGTGCAGTGTCCGTTTTTTTTTTCGATTAATAATTTTTTGTTTTTTTTTTTTTTATAATTTATAAACTAGCGCTTGACCGCAATCCCGCCTGATGGTAAGCAGTGAACAAATATAATACAATTACAATACACACAATACAACAACAACAATACAAACAACAATTATATTACAACAATTATTATTTGACAATTTATTTATTCATTATGTTGTTTACGTTGCTGAGTAGATATATTTATTGAACATATGTATAGAGCAATGGATTAGCAATAAGCTTCAAAATTATTTTTTGGTAATAGTGTGTTATGGTTACGCAATTAGGGTGCAGGTATGATGACGTTATAATGTTGGTATAGTTATGTATAATGTATACTAACGTGTAAAGTGTATTTATAACAACTTTATGATTTAAGACTGTCTTTTCAGTATCTTGTCCGTTCTTCTCTATAAATGCTTTGTAATGGACACCTAGCCACATTTTTCTGAGTGGCCGACAACACAAAAGTGCCCGTAATTGCAACACCTATTTGGAATAAATACTTAGAATTTACGTATGGGTAAAACTAATATTTTTACCGAATGTAAATTTAATCCTGCAACCAGTAGTGCCGAAGCAGATCCTGCGACTTTTCAAGTCAAATTGGACTCTCTTTACCGTCCAAATTAGCGAAACGCTTGGATATAAGTAACTTCATGAGCTCTGGCTGATTTAAATCTTTAAATCATGGCTAACATTATTCTATTATACTTTTGCATTCGAATTTCAAATTTCGAATCGCCTAAATGCAGTTCCTTTATGAAGATTATTTGGACGAATCTTCAAAAGATAAAAACATTTCTGATATGTAGGAACACTTGTACAGGAAGCTTGAAGTGATGATGTGTTAATGGTGCAATTTCCGCATCTGTACAGCCACTTATTGGATTAGTCTAAATATTATCTAAACTTGAACTGTTCATGTTCTCGAATAGAAATGAGGAAGCTATCGTAGAGAATTTTAATGTTAAATTAAATACAATTGTAGCAAACTAGTGACCGAAGAATACAATTTTGCTTATTTTACTTGGGCAGATTTTTCTGTCGATAAATTCGTGGAATAAAATTCACGCCTGACAAATTTTGTATGGCTGAACCGTGAAAAAAAAAGAAAATAATTCCTTACTTAAAATTAAGTGGCTGTGAAAATGTCATTGGTTTTGTCGCGAATTGCATTCCAATTTTGAAAAATCAAAACTGTTATTATTTTTTATAGTTGTAACATTTGCTGCACCCACCGCGTTTTACCAGCCAGTATTTTTCTCATTCCCGCCTTTATTATTTATTTATTTGACTCGTGTACCATCTATTACCATCACATAAATGCCGATGTTCTAACCAACGGCACAATTTATGCAACTCATTTATATGCTAGACCGCTATTTCTTTGTCTATGCACCGAGGTCGGAATCCGTAGCAATGTAAACCTGTTACCACATACAATGGTAGACGAGATTACTGAGGGCAATTGAACTGTCATCGGTTTTAAAGTAAATAAAATAAATGTGGGAGAGAGGAATGAAGATTAGCACCCTGACTTTCCTTGGTTTCAGATCAGCACCCTAATTGCGTAACACACAATTACTATCCGTTGGGATCATTTCGAAGCATATTGCTAATTCATTGCTCCATTTGTTTGAAAATGTATGTGTCTGCTCAACAACAATAATGCAATGAATATTGTTGAACTGTCAAAATGAAGCTCATTGCTACTGATACTGTTTCGCAATTATTACCCTGCGGGTTACCGATTTTGAGTTTTATAACGTTGGTGAAATGACATCATACTGTACATCCTTAATAAGAGTTAAGGGGCCTTAACTCTCATACTATACGTCCTTAATAAGAGTTAAGGCCCCTTAACTTATACTATGAAAGTCATTCCACCAACGTAATAAAACTTAAAATCGGGGTTGAACAGACAGTAGGTAATAAAGGTTTGCTTAAATGTGTAATGTTAATTTGAACTGAGTATAGTTGTTCTAAATTTATTTAAATTTCTAAAGTATGCATTTAAAATATCCGAATTAAATTTTTCCAAATAAATCACCGGCACCGTCATCTTCATTGCGTTCTATTTGCCTGTCCTTAATATCATTAACGCATAGCAACACAATGCAACGTACGCTTATTTAATAACATTCTATCCGGTCTTAACTTCCGCGGTGTTACCTTACTTCCTCAAGGAATCGGTGAAGAAATGTCACTTCGAAGGCTTCATGTCTATAAGTTTGGTATCAAACAGCATTTTAGGGATCTTTGCTACCCTAATACTGTGTTCAAATCTTGCCATTAGATAACCGGCCAAGTGCGTGTCGGACTAACGCACAAAGGGTTCTGTACCATTGTTTTATGAAATTAAAGGATTTAAGTCACTGGTATGAAAGATTACGCGGTAAAAGCGGTTTACGATTTACGAGGTATTAAAAAAAACTACTTAGGTACTAGATCCCGTTCAAAACAATTATTTTCGTTGGTAGTTTTATAGTAATATACATTATATGTTTTTGTTAGATTTTTCATTTCTTATTTTAGAAGTTAGAGCCCCGTCTCTAACTTCTAAAATAAGAAAATGAAAAATCTAGACAACTTTTTCGGGGGCAACTTTTTTCCACTTTGGCAGCGTCTGACTCGCAAACTATTCGGTTCAGAAAAAAAAAAATTTTTAGAAACCTCCAATAAAAAAGAACTGAGTGAATAGGAAGGAAGACGGCAGTTGAGAACGGTGATGCAATGTTATACTCAACAACACGACCAACGATGCTGCGAGCTGTACCAGAGGGAAATTGATCTGGAGACCCTCCACGACCAAACACAACAACATTTGCTGCATCGTACCCGGCACACATCGCAACACAACTGCTCAGACCCGTCCTCCGTACGCCTTCACCAGACATCATGCCGGAACACGACAAATCGCTTGGCGGCAAGACTTTGGCTGGTGGGTGGTAACTTCTGCGGCAGCCGATGTTATGGCCTACCACCGAGAAACCATTACTACAAATACCAAATATAGTCTCAAATACAGCAATATTAGGATTCTTCGATGTAATGAACGTGTGTGTGGGCAAGCCCGTTTTACACCCACGCCTGGTGACCTAGCGA
Organism: Sesamia nonagrioides; assembly: GCA_017933935.1. NCBI lineage: Eukaryota > Metazoa > Arthropoda > Insecta > Lepidoptera > Noctuidae > Sesamia > Sesamia nonagrioides. The sequence goes on along the minus strand of JADWQK010002062.1, from coordinate 237,729 downwards.
ACTTGAAATAAGCAAAGAAACCGTGGACTGCCTTCTATAGCGTTCTTTTTTAGTGTAGGTTGTAGTTATAAAAATACAAATACGTTTAGTGTGATTATTTTTTTTAATTTGCGTCCCTATCTATATCTATACTAATATATAAAGCTGAAGAGTGTGTTTCTTTGAACGCGCTAATCACAGGAACTACTGGTCCGATTTGAAAAAATATTGTTGCGTTGGATAGTCCATTATTCCAGGAAGACTTTGGGCTATATAACATCACGCTGCGGCCAATAGGAGCGGAGCATAACGAACTCCACGTGAACGAAGTCGCTGACGGCCGCTAGTATTGAATACACTCAACTCTCTCAATAGACTTCACTACTAGGAGAGTTAATACATAATTAAATTGGTTCTGGATATGGTTTCCACAATTGACTTCTGAAACTAGATTGAACTTTTAAACGCACTTAATAATCATTATGATTAGCATTGGCAATATAATGAACTAAGGAGAAGGTGCCCAGCAGTGGGACGATAAAAAGTTTTTTTTTTATAAAATTATGAACTAGCGCTGGACCGCAATCCCGCCTGATGGTAAGCAGTGACGCAATCCTTGATGGTAAAGCGCACTAGTTTATTAAGAGCCTATTCACTCTAGCCTTGAAGACACTCAAATTGTAGTCCGACGGAAACACCGCCGCTGGCAAATTGTTCCAGTCTCTCGATGTACGCGGTATAAAAGAGTAGGCGAAACGCTTCGTCTGGATCGTAGTGGTGTTAACGACGAAAGGGTGGTAACTCGCTGTACGATGGGTCGTCCGATGATGGAACGGAGATGGGGGAATTAAATCATGCAATTCCCTCGCACACTCCCCAAAATGCATCCTATAGAGAGAGGTTGATGATGATGAGGGAGAAGTTAGTATATTTATAATTTGGCAAAACGTTTCGGAGTTTCCAAACATATATTAACGATTACTTATTATGTAGCCCAACTTTCTCTCGACAAAAGAATTAATCACGGACCACCCACAGAAGAATTACGTCAGTTCCTTCCACATACGCATCTTTTTCAATTATTTATGCTTCGAAACATATTTTTATTTTAATTTCTACCAACCCGCACTGGGCCAGCGTGGTACGTTACGGCCCACTCCCTCTCACCGACAGGAGGCCTGTGTCCCAACAACGGGAACATTGTGATATGCTGATTATCATCATTTTGATCTATATACTTGTCATGAGGAGAACAGATTCCCTTTTAATAATGTGGTGCTTAGGTGTCATCATCATCATCCCAGCGTTAATCCCAGTCGCATCCGAAGCCTTTTCAGCTTTGGAGTCTGGAGTCCGCTTTACCAACTGCTGATATGGCTAAACTTCGACATTTTCAGTGAAGCGACTGCCGTCTGACCTCCACAACCCGAAGGCGAGATTGAAGCAAATGTGGTGCTTAGGTGTGTTAGGTGTAAAAAATTTTCAATAATGTGTCTCTTGTATTAATTATAATTAAGTCATTCCATCTCGTACAAGCCGCCAAGTCTGCCGCGCTACGGAGCAAAACTTTCTGACTCTTACTGTCTAAAACCAACCCGGTGTGTAAGTAGGATTCTCTAATAAAAAGTTTTTATATCTTTATTGCACGCATGGCTTCCCTTCGTGCAAATCAAGTTTCATAACGATTCAAGTTATCATAACTCACGACTCGTGTATATCCAACAATGAAGACGCCGTAGAATTAAGAATCATTACCATTATTATAATAACACTTAATAACTGTACAAGTAGGTACGTACGACTGATGTCATGGACATTCTATGAATAACACGATTGTATTGAATATCTTTGAACCATTCATCATAACACTGTCACCAGAAGACCATGTATCATTATATTGCTGGCCGATCTATTATTATTTATTTATTTTCTTAATCTCCACGTGTACAATAGGATAAATGCTATGCCCCGCAAAACCGTTTTCACGTTTTGTCTGCGGGAACGGAACAAACAGTGTATCAATATTTAATCAGCAATAATTAAAAATGCAACAATATTACAAAAAAGTTATATCAATAATATCAGTAGCCTAATCGGCGAACACATTTTTGTTAAATGATTGCGACTAGTTGGGATCAAATGGGATCGCTCGGACCGCCCATTGGATCGTTCGGTCCAAACGATCCCAACTAGTCGCAATCATTTGACAAAAATGTGTTCGCCGATTAGGCAGCAGGTCTTACAAAATTGCTTACAGACTACTGAGTAAGAACATTTTAAGTGCTCTGGCAAATTTTCTTTTTGTTTTCTGACTTCTCTTCTTTGAGCCAGTATGGTACTCTTTTGTCTGGACAAAAGAGTACCATACTGGCTCAAACCGAACCGGCGACCGAACGCTGGCGTTCGGTCGCCAAAATAATTACTGACTCTTGGTACATTAAATTTACCTGATGACTCTGCACTCTCATCTATCCAGCAATGACCTAGTGGTTAGCTTCGACTTACAAGTTGTAGGTTCGAACCCCACCAGGCGGTTTACTTTGTGTAAATTATTTCATCACCACTGCTCTCAAAACGGTGTAGGAAAGCATCGTGAGCCATAAAGAACATTGAAGTTGAAAAAGTGCTAATTCTCAGCCTAATTTGAATAAATAACTTTTGACTGATTTTGAATACTTTGCCCGACTTTGCAACTTAACCCAGGAAAAGCATTAGCGCTTGCGAACCGTGTCTAAGCAGTAAAAGTTGAGAAATATCATAGGCCCAATAATTTAATGTTTTGCGGGAAAAGCCATCATTAGCTGATGATAGCAAAAATGAGGCTTAGTATAAAGTTATAAATCGTCAACGATATAACATATCACCTAGCTAGCAATTAAAATATTCAGGTAACGTCACGTCATCAGACATAACCGCTAATGTTTCTCTCGTTTCAAACCTGTCGTCATCAAGGTCATGGCGTAGGTATATTAAGTTCTATAACTCTAGTAATTTATTAGCGCCTCTCGCGTTTTTATGCAGGAAATTGTGAATGACCAATACGTAACCCTGAAGGCATAATTATAATTAATGAAATATGAAACTCGTAACTGAGAATTTTAATGAAGCTATAACCAATGGATTTGGATAATCAGCAACTAGAAACTATCATTTCAGGCAATGAAGCAAAAACACAGTAGGTAAATAATAATAAGAATGATGACATAATTGAAAAGTCTTAAAACAACATTCTAGACATTGCTAATGATCATTGACTTACTATTAGAGATGAGTACGCAAGAAGAGCCATTGACCCTTGCAATCCGGTCAACAGTGAAGGCAACATTCTTTATACATAGCGGAAATAACTTGTAATCTGTTCAGCTATATTGTCGGCAAGAATTATTTCATTATGCTTCCAACCCTTGGCAGGAAGGAGATAACACGTTTATCAAAGCCAGGTGCAACTGAAGTCACAAAGAGCAGTAGAAACATGTTGGGACAGGTAGTAACGTGTTTAGGGTCATCGATATAGAAATTAATGTCGATAAGTATGTTAAGCGTGGAATTACAAACCAAGGTCTGAGTCTCAGGCGTGTCGGCGTTAATTTTAAAATTTGGTAGATGTTAGCCGGAATATTTGTAATTGTAACTTTTAATATCAAGGCAGGGAAAGCTTTAGCCTATGAGAGCCAGATAAAAAAGTGATATTTTAACATGTCCCACTCCGTCTAGTCTAATTCTTGATACTTTGCCCAAGATTACTTTCCGCTAGTAAAGTGAACGAAAAATGCTTTCTACGCCAATTTGTAGATAATTTACTACAATTATAGTACATATTACTAGCGGCCGTCCGCAACTTCGTTTGCGTTTTTTTATATGCTCCACTCCTATTAGTCGCAGCGTGATGTTATATAGCCTAAAGCCTTCCTGGACTATAGGGTTATCCAAAGCAAAAATAATTTTTCAAATCGGAAAAGGACTTTCTGTGATTAGCGCGTTCAAACAAACAAACTCTTCAGCTTTATACAATATGTAAAGAAAACCCTGTCCGATCCGTGAAGGTATTGTTAGGTATCGATAACTGATTCTACTAATACCATACCCACAAAGCCGGGCTAAACTTTAAAAAAAATCACCCTAAAAAAATGAATATTATTTCGCAAAAAGAGGTAACTTAATGCATGTGCGGTAAGCAATCTTTTCGCGGGCGGCGGGGGCAGGGCATGCAGCATGTGGTCGCATCGCTATTCGCTCATAATAAATTCCAAATTTCGGGGAAGTTGGAATTAATTCGCGGGAAAAAATGATTATTTCAAAATTCATTAGTATTGTTACTATTACGATTACGTAAAATTTTATATTATATTTGGTCAAGTGTTTACCTAACCTTTATTATCCTTACTTGGTCGGACAGGGTTTTCTTTACATATTGTATATTAGTAAAGATTTATTTCATTCATAAGTACAGAAACCTAACTCCAAAACTGTAGACAAAAACCTGTCACGATCTGAAGCCCAGCCATTATAAGTTGGTCACAGCAAACCTAGCAAGGCATAACTAACTCATAAGGTACGGGAGATTCACTCGGCTCGGTTACACATTCAATACAACTAGAGCAGAACACAACAAAAGAGTCGCCGACTTATATCCGACACGGTGTTATATGTCAACTTTAAACGTTTTGAGTTCAGCGTTCGAAAAGCTAATTATGTTAGACACTGAAAATATATTTTAAGATTGAAACTTGCAAAAGCTAAAAACAGCAAGAGCAAGACACCTCTCCGGAAGGAAAACTCCTGAGAGCGAAAATTAACAAAGAACACCCAAGACTATTAATAGTGGTTGGTGTGTCCCAAGGGATTATGTTGAGTCCCATAATGATATTAATCAATAGATATAAAATAATTCAGTTTTTCTCATCATGTATACACATTATAATAGAATAGAATACTCTTTATCATGTACACCATATAGATTACAGAACATAAATATAAAGATTTTACAAAGGGCGGGCTTATCGCTAAAAAACGTGATGGAAATTAGCCACGAAATGTAAAAGGAAGTTTATATTGATTCAAATCCTTATACGTCCATCTAGGATGGGTTCCAACAACAACCTGTTCGACCTGGTTTTCCTAAGCATTGTTAAGGCCAGATGGAAGACAAGTACTTGGCACATTATGCATGGTGAATCTAGTTGTCCACGCACGACTTGTAGTTATCTAAAGCAAACCTTTGGCAGCCGTCACTCGGTCAAACAAGACGAACACTTAGGAATTTTAAGTCGTTCAAAGTAACAAATGACTCTATTAACCGCTTCATTACTTTTTTTAAAATCTCATTTTGTACTTCAAATACGCGATCAATGCGATCTACCAAATTGAAAATTAATTTGAAACGTTACAAACGGTCGATATTTGAATTTAGAATGGCACTGGTTCCTAAATGTCAGTTCTATTAATAGTTGTATTTTAAATTATTGATGCTTAAATATAAAATTAATAAAACTTTTGCAACGTTAATTACTACGATATGCAATCATGTGGTTTATAATATTTGACGCTTCAGCTTCGTACGACAGAATACAAAACGGATTTGTGGATAAGTCATGGGTGTAATGACAGCCGTATGGAAAAGTGTAGCTTACTTGCCACGGTTGGTCCGTGATTGATCAGGGTGACCATATTAAAATCCGAATTTTTTTTAACTTTGTCCCACTCTAAAAATTTCTCCTGTATTGTGGGTGCTTTTACGAACATATAAACTCACATACACAAACAGCCAGATCCGGAACAACTACTAGTAGGTCATACAAATATAGGTCGTATAACGTGTGGAGGCGACGACGCCCGAACTGCTAAACGTGCCTGTAGTCAGAACCAACCTACTGGCGAAAGCACCCCTCAACCGTGCAATCCGTGTGGTGAACGAAATCCATGAAAGACTGGATATATTTTCGTGTTCTTTGAGTGAACTCGCAAGAGTTTTATTAAATATTGTTAGTTATATTTAAGAATTAGTGCATATTTAAGTATTACTGATTACTGTACTATCGCATTAGGTTAAGGCTTGTAAGGACAGTTGAAAGACTGATAAATAAATAAATATACCAAAACCTTATCGTGGCTGGAAAAGCACGTTAAGCCCCGGCTATGATTCTTGGATTTTTGACAGAGAAGCCCGAAAGTTTGACAACCAGTCTGAAAGAGGTGTTGTACCCACTAGCTGGATTGTGGAGGTCAGGTGGTAAGAGCTTCATCTGCAATACTGGTTTTCTGCTGCGAACTGGAAGCCGACCCCAATATATTTAGGAAAAGGCTAGGCAGATGGTGATACGTAGAATACAAACATACTAATAAATTGAATCCCACGCAGAGTGACTCAGTCTATTTGAATATAATATTTTCTATCTTTCTTTGAAGCAATTTGATGCAAAGATCGTTTTCCGCTCATATTTGTTAGTTCTTGTTGTACGGACGACAGCAGGTCAAGCTACCCGAAACTGTCAAATATTCTCACTCAACCTTCAGCCTTAAAGCTGTAGCAATAAGGTCAGAAATTTTACAGATTGTAGTAGCTGTCGTCTGTATCATTCAAACGTAGGTATGGATGAACCCCTATTCTCGTAAAGATTAAGGAGGGTCTGGTCAATTTCTCCTCAAAAACAGTACCTTCCTTATGCATAAAGGCGTCAAGCTTTACATAACATAGATTAGTTGTTTTCTAACTCATTAAATCCTTTATCATAAGCCCCATTGACATTTGCCGTAACAATAATTAAGTACACAAATATGTCCACAAAGGCAAAGTCGGTGAACTTAGCACGTGTAGGTGTATTTATAAACTGAAGTGCAAATGAATCAGTATTGATGACTCAGTCAGGATGGTGTTGAAAAACATACGATTACACATTATGCGGTGTAAGTCGATATTGGTGACATGACACGGAAATGTCTTTGGACTGATACTTCCTGATTTTTTTGTTCAAACTTAACAAATAAAGAGTTTTTTGATGTAGGTACTGGCGTGTACTTAATAATGTATGTAGGATCACCCATCCAACAAAACCAGTATACTTATAATAGGCGGTGTTTCCGTCGGACTACAATTTAAGTGTCTTTAAGGCTAGAGTGAATAGGCTCTTAATAAACTAGCGCGCTTTACCATCAACGATTGCATCACTGCTGACCATCAGGCGGGATTGCGGTTAAGCAATAGCTTGTAATATATAAGGTTCCCCGGGATCTTAGGACCAAAAATTATCGAACTATAAGTGTCAGTGGCAACTGCTCTTCTTATTCTTTGTTAAGTATATCCTCGAAAAATATTCCTAACATTTACATAGCAATGGCTAAAGAAGCAGAAATCGCTGTCCTTAAAACTCTAACGGATACAACAATAAATCAAAATGATACATACTTCTCGGAATATAAAAGCTGCCTTACCACAAAAATGTTTCTAAAAAAACTTGATTTGTAGCTGACCGGAAATAATTGGGATAGTCCAAGCGGCCTTGCCCAAGGACTGGCCCTTGGCTTTTCTTTTTTTAATTTTTTGATTTAGAATTTATTTGGACGAGTTTCAATTTATGGTTCCAGACGTAAAGATGGTGTTTAATTTTGAATCTGTGTGTTTTGAGAAGCTCGTGTACGTGGTGAACCGAAACGGAAACAGAATTGTTTCGGATATGAATGATACTTAGAAACAAGTTGTAATCAATGATTGTGAAACCTGTTGTGAGAGAAGGAAAGAAAAAAGTGTTTATTGTAAATCGTATGCTATACGAGTTATAATTAATACCAACAATTTACTCCGTGGTAGGCCATAATATCGGCTGCCGGCAGAGGCCCACCAGACAAAGTCTTGCCGCCAAGCGATTTGTCGTGTTCCGGCATGATGTCTGGTGAAGCTGTACGGAGGACGGTTCTGAGCAGTTGTGTTGCGATGTGTGCCGGATACGATGCACCAAATGTTGTTGTGTCGGGAGTTTGGTAGTGGAGGGTCTCCAGATCAGTCACCCTCTGGCGCAGCATCGTTGGTCGTGTTTGTCCGTTTTTGACACCTTTAATAACCATTGAAATTGATTTACAGAAACATGTGCCTATTATACAAATCGTGATCGTTCCTCATCGGCCTAATATTAACAAATTATGAACGGTACTAAGAATTGCTTTAAAAAAGTCCAAGGTGAAGCCCGGGCGCTCATCCATCATCGCTCGCTAATCTTATTACAGTAAATTACATTCTCAGTTGCTCTGTTTTGATGGGAACATTGAGTGCAACCGTTTACACCACAATTAAATATAGTTTTCATTATGTTAAGTATATATTTTATCTTTCACTAGAAAGAATTTTCAAGCGTTTCTCATCAGGCACTCTGTCGTCAACTGGATAATAATGTATATTTCAACGCCTTTTCTAAGCAGTTGGGTCTTGATGGGAAAATCTTCACATTTCATATTTTCATCTTTTTATATTTTGATTCCTTCCTTCCTTCTTTTCCCGCCGATTGTCATATCGACCGTATGTAGATTATCTATGGATTTTTCATTATAATTAACAAGATAATTCGGCGGTTATTTTCTCTACACTGAAAATTCAAGGGATATAAATAATTGAAACATATCTAAACCAGAATAAAGAATTCCCCCACAAATTAAACAAGACACTTGAATACTCACCCAACTTAATTCTAGCACTTAATTTAACATCGAATATATCAATCACATTTCATTGATCATGACAAATTCTGCCAAAATAAATCTTATCTTCTTGCAATTAAATAAGGTTTAATTTCCTTTGCGTAGTCTTGTATTGAAAGAACCGGTCTAGAATGACCTCGGGTATGGAATATACGGATAGAATAACGATTCAAAATTCCTTACGAGGTTCGTTCACGAGGCTTGATGTGTAGCATCACGGATTTCCGTTATTAATCTTAGAGTAAGGTTGGTTACTTAGCCGTACCAAGATATGTATATGCCAAATGTAGAAATAATAGAAAACAAGCTATTGGTCGAGAATTACCCCGCTGGGTGCTTGCTTACATGTTTCTACACCCAGCAGATTTCTAGTTAAAAGCGTATTAGCTAAATAGTCATCATTATAACATCTTTTGAACCAATATATGCAGGTAGTTTATTTATATTTATATACGCGAAGGATCTCAAAAGGAAAAAGTGCATGGACACGCAAATAAAAGAAATCTCTTTCACACGATCGAGATTCTCAACAAAAGGCCGTAGCTTTTTGAACGCCAGTTCTCATGAGAAAGCCCATTCAAAAGATGTTGGTCTTTTTGGCCGCATTTATTTGATTTTCCTTTATTCTACAGGTAGACGTTTGGGTAAGTAAGGATAAGTAGTATTGAAGTGTAGTAAAACGGTTATTTTATTGTGCATTCAGTTAAAAGAAAAGGGATAATGTCTTATAAATAAAATATTGCGAAATGTCAGACTTTTTGATTAATATATACGCAATACCTACATAAAAATATCATCATCAGCCTCTACTCGTCCACTGCTGGACATAGGCTCGCCAACAAGCTCGATCCTGAACAGTTCTCCGCCAGCCACTACCAGCCACCTTTTTGATGTCGTCGCTCCATCTCGCCCAAGGGCGCCCTACGCTACGTTTGCCGAGACGCGGTCTCCACTCGAGGACTCGTTTACCCCATCGGTTGTCGGTCCTGCGGCATATGTGACTAGCCCATTGCCACTTCAGCTAAAAATATACTAAGACAAAAAGAGCAGAGACAGTTAGTTTCATCAATTGTGTCCGACTCTATTGTAGTGCAAAATATAGATGCTTATTATATAAACAAGACAAAACACTGAGTGGATTAAGGCTGTCCACACAAAATCCATTCATAACCTTACAAAGACTCGATGCATCTACATTTTTAGTAAATGCGTCAAGTATTCAGAAGGCCAGTATCCAATCTTTTTACCTTTGCTTTGGTCTTTGAGACGAGAAGAGAGAGAATATAAAACGCCAGAAAGATTAGGTGGTTATCTTTCTGTATAACATCCGCCTTTCGTCAGTAGGTAATGTAATAAGAGGCGAGATTATTGCTATCAAGAGCACAAATTGCTACTACAAATTTCTAAATGGAAAAAAAACATAGCATTTTGCCCGATCCCTATAGGAATAGAACTCTCATGCTCATAATTAGACCTCAAAAGGCCTCAATCTCCTTTTTCTACTTTTCCCCGGCCTTCAGTAATTTTGGGCCTTCCGCATTGTTGTTTACTGGCGTATGTAATACTCATCGAAGTTTCGCCTCTGCTAGAGACTATATTTCCTTGTATGAAAGCAACTGTGCGTCGCAAGATCATTGTGCTATGTAGATACAATGTTTACAAACTATAAATCCCATAGAACGCACAGTTATGTACGACAGTTTAAATCAATTGTGTTTATGCTATTCTCATACTAATTAAGTTAGTGAGTTGGTTGCGTATTGCTTGCATTAACTAATATTACAAGCACGTTTCATAGAACAAAATGTGTCCAGAATTCCTTAATGTCATTATTTTAATTCTATGTGATCGAGCTGAGTCTCCTGTGGACATTCACTGTTTGAAGGCGCTTCGAATGCACTTTTTAGATACATTTAAGTGCATTGATAAAATAATGGCAGTTTATTGGTACCATGGTGTCGCTAAGGAGTGCATATTGTTTTTGGCTTCCCAATAAAATTCGCACTATATTGGTCCTTCGAGACTCTTATGGTAATGAAGTAGGTAGTTTACATTACAAAGACTCTGCTGCCCATTTTCGTTTTATAATTTTTTAGTCAGCAAGAAAATTAAGACTTTCTTATAACGAAGAAAGACTTTTAAGATCTTTTACAAGGACCAAAATATGTCAGCTCAAAGGACTAATTTGTAGATCTTTAGTAATAATCATATCTTCTTCCTCCTTCTGTTCAGTAATCCGAGCGGTATGTATTTCAGTTTCAGTACCTACTACAGTGTCAAACTGTTACAAAATTATTTAAAGCAAATATTTACGCGAAACATTAACACCAACTTTGCATTTGCCTGCGATTTAAACAAAACATAGATTCTCCTAATTACTTAACTCCATAGCGTAAACACAATTCATTTCGTTTGTACTACATTGAAGCTTTTGTTCTGTTTTCTTGCTATTCAACTGTTTTATGCCAGCAATGGATCATGCTTATCTCAATGTTGTTTAACTATGTCGTTTGTTACGAGTTTCTCGATGGAAGCTTGCACCTGCCTCCTGATTTTGCCATAAATTCTGAACACAGGTCGATTCTTGCTTAGAAAACAAGTTTGTTCGCAATTATAGTCGGATAGCTCTTGAGAAATATGTTATTTGAATTCTTTTGGTCGTTCCTATGAGAACGCCAAGAATAGATTTCATGTAATGGTCATTTACTTTTAAAGTCTAGTATGTGGTTTGTGGTTAAGTTTACTAGCCGAAAAAAAGATAGTTGGAAACAAATCATCAAGGTCAACCTTTTTATCATCCCACTGCAGGCCACAGGTTTCCTCTCATACAGAGAAGGATTGAGCGTAATCACCACGCAATCCAATTGGAAACAAATAAAGTGACACAATTATTAAGTTACCTAATCGGGGGAAAGAACAGCGTAGAATGATCAGCCTATTAATGTTTTCTTTACTGGGGCACAGGCCTCCTCTCAAAGAGAGAGAGGGAGAAAGGAAGGCTTTGCAATGATACACTGCCTAAAGCAATAATACTGTGATATTCTTAAAGACTCTTTGCTTCTGCACAAGCAATTTAAACAGATGGAGAAACTTTAATGTGGGAAACAACATTGGACGAGGCAAACCATCATCACAATTAAATCTAAAATTCAATTCAGTTAATGTTTCTGTAAACTCATTTCAATTTATAGCTTTACTCAGATTTTCTTTGCTGATCGACTAACTACGATCTATTGTTACAAAGCTAATTGTTTGGCACCATTCCAAGCCATACAAGAAGTACAATTGCTTCCGAAGTTTTAATATGGGTCAAATTCTGGGAGGTCTGAGCTGAGCTAAGTGTTAGGATAATATAATCCTAACCCATTCTGGATGCACTTTCACGTATCCGTATTTAATAATTATGTTATCTAATGTGTTTTAATTTACTAGCATATTAGATTACCAAATTGAGTGCATTGGGCTGAATAAACTCGCCCGCGTAGATGTCGAAATATTCCACAAAAACGTTCGACAGAGAGAAAAAGCCTCACCGATTTAAAGATATCGGCCAGGGCTTGTTCTCACGGTAGAGAAATGATATATAAATAAAAAGATAAGTATAGCTAATTAATCCCTAGCAACGATACCGTCTACCGAGAGAAGAAGTCTAGATATATCTGGAGGCTTATTCTCTCGTCAGAACCTTCCTATGTATTTAATTAGCTAAACAGATAAATGGTTTTATGGGGAAGGCTCCAGAATACCATTTATATCGATAGCTATTTTTAGATTCAGCTTTTTGGGCGTCAAAGGGCAATTTATAGACAGAATCAACTTCGAATACATATAATTTTTAATAATATTTATATTAGTATGAACTATACTATGCTATGGACTGGCAAAAATCCGACATTGATCATCCTCTGATTGGCACTCAATTTGCCCCATGTAATAAAAGCACAGGTGAAGCACCAATGGGTTGACTTGATAAAAAACAAAAAAAAGAAAAAGGAAAAGTATTATCATGAACTGTAGTTCATGCCTCCAACCTCCTTTTACTTGGTCCTGTGGTAATAACAGTCTATTTACAAATTCGATATTATAAGCTGAGTGTCTGAATGCCGTTGATGGCATTGCTTACAAGAATTTGCAGTCGCCAAAGGTCAGACCCGAGAGACCTCTGCAACCGGTTCCAAATACAAAGTGGAAAATGATTTGCCTACTTAATGCTTTATGTTCATGCTTAGATTATTGTTATTGTGTCTTTTGAAACACCTCTGTCCTTTGGCCATGAGTGCTCATTGGCATATGTTTGGGGAATGTATGGACAGTGCAAAGTAATTGATGGCAGTGTTAGGATTAACGTCTTGTATAGAGGAGATATGTACAGTTGGTTGTGAAGATTTTAATAGATTCACGCCGGATAAAAACCGGTCAAGTGCGAATCAATCTCACGCACCGTTCCATACATGTAGGTATTGTAACAAATTTACGGTTTTCGGATTTGTTTGTTTCCTTTACTTGTGCTACATAACTTTGTTTCTTGACGAATTTCATGACTTTGGAGGTTAACGGGAAGTACCTTATAGATTTTATTTCTGTTGACAGTGACAAAATAAGTATAAAGAAAAACGGAACGTATAAATGCCCGTATCTTTTTGCGTTGACTTATAAGTTTAATTTTTTCACTGCTTCAGAAGTTTGAGTATTTGATTTGAATTTCAACTTGATAACTCCACGCGTTTCTGAGAAATTCTTGACAAAGTGATCCAAAAAGGTTGAGATTGGAAATATTTGGTCTTTAATATAGTTTTGGTTTGCATACCTATAACTTCAAACTCATAACCGGTAATTTAAAGAAAGACAAGATTTATTTATAGCTTTTAATAGGTAGTCTGTGCGAGGCTGGGGTATGTAACCAGCATCCTTGCTGATCATGGCTCGGAACCAGCAGAAGCTGAGTGCTGTATAGGCTCGTAAATGTTGACTTGGTATCCATCGCAGAGGCAGGGTAAGATAAATTTTAGTTGTGTAGTAGAGGTCGATTGCAACGATGGGGTGGCAATTAGCATAATCTGTATAGGTTAGATTAAACCCTCTTTTAAAAAAACATGTTTGCATTGTGTCATTGGAATTCTTTGTGGTATTAATCAATTCTTATATTATGTTCATTTACTTTTTATATTACCATTATTCACTAATAAACATATCTACAACATTTCTACATTTTTGGTCTTTCTTCCTCAAAAGCTGTTTCAAAACATTTTCGTCGTCTAAAACATCGGAATGGCACTTTCTGACTTGTCTCTTTGCTAGTGCTCCCAGAGCTATGCGGTCACGGTATAAATAGGGGCAACCCGGAAAGTAATACCGGTTGAGGCACGTAACGTAGGGTCGCATGCTGTGTCCTACATGTTTCGCTTTTCCAAAATACTGTTTAACTTTGTCAGTCTATAATTTTTAAAAGGATTCGAATTTTATGTTAAAACTTTTGTTGCTTCTTCAAACCTTCCAGGATTACTTAATGGCATTGATAAACTAACTGAAAATGTCATTCAGCTTACTTGAATAAAATATTGAATGAACTGTCAAAATAATATTTTATAAATTCCTGTTGGATTTAAGCGTATGGGACTTGTACCTGCAAAGTTTTTTTTTCAAAATATCTATTGTTTAGGTTAGATTAGAAAGGTAACTACAAATTTTAACAGGGTACTTTTTTTGTAAATTTGATTAAAGACTAACTACGCGTAAATACACGAAACTTCCTTCAAAAATTCCTGAGCATTACGAAATTTAGATCGGAAGATATACGCACTGGAAATCTCATTTAGAGTGCTTTGAAGTGTCGATAGATAGAGGTTGTTGTTCGAAAGTAGTAGGTATGGTATGTGATGAAAATTAAAGATTTAGGACACTTCTTTCACCACTAATCATATTACATCTTTCTAAGAAGCCTAGTTTCTAGTTTCGCCTATTACGATCTCTGATTTTACTTGAAAATGAACCGGTACAGTTTAGATGTAGTGATGAGATTATTGGTATGGTTTCATATAGGTAGGTAGGTACATACTTTTAACTCCTAACAGAAACATATGGGTTTTATAAGTTTAACGTGTGCATTATCTGTGTATCTGTGTTATTGTAGGTCCCAAGCAGCTGAACCAATGTTTTTTTACGTAATAATTTGGTCTTTTATACTACTTGAATAGCTCTAGAATCTGAGCTATTCGGCTATTCCATGCAATGAGTGGTAATACCTATCATTAAGTACATTCCTTTGAAATACACCGTCGTAAAAAATGGCATTCAGAGCGTTTTTGGTTGTAGCACCCAATTGACTGCTGTGTGGATGCCAAATGGGTGCTGCAATTAACATCTTGAGCAAAAAACGATAACAGTAGCTAACAAGCTCAGTGAATTAACACAACTGTACAACACATTGATTTGATAGCAGAACGGATCATGTTCTCACGCAACTGAAAACAATATTAATGCGTATAGGAATTGTGGATTGAAAAACTCGATAAAGAACTCCAAGGCGCGTGCGAGCCAATATCAACCGTTGAATACTGAGCATTTTTTATCGAACCATTCATGAATAACCGCCACTTCGGACCGTTAACACCTGCTTTGCTTACCTTACAAAAACACATGCTGATAAAAATGAAGGAATCTCAAGAAATTGCCGAATTCCATAATAAACCTTAGATGTCTCTGCCATCAACAGTTATATCATTAATTATACGAAATATACTTAAAAACCCGATAGTCGAGTTAAAAACTTGAAGTTTTCTTACAGTTATGCCGTTGTGTAAGAGATAACCTGAATTGAGATAAGTCTGTTCGGAACTGAGCCAGCGACGCATGCCGCAGTAATAACCTAACAGATTATAATATTTGTGTTGGTAATCTTCGGACTGCTATCTCGCAGTGATCATTCTGATTTTAAGTGTCTAAAGTAAACATAATAAGGTTGTTTAAATGACTTACCGTCCATTAGGCGCTGAAGGGGAATGTACCAATTTCACAGCAAAGAGGAACTGTATTGCACACACGAGCAAACAGCAAAGATTCAATGATAATGTCAACGCACACAACGCTAACGTCACTTCGTACACTACTGCAAACTCCTCGGGAGCACTGGTCGCGGGCGCCGATATCTTCAGCAAGAACAACAACGCGAGGAGAGCCAGCAGCAAGCTGACGAGACACAACAAGGCTAGCGAAGTCAAGGCCTCCTCCGTAGCCGCTCTCGTGCTCCTGTTCCTGACGGTCGCCGGCCGATGCGGCGGAATGCCTGTCGCATTTCCATTCGCCAGCTTCGGGGGAGACGCAACCGATAAGGGGGCGACAACTGACACTGGTGCGGCATTCGCCGCCGGCTGCGCTCCAGGGCTGACGCTCGCCGAGGTACCCCCGACGGAGTGCTTCGAAGAGTCCAGGGTTGATACGTTAAGGGGCAGGTGGTGGTGCGGCCGCCGCGGCATGTTCTGGTAGCGGTGGTCGGCATCGTTCGCCGCTGGCGGCCGCTGTGCGTGTTTCAACATGGCGCTACTAGCACGCCGAGACTCGCCATCCCGCCGACTGGTTCTCCGGCATTCGGGCCGGTTTTATTGCAGGACACAGCGACGCGGGCGCTCGGGCGACGGACGCGGTACGACTGACGGCGCTTCGTACCTGCGCGCGCGCGGTTGTATGTCAATCAAACGGAGGGCTGCAGTCGCTGCAGAGTGCAGAACTGCATGAAAACATACGACGCCTTGGTTACGAATCTACCCCAACAATAGAATAATGGTTGTTTAGTAACATTATTCTATTGCTAGGATAAACAAGTGGCCTATTGATCGGAATAATACAGATGGTTCCAAAATACCATTTTTACAGGTGTCTTGTTTGTTGTTTTATCACTGCTGTTGTTTGTGCAGTATTTTTATCTGAATCATTTGTAAACATGACATCTTAAGCAGCTGCGTAGGTATTTCGTTTACAAAGGTTCAGGAGTTCATAAGTTGTGTGTTTAGTCATTCGTACTCAAGGACCAACTTTTACTCAGAAATTAAGGGTGAAACTAAACTTCAAAAGGGAAGCCAGTATTAATCCTTTACGCTAAGTGTAGCGTAAAGGATTCCTACCGCTTAGTGGAGCAAGCATTAGACAAGCAACTGTAAATTTAATTTTTTTTCTTTGCCTTTTGATTTGATCCTTCTCAAGTCTCAACTCGTGAATTGCACCGTTATTCTCTGGAACCTTATCGAAATTTATTTCAAGGTTACCGCAGCATGCTACTACAATCTGTCAGATTTCATTATTAGATTTTCAATGTAATCTCTAAAGGTTGATTGGGAATATTTGGCAGTTTCGGGTAACTTAACCTGCTGTCGTCTGTACATACATATTTTATTCTAATCCTTAAAGCTCTTCGATGACACCCTATGGTTGTGTAGAAAACATAAAGAGGGGAGCCACAAAACGCTGTACCCATATACCTGCGTTTTCCAGGCATCAAGTTTACAGTTATCAAGATGAACGCATCTTTAGTGTCGCTACTACAATACATCATAAAGTTTTTGTTGCAAACATTGATATAATATTAAACTAAGGTAGATACGTCAATAGCGCACAGAAAATGAAGCGTACAAAAGGAGGTAAGTCCAGCAAGTCGCTTTAGTTTTCGTCGATTCTATTTAAGCGCAAACGACAAACACTAGCCATCTTTTTCTTCTCTATGCTTTAGATTGCGCCCCATCTCACTCACACTGTGCCAACGTGTGAAATGTACGCAGAATAAAAAAATTGCATGTGTGTGCTGCTGCTCCGATCGGCACATTTATTTTGGTTAATTTGTTAGAGCATATCATATCTGTTTAATATTATATCAATGGTTGCAAAACTACTTGAGTACCAATTTTATGAGGAATTAGTGGCGCCAATTCTCCTTTCACAAAATAATTTTTAGTTATTTTGTGAAAGGAGAATTGGCGCCTTTTCTTTCTATTTCACTAGTGACCGCCCGCGGCTTCGTTTGCGTGGAGTTAGTTATTTGAACATTTTATTTTATCCCCAAACTATACATATAGCATACATTTTAAATATTTGCTATGCTCCGCTCCTATTGGTCGCAGCGTGATCTTATATAGCCAAAAGCCTTCCTGAATCAATGGGCTATCCAATGCAGAATGATTTTTTTTTATCGGGCCAGCAGTTCCTGAGATTAGTGCCTTCAAACAAACAAACTCTCCAGCTTTATATATTAATATAGATTAGGAAAAGACTGAAGATAAAATATTAGTTAACTCTTATCAAATTAAGATATTACATAGACAGTTTAGGTGCGATTACAAACATGGCTATCAAAACACCAGATGCGGAATAATTTGACAGGACTCTCTTCTACTAATACTTATTTATCTCCCGTCTAGTATAGTTCCTGAACAAGAGATTTTGTGCCAATGTCGAGAAATCTTTAGAATTTTTAGCTAATTGCAAATTCTGTTTTTTTTTTTTTTCTAATTGATGATTGTAGCAAAAAGTAGAGCGTAACACACGGTGCGCGGTGCTAAAAACTCATTATAATTGGGCTGTGTCCTAAAAAATAATTTAATGTCCATCAGATAGGTTTATAAAAAATATTGAACACGTATTTTTTATTATTTCTTTCATTCAAATACTTAGAAGACATTGATTTGACAGCCTCCGTGGCGTAGCGGTAGCGGACGCGGCCGCTGCGCAAGGTGGCGCGGGGTCGATCCCCGCACAGTGCAAGTATTTGTATGCATGAATATGAATATTTGTACTGGTCTGGTCGTGCCTCGGAAAGCACGTTAAGCCGTTGGTCCCGGTTGCCCTACGAACATCTAGTGGCAGTCGTTACGGGTTGTTGGAGCCCTCAAAAGTCCTACAATTTGTCTAACTGCAATGCTTCGATGTCGCCTTCGGGTTGTGGAGGTCAGGCGGCAGTCGCTTCATAGAAAATGTCGAAGTTTAGCCATATCAGCAGTTGGACTGGTAAGACGAACCCCAGACTGCAAAGCTGAAAAGGCTTCGGATGCGACTGGGATTAACGCTGGGATGATGATGACTTAGAAGACATTGATTTGAAATGTCGCATGACATCACGCCGTGGTACAAAATATACCACGGCGTGACGTAATTAACCCCTCTCCGTAACTTTAATACGCTATATCTCAGTAGTTTTGGTAATTTCGACAAAATAAAAAATACGGATCTTAATTTTTTTTTTTTTTTATTATTATCTATAAGATGGACTAATTATTTTTTTGATTTTCATACCTTGGACACATCCCTATTATTTTTCTATTTACTCTCTCGATATACTTCGAGAGTAAAACTATCTTGTATGTAATGGGTCATTTTATCCCCTTGTATAACAATCTAAAATATATTAGAGAAGCTTTGGTCTATTTAACATCATGCTAAGACTTTTTGTAGCAGAGCAAAAACAATACAAAACTTCGAATGCGTAGCAGCGGTGTAGACCGAGGGAACAATAAATTTCACACAAACGAAGTCGCGAGCAGAAACTAGTGTGTTTGATAATGTTCTTGGTATTTTCCTTCGATAGTTGAACTGCGTTTCTGTTTCCTTCGCTAGTTGAACTGTGTGTTCTGAGGCTTTACTTTTCTGAGACGCGAGTTTGGGAAATTACATACAAGCAAATACAAAAATGTATGAGTAGGAAAGGAACTTACTGAAATATACAGCGCCGCACTCTCCGCGTGGTGATGGAGGCCTCCACGGTTGATCACTTTGTTGTCGGATTCAAGGGGTAATTATTGATTTAAAGAATGGTTAGATCTACCGGCCGGCGTACGTTCTTGTAGCTTTTTTGATGATGGTGAAGTGTTGAAGCAGAGAGAAGTTGGCTGTTGTTTTTTTATAAGTTTTTCTGGCTTAGTCTCTAGACCTTTAAGCCAGAGATATGGAATTAGGAATTACATGGGAAGGAATCGGGAAATTTGAATGAGCTTGATGTAAGAATGGTTGCATGCTTTAACATGTGTAATTACAATTTCCCATAATTTTCATTCCACAATGGATATGATATATCCATTGGTTCTATTCTTGTTAAACATATAAATTACGTCGCTGTGACATCTTCCTCGAGTCGAACGAAACAGGTAATCAAGGAATAATGGAGGATTTTATCATAACAACGCAAACGAGTGTCAAAGAACTTTAAAAAAAAATGGGCGCCTTTAGCGAAATGCCTGTTTTAATGGTGGGCGTCGCAGAATGTCGATTTTTTTATAAAATGTCGTAAAAAAAAAACTTAGGAATAGAATTTTATCACTTTGTTGATTTGACAGTTTACGACCCGCAGCTCCTGATTACGTGAAACGCTCTGAATAGGGATGTATCCAAGGTAGGTATGAAAATCAAAAAAATAATTAGTCTGTCTTATTGATAATAAAAAAAATTAAGACCCGTATTTTTTATTTTGTCGAAATTACTAAAAACTACTGAGATATAGCGTATTAAAGTCACGGAGTGGGGGCTAATTACGTCACGCCGTGGTATTTTTTGTACCACGGCTTGACGTCGTGCGACATTTCAAATCAATATTGTATGTTCCTAAGTATCTGAATGAAAGAAAAAATAAAAAATACGTGTTCGATATTTTTTATAAATCTATCTGGTGGACATTAAAAAAAATAAAAAATACGTGTTCAATATTTTTTATAAATCTATCTGACACGTATTTTTTATTTTTTCTTTCATTTTCATTTTTAGGATACAACCCAATTAGTATAATATTTTGAATCATATTGCTAAATCCACTGTACAATAAATTATAAATAAACTACCCTAACCCGCGTAAATAGTACTAATATAAAAAATAGATAAAAACCTATTCTTATACTTACCGTTTGTCGTCCTCTGTGGCGCAGCGGTCAACACGCCTGCCTGCGAAGGAGGAGGCCCCAGGTTTGATCCCCGGTCAGGTCATGATGGCAAACGATCTTTTCCTGATTAGCAAGGGTCTTGGATGTTTATCTACGAGTAGTATCTATCTATTATAAAATATAGTATCGTTGAGTTAGTATCCATAACACAAGTCTCGAACTAACT
The DNA here is from genome assembly GCA_017933935.1 of Sesamia nonagrioides. Lineage (NCBI taxonomy): Eukaryota > Metazoa > Arthropoda > Insecta > Lepidoptera > Noctuidae > Sesamia > Sesamia nonagrioides. The sequence goes on along the minus strand of JADWQK010002062.1, from coordinate 216,990 downwards.
TTGGGGCTAGCTCAATCTGTGTGATTTGTCCGTATATATTTATTTATATTTATATTCATACCTAACGAGCGTGTATACGAAATTTCATTAAAATCGGTTCAGCCGTTTTGGAGGAGTTGGAGGACAAACTTTGTGACAGGAGAATTTTCTATAGTAGAAGATAAACCATCACACCCATCAAAGTAATCTGTATTAACACCTACAAAGACAATTATTGTAGCAGTAGGCATAACTTTATTTCAATTATACAAGTCTTAATGACATTTGAACGAACTGACATTTGCATGACATTTGCTTTGAAACTGGAAGTGATGACATTTGATGCGATTCAGATGTAGTAATTAATAAAATTTAAAGCGGATCGCACTTCGTCGAATAGAGAGCTTCTGTCTTTTTAGAGAGCTTCTGTAATTTCAGCAAGAATGAAAGGATATTAGCGTCCTAATCAAAGAGATTTAAGATTAATAATTTTAATGTCTTTGGTCCTAATTAAAAATGAAGTAAATACATAAAAAATCTCAATCATTTTGAAAGATACTGCTTATCGATTTCTTCATATCTTCGAAAAATGTGTCTTCTCAACCACCTAAAGAACGATGTATGACGTTGAACTGTCAAAATCATACTTATTGCTACCGCATGCATGGGAATGGTGCGGACAACATCAGGCAAACTACCCGAAACTATCACATATTCCCATTGAACCTTGAGCATTAAGCTTTTGCTTTAAAGGTGAAAATCTAACAAAGAAATCTGACAAATAGTTGTAACCGCACCTATTGAATCTAATCCATTTTTTTAAACCTTACGTATTTTTTTTGTATGTACTTTTAAATATAGGTAGGTACTTATTTATAATACGTTAATTGAAATAAAATATATCAAACTCTGTCTTAACATCCTACATTCATGAATTTTCTAACACTCTCATAAGAAATCGTTACTCAATTCCTCACAGTAAACTGACAAAGAAGCTGGTTCCTTGAGAAACCCATGGCACGTGCACACCTGCCTGACAGGTGCACGTGTATCAAGTTATAACAAAAAAAATATCTAGCGCCTGGAACGTGTGCCATGCGCTTGCGCCAGGAAAAAGACGTTGACCAAATGGCGCGGTCATTTTAAAGGAACTAGGCTTCAATACGCTTTTGCTAAAATACATATCAATGGCCCCGATTCCCTTGTTCACAAACTAAATTAAATTTAAATTCAGTGCGTCTTTTTCATACTATTTTATTAGTAATAATAATATGTATAAATAATATTAATATGTTAGTTTAGAACTGTCATATTAGTTCGCTTCTGACATAAAGCGGATTTTTTTTTATATGTATATAATTATAAATTAGTGCTTGACTGCAATCCCCCTGATGGTAAGCAGTGATGCAGTCGTTGATGGTAAAGCGCACTAGTTTATTAAGCCTATTCACTTAAAAAAAACTTAGGAATAGGAAGGATGAGGGCAGTTGAGCGAGGTGATGCAATGTTAAACCCAAGACCAACACGACCAAACGATGCTGCGCTAGAGGGAGATTGATCTGGAGCCTTTCCATGACCATACTCCCGACGCAACAACATTTGGCGCATCGTACACGCCACACAACGCAACACAACTGCTCAGACCCGTCCTCCATACGGCTTCACCAGACATCATGCTGGAACACGACGAATCGCTTGGCGGCAAGACTTTGTCTGGTGGGGGGTAACTTCTGCCGGCAGCCGATGTTATGGCCTACCACCGAGAAATATTTTTCGAGGCATATTTTTAGTCGCCATGTTTATAATCGCGTCTAAACTGTCTATGGAATATCTTAATTTGACAGGATTAAACTGAAATGTTATCTTCTATCCTTTTCTTAAAGAAATGGAAAGATAAAGATGGACTTATTTGTTTAGTTTGTGAAATTCGGCGCCAATGTCGAGCTAGTCATGTGTGAAGTCCTGGAAACCATAATAATACACGTCCCAAAAACAAGTTCCCAAAAATTTTTGTTGAGTTTGCTACAGTAATTTTCGATTAGAGTTCGGTTTTATGCAAAGCTTTGTGGTTGCCCCCTATTTTGTAAAGACAAAAATAAAGATATTTATTCACCATACATGGTAAGCACAAAGATGGTTGTTACATACCTACCTAAAATGGACAAGTTCGACGCATCTGCTGCTAATAGTATCATGCCTAGGAATATTTATAATATGAACCTAATGCACACGTGGGTTTAAAATAGAACTTATACGATACTTATATTCGAATAAATACAATTAACACATGGAGCCACGGATTAGTAAGCTGCTTCAAAGTGATTCAAACTGATAGTAATATTGTGTTACGCGACTTTTTTTTTACTTTTCCCGCACTAGGAATTACTCCTGTATCGTGGGTGTGTTTGTAAACATTTTAGTAAACATCATACACAAACAGCTGAAACAGCCAGACCCGGAACAACTACTTGTAAGCGATACATACAATATGTAAGGAAAACCCTGTCCGACCAATAAGGATAATAAAGGTTAGGTAAACACATGACCCAATCTATACTAATATATAAAGCTGAAGAGTTTTTTTGTTTGTTTGTGCGCGCTAATCTCAGGAACTACTGGTCTGATTTGAAAAATTCTTTTTGCATTGAATAGCCTATTAATCCAGGAAGGCTTTAGGCTATATAACATCCCGCTGTGACCAATAGGAGCAGAGCAATAACAAAAAATGTTGCGAAAACGGGAGCTAACGCAGCCGTACATATTGCCAATAGGAGCTGAGCATGACTAATTCTACGCGAACGAAGTTTACTCCTGTATCGTGGGTGCGTTTGTAAACATTTTAGTAAACATCATACACAAACAGCCAGACCCGGAACAACTACTTGTAAGCGATACATACAATATGTAAAGAAAACCCTGTCCGACCCATACCTAAGGATAATAAAGGTTAGGTAAACACATGACCCAATATGATATAAAATTTTACGTAATCATCAGAGTAACAATACTAATGAATTTGGAAATAAGTGATCTTTCTTTAATCCGCGAATTAATTCCAACTTCCCCGAAATTTAGTATTTTTTAAAAAAGTGACAACGCCATTTTGACGGTATTATTAAAGCGATGCGACCACGTGCCGCGTGCCCTGCTCCCCGTCGCCCGCGTTGGATTGCCTACCGCATATGTAGTTACCCCTTTTTGCGAAATAATATTTATTTTTAGGGGGATTTTTTTTAAGTTTAGTCCGGCTTTGTGGGCATTAGTACAATTAGTTATCGATACCTAACAACACCTTCATGGATCGGACAGGGTTCTCTTTACATATTGTATATGTATTTGTTCCGTGCCGGAATCGAACCCGCGATACGCAGCGCTGCCATCGATCGCTCAGCCACTATACCTACCGTGCCGTCAATTGTGGTGATTGGAGTGCTGGTTCGTAAGAATACGTAGTGTTCACAGTACCTATGCTCTGCAATCATACGTGTTACAATCAATGAATCAAGAAAACCTCTCCCAAAATACTCAAATTATCTAGAATCTAGTGAATTCATCATCATCACCATCAACCTGTTTTTATCGCCCCACTTCTGGGCACAGGTCTCCGCCACACATCTCTTACAGAGAAGGATTGAACGTAATCACCACGCTTACTCAATGCGGGCACAGCGATTTCAGACTTAAAGTGCAGGGGGGCAATCGCGCTAAAATAATTCAATCAAAACAGAATTGGATCGCAACCAAACCATAACTTTTGTTATGTTTCGTTTCGCGCTAGCCTTTACCTTAACTGGATCGCAATTGGAACGTAACTGCTGTCAAATGAAAAAGTTGAAACAAAGCTAACTTTTTCTATGCCATTTGCCAAACTTACGTCTAAACGATTAGATTTACTTATTTTTTTTTTTTATTTAACAATGTACAACTATCATCACAGGTGAACCCAATACAATAGTGTAAGACTTATAATATTCTACAACCACAAATTAAAAACATCTACAAATAATTACACATATTACGCACAAATGTCTTCGAAGTTGCAATAAGCAGCTCGTGTGAATACACTCAGGGTACAGCTAAAGATGTCTATATTATAATTTATTTCGTTTTAATTATTATATCTGACGAAATGTATCACTCATACCTACATTGATTTTACTTCAACCGAAGTTAAAACTTTAGCGCGTCACGAAATGTGATCGAACCTAAACCATAACTTTAACTGGATTAGATACGAACAAGAGTTGAACTTCTACTGTTTTATTTAGCGCGATTAACCCCCTGGTTTCCGCAATAAAATTATCTAATGTACTGGGCATTATATAATTTTATTGCCAACTCATCACTCAAGCTCTCTTCAAAGCCGCTACAAAATGCCACAATATTGCACTGTGGGAAAAAAGCGCACCCCAAACCGCAGCCAACAATGTAACGGGATATTAAAATATTATGTTTACCTGCCCTCGGATCTTGACCACAGTATATAGGTACTGTTACTAACTTGCCATTTTTATCCTTGACAATGGACTTTACTCCAAATCCTGAAGGACCAAACTTCGGGCAATCTTTCAAGGATTTGTTAAGGTGATATAGCGAACAGGATTCACTGTAGAGCTTCTTTTGAAAATTAGTCTTATTCACCATGCAGTCATCATCTCAGCGTTAATCCCTGTCGCATCCGAAGCTTTTTCATCTTTGGAGTCTGGGGTCCGCTTTACCTGTCTAACTGCTGATTTCAGCTAAACTTCGTTATTTTCCGTGAAGCTACTGCCGTCTGACCTCCACAACCCGAAGGGGATATCGAAGCATTGCAGTTAGACCAATTTTTGGACTTTTGAGAGCTCCAGCAATCCGTAACGACCACAATTAGATGTTCGTATGGCAACCGGGACCAACGGCTTAACGTGCTTTCGGAGGCACGACCAAACCAGCGCAAATATTCATATTCATGTATACAAATATTTGCACTGCGCGGGCATCGAACCCGCGCCTCCTTGCGCAGCGGCCGCGTTTGCTACCGTTACGCCACGGAGGCTGTGTAATTCACCATGCAGTACCATTGTCAAAGTGCCTTTGAGTCTACTCAGCCAGTATTAGACCTAAGAATTTGAATATGGAATTAATACAACACCGTTTATGAAAAAAAAAACTCATTCGTCTCAAAAACATGACAGTTAAAAACTGGTCCTTTGGGTTCCAAATCAAAGGACCAGTTTTTAACTGTCATGCTTTTAACAAACAATTTACACCTACTAACACAAACACAAAACATTATACCTAAAAGAAAAAAAGAATAAGGCAAAAGCCGCTTTGCATAATTTGCTTGTAAAAAATACACAGTCTGCATATTTGTGTTCATCTTTATTCTTATTTAGGTATACGAATATGTGTAGAATTTCATTCATAAAATCGCAGACACAAAACGTCAAGTTTCATATGTTTGTAACCTTAATAATAGGGTCCGATATCAAACGTTTTACTTAGTTAGAGGCTTTTAATTAATGAATATTGTCACGTTTATAGAGTGGCGACCAAGCATCGGAAGACACAGCGTGGGTAGGCCCCGACAAAATGGACCGACGACCTGCAGCCTAATCGGCGAACACATTTTTGTCAAATGATTGCTTAAAATTATTTCCCAACTTTTTTGTCAAATGATTGCGACTAAGTATTTGGGACCGCAGTTAATATAATTTTAGCCAAAAATGTGTTCGCCAATTAGGCTGCAGGTGAAGGTCGCGGGAAACCGCTGGATGCGGGAGGCGCAGGATCTGTCATCGTGGAGATCCTTAGGGGAGGCCTATGTCCAGCAGTGGACGTCTTTCGGCAGAAATGATGATGATATTGCCACGCTCTTGCAATTACCCTGCAGCAGAGTAATCGCATAATACATTATCAGTAGCAATGGGTATATTTTGACAGTTCAACAACATTCATTGCGTTATTTACGTTGTTGATGAGACACATTTTTTGAACATATGGAGCAATGGATTAGCAATATGCTTCACAATGATTCCAGTTGTTAGTAATACTTAGTGCTTTACGCAATCAGGGTAAAGCTGTTTTAACAAAACCACGAAAAACTCACTAAAAATCGTAAATAAATATGACATTTACATGTCCAGTATTTTCTGCAACGTTTCATCAAGTCTCACTAAGGTCCGTATTCCAGAAAGAAACTCAAGCATTGATCTCTGCTTAAGCATTACTTAAAACTAGTTGCAACCAATCAAATGGCTTGTAACGAGACTTAAGTGGAGTTTGAGTTTTGAGCGACGTTCTGTAATACGTGCCTAAGTATATCAGTTCAATGTTGGGCATAAACATCTCCCACGCTGCGTCACAGCGACCTGGATCTCTGCCTTCTGCAGTACAGACGACAGCACATCAAGCTACTACAATCTGTCAGATTTCTTTAATAGATTTTCAACTTTATCTATAAAACATTAAGGCTCAAGGTTGATTGGGAATTTTTGACAGTTTCGGCTAGCTTAACCTGTTGTCGTCTGTACGAGCTAACTGTTTAGGTCGTCATTGTAGCCGCTACTCTTGATTACAAACTAAAGTAATTTGAAGGCCGCGGGGGCCGTGCGATCCATGGCCCTTTACGGGGCACCGGTGTGGGCGCGGTTGCTCAGTAAGCGGAGCCAGATGTCTGACCGCGTCCCAAAGGGTCATAGCCGTTCAGCTGGTCCGGGGATACCGCACGGTCTCCGCTGAGGCGGCGAGCCTCCTTGCCGGATTGCGGCCATGGGATCTGGAGACCAAAGCCCTCGCCCACATGTGGGAGTAGCGAGAGGAGTCAAAACTCGATCGGGAGAGGTCATTTGATGATTTCCCGTCCACAAAAAAAAAGTAATTTGAAGGCCAGTGCATCTTTTTCTTCCTATTTCATTCTGAACAAGGATAGAAAATAACATATTAGTGTAGTCCTGTCAAATTAAGATACTCCATAGGCAGTTTAGAGTTTAGACGCGTTTAAAAACATGGCGACTAATCTTACATCAATTTAAGTCAGGTGCGGACTAATTTGAAAGGACGAAACCAAAGACATTAAAATTATATCTCTTTGGACTAAACTAATATAAATATCTTCTGTCATTCTCATGTTAAAACAGAAAGGGGATAAATATAATGACCACCCTAAAATGCTTTGATACCCTTAGTTTTGTAACCAAATTTAGTAAATAAATGATCACTAAATCTTAACGACCAAATTAATGTATTATTTTTGCCTAAATAAATCACTGTGATTGCCATAAAATCAGAAAACGAAACATAAAATGGCACGTCAGTCATCGTTTGTCCACCCATAGATTAGGTTAGGTTAGAACTGTGACCAAAACAGCCAATTAAAACGCTGGTATAACTTTGGTGATCATTTACTACTTTTGGGATAACAATGATTTATTGGATAGCAGAATTTAAAAACTTTGGTTATAATTTTACATTGAAATGAAAGTTTCATTTTAGTGATCATTTACTATTTTTGTCTGCTATTTGTTACTATATCTGGTGGTAAGTTAAACATAAGCCAAACAGAAATATAAATATGCGCTGAACTTAAATTAACTTTCGTTTGTAAACAAGAGTTTCGGGGCTATTGACAAAAAATACTCATGAGCTGTCTACCAAGGCTGTATTAATAAGCATCCCATACGATGTTATATTAAGACACAAAATCCTTTAAACTATTCGGTACCGGCAAACCCAATACGAAAGAGTAGAACTGTCCTTGTCCGTGATCGTACGAACTTCACTCTAAGGATATCCTAATCTTGTATATCAAACTGAAGTTAGTTTGACAGCCAAAACGTGACACTATAAAAGGCAATACAAGGTCAAGTCTATTTATATCTTGATCGGAGAGCACAACAGGCAGATAACCACTGTGTAGCTAGCAACTGTCAAGACAATTATACGTTTTTGTGAGTACAGCTTATATCTATAATATACATATACATAATCTATTAATTCTTCTTACACAATGTTATAACTTCCAATTGATGTAATTTACATGACGTCCTACAGGTAGTTGATCCGGGTCTGGCTGTTTGTGTATGTGAGTTTAAATGTTTATATATGTTACGGCTAAAACCCGAAGCGCGGCGGCACCTAGTTTTAGCCGGTTAAAACTAGGTGCAGCCACTTACTCTTGGTTAAACCTAGTACGAGCCGATTGTTTTCGGGTAAAACTAGGTCTAGCCTTCATCATGCTGGTTACAACTAGGTCCAGCCATTCCCTGTTGGATAAAACTAGGTCTATCAGATATCATTCCGGCTAGAACTACGTCCAGCCAGAATGATATCCGATCCCTGTTGGATAAAACTTATGTGCGTGTCCTGCCACGACTTCCGCCCCGCGTCACACTCATGACTCAGCATCTGCAGCAGCGGCGCGGGGTGGAGGGCGTAGCGAGGCACGCGCCTCTGCAGGTTGTGAGCGCCAGATACTGCAGGTGTAGATCTGCAGTAGTTCAGTGCTAGTAGTACCGAGTGTGACTCAGAGCGTCTACATCAGGAGCTCGTGTCTGTACATAGTTGTAGCTGGCATGCTATCGGCAGAGCTTTTTAGATATTAAAAAAAACACCTAATAATAAGAAACGTAGAGAGTTTTTATTCTATAATCACATTGTTATAATTAACACCAATTATTAGGAGTAGGTACAAAATTTTTGATATAATTTGAACAATCAGGAACATTTTTTTAACAACAGACAATAGTTGTATTTTATAATTAAAAGAATATTATTATGATTATAAATCACATTTTTATAACTAACAAAAATTGTTAGGAGTACAATTTTAGTATCGATTCGAGGTCGATTGTGCATTGGCGATTTGGCGTAGTGATTTCTTTTCGGGTGAAACAATGTCAATATCTAAAAAGAACGTTTCGTGGATAATTTGATAGCTTTAACGTCTCCTTTAAACTTGGAATACTGCACATCATTCATGTAGCTTTGATTTTCGCCATGTTTTGTGGCTAATAAACACTGAAACTGTTCCAAAAAACTTGACTTCATAGTCTGTAGGTCTTCATTCACAGCCACTCTGAATTCGAACGTATGAGTACGCAAAAACAAGAAAGTAGTTTTATCCAACAGGGATTGTCTGGACCTAGTTCTAGCCGGAATGATATCGGATAGACCTAGATTTATCCAACAGAGACTGGCTGGACCTAGTTATAACCGGCATGATGAAGGCTAGATCTAGTTTTACCCGAAAACAATCGGCTCGTACTAGGTTTAACCAAGAGTAAGTAGCTACACCTAGTTCTAACCGGCTAAAACTAGGTGCAGTCGCGCTTCGGCTTTTAGCCGTAACATATTATACATATAATAGGGATGTATCCAAGGTATGAAAATCAAAAAAATAATTAGTCCGTCTTATAAATAATAAAAAAAATTAAGGCCCGTATTTTTTATTTTGTAGAAATTACCAAAAACTACTGGGATATAGCGTATTAAAGTTACGTAGTGGGGGCTAATTACCTACCTGGTATATTTTGTACCACGGCGTGACGTCATGCGACATTTCAAATCAATATATCTTCCTAAGTATTTGAATGAAAGAAAAGATAAAAAATACGTGTTCAATATTTTTCATAAATCTATCTGATGGACATTAAATTATTTTTTAGGACACAACCCAAATCAAAGGGTGGGCCACGTTTAAAAAAAATTAACTCTAGAGCAAGAAATTCCATCGGATCGGATTTTACAGTACCGTAACAAGCGTTCCACACTATCAATTGACACACTACTATTACAACTGAATCATTGCTAAACTATTGCTTCATAAGTTCCAAATATTTTTCTGCTCATAAATCCATACATAGATATCCATACTAATATTATAAATGCGAAAGTAACTCTGTCTGTCTGTCTGTCTGTCTGTTACGCTTTCCCGCTTAAACCTCTCAACCGATTTTGATGCAATTTGGCACAGACAATCTTTAGACCCTGAGAAAGAACATAGGCTACCTTTTATCCCGGAAAAAATTGATGTTCCTGAGGGAAATCTAAAAAGCGCGATATAACCGAACTCCACGCGGACGAAGCCGCGGGCGGAAAGCTAGTAATATTATAAATGCGAAAGTAACTCTGTCTGTCTGTCTGTCTATCTGTCTGTCTGTCTGTCTGTCTGTCTGTTACGCTTTCCCGCCAAAACCTCTCAACCAATTTTGATGAAATTTGGCACAGACCATCTTTAGACCCTGAGGAAGAACATAGGCTACCTTTTATCCCGGAAAAATTTGATATTCCCGAGGGAAATCTAAAAAGCGCAATATAACCGAACACCACGCGGGCGAAGCCGCGGGCGGAAAGCTAGTAAAAGATAAAGATAACTTTATTTGTCAAACATGACGTGTACGCATTTACAAAACAAACATGTGTATGCAAAGTAAATACGCAATGAATTTTGTTGAAATGTCAAAATGAATTTCATTTCTCCTGAAGTCCATCAACCGATTAAAAACTGTGATTGTTTGTGTATTCGCAATTCCTCTAAACAGCTAGAAGTTGTTTGATGTGATTTTCACCTTTTATTTCGGATATTCGGTGTTTCCGTCGGACTACAATTTGAGTGTCTTCAAGGCCAGAGTGAATAGGCTCTTAATAAACTAGTGCGCTTTACCATCAACGATTGCGTCACTGCTTACCATCAGGCAGGATTGCGGTCAAGCGTTAGTTTATAATATGTAAAAAAAAAAATATTATTGAAAATGTTTTAATTGCCTAAAGGTAAATAAACATACTAAATAAACACTTAATTTCATAGTTAATTTAAGTTATTTATTCAGTTTATAAATGTGTATTTTATAAGTTTTGGTTAACCAGTACTCTAATTGCGTTACACAATATCCTTTTTTTTGTTATGGCATCCCGTAGTTGACCATTACAGGCCGTGACTACTTAACCGGACTATCCTGTCATCGTCATCATCACAGCGTTAATCCTAGTCGCATCCGAAGCCTTTTCAGCTTTGGAGTCTGGGGTCCGCTAACCGGACTATCCTGTGGATGCCTTAATTACAATCAAAGCCTCCAGCCAGAGGCACTGAAAAAGTAAACTGAAACTAAGGAGCGACTACGCATTAAGGGTAGGTACCCCCTGTGGGGTACGAACCTCGGCTTAGGGCGTCGCTAGAGAGGACAGCAAGGGACGGCTGGATAGCAAGATTTATTAGGGTTTGGTGACCGCGGCGTTTCCTAGTACTAGCTCTGAGGAGAAAAGCCGAAACAAAAAGTCAGAGGTCATAGTTGGGACATTATATTTACTGGCTCAGCTGCGGCGCGGGCTGGCCTTAATCGGGCAAGGGACGGGGAGGACAATTAAGCTGTGGGGTGCGTCGCGGAGGACCTCGGCGGGGTCGATAGGTCGGTTTCTTTTACAGGGTGCTAGTGGCCCTATTGCCCTCTGGCCGTCTGGGGTTATGGGGTCATCGGAGTCTGTGAGGGCATGCCGAGGGCGGCGAAGCTTGGAGATGGTGGAGGGGGTGTACTTAGCAGCTGCTGATATCAGAGAATTGCGGTGCTTGGCAGCAGTGTTAAAGAAACGCTTGGAGAGACGTTTCATGTACTGCTGGATGGTGGGGATTTTGAGATAAAGATGGAGGATCTCATTTCGGACGAACCAAGGGGCATTTGTGGCTTTACGGAGAAAACGGTTTGGACTACTTGCATCCTATGGATATGACGAGGCTTGGCGTGTGCGAAGACTGGACAAGCGTACGTCATAATCGCGCGTATGCATGCTGTGTACAAGCGTATTTTGCACTTGAGCGACAGTTTACAGCGCGGGTTGAGGAAGGGGTGGAGGCACCCGAGAGCGTAGACAGCGCGTGAACGGACCGTCTTAATGTGCTCTGAGAAGTTGAGGTTGCAGTCGAGAATCGCACTGTATCTGGCTTGCTTCCCCCAAGGGATCGGCTTGCCGGACATGGTGATGGGTCGTGGAGGGGAGAAACACACTATCGATCACAATTGTAATATAAAAATTTATAATAATTTATTTGTTTATTTTCTCGGTGATAGGCCATAACATCGGCTGCCGGCAGAAGTTACGACCCACCAGAGAAAGTCTTGCCGCAAAGAGATTCGTCGTGTTCCGGCAAAATGACTGGAGAAGCCGTATGGAGGACGGGTCTGAGCAGTTGCGTTGCGATGTGTGGCGGGTACGATGCGCCAAGTGTTCTTGTATCGGGAGTTTGGTCGTGGAGGTTCTCCAGATCAATCTCCCTCTGACGTAGCATCGTTGGTTGTGTTGTTGGGTTTAACATTGCATCACCTCGCTCAACTGTCGTCTTCCTTTCTATTCACTCAGTTTTTTTTTTTTTTGTGAATGGGCTCTTAATAAACTAGCGCGCTTTTCCATCTACGATTGCATCACAGCTTACCATCAGGTGGGATTGTGGTTAAGGACTAGTTTATAATTATAAAATATTAAGGTAATTTTCAAGCATACCTTGAAAATGACCTTAGAGGCCATTGCTAATCCATTACTTTGTATGTTCGAAAAATTTGTTTACTCAACTAAGTAAATAACGCAATGAATGTTGTTGAATTGTCAAAATTATACCCAAAGCACTGCGCATGCGGTATTTGCCTGTAATTGATTGTGCAGTTTCAGTTCCGTATGTCATCACTGGCAACACACACTGGTCAAAGACTTTAGCCTTGAGACACTGTGCTATCTTGGACGACGAGAAGATGTAGCGAAGCTTCCCGAACGCTGCCCGCCGAGCTGAACCAAAGTCCGCAAGAACAACCTAAGTCACCGACATAGCTCTTCGAGGTGGCAGTGGGCAGGGCACATTGCTCGTAGAACCGATGGCCGATGGGGCAGTAAGGTTCTGGAGTAGCGGCCACGTACTGGAAGACGCAGCGTAGGGAGGCCCCCAACAATGTGGACCGATGACCTGGTGAAGGTCGCGGGAAGCCGATGGATGCGGGCAGCACAAGACCGGTCATCGTGGAAAGCCTAGGCTGAAGAAGAAGATTGCGCATTTTCATTAAAACACAATATTTTTTATGTTCCTATATGTACGTATCTACAAAAAGTGTGTTAATATATGTGTTGGTGAACCTTAATTAAATAAATAGATAAAATGTTTGGAAGTTATGAACTTCCATTTTTTTGTTAAAGTACCTTAAGTAGGTACTTTAACAAAATAATGGAAGAGTTGAATTAAGTATTCAACTCTTTGACAATTTTATTTTTACTACGATATAGAGACTTCTCAGACAAGTTCTTCTCACAGCCTTAAAGAGCTTATAAGACTATTAGATCTCATTAGCCAATATTCTAGGAAAGCTACTGGTGTTATATGTTGTCGTAACTTGTTATGTAAGCTACAGAGGACGTTGTCCGCACGTCAAGAAAAAACTTACATTTCATGTAGGGACACCATGCGTTTGCGTCATTCTACTAATATACTGTTTGTGGCATATGAGTTTATGTTTGTAAATTCACAGAAATTCCTAATGTATTGCAACGTTTTAAAAGGCTAAGAGCCTTCTGCGTTTCTCGTCCGTCACAATAAGTGACCCCACTTTAGAGTTAAATAAGCGATAAAAAACCGTGTGTGAGTCGGACTCGCACACCGAGGGTTCCGCCGTACAAACGTAGCGGTTTACAATTTATGACGTACTAGCATTCCGCCAGCGGCTTCGCCCGCGTGGAGTTTGGTTATATCGCGCTGTTTAAATTCCTCTCGGGAACATCAAATTTTTCCGGGATAAAAGGTAGCCTATGTTCTTTTTCAGGGTCTAAAGATTGTCTGTGCCAAACTTCATCAAAATCGGCTGTGAGGTTTAGGCGGGAAAGCGTAACAGACAGACAGAGTTACTTTCGCATTTATAATACTAGCATTGATTTAGAATTTTTCACAGTTTAGAGGCAATTAGATTTAAGAAGTGTTTGATATGAATTTCAACTTTAATATCTCTACGCGTTCATGTGAAAAAGGGTAGGTAGTAAGTTTATAATTATTAAAAAAATATTTTATGTCATGTAAGCAAAAATAATATTTTAATATTTTATGTAACTTCAAATTTATCATTTCACAATTTTTCCTTTATCTGTCTGTACTATAATATAACGTTGCTTCGTGCCGAATTTCAAGATTCTGAGTTCACTGGAAGTACCTTGTAGGTTTTGATTCCCTAGCGTGTGACGGAAATTCGTCTAAGGTGTTGGTATAAACTGCTGTATCTTTTGATCGCTTTAACTTAGAAGTTTGATTTTTTCACTGCTTAAAGGGACAATAGACCTAGGTATTTGGTATAAACTTCAATTTGATACCTTTATTAGTTCGTGAGAAATAAGGTAGTAAGTTCCATTTTATTAAAATATGTTTATTATATTATGTAACTAAAAAAAATGTGTTTTCGCAATTTTTCCTATATTTGCATTATATGACAATCCTTCATACCAAATTTCAAGATTCTGAGTTTACGGGAAGTATCCTGTAGGTTTTGATTCCTTTGCGAGTGTCGAAAATTTGTTGAAAATATCGGCATATCGGCTGTATCTTTTGATTGGCTTGGCTTAGAAGTTTGATATTTTCACAGCTTAAAGGGACAATAGACCTAGGTATTTGGTATAAATTTCAATTTGGATAACTTTATTCGTTCGTTAGAAATAAGGTAGTAAGTTCCATTTTATTAAAATATGTTTATTATATTATATAACTAAAAACATGTGGTTTTCGCAATTTTTAATTAAATAATGTTTAAATAATGAAGCAATGAGCGTATACATATTTATGGTGTGAACCGGTGGCTACAATTTTATGCTCTTCAAGTTGAGCACTTCGTCTTAAAGTCGAAGATGTTTACATATTTTTGGTGCCTTGGCAATGTATACATATTTTTGCTTCTGACTGTACCGTACATTTTCTGCTTCAGGAAGTCGATGTGCTCCCTGACAGGTTAGGTTGGTTAGGTAGGTTGGTATTTGTACCTGAAAATACCCGCCTTACAAAGCGTATCACTCTAGGACGAATATCACATTCCCTGAAGCAGATTAGTTTACCGATAAGTGTTCTGGCCCCACCAATACGGTATTCAATCCTGCACTGCCAAGCTAGTAAGACTGGTTACGTTCGTCTAGCTCTGGAGTCATTGGAAAATTTGACATGAGTTCGATAGTCGTTGTACAGTACAGTTATACAAACTAATGAATGACACGAATCGTCACAAATGCTTACGTCAAAGCTACTTTTAAGTGTCAAACATTACATATAATGGAAAGTTTGACGTATGCGTGAATAAATGAACAACTTTGCCCAAAACATAAAACCGGTAAATTACCGGTTTTATATTTTTTACCGGTAATTTTATAGTTACAAAAAAAGACGAAAGGAGAAAAGGCGGTAAAAATGAAAACCGGTAAACCGGTATTGCGTGCCCTACTTAGAAATAACTTTAACCCGAAGGAATCTAGAAGCGCGATATAACCGAATCATACTAATATTATAAATGGGAAAGTGAGTTTGTTTGTTCTGCTTTCACACTGTAACTACTGAACCGATTGCTTTGAAATTTTGTAGACGTAAAGTTAGAAATCCGGATTAAATGATAGGGTACTTCTTATCCCGAAAAAATTTGGTGTTCCCGAAGGAAATCTGAAAAGCACGATATAATCGAACACCACGCGGGCGAAGCCGCGGGCGGAAAGCTAGTATCAAAATAAAGCATCATATAAAATCACGTAAAGCGTCCCAGTGCGGCAATAAATGCAAACATTCAATAATTATACACAAAATCACTAAAAATACTTCGTTGCACTCGAAGTACTTACTGTTACAGCTTGCGCTTCCCGCCCATCTATGAAGCTATACTTAGTTTCATAATTATTTTATATTGATCGTAGTTGCGTAATTATTTATGTTAATTTAAATTTATTATGATTACTTTAAATTACTTGGGAGGATTTTAAAACCTTAGTTTATTCTAAAATCACACTTGGAAGTACACTTCCGGTCTTTCGGCCATTATGTTATTAATTTTAAAATTATTGATGCAACTTCCGATTACCGCCAACTTTTATTATAAATTCCTCTCGAGCATTAGTCTTCCCGCCCATCGGATATTTATTTATTGAATCAAGCATTGTTCAAATAAATAAATATAAACAACTTTCGATATTTTAGGTTAATCCAAATATCTGTACACAATTATTGACAATTACTAGCGTTACTATTAACTTTTTCTTAATTTTATTCAATACCTGATAATTTCCGTTTCCGTTGTCTATTAGTTTTGTGACTATTCGTTAGTGTTTTGACTCAATGGTGTATAAAAGCTACTGATGTCTGTGCTGTTGATCATTAATTAAACAGACTTGTACTGGATCATACTACGTCGTTATTATTTTCTACGCTTTTGAAGCATGTCTTTACATTAGTATCCAAGGGTGCACGGAGCAAAAAGTGACACAGCCTCCTCTCACGAGCGCTGGCGCGAGACTGCCGAGTGCCGGAGTGCCGGCCGACCCGCGCCCGCGTCCCGCATAGAGCCCCTCTGAACCTCGCAAGGCGGAAACTCGTACCGACACTCATTTTTATTACTTTCCTTATTAAATATTTCATCAATTTTAAAATAGAACTATGATTCTATAGCTCTTACAGATACACGTTACTGCGAGTAAGAATATTTAAAAAAGTCTAAGCGCTTTAAGAGAAATATCGATTTAAAAGTTAAAAAACGCCGTGTAGAAATATTTTTCTTTTGACGTAAATATAGGCCGTATAGAAAATAATAAACACTAAATATGTTGTGCTTGAATCTATGATTATAATATATTTTTTTCAAAATTTTTGATCAAGGCATTCTGGAGGAATAAACTTTGAAAGATGAGCGTTTTTGGCCGCTCGAGGGTATCTATCCCCTTAATAAGATATTATGTATCCTATCCCAAGTTACAAGTATCGCATGGTTACTCCCTACCGTCCGTCGCGTGTCACAAAGATGGGTCTAAGAATGCCGCTAATCTTGTTAGCTGTGGGCTGTAGCTCTATCAAGCTCTATGTAATAAAGGTCCCTTATACCTATGTACATACGACAGCACATCAAGCTTTTATTAGATTCTCATCATTATCGCTAAAGCAGTAAGGCTCAATGTTGATTGGGAATATTTGACAGTTTCCTGTGGTTTCGGGGAGCTTGACCTGCTGTCGTCCGCGCAATATTATACCTACAATAGGTATCACTGTTCCGTTTAAAATCGTGGGAACCAATAGCCGACTATCATATGTAATGAATAGCTTTAATAATTATTATTTAAATATATAGAATCCATTGCTGCAGATATTGGAGAAATGTGTCTGCTCAACTACCTAAATAACTCAATGAATGTTCTTAAACTGTCAAAATGAAATCCATTGCATTGATGTCAATTGTTCACCTATTGGTATTTTCGTGTTAGCGCTCAACGGTTATGCCGATTTATATCCTTCCCGTACCACAAACAAGCCATTTTTTATGAAAAAAACTTCTTTTCTTATTTTTAATAAAAAAAAAATATTTTTTGTTGCCTCAAAGAGATGTCAGTACATCGAGGCCGATGCATACCGGGTCAAGGTTGCGGGTTGGTTAAAAAAGAATCCGTGGCCCTGGTGCACAGGCCAGTGAAGGAACACGGGTGGGTTTTTTTTAGTCAGTAAAAGTCTGACACGCACATCCGCTCCGCCCAGAGTAGGAATTTCCCACGCACAAAATATAATAATAATATCTAATAATACAATATACTCTATACCTTATTCGCACTTTCGATAATAGTTCAATATGTTAAATAAGCATGTTTCCAACGAAAATATACATAAAACAGCGGCAAAAATTGATAACTTCATGATCCGACGATCACATTGTTACGTAATAAGTAATAACAAGAGATATTGAATGAATAAACAATCGAATCTTAGTTTATATTCCGCTGTGTAGTGGCTGAGTTATTGCGACAAGAGACGTCTTTTAATTTGCAAAAGTGGCGTGAGTAACTCATGTATTTGCGTTTTAAAGAGCTTTGAATTCAAGTTTCTTTCGAATTTCTTCTACCCAGAGTGAACATACATCGTTCCCGGTCCCAAGAGTGTGTTTAATATTCAAATGACGTAGGTACCCTAACCTAACCTAAGCCAGTTATTAGAAACTAGTCTCAACCGCCGTTTTACCCGCATGTCTCCATCCTTTGGGAATATTCTGCCAAAGTTTATCTAAATATATTCAGGCGATTTAGTGTAAAATGTTACTATATTTAAAGTATTTTTAAGTTTTTATGTGAATCTGGTATTGTATACAATATGTAAAGAAAACCCTGTCCGATCCGTGAAGGTATTGTTAGGAATTGATAAGTGATTCTACTAATGGCGACAACGCCGAACTAAAGTTTTAAAAAAAATCGCCCTAAAAAAATAAATATAATTTTGCAAAAACAGGTAACATAATACATGTGCGGTAGGACACCCTTCCGCGGGCGACGGGGGGCAGGGCACGCGACGCGTGGTCGTATCGCATAAGCGTACCGTCAAAATGGTGTTGTCACTTTTTTTAAAATGACCAAATTTCGGGGAAGTTGGAATTAATTCGCGGGAAAAAAAGATTATTTTAAAATTCATTTGTATTGTTATTACGATGATTACGTAAAATTTTATATTATATATGGTCATGTGTTTACCTAACCTTTATTATCCTTATGGGTCGGACAGGGTTTTCTTTACATATTGTATGTTTACATGGGCCTTGAAGGCTGAAGTAAATGGATAAATAAATAAAATAAATCACGAAATTAAACAAAACGATTATTAAAAACAAAATCAAAACTTATGAGAATATAACTACTAACATTGATACTTACTTCTCAATTAAATACCTATCACTAAAACCACAAAAAATATTTATTTTATCCTGCACATAGCAATCTATTTGTAACAAACAATATCTATTCTATTTTCTTCTTTAAAGCAATATTCTATTTGTGGGTACGTTTACAAACATTTAAACTCACATATACAAACAGCCTCCGTGGCGTAGCGGTAGCGGACGCGGCCGCTGCGCAAGGTGGCGCGGGTTCGATCCCCGCACAGTGCAAGTATTTGTATGCATGAATATGAATATTTGCACTGGTCTGGTCGTGCCTCGGAAAGCACGTTAAGCCGTTGGTCCCGATTGCCATACGAACATCTAGTGGCAGTCGTTACGGGTTGTTGGAGCCCTCACAAGTCCAACAATTGGTCTAACTGAAATGCTTCGATGTCGCCTTTGGGTTGTGGAGGTCAGACGGCAGTCGCTTCACGGAAAATGTCGAAATTTTGCCATATCAGCAGTTGGACTGGTAAAGCGGACCCCAGACACCAAAGCTGAAAAAGCTTCGGATACGACTGGGATTAACGCTGGTATGATGATGATGATACAAACAGCCAGACCCGGAACAACTACCTGTAGGACATAGACGCATAGTTATTTTATGTACATGAATGTTTTTATTTTATAATCATAAACTTGTGCTTGGCCACAATCCCGCCTGATGGTAAGCAGTGATGCAATCGTTGATTGTAAAGCGCGCTAGTTTATTAAGAGCCTATTCACTCTAGCCTTGAAGACACTTAAATAGTTTAATTATTTTCAGGCCAATAATGGACGTAATTGTGATCGGGTGCGGTGCCGCGGGCATCGCGGCGATGAGGAAGCTGCACGATGCTGGTCTTCAAGTCTTGGGACTTGAAGCCAGCAACAGGATCGGCGGCAGAGTCTGTACCACGGAATTTGCTGGGAAACCTATCGATATTGGCGCTGCGTGGTAAGATTATGCTTCAATATTTCCAAGGGCGGTAGTCAGCGATTATTCGGAAGAGTAACTTTGGCCCCTGGCACAGGCAACTGAACTGAAAGAATACGGATGGGTTTTAGTCAGCAAAACTCCGAGGCGCCCTGCCGCTCCCCCAGAGTTTTGACGATCAATCAGCCCCCTAATTGGCGAACACATTTTTGTCAAATGATTGCGACTAGTTGGGATCGTTTGACCGAACGGACCAACTGATCCCAACTAGTCGCAATCATTTGACAAAAATGTGTTCGCCAATTAGGGGGCAGAACCTTAAAGTTTTAGTGATAAAGTAAGAAAATCTAATAAAGACATGACAGATTGTGGTGGCTTCTAGACTGGATGAGAGTTGCCGATAATCGAGTTGAATGGCGTGAAATCGGAGAAGTTTAATTATGTCCAGCAATGCGCAATGTGGGCGTGTGTGTGTGTGAGAGAGAGGGTGTGTCTGTGCATGTGTGGGGGTGTGTGTGTATGTGTGTGTGTGTGTGGGGGTGTGTTTGTGAGTGTGTATTTAATTTATATACAGTGTACACCAATTTCGTCAGTAAAAGAGCGCAGTCTTTAGTATTTATACAATCTGTTTCAGAAATATGAAATAATACTTTCAGTATATAAAATATATGTATATTGCATACCCATGGCATCGGTGTGAGGTACCTAAGTACATGGGGTTTTTAATTATTTTGCTTTGAAGTTTAGTGCGAAAACTTCGCAGTGATGACCCTAGAAATAACTTTAAAATACAATTTTAAAAATTATTAAACAGGGTCGATTTTTAAGGACAACTAAGTAAGTACCTAGGTACATAATTACGTAAGTATCTTTATTGACGCGAACCAGTAGGTAATGTATGCCGGTAGGTATTTAGCAGTCGGCCTCAGCTGTAGCGTAGGTTTAGGGTTGTCGACAAAATGTTTAATAAATATTTTTATTTATTTTGTAGGAAAAAAAATCTTAGTATTTCAAATTTATGACTAAGTCAAGTTGAAGTTTATAAGGTATACTTCAATATCTGAAAGTATTGTTTCACCTTTCTGAAACACGTTGTATGCAGCTATACAACTTGACTAATTTGAAGAAATCACATTATAGGTGTCATGGAGAAAAAGACAACGTAGTCTTCGAAATGGTCAACCCATTGGGTCTCCTGGGCAGATCAGATCCTGACACCAACTGGTAAGTGCGTTCTAACGGCGAGCTGGTGCCTGAAGACAAAGCTAACGACATTCTGAAGGCTTTGGGGGATGAGGTAGAAAATGCCGACAAGAACACCAATCGATCAATTTCGGAGCATGTGAGGAGTGCGTAAGTATCTTTGATATTGCTTATTAATAAAACGAGCCTATTTTGAGACCAGTTCCGCCACTATCCGCGCGCTTCTGGCGGAAACGACTTTCGTTTCCACCCAGCCAATGAGTGTCAGTCGAAGATTCTATAGCATTCTAGAAGCTATTCGCCCCTTTTCGACAAGAGTCGTCAACTGGGCTGCGACGAAAGTATTTTCATTTTAAAAACCTCTTTATTTGCCTCAAATCCCCAATGTTTTAGGGATTTATTCACAAACGATGCTTAAAGTTAAGTAACGTGCAAACGTCTAAACTGTATGTTTAAACAATCGCTAATCACTAGTTAACTTTAAGAAGCGTTTATGATTAAGGGGGCTTATAAGAAAAAGTAGCAGTTCTCATCGACTTTCGACTCTAAGCATATATCCAAGCCACAGCACAATTTCCCGCTCCAGCTTGAAATTAAACCACGACTCCATTTTCAGAGCTAACTCTAACCCCACTTTAAAGAAAGAGCCAGCACTGACCAGCTCATTCATCGAATGGTTTGAAAGGAACAACCACCTGGGTGGCCAGGACGATCCGAAGAGAGGCAAGTCTTTGAAAGGGCTCACCGAGTTCTGGGAGAGTGAAGGTGATCCCTTCTTGAACTGGAAAGGTAGAGGCTACAAGACCATTTTGGACGTTTTGATGGTAAGTTTTACTTTATAAAAAGATGCTGGAATTACGTCCATGGAGTTTCTTTGTTTAGTTTTGTTTTTATAGAATAATTTATCATGGTTCACTGCGCCGCAGGACTTTTGGAAACAACCGTTTATACCTTCAGGGTAATAACGTAACGCACTTGGTAGTGTGCACGATCGAGATCGATGCAAAGTACCTTCCTGATGAAAAGACCTTCTTGTTATTTATATTTTTCTATTGTTCTTTTTTTGTATTTTGATACGTTGTCATGTTTTTAATTGTCATACATAGTTAGTATAAGTTTGGCTGAATAAACAGAAACACAAAAACATATTTCCTACATTTTTACTCATCAGCCATCAGGAAAATTGGTCCTTCGAGATAGTGAGTAGTGTTTATAGGACACAAAATGGTTGTCACGCGGAGCCAGACTCGGCTACAGCCCGATGCTGAGGCCGCACAAAATAGCGTGCCTCGTCCTGCGTCATCGGCAGCGCCCGCTAGCGCTGCGACGCCGCCGCCGGTGCAGTCTACAGTCTCTACGGCCCGCACACTCGCCAGTCCATCAAAAACACACTCTGTCACCAGCCGCTCATCGGTAGTGGCAAGGAAGCTCTCCGCCGAAGCACAACACGCCCGTGAACTCGCCCGTCTGGAGTTAGCTGCAGAAGAGGAGAAACTGCAAGCTCAACTACAGCTAACAGCCAAAAGGCTTGAGTTTGAAAAACGGACTGCTGAGCTGGAACACCAGGCTGCAGTTGCTACCATTGAGGCCGAAGAAGCAAGTAGGTGCAGTAGAAAATCTGGTCGCAGCAGGGCCAGCATTTCAAATTGGGTAAACGGTAGTGTGCAAGTCATTGAGTCACAAACCGACAACAAATACAATGACACTGTTGTACACTCTGAGAATCCCAATCCTGCTCCACCACGAACGTCTCCATCATCACACGTAAGAAATGTTGATTCATTCACTATTCACAATCACCCTAATACAGTGCATTACTTTGAGCCAGGTACGTCACATTACCAATATCACAGTAACCCAGTTAACTATATGGGACTAGAGGAATCTGCTAGACCCGAATTCGATCCAGAGGGAGTTGCCTACGCCGAGTCCTACGCAGCGGTCGCCCCGGCTCGTGAGTACCGGAGCGCCCAGGATCCGGTGAGTCAACTTGTCTCCGTATTTGATAGTCTAGTAAGGAAACTTCCTTTCAACAATAGTTCCAACAATAATAACAACAGACCGGTCCAGAGGTCAAATCATATAAACTTACCTGTGTTCGACGGCAGAGCACCACTTGACTGGCTCGTGTTCAAGCGATCCTACCTAGACTCTGCCAACACATATACACCCGCTGAAAACCTTGCCCGCCTCGGTGTGTCATTGAAAGGTACAGCACGTGAGGCGGTGTGCGTTCTTCTGTCAACAGCCTTACACCCTGACATAGTTTTAGAAGAACTAGATAGGCGCTTCGGACGACCTGAGCAGATAGTGCTACAAGAGGTTGCAGCCATCCGTGCTTTACCTAAAGTGAACAATGAATTGAGAGACCTTCCTGCGTTCTCTTCACGTGTTAGAAATTGTGTAGAGGTTGTTAAACTTTTAAATGAATCAGACTATCTGTATTCCCCAGAATTGTTTATTGCTCTTATCAATAAACTACCCCTACTGGTGCGCACAAGGTGGATGGACTTCGCTGCGACACGTGTCGGCGCTGGCCCTACCTCCAGCCTGGGCAAGGTGGAGCTGCTGTCTAGGTTCCTGGCCCAAGAGGTGGACCTACACATCAAGTTCGACAGCACTTTCTCGGACTTGTCACATAATCACATTCATAGAGAACGCACGCATGCAGCCGTGGAGGAGGCGGAGCTAGTGAACACAGTGCATTCGTACTCTGAAAAACATTCATCTACCGAAAAAACACGAAATATTCGTAGGTCGTCTTGTTTATGTTGTAAAAAATCGTCACACGACATTTCGACATGTGACAAGTTTAAGTCAATGTCAATTCATGAAAAGTGGCAGTTTATAAAAGAAAATAAAATTTGTTATCGTTGTCTAGAAAAAAGGCCGCATACTTTCCGGTTCTGTAACAATAATAAAAATAAATGCCAAATAGGTGACTGCAAGAATAGACACCACACTCTTTTACACAATCCCGAGTTCACATCGACATTAGCTGAACGAGATGCTTCGCCACACAACACGCCTCCCTCCCAGGGTTCCAGCGCGGTGCGGGAGATAGTCAACCACACAGTCGCGGCGCCGGACGCATCCAGGGAGCTCGCTGTGGTTCCTATTCATCGTCCCCTTCTGAAGATGGTAGCAGTCACCGTATCGGGACCTGCGGGTAAGGTAGACACTTACGCGTTGTTGGACGACGGGTCGACTTCGACGTTCATCGACTCTGATATTACTGACCGTATAGGTGCTAGCGGACCGTATGCGCAGATACATTTGGATTGTGTCGGCGGGTTGTCACGGGAGACAGAGGTACGGTACGTCGACTTCGAGATAAAGGGCAAGCATGTAAACGAAACCTTTACCATTAGGAACGCGCGATCAATTAAAAATTTAGGGTTAGAATGGAAACAACATGCCAGCCGCAACGACCTGCATACGTACTCCTATCTGACTGACATAACTCCAAAGTTGTGTTACGACAACGCGAAGCCTATGCTAGTGATCGGAATTGATAATTGGCATCTCACCATAGCGAACGCCACGAGAAAGGGTACCAAGTATCAACCGGTAGCGATACAAACGGTGTTGGGCTGGGTACTTTTCGGTTTCGCGTGCAGTAAAACTAGGCCGGTAGAAAAGCTATACCACACTGCAGATACCGCTGCTAGGGATCCGGAGCTTGACGAGTTCATCATAGCGCAGTATAGACTGGACGCAATAGGTATATCGAAGCACGAGGCGCGTAGCACCGAGAACCAACGCGCGCTCGATATCCTCGACCGCACGGCGCGCCGGCTTCCCGAAGGTCGCTTTGAAGTAGGTTTGTTGTGGAAGACCGATAAGTTAAATTTACCAAATAGCTACCCGTTGGCTCTATTCAGGTTTAAGAGTCTTGAGGCAAAGATGATTAAAGATCCCGCGTATGCCAAGAAATACAGTAAAAACATCCACGACACATTAGCCAAAGGCTATGCCGAGGAATGTAGCGAGATTAAACCGGTGGGTGTTTGTTGGTACTTGCCACATTTTGGCGTGGTAAATCCCAACAAACCAGAAAAACTGCGCGTAGTCCATGACGCTGCAGCACGATCACGAGGAGTGTCCCTGAACTCAATGCTGCTGCCCGGACCCAACTTTTTACAGTCCCTACTAGGCATCTTAATGCGCTTCAGGGAAGGAAGGGTCGCCGTTACCTCTGATATCAAGGAAATGTTTCCTCAAATAAAAATAATCGAGCGTGACCGCGATGCCCAACGCTTCTTGTGGCGCGACGATCCTTCTGGCCCTATCAAACTATATAGGATGTCTTCGATGATGTTCGGGGCCTGTTCTAGCCCATCGACGGCAATCTATATAGTCAATCTAAATGCTGCACAATTTCAAAAAGAGTTCCCCGAGGCCGTGGCAGCCATTAAGTTGAACACCTACATGGACGACTTCATTGGTAGCTTCGACAACCTGAACGATGCAGCCCGGCTGGCCTCTGAAATCGTTACAATTCACAAACGCGGTGGTTTTGAGATGCGCGGCTGGATTTCCAACGAACCAGCAGCACTGGCCCATCTGCCAGCCGAGCTGATATCCGAACTGGCTAGTAGTAGAGACATAGAGTTGTGTAGAGACTCAACCACTAGAACGCTAGGTGTCCTCTGGCAGCCAATCCGCGATGTCCTGAAGTTTAATTCTGGAATGTCTGTCAACATTTCAGCTCCAGTTACTAAACGTCAGGCACTGGCCCAAGTCATGCGTGTGTATGATCTGCTGGGTATTCTAGCGCCAGTTGTAATCAGGGGGCGAATCCTATTCCAAAACTTATGGAGAAAAGGTTTGGAATGGGACGAAACTAGGATGCGCGGGCCGCCTTTCCTATTGTTGCCTTTTGCCGAATGGCCCTCGGAACCAGCACAACGTAAAGTCGCAAATGAAAATGAGCTCAAGTCATCTTCTTCATTACCAACCCCATTTTTGTAGAGTCAACGCTAATGTAGAAGTTGAGTTGTCCGCACCTGTCGTAGCTAGCCTTTCATACTTTAGCTCATGGTTTAGGATGGTAAGGGCGACTGCTAGAATTCACCAGTTCATTGCCATCTGCATAACTAGGGTTCGGGGGGTATGTAATAATTTTATTCTTTCCCCACACTGTAGCCAAACTTCTTCAGATGCATTTTCCCTCGATGTCGCCCTACGACCGTTGTCAGTAGAAAACCTGAATCATGCGGAGATCCATATTTTCCGTCAAAGCCAGAACGTCTTCAAGCGGGAACTGCTCTGCAAACGCGCCGGACGCTCACTTCCTTCAAAGAGCCAACTCGTCAGCGTCTCTCCAGCCCTAGATCAGAGAGGACTAATGTATGTGCAAGGACGTGCCGCCGCCATCAGAGATGTAACCACAGATACTAAACCAATCATATTAAATGGGAAGGACAATGCTGTTCGTCTGCTCATCGCACACTTTCATGAAGAGTTCGGTCATGCTAACACAGAAACGGTGATCAACGAGTTGCGGCAAAGATTTTGGATCTTGGGTTTGAGAAATACCGTCAGATACGTCGTACAACGCTGTCAACGCTGCAAATTGGCACGCGGATCACTGCCCCGCCCCTCTATGGGAGACTTACCTCTTGCCCGACTAGTTCACGGATGCAGACCATTTTCATTCGTGGGTTTGCAGAAGCTATAGTAATTCTCGCCCGCTCACGTATATATCACCAGATCCAGAAGCGTTGATGCCATTTCATTTCCTGCTGGGCACCTCATCGGTCTATAACTTCCCTGCTCAACTCACGGACGCAGATTTATGCAGTAGGAACCACTGGCGTAGGGCCGTAAGACTGGCCGATCATTTCTGGCGGCGGTGGGTTCGAGAATACCTACCAGAGCTAGCACCACGAAGAGTCCGCGGCGGTGAAGTGTCGGTCAAAATAGGAGACCCTGTACTGATCGCAGATGGAGACCTTCCGAGAGGCACGTGGCCGCGAGGCGTGGTCACAGCGCTGTTCCCTGGTCGTGACGGAAACGAGTGGTCGACATCAGGACCTCTGCCGGCATTCACCGCCGACCTCTAAAGAAGATCGTTCTGCTTTGAAAGGGGGAGCATGTGCACGATCGAGATCGATGCAAAGTACCTTCCTGATGAAAAGACCTTCTTGTTATTTATATTTTTCTATTGTTCTTTTTTTGTATTTTGATACGTTGTCATGTTTTTAATTGTCATACATAGTTAGTATAAGTTTGGCTGAATAAACAGAAACACAAAAACATATTTCCTACATTTTTACTCATCAGCCATCAGGAAAAGGTAGCAATAGGTTTCATTTTGACAGTTCAACAACATTCATTGCCTTATTTACGTTGTTGAGCAGACACATTTTTCCAACATATTCGCAATATGCATCAAAGTGATTCAAATTGACTCCGTCATCTGACGCGGGACGGTCGGTCGTACGGCGAGTATCCACCCTTGTTGACACCACTACGATCCGGACAAAGCGTTTAGCCTCGTCTTATATACCGCGTACCTATATCTAGGGATTGGAACAATTTGCTCGTGGCGGTGTTTCTGTCTGACTACAAATTTGACAGTATTCAATTATTTGTGATTTTTTGCTTTAATTGCATAAAATGAGGGTTCTTTATATCATTTACAAGAGTTTTAATAAAAAATAATAACAATTATTATATCCAAAACACAAAAATATGTTTGGCTTTTTGTTTCTCGCGCCACACATTGTGAAACGATCCGGATTGGCTAATGTCGCGATGACGTCATACGCGCATCATCGCTTGTTTTCGGCAAACTTATAAACTGTTTTTCGGGGGTTTTTATCGATTTATTTGTACAACCCAGTACAGCACACCACTTGTAAACCATTTTATTAGATAACAACAGCAAATAATAATTAAAAACAAACACCACTGAGAACCGAAAACCGCTTGTGACGTCACTTACCAGGCGCAACGCCATATTGCTGATTATATCGTTTTCGCCGCTTATTTGAATTTTGAATTTTTATTTGCATATTTCTTACGAAATACGTAATTAAAATTAAAAAAAAATACTTTGGGTGAACTTCTTAACCGCAACCAAGTAATTCAAGATAAAAATTATAAATCTGTCAAATAGCCTATTTAAGTGTCTTCAAGGAGTAAGCTAGCGCACTTTACCATCAATGAATCCATCATTGCTTACCATCAGGCAGGATTGCGGTCAAGCACTAGTTTATAACAATTAATTTAAAAAAAGCAATAGCGTGTTACACAATTAGGCTGGAGATATCTATTGCTTTAAAATGGCTGAAAAAGGGAAAAATCAATTCTATCGACTGAGATTTCTGTCTTCGGTCTGTATTCCAGAAGGAAACTCAAGGATTGATCTCTGTTTAAACATTACTTACGACTAGTTTCAACCAATCAAATGGCTTCAAACGAGACTTAAGTAGAGCTTGAGTTTTGAGTGACGTTCTGTAATACGGACCGTAGTCTAATAATCTTTGGTCATGCCTATGAACTGTAGTTTGCAGATCGATGGTAATTCTTAACTAATTAACTTAACTTATCCGTGTCTCGAGGCCCTAATTTAATAGTAACCTAGCGTATCTACTTAGCTATCATCATAACTATCACGGTAGTAACTTGTACCAGCACTCTAATTAAGCAACTGTTAATAGGTATTAATTGTAATCATTTTGAAGCCTATTACTAATCCATTGCTGCATATATTCCAGTAATGTGTCTGCTCAACAACGTAAATAACGCAATGAATGTTGTTGAACTGTCAAAATAAAACTCATTGCTACTGATAGTGTGTTACGCAGTTACCCTGCCGGCCCGTAAGTCATGAATCCTACCAAACTTCACGATTTCAATAGTTCCTTAATTGCCTTAACCTCCTTGCTTACCAGAACAAATACCCAGATCCGTCCAAGGAGATTCCGCTACAGATTCTTCTGAACAAAGAGGTGGAGAATATTCGGTGGGGCACCAGCCAGCTTGCAATCGATCCTACCAACCCGCTGGTGCAAGTGAAATGTAAGGATGGAAGCTTGTACGCAGCCAAGAGTGTAATTGTAACAGTGTCTGTTGGAGTTTTGAAGGAAAGGTAAGAGAAAACTACGGACGACAGCGGGTCAAGCTACCCCAAACTTTCAGGTATTCCCAATCAACCTTGAGCCTTAATGCTTTAGAGATAAGCTTGAAAATCTAATAAGGAAATCTGACGAAGATTGTAGTAGCTTGATGTACTGTCGTCTGTTCCTACATAATTTTTTTCTTCCTCTCCATGTATCTGGCACGAGTTATTTAAATTTTGTTGGGGAAAAAGCTCGCCAATTTAATCCAATTTTATTAACTTTTAAGTCTGCGAGGAACATTGATCTAGGATGATAGTATGATATGATGAAACCAACATTATTCCGGTGATCGACAAAGACGGGGCTATATATGTAGAATGAATAGCGTTATCCCCTTTTGAAAACGTAACAATGATGTTTTAGCACGTCATAGTAAGTACTCCCCTGTACGCTGTCACCATAAAAGATCATGTACCAACAAAAACGTGACCTTTGGCCGATTCTCGTAATTTAAGAGGATCAAAATGTAGTTGCAGACTCATTTCAGCGACAAACAAATGTCAAAACTTTTCAAAATGTAAGTAAAGCAGAAGGATAGACATATACTAATAGACATGCCGTGAAATGCGGTTTAAAGAGTGAGAGAGATTGCCTATGCTTTCGGTCTAGCACTATCTCTTTCCTCATAGATGATTGATGATTTTGAGAGAGATAAAAATAAACTCTCTTTCTTTCGGAGTGCCACAATCCGCATCTCTATGGTGTGTCCATTAGTATATGTCGAAGAGTAGAAGTATTTTTGATACATTAAGAGTTAAGACAGATCATCTTCTCGTCATCCAAGACACCACAGTGTCTCAAGACTAAGGTCTTTGACCAGTGTGTTTTGCCAGTGATGACATACAGTATTGAAACGTGGTCGCTCACAATGGGCCTCATAGGAACGCTTAAGGTCACAAAATCAAAGGGCGATGGAAAGAGCTATGCTCGGAGTTTCCCTGCGTGATCGAATCAGAAATGAGGAGATCCGCAGAAGAACCAAAGTCACTGACATAGCTTCTCGAATCGCTAAAATTAAGTGGCAGTGGACAGGGCAAATTGTTCGTAGAAACGATGGCCGATGGGGCAGTAAGGTTCTGGAGTGGTGGCCACGTACCAGAAGACGCAGCGAAGAGGCGCCCAACAAGGTGGACCAGTGGCCTGCTAAAAGTCGCGGGAAGCCGATGGATGCGGGCAGCACAAGGCCGGTCATTGTGGAAAACCTTGGGGGAGGCCTTGGTCAGCCTATAGGCTGAATAAGAAGAAAAAATAAGACAGATCAGACTGTGAATGCCCCTAAAGTTACGAAAATTTTCCTACTGGTCTCAGTATCAATCTGTCAAAATACCTTTAGTTTTTCAAAATTTTTGACGTCAATAATCGCTGAAATGAGGTTGCGACTTGATTTTGAAGGTTTTTTTCCTACTTCAATTGGCCATATTATACCTATTAGATATGTGTATTTGTGATATTCCTTCAAAGAACTTGTTTATAATAAAAGTTAAATAAATAGTTGCTTATGATTCATGCACAACGCATTAAACACTCAGTAGGGTGAGATGTCCAACAGTGAACCAGTGGTACACATTGAGCCACCCTTCTTACTTTGTACATGCTACGTTTTCGAACCGTGCTTGGACACGAATATACTCAGTTTTTACTGCCCCGCCTGGTGGTCAGTCGGGAACTAGCTAGCGTCAAAGACGTCCGCGTGGCGGATCGCAATACGATTTTCGGCGATAAAACGCAATAAAACGTAAGTATTACCTTTTCGTATTACTTCTGTTATGTGTATTTATATTATGTGACATTTATTATACCTAATATAGCGTTTATTTGGCTATCGTATACAACTGAAATTATTACAGTAACTCTTTTCATTTGTTTTTAAAATCACCTTAAACGTTGAATGGTGGGTGTAGTACACAGTGCACCACAAACATAATTGGAACAGTGAGCCGGTTAATTTTATACTGTTTTTGTTTCAGAATAGGGCGAATCAAAGCAGCGCCTAGGAAAATTGGAGGTCACAGAAAAGAACACATGTTGCAAGCCATGTTTCTAGTTAAAAATGGACGTTTCGTATTTAAAATTAAAAAACATTGTCAAAAACATTTATTTGATGACTTACAGGGCGTTTTATTGCTTCACCTTTAGTGTTGTAGCATAAATAGTCATAATTTGCCGTAAAATAAATAGGAAGCTTCACTGTATACATATTGGTTCACTGTTGACCTGGCCCCGGTTCAGTGTCCCACGTGGTGGACTCAGTGAGCCATTTGCCATCTTTTAAAAAAACTTAAATATATTCTACCTTATTACGTTTGGTTCTAAAATTAAAATGCAAAATTATAGCCAGATATATAGGCAGTCCAATAGTAAAGACAAATCTTCATTATCTTTAGAACCAGCTGAGCTATGAATCTGCAACTTTTTCATGGTTCACTGTTGGACACCTCACCCTACTAATTCTGTTAACACTTCAAGTAAACACAATTAACGTCGATGTGTATCGTCATAACAATTTAATGCTCTCGGGCTAGGCATAATACTGTTGCACTCCATCTATAAATAGCATTTCAGCAGTCTATTAAGTGCGGCTCTTAGCTGAAATATACAAAGTTTTTTTTTTTTTTTGTTTAAGCGAAACCTGAATACAGTTTGTTCAGAATAAGCAATTGAATCGATTCCAATCATTTTTACACCATGTCATATTTTTTCACAAATACATTTACAAATTGTTGCAGTGTGGATACCGAGCTCGCGCACGCAGCTTTACGATAGATTATAGTACTCGCGCGCAACAACTGACGCCAGAGGTCAACGGACCCCCCGAGCGGAGCTTTAACCATATATTTGTTGGGACAACCAAGTAGAATAGCAAGCTCATAACTTTGTAGTTTTTCATTATATCTTTTTGAAATATTGTACATACATAGATTCTTTACTTAAAATACTGGACACGTGTTTCGGGTTTCGCATAATCAAAAAATAAAGTTGTATAGGTAGGTACTGGCTCCAAATCCTTGTTCACAAACTTAAGTAAACTTAATATCCATGCACCTTTTTCCTTTGATTTTAATAAGAAGAAAAGGACAGGATATAATAATTTAATCCTGTCAAATTAGTCCGAGCAATATTTTATGTCCTTATCTTAATGGAATAGAAAGAAGAATATGCACTGAACTTAAATTTAGTTTGAACAAGAGAATCGGGGCTACTTTCTACTTATTAATTAACTCGTTGGCATAATTATGTTTCCAATTCTATTGGTTTAATAAATTAAAGTATGCCAAGACCCTGCGTGCCCTAGAAAGCAAGTTACCTTTGGTCTCGGCTGTCATGTGGATCTCTGACAATCGTTATGTTACGAGTCGTCAAAATAACGAAATTCTGACAAACAGTTTTATACACATTTTTATTATATAACAGATTTTTGTCCCCAAAAGTTCTTAAAATTCATTTATTGCATAAAGCCGCGCGCCGTTTTTTTTTTTTTTAATTTTTGAAGCTTTGGCTACTAAGCCATTAGCTTAAAATGAACAAAGTTTCGCGCCGTTGCATAGCTCGGAGTGACCATAGCCAATAATTATTTGTTTTTTAATAAAAACTGATTTAGTCCCGCGCTACGTGGCGAAAGGCCAAGCTCAGTTTGTGGTAATCATTAAGCGATTTGAGATCATGTAGACAATGTAACATCGCTTCGTAGCGAAGCGAAATCGAATACCAAACCAACCAATGGCGGGAACGATTAACCACATGATTTATCGCGTCGCGTTGTCAATCGTTTTCGTTATTGGTTGGTTTGGTATTCGCTTTCGCTTCGCTACGAAGCGATGTTACATTGGCTAGGGCCCCTGGATTTTATTCCTTTGTGAAAAGCAATAATTATAACAGATCTACTATCACTAAAATACATAAGTATGTACAGACGACAGCATATCAAGCTACTACAATCTGTCAGACTTCTTTATTAGATTTTCAACATCATATCTAAAGCATTAAGGCTTAAGGTTAAAAATTGAAGGGGAATATTTGACAGTTTCGAGTAGCTTGTTCTGCTGTCGTCCGTACCTTTTAAGTATTAATTAGGAAGAAATTCATTAATAATTTTGTACCTTTTTCAGGCACGAACAACTCTTTTACCCCCAACTACCTGCCGAAAAAGTGAACACGATCCAAAACCTGAACATGTGCGTTTTAGACAAGATCTATGTCGAATTCGAAACACCTTGGTGGCCCAAAACTCCTGCAAAATTCACTCTCCTATGGAGAGAGGAAGATAAGGCTAAATTTGAAGCAAAGGACCAATGGATCTCGGAGATTTTTGGTCTTTGGACGGTAGATTACCAACCTAATGTCCTGCTAGCCTGGATCTATGGAAAGGGCGCTGAAGCGATGGAGAAACTAAGCTTGGAAGAAGTGCAGGCGGGTGTTCAGAAATTAATTGATATTGTTATCAAAACGGAGTTCGATGTTTCGCCGATTAAAAATATATTAAGGTGAGTTTGACAAACTTTACCATTTTATTAGCTTACCTACTGTACGTCCTTATGAATAAACGTTACCCTTGCAGGAAATGCATAGCTTGAGCATTCCATAGAACTATTGTATGAGTCAACAATAAAAGACGGGTTACTTAAAGTAACATAGGACCATGAGAGTGTCTGTCGACTGCCACGAAATGATTAAACCGTAATTTTTTAAACTTTTTTTATAAATTAGAAACTTGTGCTTGGCCGCAATCCCGCCTGATGGTAAGCAGTCATGCAATCGTTGATGGTAGGTAAAGCGCACTAGTTTATTTTATTAAGAGCCTATTCACTCTAGCCTTGAAGACACTTAAATTGTAGTCCGACGGAAACATCGCCGCTGATATAAAAGAAGGGGCGAAACGCTTCATTCGGGTCGTTGTGGTGTCAACGATGTAAGGGTGGTAACTCGCCGTACGATGGGTCGTCCGATGATGGAACGGAGATGGGGGAATTAAATCATGCGATTCCCGCGCACACTCTCCAAAATGCATCCTATAGAACACCGACAGGCTGGCTACTCTACTCCTGTGCTCTAATCTTTGGAGACTGTTTTAAGCTAAATCTGGGTCGCTAATTAGCCTCTTCGTAGGTACGCCTCTTCACTGAATCCAAACTAGCCAGGTGGCATTTTGCAGCACCAGCCAAAATGTGGCTGCAGTACTCCACACAGGAACGGACCTGTGCTTTGTATAGCATTAGAAGCTGTCCTGGTGTAAAGTACCGCCAGACCTTTGTGCTAACGCCAAGTTTGCAGTGCTTTGTATAGCATTAGAAGCTGTCCTGGTGTAAAGTACCGCCTGACCTTTGGGATAATGCCAACTTTGCTGTGCTTTGTATAGCATTAGAAGCTGTCCTGGTGTAAAGTACCGCCTGACCTTTGGGATAACGCCAAGTTTCCACCGTGGCTTTGGACTCAATGAACTGCCCAAAGCTTAGATTCGAGGAAATCTCAACCCCCAAAAGCTGAAGGCGGTCGGTGCACTCCAAGGATACATTCCGAAAATAGGATCCAAGGTGAGCGCTGGCAAGGCTTCTTTTGGCGGTGAATAGATACGCTTGTGTTTTGGCGGCATTGAATTCTACAAGATGGGCTTTGCCCCATTCGGAGACTGCCTGTAGTGCATCATTCGTACTCTCTACCATAGCCTCTCTTTCGGACCGAATTGATCCCTTACTAGCCCTACCTATTTCTAACATTTAGAAATTTTAGAGTCAGAGGCTTGGCTATTTTCACTACTTAGATGTGATAACGGCAGTGTATTTTAGGTAGTAAAGTTTTCTATGTAACATATTAGAACGCTGTAGTGTGGTAACGCGGCCGTACTAAACTAGATACGAATAGTTTGCATCAAAGATGCCTTCAATAACGTTTGGTTTCTCATGTAGCTTTTGCTGTCAGCCTAAATAAAAATTGGTGAGTGTTTTTAAAAGGAATTTTAAAAAACACTATCGTTCCACTTCGTCATAGTAGCGTATGTATTTATTGCTTTAATTATGAACAGACATTTTCTCGGTGGTAGGCAACAACATCAGCCGCCGGCATTAAGTTACCACCCACCAGACAAAGTCGTGCCGCCAAGCGATTCGTCGTGTTCCGGCATGATGTCTGGTGAAGCCGTACGGAGGACGGGTCTGAGCAGCTGTGTTGCGATGTGTACCGGGTACGATGTGCCTAATGTTGTTGTGTCGGAAGTTTGGTCGTGGAGGGTCTCCAGATCATCCTCTGGCGCAGCATCGTTGGTCGTGTTGTTGGGTTAAACATTACATCACCTCGCTCAACTGCCGTCTGTCTTCCTATTCACTCAGTTTTCTTGAGTGAATAGGCTTAATAAGCTAGTGCGTTTTACCATCAACGATTGCATCACTGCTTACCATCAGGCGGGATCGCAGTCAAGCACTAGTTTATAACTAATAAAAAAAAAAAGACGACAGCACATCAAGCTACTAATCTGTCCGTTTTCTTTATTAGATTTTCAAAGTTGATTGGTAATAGGTATTTGACAGTTTCGGGTAGCTTGACCTAAACTGTCGTCTGTACCTACATTCTATAATTTAAAAAATCAAACTAACATTCTAGCAATATCAGTTTTATCAGTATGTTTGTTTTAGGTATGTATAATGTAAGTATATATTCATATTATTTGTAAAATAAAAAAGCAACTCGTTTATTAAAGTAAATTTATTAAATGAGGTGCTTTTTTATTTTGTGTATTTTATTTTCTCATTTGCTCTTGGATGCAGTTGCTGTCCATTACTCTATGCAACTTCCTATTGCAGATATGCCGATAAAATCCTTTAGAAATACCTAATCATCGCCTTTGTATCAATTTTTGTTATTTGTCTCTATACAATATGTAAAGAAAACCCTGTCCGACCCATAAGGATAATAAAGGTTAGGTAAACACACGACCAAATATAATATAAAATTTTACATAATCATCATAGTAACAATACTAATGAATTTTGAAATAATCCTTTTTTCCCGGGAATTAATTCCAATTTCCCCGAAATTTGGTAAGTTTTAAAAAAGTGACAACACCGGTATTATTATAAGCGAATAGCGACGCGACCACGTCACAGGTGCCGCGTGCCCTGCCCCCGCCGCCCGCGGAAGGGGTTGCTTATCGCACATGTATTAAGTTACCTCTTTTTGCGAAATAATATTTATTTTTTTAGGGGGATTTTTTTTTTTAAGTTTAGCCTGTGTTTGTGGGCATTAGTAAAATCAGTTATCGATACCTAACAATACCTTCACGGATCGGACAGGGTTTTCTTTACATATTGTATAGGTGTAAATACGTGAAACACTCAGAAAGTTTTGCGATAATAAAAAAAAAATCTATAGGTACATATATTTTTATTACATCTTTGTAAAATACTCTCCACCAGCCTCTATACAAATCTTCATGCGTCTGAACCAGTTTTTGAAACACTTTTTCCAGTCCGTCATCTAGTCAGTCCTCGTTTACAGCATGCTCGAACGCTGACATCGCATCATCCGGCGACGAAAATTGTATCCCTTTGAGCTGATCTTTTATTTTTTGGAATAAGAAAAAGTCACACGGTGCTAGGTCAGGGCTGTAAGGAGGTTGACCCAGGAATTTGACCGGTGTACTGACCAGCCCCTGTAGCCAATGTGACATCGCTTCATAGCGAAACGAAATCGAATACTAAACCAACCAATGGCGGGAACGATTGACCACGTGATTTATCGCGTCGCGTGGTCAAGCGTTCCCGCCATTGGTTGGTTTGGTATTCGATTTCGCTTCGCTATGAAGCGATGTTACTTTGTCTACAGGTCCAGGAAGTCCATCGATTTGATTGCGGTGTGGGCGGTTGCATTGTCGTGGTGAAGCAGTATAACCCGCGGAGCCCTGTGTTTGGTCGCTTATTGCTCACAAACGAGAAAACCTCGTCAAGCATTTGGTAGTACACCATTCAGCGTTAATGCTTCTTTGGTTTCGAAAAAGAATTGACACCTAGTAGCCAGTCAAACTGAAAAAGCTCGCGATCAAAATCTTACCCCCGCTTCTAGACCACTTCACTTTGGTAGGCGTTGATTCGTTTTGAAACACCCAAACCGTCGACTGGCGCTTCGTTTCTGGATCGTATTGATAAATGCAAGATTCATCACCTATAACGATGTCGTAAACACGCCGAGACAAGCCTGCTTCAAATTTGCCTATCATATTATGGCACCATTCCACCCGTGCCTGCTTCTGGGCATCGAAGAGATTGCGCGGCACCCTGCGTGAAACTATCCTCCGCAACCGAAGATGCACGTGTAGAATTTCGTGAAGGCTTCCCG
Organism: Sesamia nonagrioides; assembly: GCA_017933935.1. NCBI lineage: Eukaryota > Metazoa > Arthropoda > Insecta > Lepidoptera > Noctuidae > Sesamia > Sesamia nonagrioides. The sequence goes on along the minus strand of JADWQK010002062.1, from coordinate 179,569 downwards.
ATCTGCAGTTTATGCTGAATTTCTTGGTATATAATTCGTCTATTGTCTTGGATCAAACTCTTCACTGCTATCATGTTTTCTTCTGTAACAGCCGTCAAAGGGCGACCACTTCTTTCTTCGTCCCCCAAAGTTAGTCGAGCGCGCTTAAATTTATATATTAATATAGTAACTTCTGCTAACTCTTTAGAAAATTTAAGCACGAGTACCTACACGCAATTTCCGTGATTAAACAAAATAATTTCCTTAGAGTACCTACTTATTATAACCCATTTCTGACATAGACAAACTACATTATTATTAAATTTTAACTTCGCTTGCTTCATCTACATATATTTACATTAAATCTCTACGTTTCAGATCACAATGGGCCTCAAACTCCCTAATCCGTGGATCCTACGCGTACCGAACAGTAGCTTTAGAAGAAAATGGTGGCAGTGCCATCGTGTTATCAGAACCGCTGTGCCACCCCAACAAGTTCCCTGTAGTCTGTTTCGCTGGAGAAGCCACATCGCACCATAGACACACAGACTGCCATGGAGCTGTAGAATCAGGGTTTAGAGAAGCTGAGCGACTGATTGAAAGTTTCAAGGAGTTCGGATTATAACTAATCATACGTATTAATTACTTACTAATAAAAAACAACTTTTTCGTTTCTTGTTTTTGTTCTGCACTATGGTCTTAGGCGCAGGTCACATATGAATGACATCGCGAATGCATCCGAGCCATGATATTCCTTGTATCCTAAATTGCGCTCTATTTCTATGCACTTGGTAAAAAAATTGAATAGAATAAGAAGCCGCCCGTACCGTGTCCTTGCCCGACACTAGGTATTTATGTGTGGCATGCGCCTTAGTAAACAGACTATAACCGATCAAATGCACGCTACCCGCATTGCTCAAATTTCGCTCCAAACGGTCAATATGGCATTAGCATCATCGTATTTCTATGAAAATACCGCATATGCTGCACATACTACGTGTTTTTTATATGATGTATCACCACAGAACGCACACCTCAGATTTCGCACACTGGCCAATGTCACACGAAATGAAAAACTTAGTATTCTGTAATCTGTGGTATGAGCTTGTTTGGTTCCAAATTCCAAAAATTCATACCATCATAGCAAGTACCCAATGTACAAATGTGTCCATAGTATAGAAATTACTCATTAGGAGTAATCGTAAGTTAAGTCTGATATAACCTTGAGAAAAAGACTGTCAAATTATTGCTTTGTAACAACCTTTTATCGTCCCACTGCTGGGCACAGGTCTCCTCTCATACAATGAAAGATTGAGCGTAATAACCACGCTTGCTCAATACCGGTTTTTTTTTTTAATAGGCACCCGTCATCACAGGGCGTTGTAGTCTTCCCTTCTTGCAGGGCAAGAAATCTTTTTTGCCTGTGTCGTTTCAGCAGTTGTTATTTTTATTCCGCTCGTACTTTTTTGCGGTTTGTCTATCTTTTTTACGGGTTGCTCTTTTCCCGTTATTTCTTGTCATCTTTTTATTTATACATACATTTTTCATCTTATTTCTATTTACATGATGTTCTTTTATCATCTTATGTTTACATATTGTTATCTTATCTTATTACAAACTTATTTACTACCATATCCTCAACTGCTTATAACTATATATATTTTTTGCCAGGAGCGCTGGCTGTGCCGTCTACCTTGTTTTATTTCTATTTATTGCTATCTTAGCGACTTGGAGGCAGAACCGCTCCAGATACGGCCTGGAGTGATTATCTGCCATGATTTCAGCTATAGTTGTTTCGGTCAATGTCCTACCAGTACATACTTCCAGGTCATATCTGGCGCGGTTATGCCTCGGGCATTCCAATAGTAAGTGCTGTATTATAGTCTCCGTGACCTCCGTGTCACACACGCAGGCCGGACTGTCCTTTAGTTTAAAACGGTGCAGGTACGCGGCGAAGCCGCCGTGACCCGTCAGGATCTGCGCCCAGACAGACGTCCTGTCGAGGCACTTCAGGACCTTGCGCGCGCGCACCACATCGGGGAAGAACATTCGCGTGACCCCAGCCGTGGCCCCGCCGGTGTACCTCCCATTCCAGACAGCTACTGTGCCCTCCCTCAGACGTCGCTTAACGTATGAGACTGGACACCTGTCATACGCTGGGGCTACCCTGGACTGAGCCGCCGCCTGCCTTGCCAGCTCGTCGGCGGCTCAATACCGGTTGGCGATTTCAGACTTATTCCACAAGATGTTTTCCTTCACCTCGTAATCAGTCATTGGTATCCAAGATATACTTACAAAGTACATATAACTTAGAAAAGTTACATTGGTACTTGCCTGACCTGGAATCGACCCCGCACACTTATACTTGAGAGACTGGTGTTTTAACTACTAGGCCACCACGACTCCTGGGGGATGGGGAAACACTATACCGCAATATTTTTTTTTTAATCCTTATAAATTATTCAAACTGTGTAGCTATCACATGAAGTCTTGTTCCAGCTGCCTTCAAATATTTATACAAACTGCATCCTTTCATCCTTTACAGATCACAGTGGGCCTCAAACCACTTAGCACGAGGAGCCTACGCATACCGAACTGTCCTCTTAGAAGAAAACGGTGGTAATGCCATCGTGCTGTCGGAACCGCTGTGCCATTCCAACAAGTTTCCTGTAGTATGTTTCGCTGGAGAAGCCACGTCGCACCATAGACACTCAGCGTGCCATGGAGCTGTAGAGTCAGGGTTTAGAGAAGCTACCAGACTCATAGAAAGTTTCAAGGAGTTTGGATTTAAATAAATCCTTTTTTTTTTGGTATGCTGTTTTGACGAAAATTTGCACTTTTGTAACATCTTACTAATCTTACTAATATTACAAATCGGAAAGTGAGTTTGTTTGTTTGTTCTGCTTTCACTCCGTAACCACTGAACCGATTGCTTTAAAATTGTGCAGACGTAAAGTCCGGATTAAATAATAGGGTACTTTTTATCCCGGAAAAATTTGACATTCCCAAGGGAAAACAAAAATATTGTTAGATTCATACCAGTGCAGTGATAGATGGCGCTGTGTGTCGTTTAAAAAGCGCGATAATTCGAGACCCGATCGAGAGACTGATTATCCTATGATTTCAGTTGATAAATAAATAAATATGTTTTCTTTAAATAATATACACGTACAACCTTTTTACAGTACTTTTATTCAAATATTCATGATAAAAACATTTTATATAACGCAAAAACCCTCTTAGAAGATTAAAATAAGTTACCTCGCAATATTCAGTCAATACAAAGTCCTATATATACATACAGATTATTTATCTTAATTTAAAATAATAGTACAGCATGGAATTGCGTAACTCACTATCAGTACCAATGGGGTTCAGTTTGTTAGTTCAACAATATTCATTGCATGTTTTTGAGCAGACACATTTTTCAAACATACGGATACGGAGCAATGGATTAGCAAAATGCTTCAAAACGATTCCTATTGATAGTAATAGTGTTGATGCAATTAGGGTGCTGATTACTGGACGGTGACTAAGAATTAATAACAGTAGCACGGGTCGAATGATCTGGTTAAAACGTTAAGAGGGAAATCTAGTGGTGCTTTCTCTATACAAACGTATTCCGCTTTTTTCTTCGTGGATAATGCTTTTAGAGCAATTATTTTTTTTCTACAATTTTACACCGTGATTATACGTGCCTCTATCATTTGATTTTTTCCGAAACTTAATTAATAAAAGAAATATGATACCTCAAAATCGCGAAAAATAACCCATTTTGACCGTGATGTTCAGATGACTATTAGACAAACGTGATAACTTTTTGACAAAAAAAGAAAATAATAGTAGCAGAGGTATGCTTGTCCTCTAAATTTTGATATGAAAATAAGAAATCTGTCGTGTTTTGAAAAAGAAAACAGCGGAATACGAAACGTCTTTTGGTCAACGTTTTTGTAGGTAAAATCGGCCTGAACTGCAACTGTCCTTTTCGCACTTTACCAGGAGAGGTTGGAAGCAGCGCGACGGCAATGGTTTCTTCAAATACCTATTTTCTAAATTCCTCGGCACTAGAGTCCCCTCTTAAGTTACTCTTGCCGAGGCTGGTCCGTAGATGAGCGAACTTTACATACCGAAACCTGCTTTGCACGGTTTTTATGACTTCGAGATGTAAGCAAAACATCGAGATTTTTTTTAATTTAACTCCGAGTACTATTTAATCATTTTTATTTTTGCAAAATGAATAAAAAATATGCAAAAATAAGAACTAGCTGACACGGCAAACGTTGTTTTGCTATGTATATATTTTTAGGAAACATTTTTTTTGTTCAATAACAATAATTAGGGTGGATTATCCATAACATTTAGGGGGATAAAAAATAGATGTTGTCCGATTCTCAGACCTACCCAATATGCACACTAAATTTCGTAAGAATCGGGAAAGCCGTTTCGGAGGAGTTTAACGACAAACACCGCGACACGAGAATTTTAAATATTCGATAATAAAATGAAATGTACATTTTCTATCAAATTAAATAAAAATCAATGCATGTATGTTCGTCATCCTCTGCGGACAGAAATGCAAAACTCTACCAGTTAAAAAAAAAACATAATACAGGTGATAAATAATAGTAGGTAGTACACTAAACACAACATAGTACAACTATTATTTATCTCAAAATTAAAATCCACATCAATAGAGCTTTACATCGTAATACAAAAATATTGGAATTCGCAAAACAAGTATTAACAATCTACCTCTCCAACTTGGGAATCAAATCAGACTTATTGACTTGACTTGATTGAATAGACCATGGACTTTAATATACAGTGAAACCTGGTTAAGTGAGACATCAAGGGACCTGCGATGTGGTTTCACTTATAGAGGTATTCCACTTACCCAGTGTCTCAGATATACAGGTATAAATAAATATCTGTCTCATTTACAGAGGTTTATACATATACTTAAAGGTAATCATACAAATGAATGAGTAAACAAACAATGTTATCTCAATTACAGAGGTTTATGCATATAAAATTTACTCGCTGTCTCAGTTATAGAGGTAACTATGATGATAAATCGAAAGAACAAATCCCAGATATAGAGGCTTACCTCGTCCCACTAACAGAGGTAATTCAGTGCCAAAGTGTTGGGACCTCAGCATGAGTTCCAGTTATGGAGGTTTCTCACTTATCCAGGTCCCACTTAACCAAGTTTCACTGTATAAACATAAACACCTTTATTCATAAACATTGCTTAAAGTTCACTAGTGATTGACTGTTTAACCAACCATTTTTGTTGTTTTAACAATGTTTAACCATTGTTCATGAAAAATCTCAATGTGCACACAAAGATATGGAAAAGGGAGGTTTTCTGTTACAGGATATCCTTAAACGCAACATAGTTGTACTATGTTGCGTTGTAGTGTACTACTATTATTTATCTCAAAATTAAAATCCACTTCAATAGAGCTTCACATCTTAACACGAAAATATTGGAAGTCGCAAAACAAACAACAAACTTCTACCTCTCCAACTTCGGAATCAAATCAGACTTATTATCAATAACTTCAGTGCTGATAATATTCCCCTCCTCATCAACATCACACATCATGATCTCGACTCCATTATCTTTAATCACCGTTTTCTGATCAATCTCCATTTCATCATCGCCTTCATTCTTCAATGTGATCTCGAAGCTTATTGGCGTAAACGGGGTGGGTTCAGCCATTTGCTTTACGTTAAAATCTAGACTGGTTATCGGTAGATTTGGACTGCTGCAGCCGTCCATTATTTTTTCGGAGACTTCTAAGGATTCGTAGCGTGTGGTTGTCAATCGGTACATGCCGTCTTCGCTCATTTGGTATCTGAAAAGTGCTTCCTAGTTAATGAGTGGGCCTAATATGGCCGAATATCCTGGCCTGGACCATGGACTGCAATATATAAACATAAACACCTTTATTCATAAGCTTAAAGTTCACTAGTGATTAGTGACTGTTTGTCGATAATTTTTTGATGGTTTAACGTTGTTTAATCGTCGTTTATTAAAACCTTCTTCTTCTTCCTTCTTCCTCAGCCTATAGATGTCCACTGCTGGACAAAGGCCTCCCCCAAGGCTTGCCACGATGACCGGTCTTGTGCTGCCCGCATCCATCGGCTTCCCGCGACCTTCACCAGGTCATCGGTCCACCTTGTTGGGGGCCTCCCTACGCTGCGTCTTCCAGTACGTAGCCGCCACTCCAGAACCTTACTGCCCCATCGGCCATCGGTTCTACGAGCAATGTGCCCTGCCCACTGCCACTTAAGTTTAGCGACTCGCAGAGCTATGTCGGTGACTTTGGTTCTTCTGCGGATCTCCTCATTTCTGATTCGATCACGCAGTGGTAAGCAGTGATGCGATCATTGATGGTAAAGCGCGCTAGTTTATTAAGAGCCTATTCACTCTAGCCTTGAAGACACTCAAATTGTAATGTGACGGAAACACCGTCGCCGGCAAATTGTTCCAGTCCCTCCATGTACGCGGTATAAAAGAGGAAGCGAAACGCTTCGTCCAGGTCGTAGTGGTGTCAACAACGTAAGGGTGGAAACTCGCCGTACGACGGGTCGTCCGATGGTGGAACGGAGATGGGGGAATTAAATCATGCAATTCCCTTGCACACTCACCAGAATGCAACCTATAGAAGACCGAAAGGCTGGCTACTCTACGCCTGTGCTCCAGGCTTTGGAGACCGTTTCGAGTTACGTCTGGGTCGCCAATCAGCCTCTTCGCACGCCTCTCCACTGAATACAAAGTAGCCAGGTGACATTTCGCAGCACCAGCCCAAATGTGGCTGCAGTACTCCACACACGAGGGGACCTGTGCTTTGTACAACATTAGAAGCTGCCCCACTGTGAAGTACAGCCACCCTAGCCTTGGACTCAATGAACCGCCCAAAGTTAAGGTTCGAGGAAATCTCAACTCCTAAAAGCTGAAGGCGGTTGGTGCACTCCAAGGATACATTCTGAAAAGTAGGAGCCAAGATGATCGGGCTCCTTTTGGCGGTGAAAAGACACGCCTGTGTTTTGCCGGCATTGAATGCTACAAGATTGGCTTTGCCCCATTCGGAGACTGCCTATAGTGCAGCACTCGTACGCTCTACCATAGCCTCTCTTTCGGACCGGATTGTTTCCTTACTAGCCCGAGCTTCCAGCAGGTATCTCTCCACAACAGTTCCAAATGGGATAATTCAATATGACGCTTGAAAGGCAATCATATCTAAGCGACAAAAATTCTCGTACAACAGACTCTCCGTTCTTATCAAAAGATAATAGATGGCAGCATAGGTTGCGGTTCAAAACTTAGCAACGATTTTAAACCTCTTACGTGCAGTTTATAGCCTTTTTAATATTTTTAACAATTTGAATTTACTTATATAATGCTACTCCGTATATTTACACGTATAAATAACGTAATTAAACAAAACGGTAAAATGGGCTCAGTAGTGGCAATGTTTTTTATTTTACACTCGGGACAATAGATGGCAGTGTACTCAATTAATCCTGTCATAACATATTTTTTTTAGGTTAAGATAAGATGTCTTCTAACCATTATATTGCTGTTATCTTCTTTTAGAATGCGTATTTCTCAATGCACGACGCATGGATGTATATATGACAAATGACAATGTAGACAAGACATTGATGGCGGTAGTGGCCGGCCGGTCAAGCGCTCCCTGGTGGCCCTCTAGTGGTCTCTTTAAGAAACTTTTTTTGCTCGACGGTCTGCCCGAATTGAGCTGGACTCATTTTGCTGTTCACCATTGGGTATCTGTATGTAGTATTCTGTAATCTGTGGTTATATACACCAAACGCGCAGAAAAATCTGGCGGTTCGAATGGTGTATACAACTCAATTTACGAATTTTTGTCGCTTAGATATGATTGCCTTTCAAGTGTCGAATAGTACTTCCATCTGGAATACAACACTGGACCTCTCAAGCTCTCAAGAGCCGAACATAACATGATATCTTTGAATCATCACCATCATCATCTCAGCGTTAATCCTAGTCGCATCCGAAGCCCAGACTCCAAAGCTAAAAAGCTTTGGAGTCTGGGGTCCGCTATACCAGTCTAACTGCTGATTATGGCTAAACTTCGATATTTTCCGTGAAACGACTGCCGTCTGACCTCCACAACCCGAAGATACATGATATCATTGAATATCTTACCTAAACCGGCTATGTCCAAACGACCACTGAGCTCCGTGTTCTTTCACTAAATGGGTCGTCAACCGATTCCCTCTAGAAAATATCTTCATATTCTTCTCAGGACACAAATGACACGCATATTTCCTGACAGACTTTTGCTCCTTTTTGACTTCATAACAGTCAGAGTCTGAATTATCTTCATCCGATAGTGAGTCCCGATTCTCCTTTTTGGATGCCTTGGTTTTCTTCTTTCTCTTTCTATGTGTGAGTATGTGTTGGCGGAGATCTGATTTTGTTATTGCTCTGTGAAAGATGAAATAATGATAAATTAATACAAGTATTTATTGAAAAAAATACATTTTTTTATTTTTATGTACATTAATAATATAGTGCTTTACAATAGGTACAATAGGTTTATCCCTGTCCCCTAAACTAGGCTAGGCCTGTATCTTAGGGGGCAGTGTCCTGCTATAGGGTATACAATATAATGCAATTTTCGCAGGTGTGCCAGTGGACTAGCAAGTTCTTGAATTTTGACCTTGTGTCAAACTTTAAAAATATGAGAGTGAAACGGTGAAGAGTGAAATTGTATGTAGTAAGAGTAAGTGTTTGATGATTATGTTTAGAAAGTGTATGTGGTTTGTAATGAATTATGGTAGAGTGAGTGTATTTATTTATTTATTTATTTATTCTTTCGCACACATGACATGTACATGGGCGGACTTAATGCCTTAGGCATTCTCTACCAGTCAACCCCAGGTGGTGAAACGTAAATCTAGAGTGTATGTTTGTATGTAAGAATATTTAGCGCTAAAGTAGATATATTTATTATATTATATAAGTTAAAATTGATTCCGTTCCATGATAGTCCTGTTTAAGCAGCCATTCAATTAATGTATGTTTTAGTTTAAACCTTAGGAGACCGAAAAGGTTTAGGTTTTTTGGACTTTATTATACATGTAGGTACGTACTTATTACTTAGAATTGGTGCCTTGCAAACTTTGTTTTATGTTTGGTGCTGGGAATTGTATGGTTACATTTTTTGGTGTCGGGGGGAACCAAACCGCTATGTGACCTAAGAATGAATTGAAGCCCAAATAGCTGCCGTACTGTTAAAACCTTACACATTAAAACAATAACCTAGCACCGATTGGCATAGGGCAAAATACATCATTTTAAGAGCATCATGGTCAGCTGACCCCTAACTACTCTGCTTTACATATTGATTCCGTTCGATATTTAAAATTGATGACTATTATACTCAATCCTTCTCAGTATGAGAGGAGACCTGTGCCAAGCAGTGGGACTATAAAAAGGTTGATGATGATACTCATATGAAGACAAGGCTAAATAGCGAAGCGACCTCTTGTCATTGGGCAAAAAAAAAAAATAACCATCATACTGGCAATGTAAGGATTAAATATTTTTAAATTACTTACAGCCCTAGGGATTTTATAGCTACATTATTATCCTAGAGCGCTAATTGGTTACATACAAGCCCCATTTGAAGGTAATAAGGAGCTACTTAATGAATATGAGAGATGTAAATAATATTAATGTTATAATGATATATTTAGATGCATGGTTTTGTCCTCATGGACTTACGAAGTCTTTATCTGGATAGCCAGTTAACACGTTTTTTTTCTGGATAGCCAGTTAACACGTTTTTTTTTTCTGGATAGCCAGTTAACACGTTTTTTTTTCTGGATAGCCAGTTAACACGTTTTTTTTTTTCTGGATAGCCAGTTAACACGTTTTTTTTTCTGGATAGCCAGTTAACACGTTTTTTTTTTCTGGATAGCCAGTTAACACGTTTTTTTTTTCTGGATAGCCAGTTAACACGTTTTTTTTTTTATTATTATAAACTCGTGCTTGACCGCAATCCCGCCTGACGGTAAGCAGTAATGCTATCGTTGATGGTAAAGCGCGCTAGTTTATTAAGAGCCTATTCACTCAGATTTTCTGAGTAAATAGGAAGGAAGACGGCAGTTGAGCGAGGTGATGCAATGTTAAACCCAAGACCAACACGACCAATGCTACTGCGCCAGAGGAAGACTGATCTGGAGACCCTCCATGACCAAACTCCCGACACAACAACATTTAGCGCATCGTACCCGGCACACATCGCAACACAACTGTTCAGACCCGTCCTCCGTACGGCTTCACCAGACATCATGCCGGAACACGACGAATTGCTTGGCGGCAAGACTTTGTCTGGTGGGTAACTTCTGCCGGCAGCCGATGTTATGGCCTACCACTGAGGAAACAGGGCAAGCTTTACAAGGCACGGAGGCGTCGTGTTATGTGAAGATGGTCACTCATCCACGGACCAATCACGACAAGTATAGCTTAACCTGAGCTATCCGGCCGGCTGTTATTTCTTTGCTACAAGCCCCTAGGATCGTACAAAGGCGAACTGCGGCTCTCCTAGCTAAAAATATGTTTTCTATCTTATGGAGTATCTGGCGAGCATAGGGCATTCGTCTTCATCCGCCTATATCCAGCAGTGGACCTCACTGCAGGACAAAGGCCTCCCCTAAGGCTTTCCATGATGACGGGTCTTGTGCTGCCCGCAACCATCGGCTTCCCGCGACCTTTACCAGGTCATCGAATCACCTTGTTGGAGGCCTCCCTACGCTACGTCTTCCGGTACGTGGCCGCCACTCTCTCACATTACTGCTCTATCGGCCATCGGTTCTACGATCAATGTCCCCGCCCACAGCCACTTAATTTTAGCGTTTTGTTATAACTTGTCGTGGACAACAAGTCTTGGTGGCCTAGTGGTTAAAACACCAGCCTCTGAAGTAAGAGTGTGCGGGTTCGATTCCAGGTCCGGCAAGTACCAATGTAACTTTTCTAAGTTATATGTAGGTACAGTCAAGACCAAAAGTCGAGTTACAATCTCACAAAACTATGGCCAAGCAATACTAGTTGTAGTTACGACCTTCTTCTATAATAAAGTTTGATACACACTTATACACTTTGACAACTTGCTGCCCGCTTATGATTGTTAGGTACTACTTACTAATTTCAACGCTCACAGTAAGTGTTTAAATAGCCTAGCGGTTCTCGTCTTGATTGCCGTTCAAGGTGGTTCGAGTTCAAATCTAATAACTTACAAAATATTTTTGAAATGTTTATTGGTGAGTTATGAATGCTGACAACAAAAATATGTAAAAATACCGATCCGCAACTTAACGATGATACTTTATTTTAAGATTTTTTCTATATCAGAGTCATTATAAAAAGATGACGGTAGATTTGAAACAAACTGAACAAAAAATATTCCACTACCTACAATAACTATTATTAACTACAATAACTCAAATAATATTACTTAGCTGTTGTTGGTTGGTGAACATATAGTTACGAGTTCGTGTTATTAGTTTTACTTTTTTAATCAATATACAGGCATATGCAGCAATATATCTCAAATATCATAATATGAAACCGGCTTTTGTGTAAGTTGTTTTTATTATTATTTGGGTAAGGTGCAAACCAATCTCTTGTTGAAAGTGTGTAATAAATATGTTATTGTTTTAGAGAACTACTGTAAGCCAAAGTCAAGAGGTTGGAGGACGAAGGTGGCTTATGTGTCGAGACCAGTGGAACGAAACAACAATATTTACCGTTGAATAAACCTTTGAATCTTGCGAAGAAGAGAGGTTGCATTTGTGGTTTAAAAATAAACTGGCGATACTGGTGGAGACTTATCGAGCTAAACAAAAAAAAAACAATTTATAACAATCACAGTGCAGAAGTGTCCTACAAAGTGTTTTAAATATATGTCATTATATATCGTAATAACGGACTCTAAACCAACTCGTAAAGTAATTTAGCTAAGTGACAGTAATATGTTCGGTTGGCTTAATGGCTAACAGATGTCGCCTTTTGCAATTTCAATACAAATTACTTTTGGTAAATTATAAAAACAATAATTTCGGAATTCGATAAGAAATAAGTTCGTTTACTTTTGAACTAAGAAAGCGCTTGAAGATTATAATCTCATGCCTTCAAACTCCGAAAAAGGCACTGCAGGATGGCATGCTATACACGCAAAAAAATTGTAAATGTAATAAGCACTGTTTTGTGTTCTAAGTATAGATTATTTTATGATTGTAATAATATTCAGGTTAAGCTTCAATCCTCTTTTCTTTAAGAAAATGAATAATTAAGCTATAACCTCTTTAATGATAACATGTAATACTATAACTTTCATATCTAAAAACCAAAAATGTTTTTTATATTTTTTACCATAATAATATCATAAGTTTGTGAAGGATTACTTTTATATAAAATGTTACAATGCTGCCATTTCAACGTTTGTTTCATTTATTAGTATAAGTATATCTATACCGAATAATATATAACTTTATAATATAGTGCATTATATTATTTATTATATTACATCTATAGTAAACTAAAACATATAATAAAAACCTATTTTGGTATAAATATTCAGTAAATTTTCCTATTCGTCTAAATATTATTTGCAAACATTTTATTTTAAAATACAAATCAGTTATCATAATTTTAAATTATATGAAACAACAAAAAGATTTGCCGTTATTAAGGATCGAACCCACAATCGCTCGCTTATGATAGACCATTGTTAAGTGCGGCCGCTAACTTAACTTCAAATGAAGTAACGAAATTTTGCATTACTTTAAAGAAAGATGAAGACTGCGATAATAAAAATAATGCGTTAGTGTGCGTGGCCGGTTTAGCGCAGGCGACAGTAGTCTTTAAGGTGGGAATGGACTTCTACAGCTGATTGTACTTTCTAAGTATATCTTGGACACCAATGACTGATTAAAAGGTGAAGGATAACATCTTAAAAAAACCTGGACTTTAAACTCTGAAATCGCCAACCCGCATTGAGCAAAGGTGGTGATTACGCTCAATCCTTCTCTGTAAGAGGAGGCCTGTGCCCAGCAGCAGGACGCTAAAAAAACCGGCCAAGAGCGTATCGGGGTTCCGTACCATTGATTTATGAAATTAAAGGATTTAAGTTATTTGTATGAAAGATTACGCAGTAATAAGCGGTTTACGATTTACGATGTATAAAAAAAACTACTTACTAGATCTCGTTCAAAACAATTTTCGTTGGTAGTTTTTATAGTAATGTACCTACATCATACGTTTTTTCTTTTTTTGCTTTTTCATTTTCTTATTTTAGAAGTTAGAGGGGGACCAACTTTTTCCACTTTGGAAGCGTCTGTCACGCAAACTATTAGATTTAGAAAAAAAAATATTTTACAAACCTTGATATCATTTTTAAAGACCTACATATACATAGATACCCCACATGTATGTGTTTAATGAAAAAAAAATTGAATTTCAGTTCTAAGTATGGGAAGCCCCCAATATTTATTATTATTTTTGCATCAAAATCTTAATGCGGTTCACATAATACATCTACCTACCAAGTTTCAACAGTACAGCTCTTATAATTTCGGAAAAAAAATGGCTGTGACATACGGACGGACAGACAGACATGACGAATCTATAAGGATTCCGTTTTTTGCCAAGTGGGTACGGAACCCTAAAAAGGTTGATGATGTGATAACTTACTTATATTCACAGTGCGGACACGCATGAGTCCCAGTGTCCTTCCTGGCCAGATGCCTGTACCGCACGTGTTTGGCGAGCGCGGCCGGCGACGTGGCCGACATGTCGCACAGAGTACACGCGTACGTAGATATGTGTTGCCGAGTGTGTTCGCCCAGTAGGTACTCTGTGGCGCAGCGGGTGCCGCATAGCTCACACACGTACGGCGAATTTCGGTATACATTCTGAAAAAAGAAATAAAGCTCTATGTAAGGCCGCTGCCTCGAATCTTGCGGGTAGCGGGGCGGCGGCGGCAGCCGAGCCGGGCATCGAAGACTCGTTCTCGAAACTAGCGGGCAGATCGCGCGTCACTATTATAGCCGCGTAGTGTTGTTTGTGTTCACGATTGTGTCGACCAGATATTTGTTTTTATTCACGAAAGTAATGTCTGAACAATGGCGGCAACATCCTTTTGATTTGTAATTGTTCCTAACGCTCGATCACCGCTCGCTGCCCGCAAGATTCGAGCGCGAGAAGTTCACCGCTCGCTGCCCGCCACCGCCCCGCTGCCGCGCCGCTGTTTCCGAGAACCGGCCCGTTTGATTTTACGCGTAAGATCCTGCCGCTCACTCGCCGCCGCCGCCGCAATTTGCTAACTTAGGCAGCGGCCTAAGATAGCAAATTTACTAATAGGCATTATGAAAATAAATATTTGCAGTTTTGGGACGATTAGCAGTCTTGGAACGAGCACGGTGTCGGGTTATGCTCACGCGAATTCAATGCTTTATTCCCCATCCAACAAAAGTGCTCAAAGTCTAAGTCATGTTCTAAGACACCAGGGGATAAGCATATTGTTGTTTTAAATACATTAATGATTAAGAGCACTTTTAAACTAAACATGATGGAAGAATAAATAATAAAAACACACATAAATTACATATAATAAAAATACTATATAATATACAGTCTGAATGCAGCCTCTGCAAATACTTAGGTATATTTAGAACACTGAAGCAGTCAAAAGCAATACCGCACCTATTAAGTTTATACAATACAAATGACATGTAACGTTTGGCAGGCGTGCGATAAACATTGCAATTTAAACTCTAAATTAATGACTGGCTAGTGGCTGTTTTCCGCGGTTTCACCCGCATTAGTCTCGATCTTGTAGGAATATTAGGACAGAAATTATCTTCTCCTAATTCAGCTGACGGCATACCCATGTTACAACTTTCCTCAAAATCCGTTTTTTCAGATTTACGTAACATCAAATCTTTTCCCATCAGTTTTTTTTTTTTTAATTAACTAGTGTTTGACCGCAATCCCGCCTGATGGTAAGCAGTGATGCAATCGTTGATGGTAAAGGGCGTTGGTTTATTAAGAATATTCAGTTAAAAAGTTAGTGAATAGGAAGGAAGACGGCCGTTGACTGAGGTGATGGAATGTTAAACTCAACAACACGATCAACGGTGCTGCGCCAGAGGGAGATTGATCTGGAGACCCTCCACGACCGAACTCCGGTCACAACATTTGGTGCGTTGTACCCGGCACACATGGCAACACAACTGCTCAGACCCGTCCCTACCTTACATAATTTCTCCAACATGGGTGACAATAACCCCTTGTGAATGTTTAACTTTCAGGGGAATATTAGACAAAATTATATATAATGGCGGCAACAGCTGTTCCAGATTTACCACAGATACTCATTAAAGAAAATTATATATAATGGCGGCAATAGCAGTTTCAGATTTACCACAGATACTCATAAAAAAAAATCTAGCATGCTTTTAAACAGCAACTACCTACATACATGATAAAATTTTATCCAGTGCGCAAACTTTGTCAACTTATAACTAAATAAGTTTTATAGATAAAAATATTATTACTTTGATATGTTTTAGTACAAAAAAAATAGTTATTGATAACGAAAGATGTTTATTATGAAATCGATGTTATGGTCACCGCACGTGGTCCCATTCATGTTCGGCGGAGTGGGGACGGCGGGAACATCACAGGACCCCCGCGCGCCCGCGCCGCCCGCATGTTCACTACGCGGCCATGTGCTAATACTACGATATTGATATAAATAATTGGTGTCTATCATTTTCTGATTTTAGGGCGGATAAAAACATGATTTTTTATTTTAAACTAATAATGCAGATTTGTTCTGTTATTGATTCTGAGCCACCCATTTTTTTATGCGCACTCGTAAAAAAAATTCCCTGTATTCCCAAGCTTCTTTTATTTTCTAACTACAGGAAAACAGGATCAAAAAGCATACCTGTCTTCTTAAATGATCGGAAAGTTTCCTATTATTAGCAAAGTGCTGTCCGCAATGATAACAAGCGATCAGTCGTTCCCCTGTATGAGTTCTTACGTGGACGTTTAGCAGCTCTTTCCGAGGAAATATGGCGCCACAACCAGCCCAGGAGCAAAGGAATTTCTCTGAATAGTTCACGTGGGCCTTCACGTGGTCTAGGAATAGCTGAAATTAAAAAATATTAATTATTTGAAACGAAATGAAGTAGTTTATCACTTTTATACATTATGAAAAATAAAATTCGCAGTCGCGTTTAAATAAGATAAAAAATAATCTTTATATTCATATTCAAGTTTTATTTATATTTCAAATAGATGTAATTTGAAGTTAAACAAAATTGTTTTCATGGTAAGACAGGATACTGAAATCATTCAGTGTGTACCTATTGAAAATTTATAAAATTGAAAGTTCTAGCATTAACTGTTTATTGTGTAGAAATTGAAGTTATTATTTTACTATAATTATAAACTAGTGCTTGGCCGCAATCCCGCCTGATGGTAAGCAGTGATGCAATCGTTGAAGGTAAAGCGCGTTAGTTTATTAAGAGCCTATTCGCTCAAAAAATCTGATTGAAAAGGAAGGAAAACGGCAGTTGAGTGAGGTAATGCAATGTTAAACCCAATAACACGACCAACGATGCAGCGCCAGAGGGAAATCGGTCTGGAGACCCTCCACGACCAAACTCCCGACACAACAACCTTTGACGCATCGTACCCGAGACACATCGCAACACAACAAAATATATGCAAATATTAAATAATGATTTACCCCCAAAATTAATGATGATTTTATTTAATTTTCAAGAACACTTTGACAAACACAATCATATTTTAAAATGTATGTGAAAACAATTATGAGTTAATGGAAAAATATATAGGAGGTACGACGTGCCGGGTACGATGCGCACAGTGTTTTATAAACCCAAAAAAAGTGACATCGTCTTTTTATTCCAGATTCGTATAGATTGATTTAAAAGAAATGCTAGAGTAAAATACCGAAGTTTCTAGTACATCTAGATGATGAGATATAAATTTTTGAAAATACGTAAATTTTTATCCGGATTATTAAAAAAACAATCATAATAAATTACTAGTTCAAATTATCAGCAAGCTGATTAAATACATACATGAAGATTTTAAAGGCGCAAATTACAAAGTTATCAAAAAATATTTAGGTTCATTTAAATCGACGTTATAATTTATTTTAATATTTTCGATTTTATTTTTTAACTCGATTAATCCTGATTTTCGCTACTTAATTTTTTTACATAAAATTGCTTTATATGTGGCCTATACACACAAAAAAAATCAAAGCCCGAATTCGTGGACTAACGAAGTTATGATTAATATTATGTTTATCCGGATCGAATCGAGGTTAGGGTTGTCAATTTTGTAAAATTATATTTCGGTTAATTTTGTTTGTTTTGTTCATGAAAACGAAAAATGTTGAATTATTGTGATTTAATAAATTCCAATTTAACTAATCTCCACTTATATTGTGGAAAATGAAAAATATTTTTGTAAAAATTATTTAGATACATCAATAAGTTTTCGGCATATAAAATATAAAAATTAGTGCCCGATGCAATTACTATAGTTCTGGCGCTTCATAACTAACGTCATAGTACAACGCTTGCTCAACTTCGAATTTTTAAATGTCTCTTGTATTTTTAAATTAAACAAATACTAGTGTGTAGCTACAATTACTAGAATAACGGATTGCGAGTAAGCAATTTTGCAAGTATTATTAGATTCTATAGTATGAATCAGCCAGTACACGTTTATGTATAATCAGTAAATGTGACAATTTCTGATGAAGGGATACGTGTGGTATGGGAAGAGGTCCACCCTCGATAGGCTTTTGCTAAAACCCCATATCATTACACGTAGCCTGGAGGAACGGGGGTGAGGCATCATGGAGCCATCACAGACCCTTGATGCCACTTTGCCTCAGCAGCACCTGACCCATGCTGCTGAGGGATGTCCTTCTGAGCTCCGATCAGAGGACTTAATGCTAGGAGGGCATGAGGGCGCCAACCCTCATGTTGGTCCACGAGTGGCAAGTGAAGTTGTGGATAGTGCCACAGCCGACATCCTTCAACCTCCGGGGTGATCGCTCCAGTGCTAGGAGAGGCGTCTGGTGAAGGAACTTCAGGTTCAAAAATATTATCGAGGTTGGATATTTTCCAGCTCATGAAAGGGAAAAGCTATTTATCTCTTTCAGAACGAGTGAATTTGATTGTCAACACAATTGGGCCTGACTATCAAATTTCTCGTACTGAAGATGAATTAAAATCAACTCTTCCTAGTTTGTTGTCCAAATGTGAAACCAAATATAAAAAATGTAAGAACATGACAAATTTTTTGAAAAAACATGGCAAGTGGCTCAGTGAAATTTTCATTAGCGGCTACATTAGCGCTCCACCTGAACACACTGACGATGATAGTTTTAGGAAACTTAGCAAACGACAGCAAATCCGTAGTCGCCAAAGATTAGAGTCTACACTGCAATGTGAGCCTCTACAGAAAAGAATAAAAGCCTTTGTAAATACCTTGCACATTGGTGGAGAGCACTCACATCAAACATCAACGGTATTTACAAATGTGATTGAGTCGTGCTTACAATCGAATGACACTATCACGGAAATAGCTAACAAAATGTGAACAACTACAAAACCTTACACAGCAGAAGAAGCGCTAGCAATATTAATTGACAGAAACATGACTGTTGAGACATATAATTTTATTCACCTAGATTTGCAGCAGCGGGGTTTTCCGGCATACCCACCTTATTACAAAATTTTGAAAGCTAAACAAAACTGTTACCCAGAATGCGTTCACATTACAGAACGAGAAGCGGTTGTTCCTTTACAATCACTTCTGCAGCACACTTTTGACCGCATTGTGCAATTGCAAGATGAAGTTTTCTCACAATACTGCAACAAAATAGGAACCAATATTTTAGACTGTGTCTTTGAAGGGGTTTGGGGTTTTGATGGTAGTTCGGGGCAAGCTTTGTACAAACAAGCTTTTGAGGATCAAAAGCTTTTGAGGATCAAGGTGAAAACGAAAGCAGTATTTTTGCTACAACTTTTGTACCCTTAAGAATTTACCATCAAAGCACCCAAAATGACAAGGTATTATTGTGGACAAATATTGCAGCTCAGTCTTACAGATCTTGCCGCCCATTGCGAATAATTTATAAAAAAGAATCTAAAGAACTGATTTTATCCGAAAAAGACAGAGTTAACCAAGAAATCGACCACCTTACTCCTTTCTATTATAAATTACCGAGTGGGCAGCAAATCAACGCTACCTGCAATTTATATTTAGCGGCAATTGACGGTAAAGTACTTAATACGATACTTGATACGCCATCGCAAATGCGTTGTCCATATTGTGCACTTACAGCAACACAATTTAATAACCTAGAAATTGTATTTTCTAAAACAGTGGACTCAGATACATTGACGCATGGTATCAATCCTCTACACGCCTGGATCCGAGTTTTGGAGTTTCTCCTCAAACTCGGGTACAAATGTGAAGTGAAAAAATGGCGTATCAAGCAATCTTCACAAGAAGGGCTTGCAGTAAAAAAAAAAAAAAAACGTATCCAAAATGCTATACGTGATAAAATTGGTGTATTGGTAGATGTCGTTCTTCCTAATTCTGGAACCACTAATGATGGCAACACAAGTCGCACAGTTTTGGCAGATGAAAACCGAAAAACTTTTGCAGATATTTTGGGATTAGAACTTTGGCTTCTTGATGGTTTTATACATTATTTTAATCGTGATTTCTTGTGGAATTCCTGTAGATGCAGACAAATTTGGTGCATTCTGTAAAGACCTTGCCTACAAATATGTAAGTGTCTATGACTGGCATCCTATGACGGTTTCCATTCATAAAATTTTAATTCATGGGGCATCTATTATTGACAAAACACCACTACCGATTGGTATGCTTTCAGAGCAAGCCGCCGAATCATGGAACAAATATTGGCGATCTGATCGGGAGCACCACACGCAAATTTGATCGTAAACAAACAATGTATGATTTGTTTCATAGAGCATTAGTGTCTTCCGATCCAATTATTGCTGCTCAAATGCAGCTCCAAAGAAGAAAACATTTAAAAAAACGTCCATTGCCTGCTGCTGCTTTGGCGTTACTTAAACTTACTCACAATGAGAAAGAATTTACTGATGATATAGACGACCACGAAATGTTGACTGTAGAGAATGATTTATTTTTGGTTTTTGATGATTTTAATATTTAAAATATCTGCAATTAAAATTTAATGATTATATTAGTTATCTGTTTGATCAAAAGTTTCATCATTTAAATTCATCAAGTGTTGTTTATTATTATTCCTTAAAATATAAATTTTAGCAACTTCGTTTGGTTAAGTAAAATCAATATTAAAATTTAATTATGTAGCTGAATCCGTTATCTATACTAATATAATAAAGCCTGAAGAGTTCGTTTGTTTGGTTTAACGCGCTCATCTTGAGATGATGTGATGGACCTTATAGGTCCGATTTGACAAATTATTTGTGAGATAGCCCATTTATTGAGGAAGGTTATAGGCTATATATAATATCACGCTACGACTAATAGAAGCGGGGCAGTAACCAAAGATGCGGGTGAAACCGCGGGGTACAGCTAGTTAATAATAAACCCGCAAGGGAGTTGCGATCCAACGGAACTGATGACAAGGAATAAGGTTCTGATACTCTGTCAACAAAGGCAAGAGCCTTTTTCTTTCACTGACAGAATATCAGTAAAATGCTGATAGGGATATTGACCGTACTTCCGGTAAAGTCATGATAGCCATATACACACTTCCTCAGAGTAATATAATATTTATTCCCCCATCTTGCTAACTCACTATGGGTATATATTATTGAATATACGAGTGTATTTATTGATTATGTGAATTACATCCAGTTATCCAAAAACTGTATATCGTCCTATCACAGTCTTAGTACATCTTACGAGTAGCTGCCTTAGTATTTACCCAATATACTTTATTTTCACACTTCGTAATACACCTGCGTCCACCGCGGTTTGTACTTGGAGACGTGTTAATGGAGCATACAGTCCAGGTATCTTCATTATATTTTCCTTTGTTCATATGTACTGTCCAAGTTTATTATAGACATGGCTAGTCTATATTAAACTTGGACAGTACATATTAATTTAAAAAGTCACATTTGTACTTGTTCGTTATGGAACCGGCAACCTCGTGCATGAAAAGTGGGCCTGAACCGCAGGACCATCACGACACAAACAGTTCGAATCAAATACAATATGTAAATATAATTTATTTCAGCGGAAATAATGTAAATCAACCATTTTTTTAAAGACTAACTATGGAGTTTCTTGCCGGTTGTTCTCCATAGGAAAACGATCAATTGGGAACCGTGCACTAGCTTCTGACGTATTGTAAGTGCCCATGTGGGCCTATGTGAAATAAAAAAAAAATTGAATCAATTTATACCCGGTTTACATTGGTTGTAAGTGCCAACCCTAGCAATAAATTTCTAATGACTATAACTTTGTTAGTCCACGGATTCGGGCTTTGATTTTTTTTGTGTGTATAGGCCACATATAAAGCAATTTTATGTAGAAAAATTAAGTTGCGAAATTCAGGACTAATCGAGTTAAAAAATAAAATCGAAAATAATAAAAAAAATTATAACGTCGATTTAAATGAACCTAAATATTTTTTGATAACTTTGTAATTTGCGCCTTTAAAATCTTCATGTATGTATTTAATCAGCTTGCTGATAATTTGAACTAGTAATTTATTATGATTGTTTTTTAATAATCCGGATAAAAATTTACGTATTTTCAAAAATTTATATCTCATCATCTAGATGTACTAGAAACTTCGGTATTTTACTCTAGCATTTCTTTTAAATCAATCTATACGAATCTGGAATAAAAAGACGATGTCACTTTTTTTGGGTTTATAAAACACTGTGATGCGCCAAAGGTTGTTGTGTCGGGAGTTTGGTCGTGGAAAGTCTCCACATTAATCTCCCTCTGGCGCAGCATCATTGGTCGTGTTGGTCTTGGGTTTAACATTGCATCACCTGGCTCAACTGCCGCCATCCTTCCTATTCCTAAGTTTTATAAGTAAATAGGCTTAATAAACTAGTGCGCTTTACCATTTGGATTGGCCTCTTGGAGGAGGGTAATGGGGTCATCGGGGTCTGTGAGAGCATGCCGAGGGCGGCGAAGTCGGGAGATGGTGGAGGGAGTGTAATTGGCGGCCGCTGCTATAAGAGGATTGCGGTGCTTGGTGGCAGTAACAAAGAAGCGTTTGGAGAGACGTTTCATGAACTGCTGGATGGTGGGGATTTTGAGATCAAGGTGGAGGATCTCATTACGGACGAACCAAGGGGCGTTTGTGGCTTTACGGAGGAATCGGTTTTGGACTACTTGCATCCTATGAATATGACGTGGCTTGGCATGTGCGAAGACTGGACAAGCGTAGGTTATAATCGGGCGTATGCAAGCTGTGTACAAGCGCATTTTGCACCTGAGCGATAGCTTGCTACGCGGGTTGAGGAGGGGGTGGAGTCGACCTAGAGCGAAGGCGCCGCGAGCGCGGACCGTCTCAATGTGCTCTGAGAAGTTGAGGTTTTGATCGAGAATCACACCTACGTACTTGGCTTGCTTCTCCCAAGGGATCGGCTTGCCGTCCAAGGTGTTGGGTCGTGGAAGGGTGACACTGACCCGCGGTTTCCTGTAGAGTACCGCTTGGCTTTTTAGGGGGTTGACTTCAATCCTCCATTTCATAAACCAGTCAGCGAGCTTGTTGTCCGCGGATTGGAGATGGAGGCGAATCCAGTCTGGACTGCGTCCCGAGCAGTAGATGGCTGTGTCGTCTGCGAACAGAGCGAGTTGAGCCTTACTGCTTTTCGGGATATCGCTAGTGAAAAGCGTAAAAATGAGTGGGGCTAGTACAGAGCCCTGGGGAACACCTGCACGGATGGGGCGGGGGGAATCAGGCGGAATTGCAGTCAAGAACTAGTTATAATTATTTAAAAAAAAAAGGTGGTCTTTCACTCTTGTTTAGCAAATCTTATAAAATTACCTGCATTGAGTTATATTTGCTTTGTTCCTCACAACCAACCCACATGCAAACATAGTCGTTAACTTGAAGAGGTATCCGATTTCGTTTACTGGAATCCTTCTTGCAAGGGGCTAGCTCCAGTGTAGCCCTGCCGTTGAAGCCGATAGCCAACAACTTGCCATGGTAAGCGTGGTAGTTTAGGTGACGCACCATTTCATTGAAGTCAGGTGACTTGTGACCACATACGTCCCAGAGACAAACATATTCAACTGGTAATAAAAAAGATTGTTATAATTTATATTTTCGCAAAGGCGGGCTTAACTTAGAGCACTGGTGGCGCTGTGGTAAATACTACTTATTTGAGCTTGCAATTTCCTGTGTCCTACCCCCGTCCTAAATTCTAAATCCTGACTCCGCTACCTACCGAGCGTAGTGTGTGCTATTCACCTTCAGTACAAACTCGAGCACCGCGGAACATATTAACGCATACCAAAATGCTAATTAAAATTCGTATCCTAAACTTTCCGTTATGGATGTTACGAATGCACCTTATGTCAATGACATTAGGTTAAATATTGTGTGACATGCCTTACGTAACTTTCAAGCCCTATATCTTGAGACCTAGGCATTGTAGAGGTACGATCTAAAAATGTATGAATAGGCCTAAGGTGATCTATCTAACAGTATAGGTTTCATCAATATTGGCAACGAAAGGTTGATATCGAAATTACTAGAAATTCGTCTCCTGTGAAAGTGAAGTAGGTACCAGCTAGTTGTAAACATATACATTAAGTAGTAATTTCCAGAACGTACACTCCAAATCAATCTAGAAGTAATTTCTAGATTGATCTGGAGTGTTCGATTAGCTTGCATAAATAAACTTATAAACGGGACCAGTCAGTGTGACTCGGCGGACCAGTCAGTCTGCATTTGACTATCGAAGCGAAACAAGCGATAAGTAAGAAGTGATAATCGAGAACATCTACAGCAACAGGCACTTCAAGGAATACGTGGAGTAACTTCTGTGGTGTTGTTGTTTGTGTACAACACGGACTTCGTAGACATAAGGGATGACTTCGGCGCGACATCAGCTACGTTCTACTTGTCATTGCCTACTATCGACTGTACCATCGTTGTCAATAAACTTCGCAATCCTTAACCGGCATTTTAATACCCCTAGCCCGAACACAAAGAAATAAATAATACTTTTCAATACAAACCTCCGGTGTCTTTTTCAATGATATGCATATTCAAAGAGTGGTTGCGGACATGCTTCTGATACAGCTCATAATCACTGAAGTAACGTCTGCATGACTGCCATTCACATTCCATTTGCAGGTTGGCAACGCGCAGCTTATATCGAGACTGTAAACAAATGACACACAGTATGTAAATATGAATTAAAATGAGGACACTTGAATGCTCATTTTTATTTACCTATAGCATGAATAATAAATACAGTGAATTTTGGTTGTAACGACAGCGGAGGGACCTCTTTAATACCGTCGCTATATCCGAAATAATAAAAAGTCATGTACATTTATTTATTTATTCTTTATTTATTATATTATGTTATACACGGTGATTGTAAAAAACGTGTTAAACGTTTTCTCCTTTTTGCAGCCTCGAAATAATGTCCACTTTTTCTTGCCTGTTCACTCACTACAGTTTGCTATCTAACTAATTCAAAAGTTTAACTCTTACACATGCTAAGCAGTTCTACATACAAACAATTACAAATCATTTGTTTGACCATTCATAAGAAAGTTGAATTGACCTATGAATGAGTTTTTGTGCTTTAAGTTCCAGGGACTTAAGTTTGACGTCGCTATAACCAAAATGTCGTTACAACCGAGGTCGTAATTAATTAAATCCACGTAATGTCTATAATTTGCATGCAACCTCACCAGCTTCTTGGCATAGCATAGCAACCTATAAACTTTAAGGATTTGTTTTGATTTATTTAATCAGCCTATAATCTTACTCCATCGAAGACACTGGCCTCTTCATCTCACATACCTCCCAACTTTTGCTTCTAGAACATGCTAAATTCGTCAGTCTTTTCTTCACTGTTTTGAGAGCAGTGGTGATTTAATTTGGCTAAGTAAAACACCATGTCTAGGTTCTAACCAGCCAACTGTTTAGCACTAAAAATGATGTAAAACTAGTGCTGCCCCAAGGTTTCATCCAAGTAAGTTTCAATCCCTCAGGAATTTGTGCATAAAATCTAATCCTGGTTATAAACCATTTGTGTCCAAATTTCAGCAAAATTGGTCCAGCCGTTTCAGTGTGAAGAAGTAACAAACATTCAAACACACACTTGCACCTATACACTTCCATCATCATCATTTCAGCCAAAAGAAGTCCACTGCTGGTCATAGGCCGCCACCAAAGATCTCCACGACCACCAGTCCTGCACCTCCTGCATCCAGAGGTTTCCCGCGACCTTCACCAGGTTGTCGGTCCACGTTGTTGGGGGCCTACCCATGCTGTGTCTTCCGGGCTTATACACTTTAGTGTTTAAAGTTTAAATATTATTGTGATTTTGTTCAATTATCACAAGTTCATGCTTTACAATTATGGTAATTGGCACAAACATAGAGAGGCCAGCAGTGGGTAAAATTGTCTATGTATTGATGCGCTTACTTACAAAGCAAATGTACATGATTGTCCTTACAATGCAACTGTTATTATCTGAATGTAATGGTAGCATGCTTTGATTATGCATAGGGTTCCATATTTTTTTTCTATATTTTACAATTTATAAATGATATCCAGTATGTTGTTGTTTCTGTTTCCTCTGTATGGTAAGGGCTCCCTTGAGTGGCGAAAGAGGCGACTAAGGGAACTCTCACTAGGGAAGCGGGCAGCAGAGCTTCTCCTATGGAATATCAAATTATTGTGATTCCCAACCCATCTGCCAAGCAAGGGGATTATGGCGAACCCGCCCAATGTAATATGAAAACCTTGGGGGAGGCCTTTGTCCAGCAGTGGCTGAAGAAGAAGTTGTTGTTATTGTTGTTACGGTTAAGCGGGTGATGAAGCAGACGATGTATAGTAGATAAGTACTATGTTTCAGGAAAGACATATTGTGCCAATCCCAAAAAAAAATTGTATAAGGGGGGAAGAATGATGATGTCATGCAATATGTTGGGCCAAATCACTTTAACAGGTTTGTAATTTTGCAGTCAGTGGAGTGTTCATTTGTACAGAACTTTAGACATAGAAATCAGCAAATAAGACTTAAGACTTCAGTGTTCCCGCATTGCTTACCTCTGTAAAGTGTTTGCAGACTTCTTAGAAAATATTTATTAACCTGTATTTGTTGTAATTGTTATTAATACAGAATACTTTTCAATTTTATTAGGTAATAACCTTAACATAATTAATTAAGTTTTCTAAAACTAAACCAAATGAAATCAGAAATTACTCGCCAAAATACTAGTATAGAGAATATTTCTGACATACGCTTTGAAATGGGTAAAAAAATAACTGCAGATGGTGTGGGTTTAACGATTTTAATAAGTTTGTATTACTCACCACATTTCGAGGTTCCAGTGAAGGCTCATTGATGCCTGACGGCACAGTCGCATCGTGTTCAGCCACGGCCAGTAGAAAGTTCTTCCTAGCAGCATGAGTTTGTACAATAAACTGTATGTCGTTTTTATTTTCTAACTTTTCCGTGTCTTCTTTATTCTGTTTTTGCAACCATTCCATACATCGAACGAGTTTCTGTTTGTCATCTTTATTACTACTGCTAGCTTCTTCGCTGTTGCTGGCTTTACTCATTATTGCTTGTTATTTCTAATGTAAATTATTTCATTGATAATACAAGTGTATGCTTGTAATCGGTGGACTGTGGAGCAACTGTTTATAAAATAGCACCTTTAGAAAATGCAAAAAGCCGTTGAATCCTGTTTATAACATTGTCATAACACTTAACAATCAGTGCTGCCAATAAAAAAATCACGATTCCCCGCGTCAGTGTTGTCAATTCCCCGAAATTCCCCGCTTGTTTTGATTAATTCCCCGCATATTCCCCGAATGTATATTTCTGAAATAAAAACACTGTTTTATGCAAAAATTATTTAATACTATTGCTTATTTATACGAGTACGTTAAATATTTGGTGGCCCTTATTTTATTTGGACATATTATTGTACATATTATTTATGCCATATTTTCGCTGTAATCATAGGTAAGTCAGGTTCAAATTTTAAAATATTACCTGCTTTAGCTATAACTTGTTTGGTATGCATTATCGCAGCAATGGTGTCATTGTTGAGACTCCCACGGTGCTGTGTTTTAATATTATTTAAGTTACTGAAAATCCTCTCCACAGACGCGTTTGAAAAAGGTAATATTAATAGAAGACCTATTACTTTTTTTTTTTTTAATTTTTAAACAAAACTTACCAGCCTTATTCTTTAGGTTAAAAACCTTAGGCCAGTCAGTACTCAACGAGTGGTAGTGATTCTAAACCTAAGCCCTTCAATTTCAGCAATGCATGTTCTCGCCATTCGTTGTCAACAGTTTCCTTTCAGTTTCCTTTGACCTCTCACTCGGCGCGTGCTTAGTCGCACAATAAGCCTTCCAGTTGTACGTAGTACTTATTACTTCCATGGTTGAGAAATACAAAATAGTGTAGAAATGACAGTTGAGCAGGCATTCTTAGTTGTAAAGTATTAGGTACCCAACATAAAATAATTTTAGCCGAATTAGTCTGGATTCCCCGAAATTCCCCGATTTATGTCATTCCCCGAGCTCTCCCCGCGCACACACTCAATTCCCCGCAAATCGGGGATTTTCCCCGCGATTGGCAGCGCTGCACAGTGTTTTATAAACCCAAAAAAAGTGACATCGTCTTTTTATTCCAGATTCGTATAGATTGATTTAAAAGAAATGCTAGAGTAAAATACCGAAGTTTCTAGTACATCTAGATGATGAGATATAAATTTTTGAAAATACGTAAATTTTTATCCGGATTATTAAAAAAACAATCATAATAAATTACTAGTTCAAATTATCAGCAAGCTGATTAAATACATGCATGAAGATTTTAAAGGCGCAAATTACAAAGTTATCAAAAAATATTTAGGTTCATTTAAATCGACATTATAATTTATTTTAATATTTTCGATTTTATTTTTTAACTCGATTAATCCTGATTTTCGCTACTTAATTTTTTTACATAAAATTGCTTTATATGTGGCCTATACACACAAAAAAAAATCAAAGCCCGAATTCGTGGACTAACGAAGTTATGATTAATATTATGTTTATCCGGATCGAATCGAGGTTAGGGTTGTCAATTTTGTAAAATTATATTTCGGTTAATTTTGTTTGTTTTGTTCATGAAAACGAAAAATGTTGAATTATTGTGATTTATAAATTCCAATTTAACTAATCTCCACTTATATTGTGGAAAATGAAAAATATTTTTGTAAAAATTATTTAGATACATCAATAAGTTTTCGGCATATAAAATATAAAAATTAGTGCCCGATGCAATTACTATAGTTCTGGCGCTTGATAACTAACGTCATAGTACAACGCTTGCTCAACTTCGAATTTTTAAATGTCTCTTGTATTTTTAAATTAAACAAATACTAGTGTGTAGCTACAATTACTAGAATAACGGATTGCGAGTAAGCAATTTTGCAAGTATTATTAGATTCTATAGTATGAATCAGCCAGTACACGTTTATGTATAATCAGTAAATGTGACAATTTCTGATGAAGGGATACGTGTGGTATGGGAAGAGGTCCAGCCTCGATAGGCTTTTGCTAAAACCCCATATCATTACACGTAGCCTGGAGGAACGGGGGTGAGGCATCATGGAGCCGTCACAGACCCTTGATGCCACTTTGCCTCAGCAGCACCTGACCCATGCTGCTGAGGGATGTCCTTCTGAGCTCCGATCAGAGGACTTAATGCTAGGAGGGCATGAGGGCGCCAACCCTCATGTTGGTCCACGAGTGGCAAGTGAAGTTGTGGATAGTGCCACAGCCGACATCCTTCAACCTCCGGGGGTGATCGCTCCAGTGCTAGGAGAGGCGTCTGGTGAAGGAACTTCAGGTTCAAAAATATTATCGAGGTTGGATATTTTCCAGCTCATGAAAGGGAAAAGCTATTTATCTCTTTCAGAACGAGTGAATTTTATTGTCAACACAATTGGGCCTGACTATCAAATTTCTCGTACTGAAGATGAATTAAAATCAACTCTTCCTAGTTTGTTGTCCAAATGTGAAACCAAATATAAAAAATGTAAGAACATGACAATTTTTTTGAAAAAACATGGCAAGTGGCTCAGTGAAACTTTCATTAGCGGCTACATTAGCGCTCCACCTGAACACACTGACGATGATAGTTTTAGGAAACTTAGCAAACGACAGCAAATCCGTAGTCGCCAAAGATTAGAGTCTACACCGCAATGTGAGCCTCTACAGAAAAGAATAAAAGCCTTTGTAAATACCTTGCACATTGGTGGAGAGCACTCACATCAAACATCAACGGTATTTACAAATGTGATTGAGTCGTGCTTACAATCGAATGACACTATCACGGAAATAGCTAACAAAATGTGAACTACAAAACCTTACACAGCAGAAGAAGCGCTAGCAATATTAATTGACAGAAACATGACTGTTGAGACATATAATTTTATTCACCTAGATTTGCAGCAGCGGGGTTTTCCGGCATACCCACCTTATTACAAAATTTTGAAAGCCAAACAAAACTGTTACCCAGAATGCGTTCACATTACAGAACGAGAAGCGGTTGTTCCTTTACAATCACTTCTGCAGCACACTTTTGACCGCATTGTGCAATTGCAAGATGAAGTTTTCTCACAATACTGCAACAAAATAGGAACCAATATTTTAGACTGTGTCTTTGAAGGGGTTTGGGGTTTTGATGATAGTTCGGGGCAAGCTTTGTACAAACAAGCTTTTGAGGATCAAGGTGAAAACGAAAGCAGTATTTTTGCTACAACTTTTGTACCCTTAAGAATTTACCATCAAAGCACCCAAAATGACAAGGTATTATTGTGGACAAATATTGCAGCTCAGTCTTACAGATCTTGCCGCCCATTGCGAATAATTTATAAAAAAGAATCTAAAGAACTGATTTTATCCGAAAAAGACATAGTTAACCAAGAAATCGACCACCTTACTCCTTTCTATTATAAATTACCGAGTGGGCAGCAAATCAACGCTACCTGCAATTTATATTTAGCGGCAATTGACGGTAAAGTACTTAATACGATACTTGATACGCCATCGCAAATGCGTTGTCCATATTGTGCACTTACAGCAACACAATTTAATAACCTAGAAATTGTATTTTCGAAAACAGTGGACTCAGATACATTGACGCATGGTATCAATCCTCTACACGCCTGGATCCGAGTTTTGGAGTTTCTCCTCAAACTCGGGTACAAATGTGAAGTGAAAAAATGGCGTATCAAGCAATCTTCACAAGAAGGGCTTGCAGTACAGGAAAGAAAAAAACGTATCCATAATGCTATACGTGATAAAATTGGTGTATTGGTAGATGTCGTTCTTCCTAATTCTGGAACCACTAATGATGGCAACACAAGTCGCACAGTTTTGGCAGATGAAAACCGAAAAACTTTTGCAGATATTTTGGGATTAGAACTTTGGCTTCTTGATGGTTTATACATTATTTTAATCGTGATTTCTTGTGGAATTCCTGTAGATGCAGACAAATTTGGTGCATTCTGTAAAGACCTTGCCCACAAATATGTAAGTGTCTATGACTGGCATCCTATGACGGTTTCCATTCATAAAATTTTAATTCATGGGGCATCTATTATTGACAAAACACCACTACCGATTGGTATGCTTTCAGAGCAAGCCGCCGAATCACGGAACAAATATTGGCGATCTGATCGGGAGCACCACACGCAAATTTGATCGTAAACAAACAATGTATGATTTGTTTCATAGAGCATTAGTGTCTTCCGCTCCAATTATTGCTGCTCAAATGCAGCTCCAAAGAAGAAAACATTTAAAAAAACGTCCATTGCCTGCTGCTGCTTTGGCGTTACTTAAACTTACTCACAATGAGAAAGAATTTACTGATGATATAGACGACCACGAAATGTTGACTGTAGAAAATGATTTATTTTTGGTTTTTGATGATTTTAATATTTAAAATATCTGCAATTAAAATTTAATGATTATATTAGTTATCTGTTTGATCAAAAGTTTCATCATTTAAATTCATCAAGTGTTGTTTATTATTATTCCTTAAAATATAAATTTTAGCAACTTCGTTTGGTTAAGTAAAATCAATATTAAAATTTAATTATGTAGCTGAATCCGTTATCTATACTAATATAATAAAGCCTGAAGAGTTCGTTTGTTTGGTTTAACGCGCTCATCTTGAGATGATGTGATGGACCTTATAGGTCCGATTTGACAAATTCTTTGTGAGATAGCCCATTTATTGAGGAAGGTTATAGGCTATATATAATATCACGCTACGACTAATAGAAGCGGGGCAGTAACCAAAGATGCGGGTGAAACCGCGGGGTACAGCTAGTTAATAATAAACCCGCAAGGGAGTTGCGATCCCACGGAACTGATGACAAGGAATAAGGTTCTGATACTCTGTCAACAAAGGCAAGAGCCTTTTTCTTTCACTGACAGAATATCAGTAAAATGCTGATAGGGATATTGACCGTACTTCCGGTAAAGTCATGATAGCCATATACACACTTCCTCAGAGTAATATAATATTTATTCCCCCATCTTGCTAACTCACTATGGGTATATATTATTGAATATACGAGTGTATTTATTGATTATGTGAATTACATCCAGTTATCCAAAAACTGTATATCGTCCTATCACAGTCTTAGTACATCTTACGAGTAGCTGCCTTAGTATTTACCCAATATACTTTATTTTCACACTTCGTAATACACCTGCGTCCACCGCGGTTTGTACTTGGAGACGTGTTAATGGAGCATACAGTCCAGGTATCTTCATTATATTTTCCTTTGTTCATATGTACTGTCCAAGTTTATTATAGACATGGCTAGTCTATATTAAACTTGGACAGTACATATGAATTTAAAAAGTCACATTTGTACTTGTTCGTTATGGAACCGGCAACCTCGTGCATGAAAAGTGGGCCTGAACCGCAGGACCATCACGACACAAACAGTTCGAATCAAATACAATATGTAAATATAATTTATTTCAGCGGAAATAATGTAAATCAACCATTTTTTTAAAGACTAACTATGGAGTTTCTTGCCGGTTCTTCTCCATAGGAAAACGATCAATTGGGAACCGTGCACTAGCTTCTGACGTATTGTAAGTGCCCATGTGGGCCTATGTGAAATAAAAAAAAATTGAATCAATTTATACCCGGTTTACATTGGTTGTAAGTGCCAACCCTAGCAATAAATTTCTAATGACTATAACTTTGTTAGTCCACGGATTCGGGCTTTGATTTTTTTTGTGTGTATAGGCCACATATAAAGCAATTTTATGTAGAAAAATTAAGTTGCGAAATTCAGGACTAATCGAGTTAAAAAATAAAATCGAAAATATTAAAAAAAATTATAACGTCGATTTAAATGAACCTAAATATTTTTTGATAACTTTGTAATTTGCGCCTTTAAAATCTTCATGTATGTATTTAATCAGCTTGCTGATAATTTGAACTAGTAATTTATTATGATTGTTTTTTAATAATCCGGATAAAAATTTACGTATTTTCAAAAATTTATATCTCATCATCTAGATGTACTAGAAACTTCGGTATTTTACTCTAGCATTTCTTTTAAATCAATCTATACGAATCTGGAATAAAAAGACGATGTCACTTTTTTGGGTTTATAAAACACTGTGCGCTGTTAACAATATATTTTATTTAATCTGTCAGCTGTGAATTTTTTTTTTTGGTTCAATTCTTTCCGTTCTTCTGAACGGAAAAGGCAAAGGCATAGTACGCCATACAGCCTAGTCTTCAGTAAATATATTCTTGAGTAAACTTCTATCCTAACTTATCCTAATTAATCCTAACTTATCCTAAACTTATCCTAACTAATCTAACTCCTTTCGTTTCTCGCGTTTGGACGATAAGGAGCGGTTTGGCGTAAAGACATGATGCGGCCACTATGCTACAATATTTCACTGTTCTTTTTGAATTATTCACTGAATGCACTTTTTACTACATAAATCACGCATTTTTATTTAGTAAACGACACTATATATAATTTTAAAAGTCCAATGAAAAATGAGCGTGACACTCATCTTGACATTCCCGCCAAACCTCTGTCAGCTGTGAATATTTCTTTTTTGGTTCTCTTCTTTTTTTGTATTTTTTTTTTATAACTTATTTCATGACCATGGATAGAAGTCCTTCAGTCGCATACATAAATGGATTTTAACTTCGTAACTTTTTAGGCACCATACCCCGAAGGGCGTGTGTGGGACTCGCCCAGCCGAAGCTGGGAATACCCACTAAACCCACAGCGGCACTCCGGCGTCGCCTTGATGGCGGGGGACTGGGAAAAAGCGGAGCTTTGACTACCAGCCCCCCCACCGGCGATATGCCCGACTAATGCCCGCCTTCTCCTGCCCCTACGCCGCCTGCGGAGCGCCGGAGCGAGGGGGTCCTCCTCCCGCTCGCGCTTCGCGGCCTCCTTCTGCGACATCACGAGCTCGCAGAAGGAGGACATCGCCGCCCAGGCCTCCTCGCTCCCCACCATCGCTCAGACGATGGCGGGCAGTGAGCGGTCCCCTCCTACCGCCGCGACAAAATCACGGCGCGGCACGGCCCACCATCGTGGGCCGTGCCGACCGCGAGGGTGTGTTCCGCCGTGTCCTCCGCTGCGCCACAACCGTAGCATGACGGTGTCTCCTCTCGTCCTATCCGGTGCAGGTACCTGCCGAAGCAGCCGTAACCGGAGAGTACCTGCAACAGACGGAAGGAGAGGAACCCGTGACGCCTGTCGAGCCAGTCCTTCAGGACCGGCCCGATGGCATCGAGGGTACTTCGGCCGAAGACGGCGGAGGCGAGGTCCTGCGATGGCGTCCCTCGCCTCCCGCCGGACGGCCTCCCTCACCTCTGGGGCCGGACGCTCGCCCAACGCACTGCGCCCGGCCGTCCACTCATACACTCTTGCGAGCACCCACGCGTCGAGCTCCCAAGGCGGGGTGCCCGCCAGAGCGCACGCCGCTACGAAGCCCACCGTGCGGTAGGCCCGCGCTGCCTGCCGGGCGATGGCCCTTTGGGGCGCCTGAAGGGCGGTGAGGTTCTTGTAACGTAGTCCGCCCAAAATGGGGCCCCATAAACAGCCATACTCCTCAGTATGCCGGCGTATAGACGCCGGCACCACGTGCTCGACCCTCCCTTGTTTGGCATGAGCCATGAGAGGGCGTTCGCGGCTTTCAGCAGGCGCGTCGACAGCCCGCTGAAATGCGGGCCGAAGCGCCATCTGCTGTCCAACATGAGGCCCAGATACTTCATCTAGGCCTCGACCCTGATCCTGACGCCCTCCACAAAAATGTGGGCTTCGTAACTTACCCTAACTAAACTTAACCTAACCTATCTCCTTTCGTTTCCCGCGTGAACCGATTAGGAGGGAGGTTTGGGGTAAAGTCATGATGTGACCACTATGCGGCAATATTTCAAAGTTCTTTATAAATTATTCACTGAATGCACTTTTTACCACATAAACCACGCGGTTTTATTTAGTAAATAACACTATAAATAATTTTAAAAGTCCAATGAAAAATGAGCGTGACACTCAGCTTGACTTTCCCGTCAAAAACCGTGTGAAAGTGTGAATGCGAAACCCACTCAACCCGCTGCAGTGTTGTTACTAGCTCCCAAAAATATTTACCACTAAAGCCAAAATAATATTATAATATACATATAAAAATAATTAATATTGTTTATTCATATATTATTAATTACTAGAAATATAATATCATTTGATTCTGATTCTTTATTCAATAATATATTTTTTTTAACATTTTAGCAGGGGGTACTATTGACAAATGTCGTGCAAAACAAAAAAGAACATACAACGATACAACAAATTGCAACAGAGTGGTGAGTATTCCGTTGCAATGTTTAATTTTTTAATTTTTGGAATGTACTAGCTTTCCGCCCGCGGCTTCGCCCGGGTGGAGTTCGGTTATATCGCGCTTTTTAGATTTCCTTAGGGAATATCATTTTTTTCCGGGATAAAAGGTAACCTATGTTCTTTCTCAGGGTCTAAAGATTGTCTGTGCCAAATTTCATCAAAATCGGTTGAGAGGTTTAAGCGGGAAAGCGACAGACAGACAGACTGACAGACAGAGTTACTTTCGAATTTTTAATATTAGTATGGAAGTATGGATGGACTTAGTCGACTAAATGAGTAAAATGACTCCAACTATGTATCGGGTAGACTCGACTATAGTACGCCCAATATTATGTTACAGTGGAGCAATAATAAGATTTCAAATTAAAATAAAAACATTTTACGAAATACAAGAATAATCTTCTCCCCTCATGTTATTTTTCTGGATACCTACAAACCGGAAGCACTTTACGCATGATGCTTTCGTTATGGGAACATAAACTTGTTCTGTTAGGTTTTTCGTCTTTTTTACACGATACTGGTGACTGGTCACGTTCTTTCTAAAGGCCAACTTATTTAAAAAAACTGTTACAAAATCTGATTAAAATATAATTTAAAAAATGGGAACAAAATATTATAATTATATTTCATCATTGATCTAATCGACAACTACGACAGAACAATAACTATCCAATAGTATTTTACCCTAGACATCAAAAGAGTAAAACATAAGTTTACCATTTTAAAATTACTTATTTACTTTGGCACAAGGTTCCTAACCTAGACGGTTATTAATTGTTCTTGACATTCTTGACAGGTCAAATCAATTTTAGTAAAAAAAAAAAACGTGCGACTTGAGACAAGGCGAACGCGTGAGTGTGGTCAAGTGCGGTGCGTATTTACAGCACGGCGCGGCGGGTCCCCACGTTGCCGGCTTGCCGCTGGTGTCTCTTATCGGTAATTAGGCACACATAAATAGTTCATCTTGTTATTCCTGTCGCATATACCGCGAGTGACGGTCGAAGGGTCGTATCGGTACTGTGCTGATGAAATCAACCGTAACTATCCAAGAAGTAGTAAATAAATTAGATCACCTAGCCTTACCTCTAACTACCAGAATGCCTAACATCAAAGTGTTCAGCGGGAGCTCCCACCCCGACCTGGCGCAGAAGATTGTCGACCGCCTGGGCATTGATTTAGGAAAAGTTGTAACCAAGAAGTTTAGTAACATGGAAACATGCGTGGAAATAGGTGAATCTGTACGTGGCGAGGATGTTTACATTGTTCAGAGTGGCAGCGGTGAAATAAACGACAATCTGATGGAGTTACTGATCATGATTAATGCGTGTAAGATTGCATCTGCATCTCGGGTGACCGCTGTGATTCCGTGTTTCCCGTACGCGCGGCAAGACAAGAAAGACAAGAGCAGAGCGCCGATCACCGCCAAACTGGTCGCCAACATCCTGTCTGTATCCGGCGCCGACCACATCATCACAATGGACCTCCATGCGTCTCAAATTCAAGGATTTTTTGACATTCCTGTGGATAACCTCTTTGCTGAACCTGCTGTCCTGAAATGGATCAAAGAAAATATCCCTGACTGGAAGACCAGTATTGTGGTGTCTCCTGATGCAGGAGGAGCTAAGAGAGTCACATCTATTGCTGACAGATTGAATGTTGAGTTTGCTCTGATTCACAAAGAGAGAAAAAAGGCCAATGAGGTAGCTTCCATGGTACTTGTTGGTGATGTAAAGGATCGGACAGCTATCCTGGTTGATGACATGGCAGATACATGTGGAACTATTTGTCATGCTGCAGAAAAATTGATAGAAGCAGGAGCAATAAAAGTGTATGCCATACTTACTCATGGTATTTTCTCTGGGCCTGCTATCTCAAGGATCAACAACGCATGTTTAGAAGCAGTTGTCGTCACAAACACAATCCCTCAAGAGAGGCACATGCAGGAGTGCCCGAAAATCCAGTGTATTGATGTGTCCATGATGCTTGCAGAGGCTGTGAGACGTACACACAATGGCGAATCTGTCTCCTACCTATTTTCTAATGTTCCATACTAGAATAATTTTCTTTTATTTTACATGATATTTTACTATAATATAGGTGAGTGTTATGATTTGTATCATAAAACTAAATAGCATGTAACTCATAACATTAATGTTATAATCGCTTGTAGTAAATCATAGTGATACATAAATTTGTTATAAAAAAAAAAAAATAGTTTATACTGAGCTATGAAAGTGAATGAAGATTCTTTGTTGAAACTCGGTTCAGTCCGAGTTTGACAGGTTCACAATCCTGTCAAACTTAGGCTACAGACTTGGCGATAAGCAAGTAAGTGATTAATTTGTTAAGAAGATAAAATGTATTATTTAGAGAGAAAAACCTGGCATTCTGTTATGAATTAGCCATTTTTTTACAAATATGAGTTGAATTTTACAAAACAGCTTTTTAAAATCTAATAAAAGCAAACATAATTGTTGATTAAATATTTAGACTACTCCAGTTTTATTTCTGCAAATGCCATTTTGATAATATGTTAGTTTAGTATGCAATTATCATTTTATGATGAAATTTTAACTTGAAATATACTTTTTTTCTGCCAGATAACACTTCATTCCATTTACTCCATTATCATATTTGGAAATTAGGTCTGCATTCGTATTTTTAGCTGTTAAATTTCATATTTTCGTCTTAGAACTTTACAGAAATTGTTTTTACAGAAAAAATCAATTGTTACTTTAAAATAAAAGACACTTTAGTTTTAAAACTTAATAATGTATTTCTTAAGAGCAGTCAGGATGTTAACGATATATCTATTCTAATTTCATACCAATTATAACATAACATAGGTAGCATTTATACTCACATTGTCAACTATTTGTAAATACACTACTGTAGAGGAAAATTAAAAACACAAATTCATAATCTTTCTTAAATCAAATTTTTGGCTGGCTGCTTTAAATCAAATTTTTGCATATAGGTCATTTCATAATTGTATTTGCTAAATAATTTTAATTTGGCTCATGAATTGACCCTGGGTAAAGTTGACTAGAATATTTACCTAAAGTTGAAATGATGAATAGTTTGGAATACTCATTTGTAAAGAACAAGTTTTGTATTTTGATTATGGAATTAAATTGGGTGTAGGAATACTTATTTATATTTATACTCCATTTTATTGACTAGTTTCATGTTCTTGATTTTTTAACTCATGGGATTTATATTTAGAAAACATATTTTAAGAAGCCGCTTTACTTTTGTGGCTCAATGTTAACTTTAGGTAAATATGCACCCAATTATCCAATCTCTATGATGACTGTTAAAAAGAAGACAATAAAAAATGTATTTGCTGTGTCTATATGGTTCTTATCTTATCAGAAAGACTTAATTATTCAGATAAATAAACTTTAAAAAAAAAATGAGATTACTTAAATCCAGTGTGCAGCAATCATTGGTCAGTTTGACTAGCACTGAATAAAATTTGCCTGGAAATGTCAATCTTTACCTGAAAATATGAATTTATTACTATTGTTTCTCAAACAAAAAAAAATTTATGTGACAATAGTGAAGCTGCAAACATCCTGCTCTGTATTTTGATTATCTTTCAGTCTAGTTTAAGTTGTTTGTGTTAAAACTATCTAGAAATAAAATGTATTAAGTTTTATTATGTCTTTTCATAAAAAAAGTCAACTAAAGAATAATTCATGAATTAAATATTGTTATAAAAAAAAATCTGTAATAATCATTCTTCAATTGCCTAACCGTTATAAAAGCGACTCATTATTCAAGGCAATTGTTATTATTGGCAAGTTATAAGCACATAGATGTACTGAAAAAAAAAAGAAATTGCCTGATATTGTATATTTTTTTCTAAATTTATATAAAAGGAATTATGTATATTTGGTTCTGATTACTACTATTAAGGTAATAAAAAGGATTTAACGAAACGGTTATTTTATTAGCCAAATGATTTGTTTGATAATAAAATGTCAAAACTTAAGTTCAACAACCTGCCCACGTGGTTCTCACACGCGCTGTATAGCCTGTATATTATGACGTCACCATTTGTTGCAGTAGATAGTAATGGCACAATGGGTTCCATTTTGACAGTTCAACAGCATTCATTGCGTTATTTACCTTGTTGAACACACTTGTCGAACGTACGAAGCATTGAATAAGCAATATCCAATTTCATTCATACACAAACGTGTCCAACATTTACCTATTTTATGTAACTTACGTAACCTTGGCGTTTGTGACGTAAGGGAAAACTAAAGGTCGTTGCCCATCCATATACTATAATTATTTAGTCTGTATAAGCCACAGACTGCTGAATTGATAAATGGACGATAGATATTATCCTTTTTAAAATTAGATCGCTCAATGATCTGCCATCTTTGCCAACAAAGAGAGAGAGCCTACATACCTAATACCTATATACTTTAAGAAACGAGGGCTGCATAACATCCTTTGTTGTGAAGGCAAAATTAACAAAGCGAGGGAAGATAAAAAGGTTTTTTTTTTTTGAAGACAGGCCTTGCCTATTGTCGCAGTTAGCCCCGGGCAATAAAGACACCATTGCTTTACAAGAGAAATTCTTTGGCGACCCTTTTTTATGTTTCTCTGTAATTCTGGCGGCCTCCAAAGATCGACGTCCCAAACTGCCTACCTACCTGGCCGTTACCTGGGTCAATAGATGACCATAACAGAACCGTTCGGTAACGAAATATATCTTTCTCTATACAATTCCCTACCGCAAAAACTATAGACAAATCTTGGAAATCACGATTTCTATAAAATTAGGTAACTAAAACCTGCAAGTTACATCTTACATAGTTTTATTGTAGTATTATGTCCTTGTTGACTTGCATCGAACAATGTTAGTGAAACTGTCTCGAAACTCGGTCATACCAAAGGTTTCATTGATATCGATTTCTATTATTATTCGTTGCGAGCGACCACTAGGTAGGCCATAGCCCCATAGGTATGAAGTTTAATAAACC
Organism: Sesamia nonagrioides; assembly: GCA_017933935.1. Lineage (NCBI taxonomy): Eukaryota > Metazoa > Arthropoda > Insecta > Lepidoptera > Noctuidae > Sesamia > Sesamia nonagrioides. The sequence goes on along the minus strand of JADWQK010002062.1, from coordinate 139,321 downwards.
CGCTGAACTGAGAGTGTAAGATAATGTAAAAGAAAGAATTTAATCGTTTATTCTATAAAGAGGAACGCATATACCTACGTCATATAAAAAAAAAACTTGACAGCCTCCGTGGAGTTGCGGTAGCCAACGCAGCCGCTGCACAGGGAGGCGCGAGTTCGATCCTCGCGCAGTACAAAAATGTGTATATATGAATATTTGCACTGGTCTGGTTGTGCCTGGGAAAGCACGTTAAGCCGTTGGTCCCGGTTGCCATACGGATATCTAATGGCACTCGTTACGGTTTGATGGAGCCCTCAAAAAGTCCAACAATTGGTCTAACTGCAATGCTTCGATGTCGCCTTCGGGTTGTGGAGGTCTCATCAGCGATAATCAGTGGCAAAATATAGGGGTATATTTTTGAGTTGAATCTCAAAAATATACAATAATTTTGATGGAGATTGAGTAATTCTTACCATAGATGACAGAACAGATATTCAATCTCATAAAGAAATTTAACAGATTATAAGTAGTCATTTGACTACTACTTACAATCTGTTAAATTTGTTTATTAAATTGTCATCTTTGTCTCTAAAGCAATAAGGCTCAATGTTGATGGGGAATACTTGACAGTTTCGGGTAGCTTTACCTGCGTGCGTGCGTACAGCCTTCTCGTCGAAATTGTTTATGGTGTTGTCTTGCCCGCTTTCAAATATTTAGAATCAATACATCTCGAATGACCTTGTTACATCACAATACAAGTCTTAACAGTATCAATATGAAAACTGACCCAAAGGTCACGGGCCAATGATGTAAATTGTTTGTCAGTGGGTGCGTCTTTCCGTCATAATAAAACACACTAAGGAAACGATCTAGATTAGAAGTTATCGTTTATTTCATAATCGTGGCAGATAATAGGTATGAAACGAAACAAAATTATAATGGTATTAACATTATCTATGCCCGTTGCTACCTTTTTTGGCTGGGATATCAGCAAGTGACCTCTCTCGCTCTGGGCCGAGCGGAAGGGCGTGTCAGACTTATACTAACTAAAACCCACCCATGTTCTTACAGCTACTTGTGTATCTCTTTCGGACAACCCGCGGCCCTAGCAGGCATCAGTTCTTGTGGACCCCGTCACTGTGTGCCGACATCTCCTTGAGCCGCGTTATTGACCAAGTCCTGGTCCTGACTGGGCGGCGAGCTGCCCAATACTCGCCACCCGCAAACCCGTAACGCCCATTGCTACCTTGAAATTGATCAATATTAGAAAAGTAAGATGGCGGCATCGACTGTGGTATTCAACAATTAATTTTGTTCATGCTAATTTTATTCTTGTTTACTGCTGCACCTAAGGATTTTACGAAGTACCTAATCTGACTGGACAAACCTGTTATTATTAGGTAAATAAGTATACAGTATGTTAACTAACAGAGGGCGTTCCCGTTAACCCGAAATAGTATAGCATACATACATGCTAAAAAAAATATTTCCATTCGAAAACAAAATGTTTTAAAATTTTTTCCAATATGAAAATATTCAATAAAAATTTTAAATTGACATGTAAAAGAAACATACTGTACACGCGAACTTGAAAGACGGCAACGTCGCAATTTATTTATACATGACGACTACTATTTTGATTTAAAACAGGAGGTTTCAAATTTATTTTCAATTATAATTTTTTTTTATTCGGATTTTTTTATGCTTATTTTTCTATGCTGATATTTTTATTTTAATCTATTAATGATATATATTAACGAGTTTAAGGGAACGCCCTCTGTTATTTAACATACTGTATAATGATTACGATTTCGATACGTTTGAAAATGCAGCCGTTACGTGTTAGCAACAGGGAGATCGATTCTAAAGAATTGGATATCTTTCCACCTCTTTTAATCCTCCCTGTCGGTACCAGTGTTCCGTTGGTACGTAGGTACATACTACTTCTCGATACCCGCAGAAATATTGCCAATGAATTCAAGGTCTTGCTGGTTACTACGGCTATCAGCCATGCACTTTCCATGGTTATCGTTTAAAGTTCAATTATCATTAAATAGTCAGTCGATCGCTTCTGTAGAAACTTCTTCGTGAAAAGTAATACTGAAGTGTTGCTTAGTGTGATAATCCCTTAGCCAAGCACGTACTACTTTGCTCCTGGCCCGGTGGGCAAGTCAGGGCTAGGGGGGCAAGTCAGATTTTTAGGGTCGAATCAACCCCGGCTATTTTTTGCAAATGATCCTGTATAAATCCCCGTTTCTCCAGGGCAGGGCAGCTCCCCCACCCCTCCTCTCTGGGTACGCCCATGCCCTTGCCATTAGTTGGAATGACAGTTTCCTCCGATCTCACTTCAGCTAAGTGTTGACGAGGAGATGGTTACTTGCTTGCACTGTAGTTATGTGCTTATTTACGACGCTCGACGGTGAGGTCAGCAATAAAAGTCTTTACCCTTTGGATATGAACCGTAAAAAAAACATGGTTGTTTTTGGTTAATAACAGCTAGGTATACAAGAAGTGACAGCAGCAAGTAAGAACAGTGGTGGCCTAGAGTTATTGGCTGCCACTTACAAGTTGTTGGTCGTAATAGGTTCGAACCGCAACAGACGCTTTCATCATCATCATCAGCAATCTTTTTATCGTCCCACTACTGGGCACGGGTCTCCTCTCACACAGAGGAGGATTGAGCGTAATCACCACGGTCCACGCTTGCTCAATGCGGGTTGGCGGTTTTCCTCAACGCAAGATGGTTTTTCTTTACCTTGTAATCAGCCATTGGTGTCCAAGATATACTTAGAAAGTACACTAACTTAGAAAAGTTACATTGGTACTTGCCTGACCTGGAATCGAACCCGCACACTCATACTTGAGAGGCTGGTGTTTTAACCACTAGGCCACCACGACTTACAGACGCTTTACTTTGTGCAAATTATTTCATCAGCACTGCTCTCAAAACGGTGAAAGAAAACATCGAATCAGGAAACCGGCATGTCCAACTTCGAAGACATATGACATCTACCAACCCCTTGTGCCCTTGTGGTAGATTACGGCCCACTCCCTCTCACCGATAGTCGGCCTGGGTCCCAGGAGTGGGAACATTAGAAGCCTGTTATGTATATACAAATTGCGTTACTAATTACCGATGTCATCTAGTTGAGTCCGGGTAAGAATATGAGGTAAAGTTATAATAAAGTTATTTTTAAGAAGATATCGCCTCTCCATTGTAGTATTCCTCTGACCCCGACGACATCTTTAATTAGGAAGATAAATGGCTGATAAGGGTACGGTGCGGAAAGTAAAACCAACTTGTTGAATAATTATGGGCGTACCGTAAATACAGTAGGTACTTACGTTACGCCCATAATTATTCAACCTAAGTACAGATGTTCAGGTGCAGACGCCACCCCAGCAAGCTACTACAATCTTTTTTTTCAATGTTCTAGTGCTTGACCGCGATCCCGCCTGATGGTAGGCAGTGATGCAATCGTTGATGGAAAGGGGCATAGTTGATTAAGAATTCTTATATTTACGCTAGCCTTGAAGATACTTAAATAATTGTAATCAAATCGGAAGACCGCCGCAGACATTGTTTCAATGAATAATAATAAGCCCACCGCCTTATCAGCTGTCGTTGTGGGGCTTACGCGCTCTGAACTTAGGGCTGTTCCGGAAGATGTAACTAACCGAAACAAGTCTAGGGTGAGGAGCCAGACCTAGAAAGATACAGAAACCCCCTGGACAGCATGTGGCGAGCTGTTGAACAGTGGCGACCACAGAACAGATAAAGTTATTTACCTATTCCGTGGTGGCGACCCCACGGACCCTATCTCCCAGGAGAATTGTTTCTCATCTCTGGCTGACCTTTATTGGCCGGCTGATGTGAAAAATGACGAGAAATCGAACTCCCACCTCATTCTGGCTTTTATTCGCTGGCTTGAAGAATTAGCAATAGCAAACGTACTCGGGGGAAGGAAGTGTTAAATTAAAATGTTGGTGGGCATCTTGACCGTATAATCTGAGATTGTCCTGATAGCCGTGGAGTACCGGTCCACTGAAATCGTTTATTAAGCAAGTAGGATCACTGATCACTTTTACACGTCATATTTTTTAAACTAGATGGAGCCGGCATTTCCTGACTACCTCTGAGAAGATATAGCCGAAACAAACTCAGGGATCATCGTTCAAAAATAAAAATGTTAACAATAATGTAAGTTTTTTTTTAAATAGTGTTGATGTCATAATATTGTAGCATAATTACGCATATTGCTTAATAACAATGCTTAGCAGAGCGAGCAGCTCAGTCCCAAGCTTTATTGTCTTCTAAATAATCTGTGATTTCACAATACCCCTTTTTGCAAAGTTTGGCCTTTATGTAGTTTTTAAATCGTTTAATGGGTAAGTTTCGAATGTCAACTCTTCATAACCACTTCAGGACACTCTCTAGCCACTCTTCAAACAGTGTGGGTAAAGAGTGGGAGGAGAGGCGCCACGGCGCCCTCACCTTCCGCTTGATGCAAGTTTTCACCAGATACGGCTGCTTCGGGAGGTTCCTGTTCCGTATAAGGCGGGAGGAAACGCCAGGGTGTAACCACTGTGGGAATCACCATGAGGACACGTTGGAGGTCTGCCCGACTTGGGTAGATCACCACCGTGTCCTCGTGGTGCCGATCGCTTTCGATCTCTTGCGTCCGGCCCTGATCCAGGCCATGGTCCGGGGCGAGAGTATATGGCAGGCTGTCACCTCCTTCTGCGAAGTATTGATGCTGGCAAAGGAAGAGGCGGAGAGAGGCGTGAGGGAGCCGGAATCCCAGCACCCTCATGCTTCTAGCCGCCGTAGAAGACGCCCGGAAAGGACCAGACCCGAGTCGACGGCGCGTTGTGTTTCACCCGGGCCTCTATGAGATGTCAGCACATCGTGACGGGGTCCACGAAGACCGATACCTCCTGGGTCAGGGTTGCGGGTTGGTTAAAAAAGAAACCGTGCACTGGCGCACAGCCAAGTGAAGAAACACGGGTGGGTTTTAGTCAGTAAAAGTCTGACAGTACGCCCTTTCGCGCCGCCCAGCCGGAGAGGTAATTTGATGATTTCCCATCCAAAACAAAAAAGGTCATGTTGCCCCTTGATGCTACGACACTGTGTGCGAGCGACCGTTTTCGGGGACCCATTATTAAGTGGGCAAGTCACCCCCGTAAAGGTTATTAGAGCAATCAACGTTTTGTCACGGTCAAGGTCGTGACTTTGTATTACAATTACCACGAATTTGAGAACATACTGCGGCATTCCATCTCAATCAATACTCCGCTTGAAATGAAACATGATGCATCGTGTGTAGATAATGGCGTTGGACTCTTGGAAATTGACATAATAAGTAAGTATAATAGTTAAATTTCGCTATAGTGACGATTCCTAAATATATTTCAAAAGTACACAAACTTAGTTGTAACTTTAACTTTGCTTTAAGGGATTAATTATAAGTTAGCTTGTTACTGTCTAAATAAAAAAAAGAAACATTTTTTATATTATGCCTATTTCTACCAATTTTAGGACGCCGTTAACGGCAAAACATAGAGATCATTTTAAAACCTATTATTACATCTATATTTGTTTTACATAGAAATAAACTTTGACTTTGCCTGTGACTTTGATTCATTTGCAAATATTACTTTAATGGATCAATTTTGTTTGCTTTTTATAATAAGAATTCTATTAATTTGCAATGTCAACTCGTTTTGCAATACCTCACTTAACAAATCAAATGGTTTTAAACTAGGTTTTAGCTATGCTCAAGTATTTAATGTAGGTACAGATGACAGCACACCAAGCTACTACAATTTGTACAGTTCTTATATTAGATTTCCACTTTAGCGGCTCAAGGTTGATTGGGAGTATTTGACAGTTTCGGGTAGCTTGACCTGCTGTCGTCCGTATCAGAAGCACGAGAGCATTTTTTTTTTTTAATCTTTATTTAAAGAGCTTTGTCAATATTGACTATGTCGCTCTGTAACAGCCATACTTGGTATACTTATTTACATAAAGTGATTGTAATATATTCTATAACTTATTTTAGCCGCATCTGACATAGGAGAACTTAAAATACTATTACATACGCCAATATTAAAAGATTTAGGTAACAGTCTTCTAAGGCGTTCGCCCCGTGCACACTCCATCAAGATGTGGTGTACATCCTCCGCATGTTTAGCAATTTGGTGTAGGTGTCACGAGAGCATTATGATGTGAAGTTTTTCATTTCTTTCATGATTGTTCCAAAGGTCGTACTTCATAAGGGGAACTGTTCCATCGAATAACGGTATCAGTCAATCTTAGTTGCCAACTGCCGGTCAATTCTGTAAAAATCTTGTGAATAGTTGGGTCATTTTGAGCTGACAATAGAGTAAATCTTTGGTATTATTTGGAATGACAGCTCATCCAACGCTCACGTCACTTAAGTGATCACGAGGAGTTTCAGGTGAGACAGTTACAGAATAGCCCGGCACGAGGCACCCTAATTACGTAACACACTACTATCCACAGAAATCGTAATAACAAGTCTATTACGATTTCTGTGCTACTATCAATTGGAATCATAATTAAAGAAACAAATTGATAATCCATTACGCCTTGTGTTTGAAAAATGTGTCTGCCAAAATCAAACCCATTGCTACTGATAGTGTGTTACTCAATTACCCTGTTCATTTAGGTCAATAGGATCAAGATCAATCAATCATACCTAGAAATACGAAGAAATTGTGCAGTTTTTTATGAAAAAAAAAAAACCAAAGATGATGATTGCGGGCCAATACCCACATGTCTGTGTCTAGAATTGTAGATAAGTGAACGGGACTATCGTGTCATTGATTATTCTTATCGATGTGGTCGAAAACAAACATAAATGTAAGTATTCCATTTTATTTAAGAAGTCTAGTTTTATTCCCAGAGTTACTATCGGTCCGAGTGAGAGACGATTCAATCTCTTAATCTTATCTCAAATGTTGTTTTTTTTTTATAATTTATAAACTAGTGCTTGACTGCAATCCCGCCTGATGGAAAGCAGTGATGCAATCGTTAATGGTAAAGCACGCTGGTTTATTCACTCTAGGCTTAAAGACACTTAAATTGGAGTCAAACGGAAATACCGTCGCTGGCAAATTGTTCCCGTATAAAAGACGAGGCGAAACGCTTCGTCTGGATCGTAGTGGTGTCAACAACGTAAGCCGTCGTCCTATTTGGCGAAGATCGCACGATGACATGATGCGTTCTCTTCGTGCGATGGGTTCAAACATACAGATTTCATCAGTGTCCCATGCCTACGATTGTTATTAAGCATTTCATGTGCTCGCACGATTATTGCCCATCAACCTTGAGCCTTAATGTTTTAGAGATAAAGTTGAACATCTAATAAAGAAATTTGACAGATTGCAGTAGCTTGATGTGCTGTCGTCTGTATCTACCTGGATGAGATTGGGAGACCTCTATTCAGAACGCCAATTGCCTAGCGAAGTAATTACAAATACAGGCGCTACAATAAAGCTTACAAATCAGTAGGTAGAGGATAAGTACTTTTTGATACCACAAGTAACTACAGGATTCTAACAATCCTCAGGTTCAGGAAATCATCCAAGATCAGCGGCAGTGATAAACTCGAATCTCCTTCCAAGCACCCAAATTGCGTAACACAATTGCGCTATTCACAAACTAAATTGATGGACGCGGGCAGCACAGGACCGGTCCTTGTGGAAAGCCTTAGGGGAGGCCTTTGTCCAGCAGTGGACCTCTATAGGCTGAAGAAGAAGAAGAAATAAAATTTATGTTCAGTCGTTTTTTCTTTCTCTTTCGTCAAGAAAGGAAGATATTTTAATTCCAATATTCCATAAATGAAACCCATTGTTACTGATAGCGTGACGCAATTATCCCACAGAATGCCTCATAACTTATTCACATTCGGTAGCATTGTAATCTATCTTTAGTTACCAACTTTCGTTGTTTATTCACACTTAGATAACATTAACACTGCACGTAATATTTACTGCTAAGCAAAAGTAATGAGAAATGTGCCACGTAGCGTCATATCTACTCGAGTTTCTTGACGCAACCTGATAGCTCGCGACCTTACCGAGACCCCCTCTAGGTATAACAAACGTACGTCATAATCACAGTTCAAAGATAAAATTGCAATAATAATATGTTTTTGCAAAAATGTTTATTAACGACTTTAACCAACATGAATGTTATTTTCGTAGTTTATTTCGCTAGGTATACCTTCAAGCTATGGGGGGTCCCTTCTGCGAAGCAGTAATGCTGGCAAAGGAGGAGGCGGAGCGCCTGAAGGAGCGGAAATCTCAGCGCCCTCACGCCCTACCTGACGCAAGAGGCAAGACGAGAAAGACCTCTTGGTCGGGAGATGAAATCGAGCTCCCAGCCACCATAGGCACAGACTTTGCGGGAGGCGAGCAGTGGGCAGATAGACGATCGGTAAGGACCAGGCTCAGGTTGACGGCGCATGGTGTACCATGTGCGCCTCAAAGAGATGTCATCGCATCATGAAAGGGTCCACGAAGACCGATGCCTGGCAGTGGCCGGGGGTTGTTCAAATGAGATAGGTACCGTGGCCCCTCGCTCGAGGAGTGTGCTGCGCTAGGCCGCCGAGAGGGATCGAGAGAGGGTTGATCCTGCTCGGAGGAGGCGTCGGGGAGGCAACCGACTTGGCGCTTAACCACAAAAGGTAAGTGAACTTTAGGGGTCACGAGCGCGTGGGTACTCTGTGCACCCATTAAATTACCCCAGGGAAGACCGTAGCACAGTGGTCACGTGCTGTCGTACACAGCGAGGCCTAGGAGGAGGCCCCTTTACACTCTCCCCAGGGATGTGCCTTTACAGGCGTTGCGCTGGGGCAGTTTCGGAATTTGTATTTTGAGAGAAACCGGGACCACCCACCCCTATATACGGATGGTGATCACCGGGGTGGTTTTAGTGAGGTAAAAATACCAGTGCCTTTAGAAAGTTTCCCCCCGAAAAAAGTACAGTAGCTCTGGCGCACAGGCAAATGAAGGAACACGGAAGTCTTACATGCCTTTCTGCTCCGCCTAGAGCGGGAGAGGTCATTTAATGATATTACATTCATAAAACTGCTGTCTGCGCAGTACCTCAACTTTGCTGACAGGTGAATTTGTTACGCGTAGCGACACGACTCATGTTACGAGCGGGCCGCCATAAAGTTTGAATCGACTGAACATTCAATTGACCTCAGAGTCAAATGAACTACTTTTTCTAGACGGTCGATTTAATCAAACATTTTGTTTCATAACATTCGACTATGTAGGTACGATGTGCAATAAAAGTCAACTATGGAGTTTTTCTTTTAATCAAAGGTAATTTATATATTTAATTAAGGACTTTGGAAGAGTTACAGCTAAATAAAATGGAAATTCTTATACCTAACAATTTTTCTTACACGGTACATACAGATGTATAAAAATGAAAAACGTTTAGCTATTAACCCACATAATCTCAGCCGAAAGGCGTCCACTGCTGATCATAGGCCTCCCCAAGGATCTCCACGACGACCGGTCCAGGGCATCCAGCATCCAGCGGTTTCCCGCGACCTTCCCCAACCCACATAACACTTAAATATCAGTTATTAAAGAAATATTTAATATGGGATGTACGGACGACAGCAGGTCAAGCTGCCCGAAACTGACAAATATTTAAAATCAACCTTGAGCTTTACTGCTTTAGTGACAAAATTGAAAATCTAATAAAGATATCTGACAGATTATAGCAGCTTAATGAATGTTAATGATGTGCTGTCGTCTTTAAGTCGGAATAAAGTGAGACTTCTTGCCTTGCAGACCTTACCTACACTGCAGTATGGTGTTGCTATGCTAGTTAATTAATGTTACCTAGTGGAAAGTTAATAAATAATCTTGCTCGATCTAATTCAAATCTCATTCTTTATCGGTCATTGACCTAGTTGTCGTAACCGCGGCTGTCAAGGTTCGGGTCTTGGACGGTAAAGAGTAGGTATATAGCTAAAAATTTTATTGATTTTTTCAGTAAGTTTGTCGCTCGTGACATTCCACTGTAGTAGTGGAGTGTTAGTAGAGTAGGGTTGTTAGGTTATATTTTGTAAATTTTGTTCCTATATAGTCTGTGCGCACATCTGTTGACAGTAGGGTTGCCAACTATACTGTTTTTCACTAAATTATACTTTTTACTGTTGAACAAATATAAAGTATAAAAAATACCGTTTTTCTATATAACATATAAAGCTGAAGAGTTTGTTTGTTCGCGCTAATCTCGGGAACTATTGATCCGATTTGAAAAATTCTTTTTGCGTTGAATAACCCATTAATCCAGGAAGGCTTTAGGCTACATAACATCACGCTGCGACCAATAGGAGCTGAACATAACTAATTCCACGCAAACGAAGTCGCTGGCGGCCGCTAGTGTGATATACCTATACGAAATATTCAAAAACGATTTACCTAAGTTTAGTAAGTTGTGCGAGGAGTTCCAAAAAATATGTATGTAAAAAATTAAATAAATAAAATACTGTTCATTTTTCTAAAATACTGTTTAAAATTCTTCACAGACCTGAATATACTTTATTCCTTGTAAAAAATAAATGGCAACCCTAGTTGACAGTGCAATATTGTAAGTACAGGCGTCAGCATATCAAGCTTGCTGTAGCTTAATGTGCTGACGCCTGTACTTACTGCATTACTAACTTTTTTCATATTTATCGCTATAAAAAAGCGGTCCAAGGTTGATTACGGAAATTTGACAGGCGCAGATTCTTTAGTTCACACACTAAACTATATTTAAGTTCAGCCCATCTTCATTTCAAAAAGGCAGAAAATATTATTTAGTCCTATGAAACGCTTGAATACACAGCGACCAAGCGTAATATTATAATACTACAAAATAAATAATGCACATACCTACCTATTCCATAACGAACATATTATCAAAAATTTATTGAATTCACTTTTTGTTCTCTTACAGCTGGCCAGAATTAGCGGATTCATATTGCTTTGTTTCGCAGACGCGAAAGTACAAAAACAAATTAATTAACAAAAAGTTATCAAAACCATCGTTAGGGCAGAGTGAACTGAAAAAACTGGGTGTCATTGACTTATTTTGGTTTCGTCATCCGCCATCTTTGCTTTGTTAACGCGGCAACCGAATAATTCATAATTATTTTATGCAAAGAGTAAGTATGTTTTATGTTTAAATGTGATAGTTATAGGATAGACAGGATTATTGAAACGTTAATCCCAGTCGCACCCGCAGCCCTTCAGCTTTGGAGTCTGGGGTCCGCTTTACCAGTCTAACTGCTGATTTTGGCTATACTTCGATATTTTCCGTGAAGCGACTGCCGTCTGACCTCTACAACCCGAAGGCGATATCTAAGCATTGCAGTTAGACCAATTGTTAGACTTTTGAGGGCTCCAACAACCCGTAACGACTGCCACTAGATGTTCGTATGACAACCGGGACCTACGGCTTAACGTGCTTTCTGAGGCACGACCAGACCAGTGCAAATATTCATATTCATGCATACAAACATTTGCGCTGTGCGGGGATCGAACCCGCGCCTCCTTGCGCAACGGCCGCTTTCAGTACCGCTACGCCACGAGGCTGCCAAAGGCAATGGAAATTAAATAACGGACGTTTATCATCAAACCAAATATCCTACCTAATAATACAAGAATAACGTAAAAATAATTCGTTATATAAAGTAACTAGCTTTCCGCCCGCGTGGAGTTCGGTTATATCGCACTTTTTAGATTTCCCTCGGGAATATCAAATTTTTCCGGGATAAAAGGTAGCCTATGTTCTTTCTCAGGGTCTAAAGATTGTCTGTGCCAAATTTCATCAAAATCGGATGAACAGACAGATAGAGTTACTTTCGCATTTATAATATTAGTACCTATGGATGATAAAAAAAAAACTAAACAGGTCGTAGAAGCGCGCCAAAACGTCCAAGATTTACAGACTGATCAAATAAAACTTGAACTATTTTTTATGCATTCAATATTCAAATTGACGCAGTTTTCCGAAATCGATTCGCCAATGGAACAAATATTTGACTTAAAGATGTTTGTTTACCAACGTAATGGTACCCCCATAGCGTAAGTAGCTACAAGGATCTTTAAGTAAATGTGGGTCAGTGAGCTTGAATGGGAACAGTTGTGACTGCGACCGCGACGTTGATAATGAGTAATGACGGTGAATGGTTTTCTGTAAGTGGTTGATGGCTGAGTGAAACGCTTTTTTACGCTAACACTGGAAATATTTCAAATGGATGTGCGACTAAGGTTATCTTCTTTTTTCCGGGGTAGAAATCCTCAATGGATGTCCGCCGCCCAGGGGTGGGCGACGGGGTCTGTCAGACTCTTACTGACTAAAACCACTCCGGTGTCTCTTCTATCACGAGCGCGCGTGGGGCCGCGGGAGTCTAAATTCTTCCACGGCCCCACACCCTCGTGCTGGCCCAGTCTGTCTGGGCCTCGTCTCCTGCACGGGGTAGTGGGGTGTTACTTCGAAAAGTCCGGATGGTTATCGGTTCGGCACGATGGTTTTATAAGTAGGTACTTGCACAGCGCACGTAGATACGGAGAAATTTTCCTCTCGTACGATTCGATTTAATTGCAAGTCTAGGTTTTTTAGGCAGGAAAGTTAAGTAGTGTAGTATAAAGTGCATTCAGTAAATAATTCATAAAAACATTGAGATATCGCAGCATAGTGGCCTCATCATGACTTTGCCTCAAACCTCCAATTGATTCGTAGACGGTTCACGTGGCAGTCTTTTTCGACATGAATAATTCATTACGTGACATTGGCTAAATGCACAACCGTGCGAAGACAAAAAAAAAAAAACTCTTGACTATGTACAGTCAGAAGCAAAAATATGTATACATTGCCAAGGCTCCAAAAATATGTAAACATCTTCGACTTTAAGACGAAGTGTCAACTTGAAGAGCATAAAATTGTAGCCACCGGTTCACATCATAAATATGTATACGCTCATTGCTTCATTAAATTATGCCCACCACGAAAGGAACAATACTATGTATGCACGCTTCCATCAAAGCATGTATTCACGCGTTGGTTCATAAATTAATGAAGCAATGAGCGTATACATATTTATGATGTGAACCGGTGGCTACAATTTTATGCTCTTCAAGTTGAGCACTTCGTCTTAAAGTCGAAGATGTTTACATATTTTTGGAGCCTCGCTATGTATACATATTTTTGCTTCTGACTGTACTTCAGAAAAAAATCTTTACCTTTTACTTGAAATTGGCACAAAGTCATAACTAAAGGACTCATGCCGTGTGCATGAGTCCAGTCCTGGAGAGCAGTGGTGGTCTAGTGGTATCGGCTGCTAGTTAAGTTTTTTTTTATATATAAAACGTAGCCCCACACTAGGAATTTCTTACACAAACAGCCAGACCCAGAACAACTAATTGTAGGCCATACAAATATTTGTTCCGTGCGTGAATCGAACCTACGAAACGCAGCGCAGCAGTCGATCGCTCAGCCATTGGGTCAATCGTGTCGTCAAATTGAAGGTTTTAGGTTCGAATTGCATCAGGCGCTTAACTTTGTGTAAATTATTTCATCACCATTGTTCTTAAAAAGGTAAAGGAAAAAATTGTGCAGAAACTGGCATGCCCTAGAGCCAAAAGAAGACAGATGAACAAAAATGGTAAAAAAAAAACAAGGACAAAAGTGACTTTAGCAATCTGCACTGGGTCCGCATGGTTGACTACGGCCTACCGATAGGCGTATCCAGCTTCTGGCCTATGGGGGGCAAGTCAAATGTTTTAGAATCATCATTCTCCTGCCCTTGTCCCAATTTATTTGGGGTCGGCGCAACATGTCTTTTTCTTCCATACATCCCTATCAGAAGCCATAGAATGAGTAATCTATTTGTGCTATAGTATAGCAGTATAAACGCACGCGGTATTTTGGCAATAGACTATTTGACAGATTAATAATTTCTATCTTGAATTACTTGGTTGCGGTTAAGAAGTTCACCAAAAGTTTTTTTTTTTAAATTTAAATACGTATTTCGTAAGAAACACGCAAATAAAAATTCAAAATTCAAATAAGCCGCCGAAATGCTTTATTCAGCAATATGGCGTGGCGCTTTGTAAGTGACGTCACAAACTTATAAACGATTTTCGTTTTCGCAGTGGTGTTCGTGTTTATCTGTTATTTGTCAGTCAGAAAACAAAAAAATACCACAAATCGCTCCAAATATCGTTATTTTTTTCTAAAAATGCTAAAACACCTGAGAACACATAGAACGACAGCAAGTGTTTATGAACGTATGACGTCATCGTGACATTAGCCAATCCAGATCGTTTCACAATATTAGGCGCGAGAAACAAAATCTCAAACATATTTTTGTGTTTCTGGATATATTAAATGTTATTAAATTCATTAAAACTAGTGTAAATGACATAAAGAACTCTCATTTTATGCATTTAAAGCAAGTAATCACAAAAATATTCATACTATCAAATAGCCTATTACACCGTACATTTTGTCAGTGTCTACTGCATGGTTTATTTATAAGTTACGAGATGAGTCCTCGTTTATACTTTGTTTAGTAATTAGGGGAGTTCATACATGTCCTGCGAGATTTCCAGTAGGGGCCGCTGCGCCCACTGGAAATTAATTATTAGCATGACAAATATTTGTAGCAATAGTTCACTTAGGCCTCAATTTCTCTTATGCGGATGTGAGTCACATGTCAGTGAGAAAATCATAATATATCATACAACTAAGTCCAATAAAGTTAAGCTTTATTGTAAAATTTTCAAATCAGTTTCAAAATCACTTGCATAATAATTGAAAACATGCTTGTCAGTTGACTGACCACTGCATAGATGAACGAGTGAGACCGACACATGTAGAAACATGCAGGACACTGATAACAGTGTTTGGCAGTAATGTGCTAATAGTTTATGGATACAGGAATTGGTCTACAGAACAGTTACACAATAACTTTGAACTTCAATAAAACACCCCAAAGTACAATTACTTAGTTTATTGATCACTTAGTGGGGTGTGGGGCGTGATGAGCCTGTGCGGCGGCCTTCCTCATCTGTGTCAGGACGTTGCTGAGCTCTTCACGCTTCCTCTTGGCACGGATGTGTGTGCCCAGACGACGCTTCAAGAACTTCAGGGCGCGCTTGTCCTTAGAGACCTGTAAAATATTGATAATACAGTTATAATCTGTTATAACAACATCGAAGGGATCACTCATATTTAGTCGTAAAAACCGATAGTTGTAATAACTAGAGATGTACCGACTAGTCGGTAAAGCCGACTATTCGGCCGCTTTTGTAGTCGGCGACTAGTCGGCAAAATACGCCGACTAGTCGGCCGTTTACTTTGTATGTATTTCTCATTAATATGTACTTTAACAGAGGAACTGAAATGAAATAAAACCTTAACTATTCATTACTAGCTTTCCGCACGCGGTTTCGCCCGCGTAGACTTCGGTTATATCGCGCTTGGAAATCTCGGGAATATCAAATTATTCCGGGATGAAAAGTATCCTTTTGTTTAATCCGGACTTCTAACTTACTAACTTAGGTCCTTACATATGAAAATGGCGTTTTGTCGTAGGCATTGGCCACTTTGATCTCAAATATCTCCTGTTTGGTAATTGGTTTAGAATTCCAAATTCAAATTTATACAGCTATTTACTCATCAATTTGTGTCTCGAAAACCGTATTTCTTTTGTTTTCTTTTCTTTTGGTTTTTTCCTTGCGTCATTGAGTTTACAAAATGGAAAATTTAAAGTTTCGCGTTATTTTCGAATATGAGTTCCGCCGTGGCACCAGTGCTGCAGAAACGGGTCGAAGAATTAATGATGTGTATGGCAGTGGTGTCGCTAGAGAAAGCACAGTGAGTTATAATACAAAACGCCAATTTCATATGTAAGGACCTAATATCTATAACACCAACAAAACAAAATCCTTCTTATAATTGGTATAAATTAACAAACAAAAGAATATCTTCTTAAGTTAAATAAACATTTATTAATTGTTAATCAAATAAAAGAGTAGGTATTTTATAATTACCAACAATTTAAAAAATAAACATTCAATATTTTGAACACGAACTGTTTCAAGAAAAATAAAAAAGAAACATAAGAACTTATATGATTAACCGGACGCAACCCAAAACAAAATGTCATATTTTTATAATAAAACATAGCAAAATCTCTTTACTACGACTGTAAAGAGGCCGAATAGCCGACTAGTCGGCTAGTCGGCCAAAGCGGTAGTCGGTACATCTCTAGTAATAACCAATGACAGGTATTCTCTACTTTGGCTTGTTTCATATTCAAAACATTCTTGTCAAATTTTCTTCGTTTCTTTCCGAATGGTTTAAAAATGTCGAGTGTGATTCACCATATTCTCTTGCCAGGTTTTGTTTGGAATTCCTTTCTCTAGCCTTGAAATAATACGCGATTTTTCTTCTTTTTGTTTGTGACATGTTACAATTTACCATTACAATGTACTAGATGTGGATACTGTGACCTATTCAAATTACTTAAAATACAGCTGAGCCGATCGTTCTACAGATATAATTCTCCGAAAAATTAACCAGATGTGGTTGCTTAATGTGGTATGTCGTAAAAGCCAATGTTTTTGATAAGGTGGTCATATAGCATTCAGCGAGGACCTTTGATTTTCGTCAATTTAACCGGTATGTTGTTGTAAAGGATGTTGCTATAAACGGTTTTGACTGTATTTACGTATTTAAGTCTACTGGAATAGTAAACAGGACATAGTCATGTGAACCAGGCGATCGATTTTGTTACTAAATACGATTGTGGTAATTTAAGAGGGTAGTATCTGAATCCTAGACTCCAGCAGTTGTCTGCAATAAGCTGAGTTGGATTTTTATTTTTCTAGATTGAACTGCCTGACCAACATAAGGCAATATATCTCGAACTTAGTAACATTAGGTAGTATGTATAACTCGACTTAGAAGCATTAATTAGGTCATATGTATAGGTATGACGATCCACAGATACAACCTAATTCTTATAAGGTTGACAAATAATTCCTTTTATTGCCTTACTTTTAAGGAATGGAGACTAAAGTTTTTCTAATAAAAAGGAACTTTTTGTATTGTTCAGCATCAATGAAAATGTCACCAATAGGCAGTGGAACCCTGTCTACTAATATCAATCAAGATTATGCCTTCCTGACGTAGACAATTCTGGTAGGTAATAAATATCACATAGGGTAATAACACCCTGCAAACAAATGTAAATTTCTATGAAACGTGACAGGTGCTAAAAATGAGTTTTCTCATTGACCGTATTGTAGTGATCTAGCATACAAAAATTTTAAACATTTCTCACCTTGAGCAACTCCATAGCCCTTTTCTCATACTGAGCGTGTCCAACAACCTCACGTACCAGATCACGCACGAACTTTGAGTGCTTGGTCTGGAGCTGTAAGCAATCAGTTACTTAGTATGATGTTAGTTAACACTATAAAAAATTACCGAAATTTGAGCTTGATTTATAGAATTAAATAAATAGTTTAAACGGTCATCTGAGGAATAACAACGAGAATTCAATATTTCAGTTGTTATTGGATGTTCCAAAGCAGGTATATTTGTTTGGAAGTCTTCATTGAAAAGCTAAGGCTTGTAGGTTTGGATAATTTAGTAGCCAGATTCGTTATTACTTTGAAGTACTAGTGATTGATTTTACTTTTTAGTTATTATTTCTATCATACTGTAGGAGAAACACTGTAAAAGTTAGCATGAAATGCGACGAAGCACAACGTTTACAAGATTCAAAACATAACCTCACTGTAAATTAGAGTTACTATGTTAGATACTGAAATACTTACACCCTTTAGCCTGGCGGGCCTGATTCTGATGGCTTTGTCAGTAATGCCCTTCCTACCGGCGGATATTTTTGTCGTTTTGTGTCCCTTTCGGAGACCGACTGCTAACTCAAATCGAGGAGCCATGCTGAAATAACGAACACAGAAACTATGAGGACAAAATTAACACATCAACACTATCTTTTAAATATATTTAATCTTAATTCACTATAACACCATACGAAATTATGTAAGATTACATTGATTTTCATGGAATTTAGTTTTTACAAAAATTTTACGTACATTTCGGATTGACAGATCCGACCAGAAAGAATATATGTTTTTTTTTAATCGTTCAAACATGAAACAACTTTGACCAAAGACTTTGACAGATATGCTCAAAGACAATTAGTTTGATTGGCACCATCTGATTATTGACTACTCGTCGTAACCAATATTTTACGATTTTTTTATTAAAACTAATGAAATATAATACCAATAAACTCTTAGGACCGTATTACAGAACCTTACTCAAGATTCAAGCATTACTTAAAACTATTTTAATAAAATACATAACGCAATATTATAGTTAGTATTTAATGTTATTATTTTTATAAATAAAATATTGATTGTTAATTTCCTAACTCATTATTTTAATTTTTAGAAATAAATATATTACAAAATATTACATAAACAGTGTAATAATTATATCTGTCAGATCATGTAGTATTGCAGTTAAGCTATATCTGGCACAGATGTAATTCTCGATTTTAAAAATATTTACAGTCTGATTCCCAGTCTTAATCATCAAAAATATTTCTAATTTTCCATTTTACAATTTGACAAGTTTATGACATTTGTTTGCCACTGAAGTGAGCTTGGGACTAGATTTTGAACGTTTTAATTAAATAGCGAGGTTTGGCTTTAGTGCCAGGAAGTTCATGCACTCATGAAAGTATTCATTTGAAATGTTTTATAAAAGATCTAAATATTCATTTGTTTCCAAAATATTGATCGTTAACATTGCGTGATTCCGTCCGACACGATAAGTACCCTTTGAGGATTGAGGAACACATAGATCAATATTCAATGAGATAGTCTAATCTAATCTAATTATCAAATTCTCAGATTATAGAACAAAAGGTCAAATTAATAAAAAACTTATGAAATTCTTAAACATCTTTAAAATTATTGTACTTAATTATAATATTTTCTAATCATTATTGAAATATTCTTCATTCAGATGTTGCAATACTTTTTATAGTCTTGCTCATTTTCAATAAAGTTCATGTTATTATTAAATTTTTCTACTATGTGGACAAAGTTGCGAATGTTGCGATCATCTGTCACAATTAGGGATGGGCATTTACCCGGTAAAAACCCGAACTATGGGTAAATACCCATTTATACCTATTTTTACCCACCCAATTTTAATTTTTACCGGGTAAAAATTATAATCAGTTTAATTTAGGGTAGATCCGTAGTTACATCGTTATTATTATCGCAGATCATATTTTGATCAAGTTGCAACCTAACACTGACCAGTAAATTGCAAAAAAATCGACAAAATCTGAATTACACGGGCTGCCACTACGGAACAGGCTATTTGACAGATTTATAATTTTTATCTCGAATTACTTGGTTGCGGTTAAGAAGTTCACCGAAAGTATTTTTTTTTTAATTTTAAATACGTATTTCGTAAGAAATATGCAAATAAAAATTCAAATAAGCCGCGAAAACGATTTATTCAGCAATATGGCGTCGGAGCTTTGTACAAGCGGTTTTCGGTTCTCAGTGGTGTTTGTTTTTATTTATTATTTGTTGTTGTTATCTAATAAAAATGGTTTACAAATGGTGTGCTGTACCGGGTTGTACAAATAAATCGATAAAACCCCCCAAAAAACAGTTTATAAGTTTGCCGAAAACAAGCGTTGATGCGCGTATGACGTCATCGCGACATTAGCCAATCCGGATCGTTTCACAATGTGTGGCGCGAGAAACAAAAAGCTAAACATATTTTTGTGTTTTGTATGTATTAATTGTTATTTTTTTTCAAACTCAAACTCATTTATTGCATTTTTTATTAAAACTCGTGTAAATGACATAAAGAACCCACACTTTATGCAATTAAAGCAAAAAATCCCAAAAAAATGAATACTGTCAAACAGCCTACTACCATTTTTTTGTTCTGGATGAGAAATCGACAAATGACCTCTCCCGCTCTAGGCCTGTGCCTGTGTGTGCCTGTGCGCCAGGGCCACGGTTTCTTTTTAGGCCTCTGCCTCGAATCTTGCGGGCAACGTTGCGGCGGCGGCGGCGGCGAGTGAGCGGCAGGATCTTATGTGTTAAATCAAACGGACCGGTTCTCGAAAACAGCGGCGCGGCACAACGGGGCGGTGGCGGGCAGCGAGCGGTGTACCTACTTCTCGCGCTCGAATCTTGCGGGCAGCGAGCGGTGTACTTAAAGTCAAGCGGTGATCGAGCGTTAGGAATAAAGAACCCATTGCCGCCATTGTTCAAACATTTCTTTCGCGAATAAAAACAAATATCTCGTCGACACAATCGTGAACACAATACTAGGTACGCGGCTATAGTGACGCGCGATCTGCCCGCTAGTTCCGAGAACGGGTCTTCGATGCCCGCCCGGCTCCCGCGCCGCTGCCGGCGCCGCCCCGAAATCCTCTTTTTTTTTTGTTTCCGGGGTGGAACATCCTCATGCGATGTCCGCCGCCCTGGGGCGGGCGACGGGTCTGTCGGACTCTTAATGATTGAAAACCACCCCAGTGTTTCATCTCACACCTACACCAAGGGGTTGCGAGAACGAAAACTGCTTCCGTAATCCTCCATTGATGCTGGCCCGCCACTGTAGTTCCGGTCCGGTGGGACAGGTCAGCCGCCTAATTCACACGCCGCACCAACTGTCCGGGTCAGCCAGCGCGATGCGGACAGGGGACAGTCACAGTGAGAATATCGCCTCAGCATACATGAGCAACCAGGGAGGTGGATCATGGATGCTGAGGCCTGTATGGGGACTGCATATGCTCTTTCTACATAGAAAGAGCATTATGTAGAGGCGTGTTCTTCAATCTGTATCTCTCCATGGTGAACCTTAGTGTTAATATAGAATCCACGGTTCACGAGACAGCATACTCCTGCCGAATCTGAGAGTCTATAATCCTCTCAAAATTCTTCAGGGTGTGTACCGAGCCCTTGCCTTTGAAGACTGGAGTAATAATACTCAGTCCAAATTGGCTTGAAATTTTGCCGATCAGGAACACGTGGTTCAGAACGTTAGTTAACATGCCCGTATCGCGAGGACCCATCGCCTTCCAGGCCTCAATGGGGACTCCGTCAGTTCCGACAGCTTTCCGATTTGCCATGCGACGAAAAGTCGTTTGGACCTCCTCGGGCGTTATCGGGGGCACTAATTCAAGATTTGGAATGAATTTCCGTGTCTGCACCTCTTGGTGCTGCTTATTCAGCAGCTCATGGAAGTACAAGCGCCATCTCTCCTTCACCGTGAGGTCTTTGCATAGCAGGTTGCCAGTAGGGTCTTTTACACAACGGCACTTGGATATATCCTATGCCGCTTTGACCCTGGAACATGCCAATTTGGAAAAGATCTTTTGCCCCTCAGATGATTCCTACTTCTCGTAAAGCGCTTGCAAGTGGTCTGGCTATGGCTCTGGCTACAACTCTTTTAGTGGCACTTTTGACAACCTTATATGCGTCGCGATCTGGATGCCACGTTTTAAAGAGGGCTTTCTTCACCCTAATCTTCCTCTGGACTGTGTCGTCCTACCACCAGGTCTCCTTTTCACGTTTGCGGCCGCCCTTAGAGACTCCGAGCACCGCCCGCGCCGCCCCAATAATAGCTGCCTGGATCCTGCCCCAATGGTCTTGGACATATTCTTCATCGGTCCAGCGCACTTATCTATAATAACCGATGCGAACTCCTAGGACTTATTTCATCAAGCAGCCGCCACCAAATCTGGTGCCAGCAGTGCTCTACACGTCTACGATGGACCGTTACGCAGAGATCTATGACAAGGAGGCGGTATTGTCCAGTGAGACTCTCACCGGCTATGACTTTGCAGTTGGCTGCTTTGCCGATGTGGTGTTTCCTAGTTGGTAGAAAGTCTATTCGGGTAGCGCTTCGCACGCTGCGAAAGGTGACAATGTGCTCCTGCTTCTTTTTGAAGTAGGTGTTCACGATTGCAAGGTTAGTGGCTGCACACGTTTGGAGAATGTTGTTTCCTTCTGCGGTGCGGCCGCCGTACCCAAAGCCGCCGTGAACACGCTCAAGCCCGAGACTCTTCTCATCCACATGACTGTTAAAATCACCACCCAGAACCACTCGCTGGGATAACGGTATCCCGTGAAACTGTCCTTCGAGCTGGATCCAGAACAACATAAGTACTTTCAGCGTCACCACACCAGGAAAAGCACAACGGATTTTCCTGGTTTTGGCTCGCTTCTTCAGCCGTATCCGCCTCTGACACGTTAGATCTAGCCCACAGGCCACAGGAGTCGGGCGTAGCTCCTGCGCGCCGTTTGCGGCGGCGCCCTAACTGTGTCACGTGCATTTCTTCCTCTCCTATTCTTAATAGTTTGGCTTGTTTTGCTTTTACGAGTGCGACTGTTGTCAGACCACTCAGCTCCGAAGGGAATACTGGCGTCAGCACCCCAACCGTAAGTCAGCGGGTGCACCGTCAGGCAGGTGGGGTTAACTTGGGTCCCAAAGATGGTGGTAGGACCCCAAAGCACTCCAGTACCTGATCGTAGTATTGATGACGAAGCCAATTAAATAACAACTCATTTTATACCCGGTATTTATTATAAATACCCGGTAAAAATGGGTATTTTTTCATTTTTACCTATTCTACCCTTTTTTACCAATTTTTACCTACCCATTTTTTACCCACCCGCCCATCTTTAGTCACAATCACAACACTCACAACTCACAGTGTTAAAACTGTCAATAGTGGAACAGATATGGTCAGTGTCACGATCGTTTTTAATTGAACTTTTAAATTATATAAAATGTTGTTTACTAAATAATAGTGCGTGATTCATGTAGCAGAAAGTAAATAATTCATAAAGAATATTGAGATATAGCAGCATTGTGGCCTCATCATGACTTTGCCTCAAACCTCCCTTGTGGATGATTCACGTGGCAGTCTTTTTCGACATGACATGCATGATACGCAAATCGTGCAAAGCCAAAAAAGAAAAAAAAAAAACTTAAACTGTCATGTGTCAACTGTCAATCGCGTAAATTGGTGTGTTCATGTGTTGATAAATCTTACAACACGAGTATTTTCTATAAAACGTTGTCTTGTTACTTGTAAAGAAATATGAATAAATGTTGAAATCAACTTGGTACCAACTGTATTGTTCACCATTGTTTTTACTTCACTGACTAACATAAAGTACATATTTGGTAACCTAACCTATTCTTGAGATAATGGAAGTTGGAGCAGTAAAACAAGACTTTAATACGGAGGTATAAACATTCCTTGTCTTTATTAATACATAGTTAATTATTTTTTGCGGACCGATTTTTTTATCTTTTTTATATAACATGTTCTTACTCATTACATTTTATGCATTTTTCTGACTCTGAATCTGATTTTTTAATAAATTTATTTTACATTGTACAAACACGTTTAATCTAGATGTATATTTCCCGTATCATTCCAGGTGATATTACTCAAAAAGAAATTGAACCAGGCTAAAACACAGATAATACACAAATTGACCAGAAAGGCTAAACAACTAACAGAGAAGAAGGCTCCGGAAAATCTCCAAGAAAAGTTAAAGAGGAAAGCGGAGTCTGCTATAAAAGAAGTTTTGGTTATAAAGGTAACTTATCAGTATTATTTATTAGCTAAAACAATAATGCCTGGTTGATCTAGTGATTGCAAGTACTGCTGCTGGTCCTAGGTTTAATTCTGAGGCATGACAGTGTTATTAGGCTTTACCCAGTAGCATTTAGCAATGCATAGTTAAGACTATGTGTTGCATACTATATGATATTTGAATGTAAATTAGAGTACTTTCATTTATGTCAACAAAATTGTCATTGTTATTCCGTAACAAATATTTATTTTATACTTTACAGAAAATCAAGCCTAAAGACCTAGCTAAATTCATAGTAACTCACGAGGGAGAGTTAAGTTCTTTCTTAAATAAGCCTCAGGTAGATCATGATAAAGCATGTGCCAGATTACTTCTCCATAAAGCTTTAGAAGATAAGTACAAGTTGATAAGGAGCAGATTTTCCAAAGTAGCTATCAATGATCTGTTTATGTCCCGATTAGAAAGAAGAAAGCTGAAGAAGGAAGCTTTAGAAAAACAAAAGAATAAGAAAAAGGAAAAGAATAATAAAGTAATCAATTCTGAAGGAGATTGGGATGTTGAAAATGTTACAGTGGGAGTTATCAGCAAAGTAAAAGGTGGAGAGGGTGATGAGCTTTCTGGTGATGAGGGTAGTGAAAATGAAATGTCTGATGAAAATGATGATAATGAGGTATCAGGTATGGAGAGTGACCAGTCAGACGAAGAAGATGAAATAGGCGATGGTTCTGGACCTGATGATGTAGAAGAACAAAGCGATGCAGCAGTGGAAAGTAGTGATGAGAAAGTTAAGAAAGATGTAAGTGACATTTTGAAAGCTATTCCTAAAGAGAAACCAGTTGTTAGTGATTCTAAGTCTAAAGCAGAGAAATCTGAAGTAGTAAACATATCATCAATTAAACCTGAAGAAATTCAAACTAAGAAAGCACCAAAAGAATTCATCAAGAAAAATCCAGTAAAGAAACAAAAGGAATTAGCCAAAACTAAACACTTCAACGAGAAAATACTTCAAAAGAAATTAAAGAAAGATTCTGATGCTCCCTTAGTTGAAAATAAAATTGTAGATCCATTTTTTATAACCTCAACGGGAGAAAATTATATGTCTGTGGTTGAGCCAAAAGCACCTGATGAAGTGAAAGAAGAACATATTGGAGGGAACAGAAGATTAAGAAGAGCAGTCCAGTTTGGCCTAGTCCCTAAAAGCAAATTAAGAAGAAATAATAATAATATTAACGATGATAGATTCAATAAACAAAATGGGTATGGTAGGGAAAATAACTATAATAACAGATCCAGTGATAGACAACGAAATGACAAAAGAAGCTTTAATGATAGGAGATTTAATGATTTTAATCACAAACAAGATTTTAATAATAGAAATGATATGAATAATGTTGAAAAGCAAGAGAAATTGCATCCATCTTGGGAAGCTAAGAGAAAGAAATCTGGTATTTTACCATATGAAGGTAAAAAGATTGTATTTGATGAAAGTTGATAATATTATAACGTTATTTTAGGAATAAATTATATTTTTTAATTAATCAAGTTGTTTACTCATTTAAGCATTAACACTTGGTTTCCGCAGTTAGTCCTTTAAGTGGACTATGGTGGCCATTGCTGGTTATTCCAACCAGCCCACCTTCCTCAAAAGTTGGTTATTTCTGGTCAGTTTAGAACATCTGTGTAAGATCTGGATGCCCAGAGGGTGAATCCTGTAGCCACTTATCTGTTGGCATCTGTGCATTTAAAGAGATGGTTTTCTCAGTCTCCAATAAAGTGCTTATAGAGGATTATCCCTTATGCCTATTTTAAGGCCTATAGGGTTTGATTACTGAGCAGCGTCCCATGATGGTCCCCATCACTAATTTTAAGCATACTTAACATAGTTTTAGCTTATTTATGCTGTTCCTATTACCTTGAAAACCTCATAAATTACTTGAACTTAAATGTTCAAACCTCTTCTAAAGAATTGTACAACATGTCAAGCTGCTATAAACTTTAAAATTTCTTTATTAGATTTTCAACTTCACTGCTATTGGATTAAGGCCTATGGTTGATAGGGAATATTTGATAGTTTTCGGTAGCATGACCTGCTGTTGTCCGTACATTGGTGTCCCTTGAAATCTAAAAAAAATCCTTGAATAGATATATAATAAGCAAGGTCTGTGTCAAGAAGTGTTTGCAGAATCGCAATTTCACTAACAGCGACTATTCAATGCTGCCTTTGAACATTGATTCAGCATTTCGGCAGCTGACGCGCGCTTACTTCAAATATTGTTATAATTGCAGATTACGCGCATAGAATACCAAGACGTTTGTACATTTGTGTGTGTTGGGAAAAAGTAGTATATAAGCTGTAATATTGTGTAAATAAATCACATTAGAATTTATTCTTGTCTCATTACCCCTCACTGTGGCCAAGATACCTTTAGCCATCTCTGATCCTGTGAGTCTGCTGGACTGGCAGTGAGTTTACCCTCCACCCTTACCTGGAAATCCTACCCACATTCCGCCTGTTACCTTAGGTCTCTTGGTGCAGACATCCCGCACTTATTTATATATTTATTTATTACAAACTATATGGTAGGTCAGGGCTGTAGGACTTACAGGACTTAGGGTCGTAGGGACTTTAGGGCTTATAGGTCTTAGTTTAGGTTCTGGTAATTTGCCATATCGGCGCATGTAGGTACTACCGACCTACCTTTTCGCGCGTACCTTTATTAAGGGTGGTCGTACAGCAACCTTAGAATCCATACTAATATTATAAATGCGAAAGTAACTGTGTCTGTCTGTCTATCTGTCTGTCTGTCTGTCTGTTACGCTTTCCCGCCTAAACCTCTCAACCGGTTTTGATGCAATTTGGCACAGACAATCTTTAGACCCTGAGAAAGAACATAGGCTACCTTTTATCCCGGAAAAATTTGATGTTCCCGAGGAAAATCTAAAAAGCGCGATATAACCGAACTCCACGCGGGCGAAGCCGCGGGCGGAAACCTAGTTACCTATAAATCCAAGCCATAAAACAAAAGTAACTATTGCAAGCATTAAAAAATGCTAACTAGGATATGATTTATTACGTTTACCTACCATCCGATGTTTTCTGAAATTGACAGTGGGATGCTGCTACTCTAGTATTAGGTAAATAACTTCATTGAAAAAGACTGGTATTTTCTCCCACTCCAACCCTTGCTGGAGCCTGCACGCGCCGCTTAGCCTGTAGCTTTACATTCGTCCCTAAATAATTCCGATATAGCCTGTCTTTTGCTATCTCAAAGCGACGTCCAGCCCCGATCCCCCTTCCTCAGCTCAAGGACCCCTTAGCGTGTAGACGCTCAGTTTTTTACAAGTCCCAGCTGAAGGCCTAAATGTATTAAGGCATCTATAAACAAACCCGGTTAAGCAGACGACAATCTCATACAGTGAAAAAACCGTCGTTTTTCTAGAACTTTCTCATAAGGCTTCGTAAAATGTCTGTTTTTTTTTTTTAAATAGGTACAGCAACATTTGTCCAAAGTACTAGAATTAAGTCAGTTACATCACAAGCTGGTAATACGCCCGTCTAAATTACTCCGACCGCAAGAGCATGGAGTATGCTTTGACCCATTTGTGGCTTGAGCGTGGCCCAACTTATCCAACATACGACCAAGAATTTACATAGATCCATGCCCTGCCTACACATATATTTCTGTGATAGGAATTTGTATGAGAGTAGATCAATATAACACCATGCATGCATGTTTCTTGTAAAAGGTAACAGATACAGATAGGGTCAAAATGATCATCATAAAGTCATCAATTAAGTAGGTACGCATTCTAAGTAATTCAAATATTCTTTTTAAAAATTTATGCAGTGTTAGGTACTTAGTTTAATGCTTAGAAATTAATATTGTTACGGGCTAAGGGTATTAAATATTTTAACCGGCATTTTAATTTAAAATGCCGGTTAAAGGTTGCGAAGTTTATTGGCAACGAAGGCACAGTCGGTAGTGGCAATGACAAGTAAAACGTAGCTGATGTCGTACCGAAGTCTTCTCTTACGTCCACGAAGTCCGTATCGTACACACACAACAACGCTACAGATGTTGCTTCACGTAGTCCTCAAAGTTCTCGTTGGTTTGTCGCTGTAGATTTCCTTAATTATTGCTTCATAACTGTCTGAATCGAGCTTGTGCCATGGAAGAGGCCTATGTTCAGCAGTGGACGAGAAAAGGCTGATGATGTTGATGAACTGTCGCCGTTTTCGCCTCGGTAGCTGAATGCAGACTGAGTCCGCGCTTTTTTTTTTGTTTTTTAATATGGCATCTCGTAGTTGACCTTGAGAGGTCGGTACTACTTAACCGGACTATCCTGTGGCTGCCTTAAGTGAATTTAAAGCTTCCAGCCAGGGCTACTAAAAGCTAAGCGACTACACGCTAAGGGCACCCCCTGTGAGGTACGAACCTCGGCTTAGGGTGTCGCTAGAAGAACAGCAAGGGACGGCTGGATCGAATTTTTATTTTTATATCGGTTTGATGACCGCGGCGTTTCCTATAGAGCACAGAGTGAGTCCGCGCTGGCGTCACGGGGCTTTATATAGATCAGCTGATCGAACATTCCAGAGCATTCAGCTGGTACCTATGGTAATTCACCGGAGACGAGTTAATAGAAATTTTGATGTCGACATTTTGTTGACAATATTGATGAAACCTGTACCATTCGATAGGCCATCCTAGGTTTCCAGATACAGGGCGTAAAGCTACGTACTGTGAACCTTTTGCCATCGACATAAGGTGCATTCGTAACAATACAATCGCTGGGAAAAGACTTATGTTTGGTGTATAAGCTTCATTCACCTCTCTCTGCCTACACACAGTAGTGAGTAGCGATGGGTTTCACTTTGACAGTTCAACAACATTCATTGCGTTATTTACGTTGTCGAACATGAACATTTTGACAGTTCAACAACATTCATTGCGTTATTTACGTTGTCGAACATGAACATTTTGACAGTTCAACAACATTCATTGCGTTATTTACGTTGTCGAACATGAACATTTTGACAGTTCAACAACATTCATTGCGTTATTTACGTTGTCGAACATGAACATTTTGACAGTTCAACAACATTCATTGCGTTATTTACTATGTTGATCATGAACATTTTCGAATATATGAAGCAATGGATTAGCAATATCGTTCAAATTGAAATCCCATTCGTAATGATAGTGTGTTGCATAATTACCCCGCAGCTGCTAAAGGAATACCGGTCATCTTCCGGTGTCTGTATCAAATCATAGATATCCTGTGATCTAAGTTTTTAAAATTAATGGGTTTTGGACTTGCGAACAACGTTCAGAGGACTCCTATGATATTGATTGATGTTCGATACGGTACGGGTTTCGATAGGAGTTTTCTAATGGTAGTACTTAGGTAAATAACTATGCCAGCTAATTCATTTGTATCGGTTTGCGTACTTGTTCAGTTTCCTCTCGTTGAACTAATATTATGTAAGTATTCAAGATTGTATGGGTGTTTGTTTATTACTGTTCTACGCAAAAACTGCTGGACGGATTTGAATCAAAATTGGCATAGAGATGGTTTATAAGCAAGATTAACGCATAGAATACTTTTTATCTGGATATTCCCACGGGAAATCCGCGTGATCCACCCGCAATGCGGGTGAATCCGCGGGGCGTAGCTCATCTTCATCATCTCAGCGTATAATCCCGGTTGCATCCGCGGCTTTCGCGTTGGAGCCCGGGGTCCGCCAAACGGGGGCGTAGCTGATTTACAATATGCTCTGAGTAAGAATTCCTAAATTCCCATAAAAGCAACTCACATCGACACCTCAGAATTAAATCGCCTGAAATACCTGAAATTCCCGCTCCGATATATGAACGTTACAATACAATCTGATAGTCTGTGCCGATATTACTTCGACAATCATAAATAGGTTTCCAGCACCAAGCATTGGTTTTCGTTCTCTTATCAGGTCCACGACCGTATTGCAGTCGAGTGGTGTGGCGACTTGTAATGAAGCATTTCTCAGGTCCGACGCGATTTATCGCGGAGCTAATATATGGAATGGAAAGGTGCAGAAGGTTAAGTCAGTGCAATGAGCGAAAAGCCACGCACATATTGACACGCTTCACGTAGAGTCAGCAACAAAAGTCGATTAAGTTTTGTTTTGTTGTGGTGGCGAGTTTTCGAGTGATTGAGAGTCTATCCACTCCAATAAATACATATGGTGAGTATTTTGGAGGCGCAACAAATATTTTTTTCTTATACAATATCTAAAGAAAACCCTGTCCGATCCGTGAAGGTATTGTTAGGTATCGATAACTGATTCTACTAATGGGTACAAAGCCGGGCTAAACTTAAAAAAAAATCCCCCCTAAAAAAATAAATATTGTTTCGCAAAAAGAGCTAACATAATACATGTGCGGTAAGCAACCCTACCGCGGGGGGCGCGGGGCAGGGTACGCGGTACACGGTCGCGTCGTGATTCGCTCATAATAATACCGGTGTTGTCACTTTTTTTTAAATCACCAAATTTCGGGGAAATTGGTATTAATTCCCGGGAAAAAATGATTATTTTAAAATTCAATAGTATTGTTACTATGATGATTATGTAAAATTTTATATTATGTTTGGTCAAGTGTTTACCTAACCTTTATTATCCATATGGGTCGGACAGGGTTTTCTTTACATATTGTATAAAGGTCCCTTATATAAGAAAAAAATATTTGTTGCGCCTCCAAAATACTCACCATATGTATTTATTGGAGTGGATAGACTCTCAATCACTCGAAAACTCGCCACCACAACAAAACAAAACTGTTGTGTTGTGTGTTGATTTATTAATACCTAAATGAAAATGTCGATCGATGCTTATCTTTTTAATTTAAAGAGAAACCAATATTTGACTGATTAACATTTTAGTTTTCGAAATCTTAGTTATTGAGCTAAAGATTTTGTTCAAATCGAAACCGAGAAGTGACCATTAATTTTAAAACAGCAATTTGATTATTTCTCTCTCTTCTTTAACTCATTTTATAAAATACACATATTCAAATAATGTTACCATTTAGATCTCAGAAAACTCGCCCACGGGCCTGTTACCGTATGGCATTACGTTTACGTTATGCCCACACCTCTTATTGTTATACTCTAATATATATAAAAAAAAAAAAAAAATGCATGACTCTTAGCTTCTATGATAAAATGCCAAAAAGTACAATACGCCGTTGTTCACAAACTAAATTTAATTTAAGTTCAGTTAATCTTTTCTTTCTTTTTATTAAGGAAAGGACAGAAGATAAAATGTTAGTTTAGACTTGTCAAAATAGTCTTTTTCTTTTCTTTAGAGTGAATACTACTTCAACTCTTCAATGGCCTCTGTGGTTAGATACCACAATTTAACAACAACACAACAAACAATAACAAATTATAGAAATTTGTTAAAAAATTATTTCACAATAATGGCGGATATCGCCAATGACAGTTGAAAAAACGGCTGCGTTAGCCGACTAAGAGGAGATTTGATACAAAGCCATTATGTGGCCACTATGCTGCGATATTTCAATGTTCTTTATGCATTATTTACTGAATGCACTTTTTAGTACATAAATCACGCGCTTTTATTTAGTAAACGATACTATAAATAATTTTTAAAAGTCCAATGAAAAATGCGCGTGTCACTCATTTTAGCTTCCCGTCAAAAAACCGTCAAAATAGCCAGTTCCTTACGTAAATTAACGTATTTTTGGCCGCCATGTTTATAATAACGTCCTTACTCATCATCATCATCATCTCCGCGTTAATCCCAGTCGCATCCGTAGCTATTTTTTTCAGCTTTGGAGTCTTGGGTCCGCTTTACCAGTCTAACCGCTGATTTTGGCCAAACTTCGATATTTTCCGTGAAGCGACTGCCGTCTGATGATGAGATGCACTTAACTTAAAATTAGTTTCAAACCAATCAATCAATCAAAAATATTTATTTGCCAGAAAATACATTGTTCGACAAGGGAAGGTAGTTTAGTTTTTGAACAAGAGAATCGGCGACAATGTCGAATAATTTTGGGTTAATCGAATTTTCGTGCTGACCATATCATACAGCGGGTACAAGCACCTATATTCAATTCGGAAGATTAGACTGTAACAAACCCTTTTTACAGTCCCTTCAATCGATTTTTACTTCTATTCCGTAGGCATTAAGGATGGCAGTAAAAGCAAAAAGTGGTTACAAGTTACAATACCGACTATTTACTGCAGCTGCTGTTTGTCATGCCACCAATGCAATAGAAGTCAAAATCGGTTGAATGGGCTGTAGAAAAGGTTTGTTTGAATTTCTAATGTAATTCATAGTAAAACAAATTGAGTTGGCGCGAAAATCTTGATACGGTTGAACGCGCCCCCGCGGCCCATACCTTATTAATTACAAGGTATGGGCCGCGGGGGCGCGTTTCCGTATAATTCAAGAAGACCTGAGCAGTCAGAGCCGTTTTTGTTCTAGAGGCTTTCGGCTATTTAGCACTACAAGTTAGAAATATTGGAATTGACGGCGCCATTTTCTTTTCTCAAGATTTTCACAAAACAAATGTGAACCTACGTGATTTGAAAACCAAACATCCTTTTAGCAGTAGACCTACATGTAATTGTCTATGCGCCGGTTAACGGTAATCATCATCATCTCAGCCACATGAAGTCCACTGCTGGACATAGGCGTGTCCCAAGGATTTCCAAAAAGAACGGTTGGACGCGGTCTACATCCAGCGCTTCCCTGCGATTTTGGCCAGGTCATCCGACCATCTAGTCGATGGATTTCAGACGCTGCTATGTGGTCGCCATTCAAAAGCCTTTCTGCCCTATCGGCCATTGGCTCTACGAGCTATGTGCCCCGACCACTGCCACTTCAAAGAGCTAATCCGCCAGGCTATGTCTACGAATCTCCACATTCCTGATTCGATCACGTAGAGAAACACCTAGCATAGCTCTCTGGGCAATCTTGAGCTTTCTTAGGTTAACGGTCTAATGAAGTAATGAACCTTCTGTCCTAATATGTGGCCGAGCTATATTGCGGATAGAGCCAGAATGCACGACATAGCACGGTGGCGGACATTTTGCAAATACCAGTGTAACACCTGGATTGCTGCTTAGATTTGGTCGATTTATTGTAAGCTATTGTGTGGTTACAGATTGGGTGTAAGGAATCTGGGTTATCGGAGAAATGTATGGTTTTATAAACAAGGGAACATAAATCAATTATACTTAAAAGAATTCAGTATACCAAGCTGAGCATAATATCATTAACATTAGCCTATAACAGTCCATTGCAAGGCATATGTAGGCTACTTCTTTTGCACGCCATTCAACTCTATTGACGGCAATTCCCATTCAACTGCTACAAACCATCCTATGAAGATTGTCACTCCATCTAGCCTGACTACGTCAAGACTGGATCTACCGCAGAACAGATAAAAGACACAATATAATCCGTAGCGGCTACCCCAAAGGTCGGATCTACGGCTAATATGCCCATTGCCTAAAGCTTGCTAATTCTGTGACTTATGTCAACAACATCGGTTCTATGCTGTATCGTCTAACATAATGTAATTACCCTACAATGTGTCTACTGCTGAGACCGAGGCTTCCTCGCGGTGCGAAGGAGTGAAACCATAATGCACCACGCGCGCCCAGTGCGAGTTGGTAGATGTCACATGTCTTTGTCAATTTTAGAAAATGCCGGTTTCGTCCCGATGTTTTCCTTCACCGTTATGAGAGTAGTAGTGAAGAAATAATTTACACAAAGGGAAATCTGGGTCTAAACAAATTTGTGGCCGGCCGCGTTTAGTTAGTACTTCACTATATCTACACCTTAGATTTAATGAGGATACCAGAAAATCGTTTATCCTACCTTACGTTAAAGCAGAATTTGTTGCTGTACAAAATAATGCGCTGCTTACAAATACATTTACAGTCTGGAAACAAAGGCAAATTAAACCCACAAAACCTAGCTAAAATCCAACATTAAAGAAAAGTCTTAACAAATCAAACGGGGAAAATCCTCATGAAATCATCTGGCTTGTGACAGTTATTTGCATTTACGTCCCGACACCCTTTGTGGGCCCAACTTGCGGAAAAACGTCAGCCGCTATAATGAACACTATTATTTAAGCGTGGCGGTAGATGGGGAAAAAAGTAAACCGTTGGTGTAACTGGCAGCTTTTTTCCTTGGCTTTCTTTGAAATGAGAATCCTCTTTGGCAACGTTGTGTTTTGTGAACCATTTCTGTTTCTTTTGTCGAGTTGTGTATCTGGTGTCTGGCTGTGAATGAGATATCCTGGTGAAGACCTTAGAGACGGCTAAAAAGCATCTAGCTGAGCTGTTTATGTCTAAGAAACAAACTAAGAGGTTTAGTCCTTTTAAACACAGGTTTCCGACAAGAGGACCAAGAAAGTTGGGTCTTAAGAGATTCTTTAGCCATGATTAAATGTTTACATGCAAACTAGACTAATTGAATGGAATTCTTGAATTATAACTTCGAACAGACTTGGATTTTTTTGAACAGACTTAACATGTAACAAAAATTGCAGTCTAAACCATAAATTTCATAACAATGCAAGTATTGCAGCGTGAGCTAATACAACTCGTCTGTAACCGCGTGTAACATAGACATTCACACACAGGTGGGGCCTTTGAATGTGGAATTCGTAATACCGAATGTCGCCGGCTACGCGGTGACCCACCATTAATTTGTGTACAGCGTTGATTCAACGCGGGAATGCTTAATTACATACCAACACAGCGTTTAACAGATGACTTGAAGCGATTTACTGCCGCCATATTGGATTGGTTGAGTGATGGCGCGAATGCAGTAAGGAGGTCGTATATTAGTTGCAATCTCCTGAGATATTGCCAGAATTAATTGTTGACGGCCTGTTAGTAGGGATTGGAGTGAATATATTATGACATTTATGTGTGTACCTACCTGGTAATTCATTGTTATAAAATGATGGTACCTACTCAGCTCGGATTGCTGGAAGTTTATTTACTGCCCTATACCCAAGGGATGCAATCGCGGCCCTTTATAATAACCTCGGTTTACAACTACTAAGTACAGTAGCTAGATTATCTTGAGGGGTACCTAATGCCTATCAGAACCACAATGATAAAGCGGCCTGGTGATCGCATAGACAAGATGATACTCTACTGTTCCGGTTAGTAAGATGAATCGTTGAGCGTTGGAAACTACCTCGGTCAGATGAGTTAATTAAACCGGAAGCTAATTTAACATCACGCCTATGTTTTCCCAAAGGGGCAGGCAATGGACTCTATATAGATATTAATACACTGGTTAAGTAAATAAGACGCTATTTATACACTTCACGTGTATAAATAGCCTTATGTTTACTATATGACCGCAAAAACTGAAGTATGTATTAAAGCCACCAACAATTTCAAACACGCTTTTAAAAAAAGAACAAGTTTTAAATTCAAATCTTTTTACCAACGTCACGTACAACTAAAACGCCACTTACATTGGTACCAACGTGACAATAAAATGTCGCATTCACATGACAGGGACATTTTGTGCAATTTTTTTATCAACGGCCATCGATGCAGTGGCTATAATTTAGCTGCGACACTGCGTGGCGGGCCGCAATCATTCGTAAACTAGGTAGAAAGGATAGTTGGGGCACTTTATTATTAATTCTAAGTTTTACGGGGGGACCGTTTACCAATCTAGATTGTAACCGGACAAATGTGGCAATACTTTTCTTGTGGAATAGCCGAGTATGTGCCAACCATGTCCGCTATACTAAATTTATTTTCTATATACATAACAGGAGGTAATACTGCATGTAATAATCTCCACTCTCAGTAAATGAATTACTATACATATTAGAAAGGATAGTTGGGGCACTTTATTATTAATTCTAAGTTTTACGGGGGGAACGTTTACCAATCTAGATTGTAACCGGACAAATGTGGCAATACTTTTCTTGTGGAATAGCCGAGTATGTGCCAACCATGTCCGCTATACTAAATTTATTTTCTATATACATAACAGGAGGTAATACTGCATGTAATAATCTCCACTCTCAGTAAATGAATTACTATACATATATCTATATAGTATGTTGTTAGTATATAGATATACATATATCTGCACACTCCACTATTTCCTATTTTAATTAGCCAGCAACTCTTTGATATATGTCAAGGTGTTTTGAAGTTGATTAAGTAGTCTTAGTCATCTTTTAAACACTGCCAGAAGAGGCTTTTCTTTGATGGTCCCTGAATACTGAATGCTTTCATACCTAATTTCTGCATGAACTAATAAGCTAGTAGTCAAGTCAAAAACCTTATTTCCTTGCTCAAGATTTTTAACACAATCGGTCATACATTATAGAGTTTAACCCAACACACTTTGTGAAAAACCATAGCTATCATAAAGGGCATTTTCGGCCTAACGTATTCATGTATTCAGCCAAAAGGGCCCAAGGGTTCTCTAACAAAAACTTACAAATTGTTTTTGCCCGAATAACGTTTGCTCTCTGACCGAGTGTTGCCAGTTTTTTTACCCAACACTGTAAATCTAAATAGAGGGATATTAGATTTGTTTAAGGATAAACTTTTTTGTTAAATATTTTCTTGAGGTTTCAGTTTGAGGTACTGGGCTTGTAGGTCAGTAATAACATCTGCACGATACAGATGTGTGTGAGTGGACGGGGGATAAATCATTAAACAGACACAGGCTAGTATTTTACATGAAGCAACAGCCTATATGAGTGATACAACACAACCCAATTGCTGACTTTCAAGCTTCTGACGACACATAACTACTGCCAAACATCTACGAATGACAATGGGGACCAACGGATCAGCGGGAACAGCGGCATGCTTGCCGAAGCACGGTTTTTGATATGTAAAGATGGTTATCAATACGCGGACTAACCGCACCAAGCATAATTTAACCTGATTGATCGAGTCATGCAAATTAAGTGGTAGTGGGCGGGGCACATTGCTCGTAGAACCGATAACCCATGGGGTAGTAAGGTTCTGGAGTGGCGGCCACGTACCGCAGATGCATCGTAGGGAGCCAACAAGGTGGACCGATGAACTAGTGAAGGTCGCGGGAAGCCAATGTAATGTCTTGTGTATTTTATGTCATCGTGGAAACCCTTGGGGGAGGTCTTTGTCCAGTAGTGGAATTCTATAGGCTGAAGAAGAACAAGAAGAAGAAGATGGAACTATGAGGCTGTTATTATTGTGCCACGAGCCCCTTTATATAGTTATCTGAACATCGTATTACAAGCATTGGTTAATACATAGTATCAATCTATAAATTCAGCCTTATTGAAGATATGCTTCTTCCATGCTGTGCTACAAGATTCTGTGCTGTGCCTTCCGCGTCAAGTCTGTCTTAGCTATCCCCTTTAGATTGTCCGCCCATTTTACTGTGGGGCGTCCTACAATACGCTTGCGTGGTCCCTCGACAAACATGGCCAGCTTACTGCCACTTTAGTTTGCTTACTCTACAAGCTATGTCGGTAAGTCAGGTTCTTTGCCGTATAATTTCAACGCCGTTCTACCCGTCATGATATAATTATGATGCCGAAAGGTGGACACTGACGGTCGGGCTGCTAAAGAAGTTCAAGGTCGGTCAGCACGCTATAGAGCGGGATGTGCTCGCAGTCTCTTTGAAGGACAATAATAGTAGATTAGTAGCTAAGGGGTGTAAGGCATCAATTGCAGCGCGAGATATTTATAGTTTGAGGGTGCAATTGCTACTTACACCCGAGCAGATCGCAGGGAAGCGCTGGATGCAGGCCGCGTCTAACCGCTCTTTTTGGAAATCCTTGGGGTAGGCCTATGTCCAGCAGTGGACTTCATGTGGCTGAGATGATGATGACCCGAATGAGGTAAGTAGAAAAAAAAACCGGCATTACAAGAATACATTATTTTTTCAAGAACGAAAGGGAGCTTCGCCGTTCGATGTTTAAAATTGATGACTATTATACTCATACGAAGACAAGGCTGAATAGCGAAGCGACCTCTTTTGTCAATGGGCTGAATGCATGATGTCTATTGCCAGTATGATAGTTGAACTTTTTTTAAATTACTTACTACTCTAGGGCTTTTCTAGCTACATTATGATCCTAGAGCACTAATTGGTCACCTACAAGCCCCATTTGGATGTAATATGGATCTTCTTACCGGATATGAGAGATGTAAAAGCAGTTTAATAACATGCACAGTTTTTAATAGAGAACGCTGTGTGTTGCTGTAGGATAGAAATAATAGTTAATACTTTGCTGAA
Source organism: Sesamia nonagrioides (assembly GCA_017933935.1). Taxonomy (NCBI): domain Eukaryota; kingdom Metazoa; phylum Arthropoda; class Insecta; order Lepidoptera; family Noctuidae; genus Sesamia; species Sesamia nonagrioides. The sequence goes on along the minus strand of JADWQK010002062.1, from coordinate 101,310 downwards.
CTTTTCAGGTACAACGGAGAGTCATCTTAGGAGTTAAGGTATGGTAGTTTACGGAAACTTAGGATTTCTATTTATTAGTGATGTACAGACGATAGCACATCAAGCTAATATAATCTGGAAAATATTTTTATTAGGTCTTCAACTTCACGGCAAAAGTATTAAGGCTCAAGTTGATAGGAATATTTGACAGTTTCGGGTAGCTAGTCTTGCTGTTGTCCATACCATCAACTAACCGTCCATCAGTTGTAACACTGGCGCTACGAATAATGCAACAAATTTCAAATACAATTTAAAACTTTAAAAAAATCACATCCGTTATTATCAGCTTATCTGCAAGGCTTATCAGTAAAATTAATAGGCTTTTTATATTTATAATATTGGTAAGTCCACGCAGTCACGTTCAACGAAATGGGATCACGTAGTAAACGCATAATTACAATGAACGCTCCCCGTTAGATGCAAAGGACCGTGGAATGGAACGTTTAAAAAAAATATTAGCCAAGTTATTGGCGCGAATGTTGGCGCCAAATGTTTTTGTAAAGAATTTATGGTTTAAGACATTTATTTCTCAAAAAACAGAATACAATGATTCACTTATAATGAGAAACACTGGTTACATAAGTAAACGTTCCTTGTAACAAGAAACGGAACGGCATATTTTTAAACTTAGACAGGTTCATTACATTTTTAGTTATTATTGTTAGTATTGTTAGTTATTGACTTATTATTATGTTAGTAAAATAAGGTAAGTTATGCTAAAACAGATTGAAAAGATTAGAGTCGAGCGAGTGTATTACATAAGATTTACATATAGACATTTTTTTTTTTTTAAATGCTTGTGGGTAACCTGCAAAAGTAAGATTATGAGTCCCTATTACGTATCGAAACGCAATTTCTATGAAAGTTACTATCGAAGGCATCTATTACTTTTGATGTTAATATTTGTTTGGACTTGCAATTTAATTTGCGTTTTGCTAGCGATATTGAAATGCGAAATTTTGCGATGATATAATATATGGATATATGTATGTAATTATAGATGTTTATTACCCTTCACACTTTATCATCCAACAGATCCGAATAAAAACTCGGCACACAAATAGTCTATAACCAGGAATGAAGCACTTTTTACCCCGATCTTCCCAAGGGATCGCAACATATACGGACGAAACCGCTAGGCGCAGCTAGTAGTTTATAACTATGTGAGCATTCCGTGCTATGATACGACTATGATAATTGGAAAGTTTTCATAATGTGAAATTTTAACTTCTTTTTAAATAATGGTAAAGATTGTATTTCCCTAATGTCTCTTGGCAATTCGTTATACATTTTGGCGCCTTCATATTTAATGTTTCTAGTACCATAGTTGGTCCGTGGTCTGCTGTATAGACAGATATCATTAGCATTTCTCATTAACCGAGTCTGGATTTGAGCTTTTTTTGTAAAAATTATTTGCGAATGTGTATCTTTTGTTAGTATTTTCCGTACAAGGATGCAGGTATGGAATTTAAATATTTGAGCAATTGTCATTAATTTAGTTTTATGGAAAACGGTTTCGGTGGGCGTTAGGTAATTAAGGTGAAAGAGCAATTTAATCATTTTATTTTGAGTGATTTGCAAATTTTGTATGTTGGTTTTAGCTGCAGAGCCCCAGACTTCAATTAGGTAGATCAGGTGAGATTTGACGAGGGAATTATAAATTATATACTTTACTGGTTTGGGAAAGCAACAAACAGAACCTCGTTTAAATTTCGAATACTGATTGTAAAAAGTTCTTATTCTATGGTCGGGCATTGCTATGTACCTTCTGAAGCTAAAACATCAGATAGTCTCATGTTAATTGCAACGTCGCAACTTTTTTTACGCACGTTTTCTTAGGATAAGGATTGATGTTATGGTAATTAGATTTATATACCTACTAGCTTTCCGCCCGCGGCTTCGCCCGCGTGGAGTTCGGTTATATCGCGCTATTTAGATTTCCCTCGGGAACATTATACTTTTCCGGGATAAAAGGTAGCCTATGTTCTTTCTCAGGGTCTAAAGATTGTCTATGCCAAATTTCATCAAAATCGGTTGAGAGGTTTAAGCGGGAAAGCGTAACAGACAGACAGACAGACAGACAGACAGACAGAGTTACTTTCGCATTTATAATATTAGTATGGATTGACACACTTATAATTAATAAGCTGTACCCCGCGGTTTCACGCATAAGTTTTATTTAATTATAAACTACTGCTTGCTAGTGATGCAATTGTCAATGGTAAAGCGCGCTAGTTTATTAAGAGCCTATTTACTCAAAAAACTGAGACAATAGGAAGGAAAACGGCAGACGGTAAAAAAAATCAAATCGGACCAGTAGTTCCTGAGATTAGCGTGTTCAAACAAACAAACAAACTCTTCAGCTTTATATCTTAGTATAGATTTATATTATTATAATGGCTGGTGTCAAGTCAAGTCTTTGGTGTAAGTAAATTTTTTAGAGTGAGTAATCTTTGTGCGCTATAGTCGCACACTCGCACGCGGTTTTTTATCCATTACACTGTACATTTTGTTAGTATCCATTGCGTGGTTTATTTAAAAGTTAAAGATAAGTCCTCGTTTATACTTTGTTTAGTAATTAGGGCAGTTCGTACATGTCCCGCGAGATTTCGGGGGGTGCCCACCCCTTGGGTACGCCCATAGTTTATGAACTAATATAGTTAGTCTGTGGCGCTTGTATGCCTATTAGGTATTGTCAATGATAAAATAGGGATCTATCCAAGTATCTAAGTATGTATTTGAATGAAAGAAAATCAATCTATCTGATGGACATTAAATTATTTTTTAGGATACAACCCAATTATCATGTCGCTATTATAAAACTTACGGTTTTTCTACAGATATTTATTTATTTTTACCCGACTACGGCAAAGCAAAAGGAGGGTTATGATTTTGACAGGCTATGTATGTATGTATGTGACAGCCTCCTTGGCGGTAGCGGACGCGGCCGCTGCGCAAGGTGGCGCGGGTTCGATCCCCGTACAGTGCAAGTATTTGTATGCATGAATATGAATATTTGCACTGGTCTGGTCGTGCCTCGGAAAACACGTTAAGCCGTTGGTCCCGGTTGCCATACGAACATCTAGTGGCAGTCGTTACGGGTTGTTGGAGCCCTCAAAAGTCCAACAATTGGTCTAGTTGCAATGCTTCGATGTCGCCTTCGGGTTGTGGAGGTCAGACGGCAGTCGCTTCACGGAAAATGTCGAAGTTTAGCCATATCAGCAGTTGGACTGGTAAAGCGGACCCCAGACTCCAAAGCTGAAAAGGCTTCGGACGCGACTGGGATTAACGCTGGGATGATGATGATGATGTATGTATGTATGTATGTATGTTCATCTGTTCCCTCGTAACTTCTAAACTGCTTATCAGAATTCGACAAATGTCATGTCATTAGAAGCGTCTTAATTGTCCGCTGGTTATAGGCTATATTGGGTTTCACAAAATCTAATGTGGCGCCCTCTAGCGGACAAAACATACAGAGTAAAAAAATAAAGTTAAGTTAAATATGCTGTTTGGTATCATTTGAAAGCGCTTTACCTGTACATTTTGAATATATATAATATATTGCTAGTATTTTCTTGTGACTTTACCTGTATTCATGGGCTGGTTGCATAATTATAATTCACATCTTTTCGTTCATAGCTTCTTTACTACTTATCAGAATAAAACCACTGCAGTACCATTAGAAGGGCCTTGATATTTTGTTTCTTATGAGCTTTAAAGCTTGTCACTAAATTTAGTATTGCGCCCTCTAGCGGACAAAAAGTTCTATGTTAATATAAAATTAAAATAAATATACCGTGTTTGGTAGCTCATGAAAGAGCTTTACGAGTACTTTATGTTTGTACATAATTGTGGTGTTCTATAGGATGCTTTTGGGGAGTGTGCGACGGAATTGCATGATTTAATTCCCCCATCTCCGTTCCACCATCGGACGACCCGTCGTACGGCGGGTACGATGGGTCCACCCTTACGTTGTTAACACTACTACGATCCGGACGAAGCGTTTCGCCTCCTCCTTTATACCGCGTACATCCAGGGACTGGAACAACTTGCCGGCGGCGGTGTTTCCGTCGGACTACAATTTGAGTGTCTTCAAGGCTAGAGTGAATAGGCTCTTAATAAACTAGCACGCTTTACCATCAACGATCGCATCGCTGCTTACCATCAGGCGGGATTGCGGTCAAGCGCTGGTTTATAAATAATAATAAAAAAAAAAATACAAGAATGCTTTAATGATGTTAAATATGAGCGATAAGAGTAAAGCGCGGATCACGGGAACTGTGAATCGCTTTATGCAATGTAGAGCAGTGTAAACATTAATAGAATATGTAACGCACTAATGAAAACGACATAAGCTGGGAGTAACTCCACGCGGTGAAGGCGGAAACAGTTTGATAACTAGCTAAAACTCCCATAAAAATGTCCTCTGCACCATATGCCTTAGGACTTATGTTGTTATATGTGCGTGTAGATGTAATATGTCAAGTACCTACCTAGTTTTTAGTTTATCAATTTAACTTTTGTTAATATTATGCGCCACAAATACACTTTAACACCAAAATAGTACAAATAATAAAAAGTAAAAGAACTAAAACCCAACTACGACAAAAAACGACGCTGAAAAAGTATAAAACAAGATTTTCAGAATACTGAACTGAACAAAGTTGCTAATGTAGTTGCAAGTAAATGGACATAGGTAAGATGCCTTCGTTGTAAATTGACAATAATGTCATACAATACCATTCTGAAGTATGCAATATTCACTATGTAGAGATAAATTTTCATGTTTGGAAAGGCGTAGTCACACGTTACATATACCTACCTACCGTAGCACCTTGACAACGTGTGACTACGCCTTACCAAACATGAAAATTTATCTCTACATAGTGAATATTGCCGATTAGGATCGGCGAACACATTTCTGTCAAATGATTGCAACTGGTTGGTATCACTATCAGTTGGGATCGTTTGGACCGCCCATTGGTCCGTTCGGTCCAAACGACCCCAACTAGTCGCAATCATTTAACAAAAATGTGTTCGCCGATTAGGGGGCTGAGTACATTGAGGCTCAAGGTTGATTGTGAATATTTGACAGTTTCGGGTAACTTTAAAAGTTCTGGCAGAGAGCATATACTATACTACTATACTAATGAGCGTACAACAGGCAGACTCAAAGGCGAGTTAGTAGTTTAAAATGTAATAAAATAACTTATCTGTTTAGTAATTTGATAGAACAAACTTTATCGATAATTATAGCATATTCCATTGAGGCCACAACATGTTATTAAATGTTAACTATGTAGCAAACTTTAAAGGTAATCGATGATTGAGCAATTTATCTGTGGGCAAAGAACCTTGTGTTAGTAAAATGTCTAGTCGTGGGGTCCTAGTGGTTAAAGCTCCAATCTCTCAAGTTTAAGTGTGCGGGTTCAATTTCATGTCAAGCAAGTACTAACGTAACTTTTCTAAGTTATACAATATGTAAAGAAAACCCCGTCCGACCCAATAGGATAATAAAGGTTAGGTTTCAGTAGGAGTCTGTCAGACCCCGTCGCCCACCCCAGGGCGGCGGACGTCCATTGAGGATTTTCACCTCGGAACAAAAAAAAAGGTAATGAATATGAAATTTTACATAATCACCATAGTAAAAATACTACTTAATGAATTTTAAAATATTCTTTTTTTCCGCGAATTAATTCCAACTTCCCAAAAATTTGGTAATTTTTAAAAAGTGACAACACCATTTTAGACAGTAATTTTATGAGTGATGACCTGGTGGAAGGGAGTGTGACCATGTGCCGCGTGCCCTGTCCCCCTTCGCCCGCGCATGTATGCCTACCATGTTGCCTACCGCACATGTATTAAGTTACCTCGCTTTTTCGAAATAATATTAATTTTTTTAGGGGGATTTCTTATTAAGTTTAGCCCTGCTTTGTAGGCATTATTAGAATTAGTTATCGATACCTAACAGTAACAATATCTTCACGGATCGGACAGGGTTTTCTTTACATATTGCTACTATTACTCTCTAAGTATATCTTGGATATCAATGACTGATTACAAGGTGAAGGAAAACATCTTCAGAAAATCTGGACTTTAAGTCTGAAATCGCCAACCCGCATTGAGCAAGCGTGGTGATTACGCTCAATCCTTCTCTGTATGAGAGGAGACCTGTGCCCAGCAGTGGGACGATAAAAAGGTTGATGAATGATGATGATGCTTTTACAAGCTGCGCTCAGCGGTTTCATCCGCGTAAGTTTCCATCCCTTGGCAATAACGGGATTTAAAATTCTTATGTATTATTCCTGGTTATAAACCATCTGTGTGCCAAATTTCATTCAAATTCGTTCAGTAGTTTTTGCGTGACGGAGTAACAAACCACTCATCCATACTCTTAAGCTTTCGCTTTTATAATATTAGTAAGATTGCTTACCTTCTGAACAAAGAGTTAGACATCTGTCCTCTGGAACTCTGTGACTGTAAACTAGCTATGACTTAATAACAACGAAACGAACACCAATGAAGACATTAAGACTTTGGAATCTTCGCTTCCATAATCTGTTCTATAATGAGAAATAGCGAAATTGTTACTGTAGGTAGCTGTACGTCGCTTCTTCCAATCCTAAGTCATTGCCGCAGGGCTAACTTGACTTCTGAGGCGATGCACGGGGTAGTTTGACACCCCACTACCCTGTGCAGGAGACGAGGCCCGGACAGACCGGGCCAGCACGGGGGTGTGGGGCTGTGGATGAATTTAGACTCCCGCGGCCCCACGCGCGCTCGTGATAGAAGAGACACCGGGGTGGTTTTAGTCAGTAAGAGTCTGACAGACCCCGTCGCCCACCCCAGGGCGGCGGACATCCATTGAGGATTTCCACCCCGGAAAAAAAGGGCGAACTTGACTTAAACTGATGTCTGATACTAACTAAACGATACCCAACTCATAGACAATGCAAAGCATACTCACACTATTGCACACACACATATAAAGTCACTCGCATACAACACACAAGTGTGCTCCGATTATTTTTCAATTGCATACCGATTATGATGATACCTGAGTGGCAGAGCGGGGCAATTTAAAACAAGTATCTTCTTGCTTAAAAGGTGATCGCCAATTCATGTATATTTGTCATTGGATTTAAATGCATTTTTTTTTTCTTTAAATTAGTTATCGGATTTTATTTGAAAATTTCTGCCCGTGAAATTGGCGAATTTGGCCGCGTAAGATTTTTTGCTCCTCCTCTGACCCACTCCATCGCAACTTGGCTGCCTATTATTTTGTTTCCAAGGAGCATTCTTTCTTACTTTTCTTTTTGTTCGGCTTCTAAGAGTTTTAGCGTAATGTTTGTGGCTATAGCGTATCGCAAGTATTATTCAGTAATTTTCAGATCTTCATGAATAGTTAACCGTCTCTAAAGACCAAAAGCATTTGGAACCAAAGTTGGATCAAAATTGGTTCCAACATGCGATGCAAGGGTAATACGTCAGTTCTTAATCCGTTTTCAAATTAAAACTCGGACGTGAACCGTTTGGGTTTTATCGTTGGCCAGTTTTATTTATTTTTTAGCTACCAAAAAGGTATTCTGGATACCGAATGACTTTATCGTAGATTTTTTTTTGCCTATGGCTTTTAAATGTATTTTTTTGAACTGCTTTTTTACGTAAACAATTTTGAATTTCGAGTGTTATGATTAAGGCTGTAGTGCTAAAAAGGTTTATTTTTACAGCGACTTTCAAAATGTGAATAAGTATCACGTGTGTTGATCAACTGGTATAAATAGATATTATTAATGAAATACTATTTTTGATGCACAAGCAGAAGCTTGAACACTAAAATAAAATTAAAAGAAAAGTTTAGCATAATAATAAAAGGTTATCTACGCAAAAATAGGTATTTAGATATGCAAATTTTGAACAAGGAAATAAACGTAAAGTCTTGTACAAGCAAAACATTACGTAGTAATATATAACTACAAATATAAGTATTATAAATAGCAGGTAAAGGAATGAAGCAACAAAATTTAAATAAAAAAAATCTTAATTTATTCTATTATCACGGTAATAACTACATAGCATACATACTTAATTAATTACAATTGGTAGGGATTAGGTATTGCATTAAAATATTTAAAAGCATTTGTCGTATGTACTTAAATACAAACGGGAGCGGTATTGGAGTTACATTATTTATTCAGCACCCTAATTGCGTAATACACTATTACTATCCGTTGGAATAATTTTGAAGCATATTGCTTATCCATTACTGCATATGTTCGCAAACGTGACAGTTTAACAACGAAAATAACGCAATGGATATTATTGAACTGTCAAAATGAAACCCATTGCTAATTATAGTCTGTTACGCAATTACCCTGCAGCTTAGAGGTTATTTTTTTTTTAAACGGGTCAGAAAACTATCAGTGGAATAAAATAACATAGGTACCTCTGACTGTTTTACGAGGAAAAACTGTCAAAAAAATTATTCTAAGTAGGATACTTAATCTTTTTTAAAAAGTTTGGTGAAATGTGACCTTAGATTGATATCGTTAGATTGAATATATGTCCATTGTGAACGTAGGTGATCAACCTCTTTTTAACCTTATTACTAAGGCGATAAAGTGTTATAACGATTCCAGCATGCTTACGCTTTCCTTTCAGTTTGACATTTGCTCAAAAGTCAGTTAAAGTAAGAACGACTAAATTACTTAACTATTATTATTATGTACCTACTTGTCTATAATTGCTTTGTATTATTTGTACATTTAAAACTATATTCGAAAAAACATACATTTCATAATTATGAAAATCAGTTGTTGTACCGTTTTTATAGGTTAGGCTTAGGATTGTTTTTACACTTTTGTGGGAGGTACACAGTTTATAATACACAATAAAAAGACTAAAAAACTAAACTTAGTCGTGGTACAGCTCATCTAATTAAACTTCTTACACTATATATTAACTTAAATAATCTTATCTTACTCTACATTTAATTTGACATGTAATTTAATATTAAAAATCACAAGCCTTGCTAAATTATTCAAAGTTTTCAAATTATTCAAATATTATTTTTTTTAAATGTCAATGTTACTTCGTTTGAACTTTAAACTTGAAACATTTAAACAAGAGATATGACAGGGATTGTAAGTAAAATAATGTAATCTAGGGTTGAAAATTATCTACAGGTAACGATACAGTTCCAATTCTTATTGTCTTTTAAAATGAATTAATAAGAAGTGTCACACATTATTGAAAATATTAAAAATCATAGGTACTTCGTACTTTTTATGATTTGACTAAAACAATAGCATGCGACAGTCTTAATGAGCTATGACCCCATTGATAAAATATTAAACTAAGGTAGATCTGTCACTAGCGCACTAAAAATGAAGCGTACAAAAGGAAGTAAGTCCTGTATCTCGCTTTAGTCACTCTCGATACACTCGTAAAAACAAACGACAAACACTAACAGCGCAAACGACAAACACTAGCCATCTTTTTCTTCTCTATGCTTTAGATTGCGCCCATCTCACTCACACTGTACCAATGTATGCCGAATAAAAATATGCATGTGTGCTGCTGCTGTGTTCGGCACATTTTTTTTGATCAGTTTGTTAGAATATATCGTATCTGTTTAATATTTTATCAATGTATGACCCCCTTTTTCCACCAGATCTTTAACTTTATAGCTCAGATAATTATAATTTTATTTTTTAATAAAAAACAATATAGTTTAAAAACTGGGGAAGATGTTTTTATAAGTTCACAACCAGTTTGAGCGTGTCAAAACTCGCAAGCGCCACAAGGGGCGTTGTTTATAAAATTATTTAAAATTACGTAACTCTCTGATGGAGTACTAACTTAATCAATTATAAAATACTTGAAAAAAAAAGAAAAAACAAGAAACGATTCTTTATGAAAAACGTGAAAACTATAGCGAATCAGGCCATTAATTTACAAATGTCACTTTAATTTCTCTGGCCATAGGCATCTCGATATATTTCAGTCTCTTCACAGACTTTTAGCATACATAGTACAAATATATATGCTAATTAATCATAAAAAATGCTAAAATAACTCAAAATTGTTGTTATAATTAGTACACTATTTTGTTTCAACCATTCTTTGGCTCAATATTAGCTATTATAACCTAGTTTTGATATCTGTTGTTTTTTCTGCTGTTTCCTCATTATTTTGCCTCCTGTCTTGATCCTCAGCTTCACTTAAAGAGTCTGGTAACTTGAGGTTATTTGTCTCAGGCAACGTGAGCACGAGAAATCCTGACAATGCCGCCATTCCTCCGAATATCATAGTTGGAAGATACTCGTAGTACCTCGTCTGTGGAGGGAAATACAAAAATATATTTAAATAATTCATATAACCGGTAATCAAATAATGAATCATCTTTTTTATTGGTGTTAATTGCCTTGTTTTGTTATTGATGTTGAAATAGGTAGGCAAAGGTCATGGAACCATACAGCCTTGTCAATCTTCTGAAGAGTAAAAAATTTAATTATCCACTTGTTTTATTAGCAGTTTCTAAGAAAAGAGGTTTTGTTGTCGACCCTTTTGTATGGATGTATGCAATTAATTATCTATGTTCGTATTTTTTTACTGAAACTAGCTAATAAACTTTTAAAAAAGATATCTTTTGACATTAAAGTTAGTAATTATAATGATAAGTTAATGTAATTACTTCAAGGAAATTTTAGGTATAAGTTTCTTGCTAACAATATAATACCTACATCTAATTTTACACATGTCGTTCGGATACTCAATCCACAGAACGTTTATAATATTGTTACGAATGCACCTTATGTCGATGGCATAAGGTTCAATATCGCGTGACATGCAGTGCGTAACTTTTAAGCCCGAAACCTAGAACTCGAAACCTAGACATTGTTGAGGTGTCGTATAAACACGCATTACTAGACCTAGGGTGACCTATCGAATGGTACAGGTCTCAACAATTTTGTCAGCAAAGTGTCGACACCGAAATTTCCAGCAACTCGTCTCCGGTGAATTACCGTAGGAACCTACAGAATGTACTCGAAGTTATGCGCTATTATTATTACGTCTAGACGAATCTGGAATGTTCGATCAGCTGACCTATACAAAGCGCCGTGACGCCAGTAGGCAGTCAGTCTGCATTCGACTAGCGATACGAAAACCACCAACAGATAAGAAGCGATCTTTGAGAATACCTACTGCGACAACTATAACGAGAACTTTGAGTACTACGTGAAGTAACATCTGATAGTGTTATTGTGTGTTGCCAATAAACTTCGTAACCCTTAACTGGCGTTTTAGTACCCCCAGGCCGCAACAATATGTATCCAACCATTGTTTCTCTTTTTAGGTGAATAATCGTTTTTTTTAAATATGTTTAAGAGTAACGAGATACGAACGATTCGAATACTTACAAGCAAGGGCGTCAGAGGTGCAACAGTAGACCCTATCCTTCCAATAGTAGAACACATGGCTAATAAAGATGTTCTGTAGTTTGTTGGAAACACTTCTGCAGCAAACACATATAGCGAGTTATATGCTAATGTTATGAAGAACTTTCCTCCAAGGTATAGGAGAATTGACCAGTTTCCAGCTGTAACAAAAGAGATACAGAATGTTTTTACCCAAGTAAGTTACATTTTTATATCATATTCGTCTCCATTTTATATAACAAGTTCACAAAAATTTAAATGTTATCAATCTAAACAAATATGAAATTAAATCAAAATTAATGGAATGGCTACTGGAGCGGAACATCTGAAACTGAAGCCCTACTGAAACATGTCGCCTAACTTCCTAAATTTCTCCATTACACCCACCCTCGCACATACACACACAACACACACACACAGACGGACTCAATCCACTATTGCATAAATAATAAAACGCTAAATCACTGTCTCTCAAGATACAGGCTACCGTTTAGTTTGAGAGGCAGAGTTTTGTCTTATGGTGTACAGATCAGTTCTTGACATGTATTTCATTGTGATTCTATCTAAGTCTACTTATACTTTGTATTGTATAAACTATTTATTTGGAAGAATTGTTCATCCAACGGAATATATCCACTATCCTAATGTCCCCAGTAAACTATGCTTATTATGTTTGTTATTGGATGGGAAAAAGCATCGCAAATAAATCCAGAAACTAAGTTGAAATTTCTCATAATTATTCCTACTTGGGAAATCTAAAAAGAAATTTGTAATAGGTACCTACCCATGTTGGAATTATTGAATAAAATAGGAAACGTTACTATACCTGGGACAAATCCATAATTGATCAAAATGAGTCCAGTCAGGAAAAACGCCGTAGCAATCACCTTCTTTCTGCCAAATCTGTCCAAAAATATCAGCTTGCAAACGTTAGCCGGTGCTTCTATCACCAAGATCACAATGTAATTCACATAGCTGTTCCCTGATAACTCTATGGCGTTGATCGAAAGCCCATAGTAAACTAGGGTTGAAGATATCCATAGGAACGAGCATGTGAACAGTCTCTTCCAAATCATTGGTGATGTTAGAAGTTGGTTGAACGTAGATTGGTTTCTCTCTACATTCTCACATTTTCTCTCGTCTCTCTGCTTCATTGCATGTTTCTCAACTTGGTCATAATGTTCTTTAGGAACATTAACATTGTTCATTTTCTCCGATTTGCTGAAAACGTTCAGACCTTCCTCATATCTTCCTTTACTGAAGAGCCATCTGAAGCTCTCTGTGAGTGTCCAGATGTATACGAAGAGGAATACTGCAGGGGTGTAGATGATGAAGAGGAGGTAGCGCCAGTTGAGGAGCCACCAAGAAAGTAAGGTGACTGTGACTCCTCCGAGGATGAACATGGTGTTGAAGAGCAGGCTGACGAAGACTCTTCCTTTAGGTCCAACTAGTTCTAACGCTGAAACAAGAGGAAATTCAATATTAGCACGATGACTTGAGTATTACGATTTAGAATAGAAAACATTTTTTTTTAGTTTCAATAAACGCATCGGTTCATCGGAAAGCATCAGTCAATTTCAAGCCTAATATCTTGTCAAAAGAATGGACAAGTGTCGGTGACTCTATAAACCTTTCGAACAAATAAACAATCGATTATTCGCGATCCCAACCTTTTAACGCTTGATTGGGATTACGCAAAAAAAAGGAAAAGGTGTGAATGGCAGATTTTTTGGTCCCCGTGATAACAACAAAGCCTAACTACCGGTTTCCCATGAAAACCGCAAGAAAGGATCTAAAACAAAGACCGGAAGATGAGCTACAAAAACAGTGGTTTCAACTGAATTATAAAGCAATCAATCGCGAAGGTTATTTAGGTGCTGATAGCTAAACATAGACTAGTAATATTGGTGACTATTCCAATGAAAACGGAACGTTAGATCACAAGATGGTCGATGAGGAAAAAGGAGTAGTTGCAAGCGCTGTTGCTGAGCAGAAAGTTTACTTGCAGCCTGTGTGTTTCATACACCCAAGCAATTTACAGTACCTTCCGTGTCCACTACAATAACGCATTCAGAGCAATGGTGGTGCTGTACCGCTTCTGCAGTACCGCGGGCAAGTTTGCAGAAGTACGCACCGACTGTTTTCACACCACAATCCGCAAGCGGTCTTAATATATGTATAATTCGGAAAAAACGATACTCTTTTTGCAGTATCTTAGTAGAAGCTCTGAATTAATTCCCGAATTATAAACGCCCGGTTGCCATACGAACATCTAGTGGCAGTCGTTACGGGTTGTTGAAGAACTTTTGAAGTCCAACAATTGGTCTAACTGCAATGCTTCGATATCGCCTTCGGAATGTGGAGGTCAGACGGCAGTCGCTTCATGGAAAAATAACGAAGTTTAGCCAAAATCAGCAGTTACACTGGCAAGGCGGACCTTAAACTCCAAAGCTGAAAAAGCTTCGGATGCGACTGGGATTAATGCTGAGATGATGATGATGGTGATTCCTTTTTTTTCATCTTTCGCCGTTCCTTCATGGGACTCAAATATAAATGTAGCTGGTGCAATATGAAAGTACTGTACTGTAAGAAACAAGGCCTAATGTATAATTGAAATAAAAATGGCCCTTAACAATCCATGTTTGTATTTTTACTAAAAGAAAAACCAGACAAATGAAGTGAATGTTCGCCTTTTTATGACATACAAAAACTGATTCAAATTAGTCAGTGTAAATAAAAAGAAAAGTATTAGGTAACAAAAAACAAAGAATACAATACAGTAGGTAGATATAAATGATCTGAATGGACAGAGGTTGTTTACTATTGCTAAAACGGTATAAGGTATTATAATTGTTACAATCGATGAAGCGGTAAATTGTTTAATTTGTCTAATTCGGTTCGTTGGTCTTTTGATCATCAATGTTTAATGTTTGTAAGCTTTCACCGTTTCATAGGAATTTCAAGGTTGCGTAGGTCAGCAGTGGTAGTAAAGTGGAAAGGGCCGTTACGTGCTGGTTGTAGGGTACAGATAAGCTTTATACTTTACTAGCGACCCGCCCCGGGTTCGCACGTCGGTTGCTGTCAGATCAGCATTGCGCCCATGCGTGATTTCTGGTGCAGCTATATACAGAGGACGGGTCTGAGCAGTTGTGTTGAAATGTGTGCCGGGTACGATGCGCCAAATGTTGTTGTGTCGGGAGTTTGGTCATGGAGAGTCTCCAGATCAATCTCCCTCTGGTACAGCATCGTTGGTCGACTGCCGTCTTCCTTCCTATTCACTCATTCTTTTTTTTTTTGTGAATAGGCTCTTTATTAACTAGAGCGCTCACTCACATCACTCACACTCACCACTCACGCACGCACCACTCACGCATCACTGCTTATCATCAGATAAGCAGTGATGCAATCGTTGATGGTAAAGCCCACAATTTCACCTGATGGTGGGATTGTGGGCAAGCCCTAGTTTATAATAATAATAGAGAAAAAAATAAAACAAAAACCATTTCTATCATTAAAAAGGAACAAAGGACCAGAAATATTCAGGTACGCAATCATTTGGACCGTTAAATATTATTTCAGTATATACAGTACATAGGCCTAAAGCCACTATTGAGAAAGGTTCCAAACTGTGCCCTAGCCAGTTTGTTTAGGACCAACTGCGACTAATTTTGGTATTTGCGGTGACATTAATTTGGTGACAGAATGGGGTAAATAGTGCTGACTTACCTTTTAAAATGAGTTGTGTGTTAATTTGGTTATGTAAAGAGAGATGTTCTCTAAAGGTTTGTCTATCCGAAAATACATCAAATTTAAACGAACCTAGGCCCTAGGGCAATATTCTTTTGAATTGAAGATATATGTAGAGTATTCTATAATATGATATCTTCAAGGATATAAGAATAGGCTCGTAATAAACTAGTGCGCGTTACCATCAACAATTGCATCACTGTTTACCATCAACAATTGCATCACTGTTTCAACCAGGTGTATCAAGAAGGTTCGTGGTCAAATACTAGTTTATAGCTTCTATAAAAAATAGGAAGAATCTTGAACTAACGAGAGACAAGTAATTAGCATGAGTTTGGTAAAACTTTTGTTATATCAAATACTACTTTGGAGTCGTTCTTGATGTCATCTCAGTACAGTTAAAAAAAAAATTGTTTAAAGAAATATACAACAGGTTGCCACCGAGCGTGCCGGCAGGAGATGGATTCAGCAATCATTGTACCGATAGTCGTGACAGCTAATGGCTTAATAGCCAAGAGTCTCGACCAACACCTCAGGAGGCTCTCGTTAGGCAGTTGGATCAAGGGCTTGATTCAGAAAGCGGTACTGCTGGAAACGGCTCGCATCGTCAGGAATATCCTCTCTCTGGAGCCCTGACCACCGGTAGCTTGGACCCTGTTCCCAATACCGGTGGGCTACTGAACTTGAATATCAACATTGTGCATTTTTGAATATTTTAGAATGATTTATGTGGTAAAATACATAACATATTTATTTCGCTATCGTACACAAACATGTCAATTTTAACTATGCGTGTAGCAGGCTGTAGTACAAACACTCACACACTCGCGCTAGCGCCTTGTGCCGCTTAAACGAAACAGCACGAGCAGGCGTACATTTTCGTCACGAGGTAGAAAGAGAGGGTGATGTTCCTTATGTCTCGCCTGCGGCGGCCCACTGAAACGTATTTTCGAACAGGTCATGTGCTAAAGAATTTTTCACTTCAGTAACTCGAAACTTGGGATAGTCGTCAAGAAAAAAAGAAAATATATGTTTTTTAGCACAGACTAAAATACCAACTATACAGAGAGCCGTTATAATGGCGACATAATTTTATACTCGTATACAGTTTAGCGTTTAACTTTCATTTTATCAGTGTAGATACGAAAGGGCGTTCTAATTTTGAATATTGGTTTTGTTCATAGATCTACTCAATTTGTACTTTTTTAACCATGTTGGCTTTGGATTGCACTTTCATTATCAACTTTTTTAACGTCCCACTGTTAGGCACAGGTCTCCTCTCATACAGAGAAGGATCGTAATCAGCACGCTTGCTCAATGCTGGTTGGATTTCAGACTTGAAGTCCAGGTTTCCTCAAGATGTTTTCCGTCACCTTGTAATCAGTCATTGGTGCCCAAGATATACTTAGAAAGTACATTGGTACTTGCCTGACCTGGAATCGAACCCGCACACTCATACTTCAGAGGCTGGTGTTTAACCATTAGGCCACCACGACTTACTAGGCCATCACGACTTAACGATTGCACCTTAAGTGAATGCAAATAAATACCAGTTATTTCTTGTTTAATTTTACTGCCGCGGTATTGGTGGTCAGCGCCTTTGTTTACATTGGTTTGCTGTTGTTTAAATTGTTTTAATTTAATATTATTACCGGACAAGTCGTTCCGCCTCGTCTTTTACACCGCATACCTCAAAGGACAGGATCAATTTGCCTGCGGCGGTTTTTGCATCCGTCTGACTACAATGTATCTTCAACAATTGCATTACTGCTTACCATCAGACGGGATCTCGGTCAAGCAGTAGTTTATAATGTTAAAAAAGACAAACACAATCATAGTGCTCCTACGTCGGACACCGTATTTTAAACTCTTCAATTTGTTTTAATCATTATTTTACAGTAAGCGACATCTGACCTTTATCCAATTACCGTGTAACAGGATGATACAATTGGTAAGTGTAGTGTATGCGTTTTATCATTAACCACAGACAACACTGTCACTGTCAGACAGATAGCACTGTCTCGACCGCACCACGTCGATCATTCTTACGAAAGCCACGAGCGAGAGTAGACGTGTCGGAAGTCTGTCCGTTAAGTGCGTGTGCGAGCCTGTGATATTCAACGAAGTAAAGGTTTTACAGTAAGTTTAAAAGTTTACAAAAACAGTTGAGTGAAAATAGTTGACATGCGTCACATCCACGCAAAACGGCTATCGCTCAGCATTATGCTGCGACCCTATGCAAAACCGAGTCCAGCGCTGGGTTTCAGCGACAACCAGTGCCGACGTAAAGACGTAAAGGCAGCCGGGACTAAGGTCCGTATTACAGAACGTCACTCAAAACTCAAGCTCTACTTAAGTCACGTTTGAAGCCTTTTGATTAGTTGAAACAAGTTTTAAGTAACGTTTAAACATAGATCAAAGCTTGAGTTTCCTTCTGGAATACGAACCTTACAGTTTAATGTGCTTTCCGAAGTACGGATGTGCTGGTGTACATAATAAAGAGTCTTTTATTCTATTCTATTCTACGGAGGGTACTTGATTCGTAATGGGGTCACCTATCCATGAACTGACCGTGGCAAGCATAGCCTAAATGTAGTGTGAACTTTGAATGCAAATAATATTGGTTTGTTGGTTGGTTTTTATTAGTTCATTTTGACTTTTGTAATACACTCTCTCTTCACCCATCCTGTTTAAATTATTTATTCCTATTTTTATTATAAGACTCTGATTTGTAGGTTGAAGAAGCCTGTGATACAGGTCACCCGCGCTATTACAATAATTGCTATTACAATAATAACGCTATTAAACGCTATTACAATAATAAATAATAATATTATAATAATATTATAATAATTATTATACTTGTCGTAATTTTTTTGGGGTTTTATTTTGGTTTTTGTCCCAAAAAGAACCTACTATCCAAGAGATTTAGGAAGTTGGAAATTAAAAAGTTTATAAGAAATTTTAAATTTAAAAGTTTGGATATTAAGAGATTGACCTCTCCCGCTCTGGGTGGAATGGAACGGCATGTCAGATTGCCTTTGAAAATCGAATAAAGAAATGTGACAGACTGTAGTAGCTTGTTGTGCTGTCATGTGCTTTATTCTGGACACCTCTAGCATAGAAATTTTACACCGGTTATTAAAAAAAATGTTAATACACACTTTTGACCGCGTAGGTAATTGCACTTTTGTGTGAAACAGCGGATTTTCTATTTATCTATTCGAATCCATACTTAATATTATAAATGCGAAAGTATCTCTGTCTGTCTGTCCGGCTTTCACGCCAAAACTACTGAACCGATTGTAATGGAATTTGGTACACAGATAGTCTAGAGCCTGAGAAAGGACATAAGCTAAACATCCCGCTACGACCAATAGAGGAAGAGCAGTAACAAAAAATGTTGCGAAAACGGGAGCTAACGCGGACGTACATATTGCTCCCATTATTTTAACAGGCGCTTATTTTATATCAACCACGGAATAGAGAAGTTTTTATGTGTTCTGTGATATCAACTGAGTTCTTTAATTTATGGGAGTGGTTCCCATAAATTAAAGAACTCAGTTGTAAATTGAAGTCCACGTAGACGGAGTCGCGGGCAACAGCTAGTAACTAATAAAATAGTGTTTAGGTTCATGTATGTAATCCACGGTTTGTGCCTGGATATGATAACACCCTTTTAACATAACTGGTTTACAGTAAGTCATAACCATCTTTCAAAACGAACGGATTGTACACAATCACTTCAATTACACGCCATAATCGATTTTGGTTCTAAATTAGAACACACATACGTATAATGGAATGCAGTGTATCCAACGTTGGCCACACGTGATTAAGAATCACGTGTGGCCAACGTGTATAGTTTTTTCCACACTTTTTCGCGTGTTTTTTTATAAACAAGTTAATACATATTGTTTAGTATTTTCCTCTTACTTTATTACGAAATACTTAATTATAAGTTAAGTTTGCACTATACCTACCTACTAAGTTGCCATATTAAGTTAACAACATAATCAATATCTATGGCCAGTTATTTCCGTTAGAACTGTCACATTGCCTTCGCCGTTCAAATCTCAAGGAAAATGGTGGTACTTCTGAAGTCAGTATTCCGCGTACAATGACCTTAGCTATTGAGCCGTGGTTGTGTAAGCGGTATATGTATTTTGATATCACTTACTTAGTCAACATTCCTGGTTCTTGTCCAATGAATAGTCTATGTGATAGAAGTAGTTATATACATGGTCTTATAATGTTCTCACTCTTGGGATACAGGCCTCCTCTGCGTGAGAGGGAGTGGGCCGTAATTCTAGGACATGTCGGTTTCCTCACGGTGTTTTCCTTCACCGTTTTGAGAGCAGTTGTGATGAAATAATTTACACAAAGTAAAGCGCTATATGGGGCTACAACTTATAAGTCGCGGTCGCGGCCGATACCACCACGCCACCGTTTGCTCTCGCTGCTCAGTAATTATATGTATACCCACCATATTTTATTACCTAGAATATACATAATATCTTCTGATGGTTGTGTGAATGCCTATAGTAGCATTGCGACATATCAGCCAAAAATGTAAACAAATACGAGTTTTTGAAAAAAAAAGCTTTAATAACGTTTTCAAAAGTGGTAAGTAACTGTGAATTAAAATTCAAATTATTTATTTGCAATAAAATCAACCTAATTTTCATTGGATAAAAGTTGATATTTTTTGACTTGAAATAGTACTTTTACTCTAGTCAGTCTGGTGATCCTAAGCATTATTACTGAGCGTTTGAAGTTTAAACCAGTTTACCAGCCACCGGAGTCTAGACACGCGGTCAATGGCAATAATATAATGTGGATGTATTACACTTCGTCACACATCAAGCTAAACAATTCCAGTTTTAGCTGACCTCGCATCGTATAGGATTTTCGTACAATCATAACTTGTTTATACTGGTTATGTATACCGTGATATGTCGTACAGACACTTCAGTATAAGCCGTCGAGGGTTACAGGTGTAAATTAGTAGCAGAGCGATCGATTGCTGCGTTGCGTGTCGCAGGTTTGATTCCCGCACCTAGCAAAAATTTATATTCTCTACAGTTTGGCAGTTTATCTATGTGACTTTAAATATTGATAAACGATACACGAGTTAACTAGTTCATCATCATCATCACAGCGTTAATCCCAGTCGCATCCGAAGCCATTTCAGCTTTGGAGTCTGGGATCCGCTTTACCAGTCCAACTGCTGAAATGGCTAAACTTCGACATTTTACGTGAAGCGACTGTCGTCTGACCTCCATAACCCGAAGGCGACATCGAAGCATTGCAGTTAGACCAATTGTTGGACTTTTGAGGGCTCTAACAACCCGTAACGACTGCCACTAGATGTTTGTATGGCAACCGGGATCAACGGCTTAACGTGCTTTTCGAGGCACGACCAGACCAGTGCAAGTATTCATATTCATGCATACAAAGACTTGCACTGTGTGGGGATCGAACCCGCGCCACCTTGCGCAGCGGCCGCGTCCGCTACCGCTACGCGACGGAGGCAAAACTTAACTAGTTCTTAAAAAAAAACTGCTACAAGTACTGAGATCCAAGATTCCTGACATATGAAATAATGTGAAAAAAATTTACTTACCAAGAACAAAACACGCTGTGTAAACTCCTCCACCGAACGCCGGTTCCAAAAATTCAAATACAACGAACATGTCGTAGTTAACCGACAACGCCCGAATGACTCCGAAGACGCCATTGGCCACCGAAGCAAATATGACGGCGGGACGGCGGCCATATTTGTCTGATATGAGCCCGGTCAGGGGGATAGCTATGAAGAATCCGGCATTGTGGACAGTACCCACCAGGGATCGCTTCCAATCTTGACAAGCGAGGTCAAACTGGAAATAAAGAGAAGTAATTTATAGTCATGGTAATATTATTCAATCTAAGGCATAAAACAGGATCAATTATGAAAGAAAATTCAACAGCCTGCAGTGAAAGTAACGTAACGTAACGTAAGTGTACTCAATGAGAGGGCTACGGCCTTTATTGCAAACCCATGGATCCTATGCTTTGAAATAGAGCCCCAAATTGGTGACGACACGGTTGGTGCAGTGGTTGCACCATCGAAACACCACCGCTGGCAAATTGTTCCATTCCTTCGATGTACGCGGTTTAAAAGAGGAGGCGAAATGCACCGACTCGCCGTGCGACGGGTCGTCCGATGGTGGAACGGAGATGGAGAAATTAAACCATGCAATTCCCTCGCACACTCCCCAAAATGCATCCTATAGAACACCGAAAGGCTGGCTAATCTACGCCTGTGCTCCAGGCTTTGGAGATCGTTTTGAGTTAAATCTGGGTCGCCAATCAACCTTTTCGCACGCCTCTCCACTGAATCCAAAGTAGCCAGGTGACATTTTGCAGCACTAGCCCAAATTTGGCTGCAGTACTCCACACACGAACGGACCTGAACTTTGTACAACATTAGAAGCCTTGGTGTGAAGTACCGCCGGAACGCGATAAAGTTGCGATAAAGCTAAGTTTCCTGGCAGCCAATCTGACAGATTTCTTTATTAGATTTTCAACTTTATCTCTAAAGCATTAAGTCTCAATGTTGAGTGGGAATTCTTGTCAGTTTCGGGTAGCTTGACATGCTGTCGTCCGTACATAATTATACAACATCGATGAAGCCGTTTCGGAGGAGTTCGGTAACAATTAGTAATTTTATATATTAGATTAAATTCTTTGTACAGGACAGGTCTATAAAACCATCATTAGACCTGTTCTCCTGTATGGCAGTGAGGCGTGGCCTGTGCTTGAGCGACACAAGCAGGAGCTGCGTGTCACGGAGATGAATATGCTGCGGTGGATGTGTGGAGTTACGCGGAAAGACCGCATCAGGAACTCCCGCATCCGGGGCAGCCTTCGTGTCTGTGACATTGCAGACAAACTGCAGGAGGGTCGCCTACGCTGGTACGGACACGTCTTACGCAAACCGGCATGTTACGTGGGTAACAAATGTCTTGCCATGGCGCCTCCGCCGGGCCGGAACAAGCGGGGTAGACCAAAGAAGTGCTGGCTTGACGATGACATGCATGCCAACAAGCTCTTACCACAGGACGCTAAAGATCGTGCGAAATGGAGGAGAATGTGCAGGAAAGCGGACCCCGGGCTCCAACGCGAAAGTCGCGGATGCAACCGGGATAAACGCTGAGATGATGATGAGGTTAAATTCTTTGTAAATAACTTTTTGTCTAAGTTTCGTTTCGTTTTCTACGTTTGAATACTGGTAAGCATTTGGTAAGGCTGATAGCTGACCGAACATATTTGGGAAAAGGCAAATGATGATGAAATTTTTTGTGGTAAGCGCATACGCATATAGAATGTTTGGGTAATAGGGGAAGAAGTGGAACGGGTGAAGAGTTTTGACGTGATTAAAAAAAAAACAGCGGCTAAAAATACGTTGGATTGCGTCAGGCGCGGACTAAAAATTTTAGTTTAGTATGTGAACAAGAGAATCGGTGCCATTTACGACACATAATGTTGAATTTTCTTGAAAAAAAAAAAAAAAAAATTGTTTATATTTTTTATCGTTGACTTTCTGTATATTATGGAAAGTTTTCATTTTACATAAACCAAAGGATCCTTAACTAAAATTCGAGTCATCATCATCATCTCAGCGTTAAACCCAGTCGCATCCGAAGCTTTTTCAGCTTTGGAGTCTGGGGTCCGCTTTACTAGTCTAACTGCTGATTTTTGGTAAACTTTAATATTTTCCGTGAAGCGACTGCCGTCTGACCTCCACAACCCGAAGGAGATCTCGAAGCATTGCGGTTAGACCAATTGTTGGACTTTTGAGGGCTCTAACAACCCGTAACGACTGCCATTAGATGTTCGTATGGTAACCGGAACAAACGTCTTAACGTGCTTTCCGAGGCACGACCAGACCACTGCAACTATTCATATTCATGCATACAAATATTTGCACTGTGCGGGGATCGAACCCGCGTCTCCTTGCGCAGCGGCCGCGTTTGCTACCGCTACGCCACAGAGGCTGTCAACTAAACTTCGAGTGTTACAGAAAATACTAACCGAGATATTACAATGACATAAAACAACATACATTGTGTGTTTTCCACCATTCATAACGTCCAATTGAAACGTGAGAATGTGTCACGGACATTACGACACACTACGACACAGGTCGCGTACTGTGTAATTCGATTATCAATACGTTTCGATAGTACGGAAATCAAAATTCTCTCTTTATTCACGGTCAGCGAATCAGCGAAATACTATTGATTTGGTCTTTTGTATTCCATTTTTTTATATGTTTCGGCTCGAACTTCATTGTCAGCGTTTTTGTGCGTCTATGAGAAAGCGTATAATTATTATTTGCAAATAAAGTTGTAAAGTGATCAGCATATCTTGAATAGTAGTTTTTACAAAATCATTTCTATTAACGGTTTTTACAATAATGGCAATACGGCAATGCCATTCTCTCACAATTCTATTACGAGACGATTGACCGAAAATTGAACGATCATAATGAATTTGGCAGATTACGAATTTTTTGCATAATGACAATAGAATGACTATGAAATCTTGTTGAATAGCAGACTAGGCCCCAGTTGTGACAGAATGTATCCTGGCGCCTGTGCATGTAAGGGAGACCGTTGGCAACAGACCAGCATTGATTCAACGACCTTCACCCTTGATTGTATATGATCGAAGGTTTTAACTTACTTAATTATAGCGACGGCATTGTTGGTTATACTATATTCGAATAGCTACGGTTGCTACTGCGCACGTGGTCTGTCTACGTAAAAATTGTTCAATATGTAGATTTTGTTATGTAGATTTTTTATTATGATTGAAAGCAGTTTTTGCTTTAGTCAAGATAATGTACCTAATCTCTTAAAAAGTCAGTCATACGTGCTTTTTATGCTTTGTCTCGTTGAACAAGTAAGTTTTCAAAATAATAAGGGAAACTGATTTTCTCTAAACTTGTGCCGAGCGGACCTTTTCTTTTACTTGAGGGAAATGGTACTGATATCTAAAATACTGGCCATGCCTAGTTCGGCTTTATCTTGATTTTAATTGTAGCCACATTTATATTGTTAAATTTAATTATTTCTGAACTTCAATTAGTTTTAATTTTATTCTCAAAAGATTTTTTCCCGGTGGTGAGTCATAACATCAGCTGCCAGCAGAAGTTACCAACCACCAAAGTCTTGCCGCTAAGCGATTCGTCGTGTTCTGAGACCTGACATGATGTCTGGTGAAGCCGTACGGAGGACGGGTCTGAGAAGTTGTGTTGCTATGTGTGCTGGGTACGATGCGCCAAATGTTGTTGTGTCGGGAGTTTGGTCGTGGGTCACCAGACATTGCATCACCTCGCTCAACTGCCGGCGTCCTTACTATTCACTCAGTTTTTTCACTGAATAGGCTCTTACTAAACTAGCGCGCTTTACCATCAACAATTACATCACTGCTCACCATCAGGCGGGATTGCGGTCAAGCACTAGTTTATAATTTAATTATTATTTAAAAAAAAAAGAAACAGGAAATATGACAAAATTCTCCCAAGCCAGTAAATTAGAAAAAAGAGATGCCAGCGATCTATATCTCTATTTTCTACTTTCCTATTACAGGTATAATGGAAGTGGTTTCTTTTGAAATAAGTATCTATTTACGTATTTCTTTATTCCTTTCTTTTTTATACTATACTAGCGACCCGCCCCGGCTTCGCACGGGTGCATGTATCCATACTATCCATACTCCATACTAATATTATAAATGCGAAAGTAACTCTGTCTGTCTGTCTGTCTGTCTGTCTGTCTGTCTGTTACGCTTTCCCGCTTAAACCTCTCAACCGATTTTGATGAAATTTGGCACAGATAATCTTTAGACCCTGAGAAAGAACATAGGCTACCTTTTATCCCGGAAAAATTTGATGTTCCCGAGGGAAATCTAAAAAGCGCGATATAACCGAACTCCACGCGGGCGAAGCCGCGGGCGGAAAGCTAGTAATATTATAAATGCGAAAGTAACTCTGTCTGTCTACGCTTTCCCGCTTAAACCTCTCAACCGATTTTGATGAAATTTGGCACAAACAATCTTTATACCTTGAGAAAGAACATAGGCTACCTTTTATCCCGGAAAAATTTGATGAATTCCAACCCCTCTCTCCCAAGTTTTACTTTTATGTATATTTTGGTTTGGGTTTTGGTATATCTTATTTATGTATTTGTTTAAAACCTGTTAGGAGGATTTTTTTCTTATCATTGTTTTCAACTAAAGCACCTGCCATCTCTGCACCACCCGTGGTTGACTGGTAGAGAATGCCTAAGGCATTATCCGCCTCTATGACATCTCTGTGTGAGAAATTGTAAATAAATAAATAAAACATCTTCAGATAGTCCAACTCTTGAGAAAGTCTTGATATTGTATGACATCATGTTAGATCTCTTAGGACCCGAGCTACCGAACGCTAACCGAAAACTTAGTGATGCGATTCGACGAGGCGAGTCAGAAAAACAAGTAATTCCACTCGAAAAAAAAAAAAACAGTCAGAAACTACTACACAAACAAAAGCATATGAATTTGTTTTTTGTTACAATATCGATATTAAAATTCCTTATCGCTGAACCGTATCGGATCCTTGCACGCTTGCATCAGTTTCATTGTGCATAGCTCGATTGGTCTAAAGCAAATTATTACACGTGCACTACAGAACATTGATTCGATACATTATAGGAATTTTGATTAAGATTCAGAATCTTTATTAGGTTTCGATGAATCAAAAATTGAAGACCTGGCGAAGACCGCAGGAATCCACTGGATGAAAGAAACACACGACCTGTCAAAGACTTGGGATTATTCCAACAGCGGAATTTTTTCCACTGAAATGATGGTGATGATGATAATAAAGCAAAGATAATTATTGACAAAATATGCTTGTTAAAATAGTGCAGCTAGGATAGTTCAGAGAAAAATTAAGGCAAAACAAAACTGACAGTGAGCAAATGCTAACAAATTTGCAGCTAGAAAAAAATACAGAGAAAGTGCTAAGAGTAAAATGAAACAGAATATAATTACTGAAACATATATGAAAGAAGTGAAAAACATGAAAGCTACTGCTTTGTTGATGTTGAAAATATGTCGATAAATGTGCAGCTAGCAGTAGATATAGAGAAAGTGTTAAGAGTTAAAGGGAGACAGGGTAGTAAGGGAAATATGAAAGAGGGAGAGGGAGAAATACACAAAAAGCAATAATCAAAGTTGATCTTGAAAATATGTCGACAAATGTGTAGCTAGCAGAAGACGCAGAGAAAGTGTTAAGACTTAAAGGGAGACAGAGTATAATTACTTCGGGAAATATGAAATATGAAAGAAGCGAAAGTAGATAACGCAGCATCCGTAGTCATAGTCTCCCTCTAGCGCAGCATCGCTTGGTCGTGTTAGTCTTGGGTTTAACATTGCATCACCCCGCTCAACTGCCGTCATCCTTCCTATTCCTAAGTTTTTTAAGTGAATAGGCTTAATAAACTAGTGCTTACCATCAGGCGGGATTGCAGTCAAGCACTACTTTATAATTATTAAAAAAAAAAAAAAGATAAGCGTGAATATGTAAGGTGACTTTTGCATATAACTGAGACAGTATAGGTAAAAAAAAGACACAAAAGTTTTGCAAGTAATCTTCTTCTGTTTTTTCATGTTGATTGAAGTGTATTTACATTTTTATGACACACAATACATTCATTGAGAGGAGTCTCAACAATGGGACCATTATAGGTTGGTTATGATTATATCTTGAAATCATTGGGATCTTGAATGAAATTCCTGACTGTTTCAAATTAGAAATTATCATGGTTGGTAACATTGACTATATATTGAGATATTTATTTATGAACAATTCCGACGCGCGAGGTAATGGATTATCAATTTGTTATGCCAATTCTTATCAAGGCTTGAAAATTGAAAATAAGAACTAGGTGTGTGATATGTATATTGGGTACATGTCATGAGTAAATAATAAAATAACTATTATGATGTTGTGTCGGTACAAAGTCACAATGGTTGGCCAAGGCATGTTCTGTTTTGGGCACGCCACAATAGCGGCGGTAAGTCCCCTCTTTGAGGAGTGGCTAGAGAGACGCCACGGCGCCCTCACCTTCCGCCTGACGCAGGTCCTCACCGGACACGGTTGTTTCAGGAGGTTCCTGTTCCGTATAAGGCGGGAGGAAACGCCAGGGTGTCACCATAGGGTGGATCGCCCTGAGGACACGGTGGAGCATACGGTGGAGGTCTGCTCGGCTTGGGTGGAGCACCGCCGTGTCCTCGTAGCGTAATCTCTCGCATTCGACCCTGGTCCAGGCCATGGTCCGGAGCGAGAGTACATGGCAGGCCGTCACCTCTTTCTGCGAAGCAGTAATGCTAGCAAAGGAGGAGGCGGAGCGCGTGAGGCAACGGGAATCCCAGCGCCCTGACGCCACTAGCCGCCGCAGGAGACGCTCTGGTCGGGAGATGACACCAAACTCCCAGTCACCGTAGGCGCAGGCCTGCGGGCGGTGAGCAGTGGGCAGCTCGCCGCTCGGTAAGGACCAGGCCCGAGTCGACGGCGCTTCGTGTTTCACGCGCGCCTCAATGAGATGTCAGCACATCGTGACGGGGTCCACGAAGATCGATGCCTCCTGGGTCAGGGTTGCGGGGTTGTTAAACAAGAAACCGTGGCCCTGGCAGTCCCACGGGCAAGTGAAGAAACACGGGTGGGTTTTAGTCAGTAAAAGTCTGACACGCCCTTCCGCTCCGCCCAGAGCGGGAGAAGTCATTTGATGATTTCCCATCCCAACAAAAAAAAAAGGCATGTTCTGTTTTAGACTTGCCCCCTAATCGGCGAACACATTTTTGTCAAATTATTGCAACTAGTTGGGATCGTTTGGACTGCCCATTGGTCCGTTCGGTCCAAACGATCCCAACTAGTCACCAAAGAAAGAAAGAATGAAAATACATTTGCCCAGCACAGACTTAAAGACACACAATACATCTATACTAATATATAAAGCTGAAGAGTTTGTTTGTTTGTCTGAACGCGCTAATCTTAGGAACTACTGGTCCGATTTGAAAAATACTTTTTGCGTTGGATAGCCCATTAATCCAGGAAGGCTTTAGGCTATATAAGCGGAGCATAACTAACTCCACGCGAACGAAGTCGCTGGCGGCCGCTAGTTTAAAATAAACATACATCAGACAGCAACAAATAAAAATCAGATAGAAAGTAAAAACCCTGATAAAAGCACTGTAAAAAATAGCAGTAAAGAGTGTCACGCGGCTGCACCAAATATGCGGCATAGAGGGCAGATTAGTCTTGTGTTTTAAGATATAACTACCCTCTTTATTAGGTAAACAGTTTTTTTACAAGTGCCTTGAAACGTAACATAATCCAGGTTACATAAAAATTGGCTTAAAAATGCGTAACAAAATAAATATATAAACTGCAAATGCTAACTGTAAATACAGTACGTGTATCAATCAATGTATTGTGTGATGCAGCAATCAACTACACAATCGCTTTCATGTGTCAAAATGGTTTACCTAATGGAACATACACCCTGTATTGTAGAAAATACATATTCTAGATTACGTAAAAATTAACTTTAAAATGTGTAATAAAATAAATATATAAACTGCCTTATCTTATTGAATTATTTAATTCAGGTCTTCTTACAGACATTATAATACCGTGCGTGTATCAATCAATGTATTGTGTGATGCAGCAATCATCTACACAATCCCTTTCATGTGTCAAAAACGGTTTACCTAATGGAACATACACCCTGTATTGTAGAAAATACATATTCCAGGTAACCTAAAAATTAACTTTAAAATGTGTAATAAAATAAATATATAAACTGCCTTATCTTATTGAATTATCTAATTCAGGTTTTCTTACAATCAGACATTTTAATACCGTACGTGTATCAATCAATCTATTGTATGTTGAGGCAATAAACTACACAATCGCTTTCATATGTCAAAACAGTTTACTTAATAGATCAGGTGGGTAGGTAATATTTTTTTAAATAGTTTGTTTTAGTAAATTTATCAAGATTTCTTCGATTTCTAGTTTAAAATATTCATTGAGTGTTGGCATAAAATTTATGCGCTCGTAGTTATTATTAGGTAATTTCTTTTAAATATATAGCGGGTGCATCGGAAAAGTGTGCTTATATTTACAGATCCGTTTAGTTGTATACCTTCTCCATTAATCAATAAATTCAGTCTATAAAAGCCTCTTCCAGATCAACACACCTATCCTCAACAGTGCATTTTGGTGATTTCTAACACTCCATTAAGTGCGAATACGTCTAAAAGTACATAGGTATAAGTATTAAGGATTTCTTTGCAATCGTCAACGTTTACAACTCAATATTATAAAATACTAGCTTTCGCCCGCGGCTCCGCCCGCGTGGACTAATATTTTTCGTATCCCACGGGAACTGCAATTTTTTCCGGGATAAAAAGTAGCCTATGTGTTATTCCAGACTATTATCTACCCCTGTGCCAAATTTCAACCAAATCCATTCAGTAGTTTTTACGTGAAAGAATAACAAACATCCATACATCCATACTTACAAACTTTCGCCTTTATAATATTAGTAGGATAAAATATATTGCCTTAAACTATACAAAATTTACTTGGTTTAAATCAAAATATATTCATTAATAGATACCATTATTAAAAGACAATTATTGAAAATGGAGGGCGAAGGTATTCTTAAAAAAAAAAAAAACAAACATTGTCCCATATTAGAAACTAGCGGCCGCCAGCGACTTTGTTCGCGTGGAGTTAGTTATGCTCTGCTCTTATTGGTGGCAGCGTGATGGTATATAGCCTAAAGCCTTCATGGATTAATGAACTATCCAACGCAAAAAGAATTTTTCAAATCGAACCAGCAGTTCCTGAGATTAGCGCAAACAAACAAACTCTTCCACTTTATATATTAGTATAGATTACTCCTGTTCCATAGGTTCATAAACATTTTAGTGGTTTATAAACATTTAAACTCACATACACAAACAGCCAGATCCGAATAAACTACCTCTAGGCCATACAACTATTCGATGCATGGCCCAGAGGTTGTTCCGTGTGGGAATAGAATAGATTAAAAGCCACGACACGTAGAACAACAGTCGATCGCTCAGCCGTCAACCGTGTCGTCTAGACTTGGGTTTTCCTTAAACTTATATAAATACAACAATTTGTAAAAAGAATTACAAATTAAAGTGTGAGAAATTCTTAGAACGTAAGCTTTTTTATAATACGTGGGAAAAATTATAGTTCATGGGTGGGTAAGCTTAATTATTATTTTGCTGTGGGGTATTTCCCTAACAGTGAATTCGATTCAAGTTTTATAACTCGCAGTTATTTTAAGCTACGGTTTTATAGAAGATCGTTCATACATATTTGAACGAAAAATTAAATAGAAAGAAAGAAGAAAGAAAGAAAGAAAATACATTTATTTAATAATACAAATATTGTTATGTCAGCCTTTATTGTAATGAAGGCTGTCATGCATCATCAACATCATCGTCTTACCGTTAGTCCCAGTCTCATCCGAAGCTTTTTCAGCTTTGGAGTCTTGGGTCCGCTTTACTAGTCTAACTGCTGATTTTGGCTAAATTTCGATATTTTCCGTGAAGGAAGCGACTGCCGTCTGACCTCCACAACCCGAAGGCGACATCGAAGCATTGCAGTTAGACCTATGGCATGTCATGACAAAACATTTAATTTTCACTAGGAATTGGGACCAAACTTTCTAAAACGTCTGTATTTGGACAGCTGTTATGTGGTTTAGCTTACAACTTTCTTAGCAAACCAAATAAGGTAATAGTCAGGTCAAGTTCAAACTATTGGGATCTTGAAACAAAAAAAAAAAAAACATGTTGGTTTCGTCTATTGCCATCATGTCATCTTTTCCAATGAAATATGTTGAGGTGGTAGGGCATAACATCGGCTTCTGGCAGAAGTTATCACCCAGCAGACAAAGTCTTGGCGCAAACGATTCGTCGTGTTCTGGCATGATTTTTGGTGAAGCCGTACGGAGGACACTGGTCTGAGCATTTGGATTGGAGAAGCCAGAGTGTACATAAATCATTATAATATTAATAGAAACAAAAAATTACGATGTTTCATTGGACCTTTTTATTACCCGACTACGGCAAAGCAAAAGGAGAGTTATGATTTTGACAGGCTATGTATGTATGTATGTTCATCGGTTCCCTCATAACTTCTAAACTACTTATCAGAATTCGACAAATGATATATCATTAGAAGCGTCTTAATTGTCCGCTGGTTATAGGGTTTCACAAAATCTAATGTGGCGCCCTCTATTGGACAAAACATACAGAACAAAAAAATTAAGTTAAGATAAATATGCCGTGTTTGGTATCATTTTAAAGCGTTTTACTTGTACATTTTGAATATATATATATATATAGTATATATATTACTAGCATTTACTTGTGACTTTACCTGTATTCATGGGCTGATTGCATATAATTCACATCTTTTTATATTGTGAGATTATTGGTGGAATAAAGACCTGTAACGACTGTGTGTGTGTTAGTTTAGACTGTATAACAGTGACAGTGACATATTACACACAGTATTAGCAATTACTTGTTGTTGGCAAATCTAACTTATTACTGCCAGTTGCCTATTAAATTGTGAAAAATAATTGTATAAATTATTGATAAGAGCAAAGAGGTCATAAGCAGCCTCATCTTTTAAGCAATAAAATAAGAGGTGATTGATCTTTGCTCAATTAACTTCAATTACGAATCTGTTTGTCAGACAATCCGCATAGCCATGTCCAACTGTGTGGGGATCGGCTTTCATATTATCAAGACTCCACTCTCCTCAGACACAGACACACAGAGCTCAGACTTCAAAGGGTTTATCTAACTGTTTAATCTGCAGGGTAATTGCGTAACTATCAGTAGCAATGGGTTTCATTTTGACAGTACAACAGTATTCATTGCGTTCTTTACGTTGTTGAGCAGACACACTTTCTAACACATGGAGCAATGGATTAGCAATATGCTTCAAAAAGATTCCAAGTGATAGTAATAGTGTGTTACGTAATAAGGGTGCTGAACTCCACATAGTTCAGATAGACAGTCTTGAGTCTATCCATATAAGCTACTAGCGGCCGCCAGCGACTTCGTTCGCGTGGAGTTAGTTATGCTCCGCTCCTATTGTTGTTAACACCACTACGATCCGGACGAAGCGTTTCGCCTCCTCCTTTATACCGCGTACATCGAGGGACTGGAACAATTTGCCAGCGGCGGTGTTTCCGTCGGACTACAATTTGAGTGTCTTCAAGGCTAGAGTGAATAGGCTCTTAATAAACTAGTGCGCTTTACCATCAACGATTGCGTCACTGCTTACCATCAGGCAGGATTGCGGTCAAGCGCTGGTTTATAATATGTAAAAAAAAAAGAAATATTAGTCGCAGCGTCGCAGGCCGATACCAGTAGGCCACCGTTGCTCTACCTACTCATCATCATCATCTCAGCGGTAATCCCAGTCGCATCCATAGCTTTTTCAGCTTTGGAGTCTGGGATCCGCTTTACTGTTGCGCTACCTACTATTAATACCTAATTAATTACCTAGAATATACATAACTGGCGGTCGCCAGCGACTTCGTCTGCGTGAAGTTAGTTATGCCCCGCTCTTATTGGTCGCAGCGTGATGTTAAAAAAACCTAAAGCCTTCCTGGATTAATCGGCTATCCAACGCAAAAAGATTTTTTCAAATCGGACCAGTAGTTCAGCATTCAAAAAACAAACAAACTATTCAGCCTTATATATTAGTATAGATTGTAACTGGGACGATACTCTTTGGTTAGATTACCTGTTTGTCACTCGTGTTAATAAAAAAAAACATAAAGTCATTGATAGTTACACAATGGATTTTACAAGTTAACATGATGATCACAATGGTTTAAATCCATTGCAAAGTGTGTCTTTTTACTACATATTTGAATTCGATAACTGTTTTTAGCACTTTTGACATAGGTTTTACCTACAATTAGGTACAGTCAGAAGCAAAAATATGTATACATTGCCAAGGCTCCAAAAATATGTAAACATCTTCGACTTTAAGACGAAGTGTTCAACTTGAAGAGCATAAAATTGTAACCACCGGTTCACATCATAAATACGTATACGCTCATTGCTTCATTAATTTATGAACCAACGCGTGAATACATGCTATTGATGGAAGCGTGCATACATAGTATTGTTCCTTTCGTGGTGGGCATAATTTAATGAAGCAATGAGCGTATACATATTTATGATGTGAACCGGTGGCTACAATTTTATGCTCTTCAAGTTGAACACTTCGTCTTAAAGTCGAAGATGTTTACATATTTTTGGAGTCTTGGCAATGTATACATATTTTTGCTTCTGACTGTACCTACTAATAATATAAATGCGATAATTTGTGACAATCTATGGATTTTTATTTGTTACTCTTTCACCACTCCGCATTGAGTAAGCGTGGTGATTACGCTCAATCCTTCTCTATATGAGAGGAGACCTGTGCCCAGCAGTGGGACGATAAAAAGCTTGATGATGATCACTCTTTCACGCAAGAACTATTGAATGGATTTGGATGAAATTTGGCACACATATGGCTTATAACCAGGAATAACATGTAGAATACACACATACGATACATTTTTGTCCCAATATTCCCACGGGTCGATCCCGTGTTAATGGGTGGATCCCGAACTTGCGCAGGTGACACCGTGGGGCGCAGCTAGTTAAAATATACATGTATCTCAAATACATAGAAGACGGTATGAAATAATTTTTTCTGATTTTTATACGAAGATAAAAACGATTGAACGGATCGATCTAGTTGTAGAGGCCAAAAGCCACATAAAAAAAAAATAAAAAAAAAACAACGCATCATACCTACTGACGTTACACGGATTCTACAACTCGCAAGCAGAGTTTACCGTGCAACTCGCACACACACCTTCCCAACAGCAACCGTTGGGCAAGTGCCCGCCAGACATAACACCCGTCTGGTTGGAGGGTCCTCCGTTTTCTATGGAGGATGAGTGAACTTTACAGTTTATTCCTCATAGCTCCAAATAGATATTTATTTTTAACCATGATTAATTACAAAAAGATCTATAAAAAAGTTCTTTTCCCGTGTTCTGTAACTGTTCTACGCTTAATTAATTTCTAAACAGTTAGGGCGAATGATAATAAATTTTATTTCTGTAATTTCTTATACATACTTTTACCCGTCAATCATATTTTAGAAAGCAGATGAGGTCAGCTTGACTACCCTGAGAAGAACACCGAAACGATCTCAGAGGACTTTTTAAAGTCCAGACATAATCTTCAGTCAGATATTGTTAGGACCATGTAGATTAGTGCCAGAAATGGTCTAATTGAGGAAAGAATACTTGTCCACTTAATATTAAGTGGACCTGTTCAGTCGGTGCACGCATTTATCAGTAATCGACAATCTTGCAGTTCAATACAGAACAATATTGAAGCTGGTCTATACTGTAAAAACATTACTATTTAAACTTAAGAGCTGTTATTCCGCATGATCTAGGGATTGACACTATTGACAGTATTATGACAGTATATTGATCGTATATTGACAGTATTTGACATTACTATTGACAGGTGCCAATAGTCTCAATCCCTGGGGTCCGTATCCTCTAGGAAGCTCCCTTCTGTCTCACTACAACTAAAATAATATTGGCACATATTCGCCAAAAACTAAAACAAATTAAGTTTAGGGAAAAATAACTTTAACTGTTACACAATAAAGGTCAGTTTAAGCTACAACATCAAATATATTGTTAACTTTTTCAATAGGTTTAATCACTCTGAAATGAAATTAAAAATCATTGAAATAAAGTTGGTATCTGTATACCATGAAGTAAGGTAGGGCTGTGCAGCATTGCGTACTTATACTATCATCATCATCATCAGCCTCTACTCGTCCACTGCGTCCTTATACTATAGGTGAGCTTTTATTCCACCGATGCTAGGGTTGGCACTGTTAACAGATTTCTCCAGTGTCACTTCATCTAAGTTTTCATCATCATTATCTCAGCGTCAATCCCAGTAGCATCCGAAGCATTTTTTCAGCTTTGGAGTCTGGGGTCCGCTTTACCAGTCTAACTGCTGATTTTGGCTAAACTTCGATATTTTCCGTGAAGCGACTGCCGTCTGACCTCCACAACTCAAAGGCGATATCGAAGCATTGCAGTTAGACCAATTGTTGGGCTTTTGAACAACCGTTGCGGGTTGTTCAAAAGTCCAACACTTGATGAAACTGCCATTAGATGTTCGTATGACTACCGAAATATTCATGTTCATGCATATAAACAGCGACCGCGTTCGCTACCGCTACGCCACGGAGACTGTCAACTTCATCTTAGTTTTAACTGTGAGATCTTACGTTGAATAGTACCCCGATTTTGATTGACATCTAAAATCACACGCTATGCATGGCGCGGTAAACTTCAACCAGCTGAGGACCAATTGGGACCAATTTGAACATTTAAACGAACAATGTATAAGCGGTAGAGCAATTTACGCCAAACCTATTTATCACGGAGAATTATTATAATGATTGTAATTCTAACGGTTAGGCTGCTCAGAGAAGCGTAACGAGGTGTTTTGTTATATGAAAAACATATAATGAAGTGGTCATAATTATATATTTATTTTTGTTATGTACATTTGACAGATTATCAGTTAATGTACTTGAAATTCATGTAAGTTTATAGAAGTAGGCAATACATATACAAACTAATTAAGATACTCCACGGATAGTAGACTCGGGCCTGTAGCCAAGGTAACATCGCTTCGTAGCGAAGCCCAATCGAATACCGAACCAACCAATGGCGGGAACGATTGACCACGTGATTTATCGGGTCGCGTGGTCAATCGTTTTCGTAATTGGTTGGTTTGGTATTCTATTTCGCTTCGCTACGAAGCGATGTTACATTGGCTAGGGCCCATGATGAGAAACATGACGACTAAATAATTTTAGTCAATTGAAGTCAGGCGCTGACTAATTTGGCAGGAATAAGCTAATATTTATCTTCTGTCCTTTTCTTACTGAAATAGAAAGCAAAAGACGCACTGACCTTAAATTAAGTTCAGTTTGAGAATAAGGATATTGGTGCTTCGGGAGGTCCCTGGTCCTGGATAAGGCGGGAGGAAACGCCAAGGTGTCACTACTGTGTGGATCGCCCTGAGGAGGTTTACCCGGCTTGGGTAGAGCTCTCGCGTCCGACCTTGGTCCACGCCATGGTCCAGAGCGAGAGTGCATGGCAGGCCGTCACCTCCTTCTACGAAGCAGTGTTGGCAAAGGAGGAGGCAGAGCACGTGAGGGTGCGAGAATCCCAGCGCCCTCACGCCTCAAGCCGCCGTAGGAGACGCTCTGGTCGGGAGAACATATTGAACTTCCAGTCATCGTAGGCTTGCCATCTGAGCTGCCCATCGCTCGCCGCCCGGTAAGGATCAGGCCCGGGTCGACGGCGCGTTGTGTTTCACGCGCACCTCAAAGAGATTTTAGCACATCATGACGGGGTACACGAGGACCGATGCCTCCTGGGCCAGGATTACGGGTAGATTAAAACAGAAACCGTGGCCCTGGCGCATAGGCAAGTGAAGGAACACGGGAGGGTTTTAGTCAGTATAAGTCTGACACGCCCTTCCGCTCCGCTCTGAAGAGAGAGAGAGTGAGGTCATTTGATGATTTCCCATCCAAAACAAAAAAAAAAGGGAATTGACGCTTCTATATACAAACATGGATTAGTTTTTACACAATGTACGTAACCATTATAATCATTGTTTTCAAGTATTTATTTCAATGATTTCACAAAAACCTTCAACACAAAAACTAGCAATTAAATTTATAATGATTACCTATAATAATTATTTAACTTCATAATTAAACATCTTCACGCGGCTTTATGTATAAACATCTTTAGTAAGCCTGTACGTTTGCTAAGTTTTTATAGCAGAACTACTGAACTGATTTTGATGATATTTCTCTGAAAAATAACTAGTATGCGTATATACTTATAGAAGGTACACACGTCGATGACAGAGGCAACTTCAACGGCTTCAGACACGAGTTACGGCGTGTCGCCGTCACGTATTGACGGCTGCAGTGGTCTCTGTCGCAGCGTCTTTCGTATGCACTAAGGCGCGGGGCACACAGCAAGGACGTGAAAAGAGAACGGGGTGCAGACGCAAATGATAAAATGACTCTCATCTTGCCCTTTTTTTACATGCTTTTTATTAGCTTCACTTGTATGTTTGCTTGCTTGCTTGCTTGTTTGTTTGTTTGTCCGTCTCTAACTCTAACTTTTTATAAAGAATATCGAACTAAAAAGTTGAAAATAAATGTAGTTTCAAAAGCTAAAAACACATGCTTTTCAGAAATATGAAACTAAAAAGTTAAAAATAATTAAAAAAAAAACCTACAAAAATTATGGCACAGCGCCTCACGCTTTTTTAAAAATTATTTTTAACTTTTTAGTTTGATATTTTTTAAAAGCATGTTTTTTTTAGATTTTGTGCAGATAACGTTAATACATTTCGTGTAAAGAATAATGGAGATACTTACGTGAAAGGGACACCTAGTCTGAGTCCCGTGCTCGTCTCACGTGCTTTCTACATGGATCGCGCTTTACAAAGAGTACGGTATACGTTGTTTGTTCATGCAATGCTAACAAGTTAAGACGACAGTGACATAGCTGTGTGGCACAGATGAGTTTCTAAATCTAGATATATGCATATATAATAGAAACACAAGATATGTCTCATAAGTTATTGTAATGTGAAGATTCTTTTTTGGTTTTTTGTTGTTCTTTGTTGTCATATTTTTTCAGCTTCGTTCAGTTGTCAGACAAATTGTTCCAGTCCCTCGATGTACGTGGTATAAACGACGAGGCCTAACGCTTCATTCCGATTGTTGCGTTGTCAACGACGTAAGTAAGGGTGGAAACTCGCCGTACGACGGGTCGTCCGATGATGGAACGAAGATAGGGGAATTAAATCATGCAATTTCCTCGCACACTCTCTAAAAAAATTTGCTGAATATCAGTATTTTATATGGAGCGACTCCCTATTTGAACTCCACAATGGATAATGCGACGCCCCTTTCTAAGACTGGTGATCATAATTTCGGGCTTCTAACGACCCGTAACGACAGTCAAAGATCTGCGAGCGATAGTCAGGACCAACGCAACGGCTTGGCTTGTTGCCCGAGGCACGGAGGAATCTTAGTATTTAAAGATGGTCTCTCACCTTTCTTCCCCCGGCAGATGTGTACCTATCCTTTCGCTAGTTGTAGCGGTACCTACACGCGACATGGCACAACGTGTCATACTGACGTCACACGAATTCTATATCTCGCAAGCAGAGTTTACCGAGCAATTAGCATATATACAACTTCCCAACTTTAACCGTGGGGTAAGCGCCCGTCAGAGATAACACCCTTCTGGTCGGAGGTTCATCCCTCTTCTATGGAGGATGAGTGAATTTTGCTCTCTGTTCCTCATGCCTTTACACTAGTGATGTTCAGATCCATCTAATAGGGTGAGTCTAACGTCATCAAATGAGCATAAAACCAGACTAGGGGTCCCTACTAATAATCCCAGATAGGAAAATCAAATAAAATCAAATAGGAAAATCAAAGAAAATCAAACTAGGCTGAGAATCAGCACTTTTTGAACGTCAATATTACATAAACGAGTGGACTTGGCCTAATGAGCGATGCCACTCGACAAGAAGTGCCCGTCTGTTTGTTTGTTTTGATTACCGTTACATTGTTTACCATCAAAACCGTAATAAGAATGACCTTTTGGCATGAACTATGACGGT
The DNA here is from genome assembly GCA_017933935.1 of Sesamia nonagrioides. Lineage (NCBI taxonomy): Eukaryota > Metazoa > Arthropoda > Insecta > Lepidoptera > Noctuidae > Sesamia > Sesamia nonagrioides. The sequence continues at coordinate 62,146 of JADWQK010002062.1, read as the reverse complement.
ACCAAACATAAAATTATTGGTGTTAAGTAAAGACGCTTGATTCAAGATTCTGGCCCTTTAGTAACACAATGAGGTCGAATAGCATTTTTATTTCAATTTCGAACTACAACCTAATGGGGAAGAAAACGCAAAGCTATTTGCAGATGTCGCTGATGGCGTTTGACTCATAACAATTAGTTGTCAGTCGTATCACGTTTTATTTTGAGTTTTTTTTTGTGTTTGACGAGTTTTTTTTAGGTAAAACAGAGCAATGTTTTGTACATGGACTGTTTCAAGTTAAAAAAGGAGTTAAAAGTCGAGACGAGCTTCTGTTAAAGGACGAAAAGCTGATCTAATTACCAGGCAAATAACAATGTCCAGACTTTAAACTGAATGCAGACTTATTAGTGTTTTAAGTTACATTAATTTTGTATTAGGTTTAATGTTTCTTTAGTTATATTTAAGTAAATATTAATGTACTTATTATTGCCATATTTTGAAAGTTTCAACCCTATTAACCTAAAATTATTATCCAGACTTGAATCGTATGACCGGAATTTTAACTTCGAGGTTCCTCAAGGACAAGAAATTCAAGAGAAAAAAAATGATTTACCGCCCCCAGATAGCTATAGAGACATCAACATAATCTTTATTGAAATCTATTTATATATTCGGTTCTAAATTGAAATGCATATCTTTAGGGTAAGAGTGATTTCCATTAATATTGCAACAAATTGCTACACAACGCGGCATATTTTTTTCATTTTTATAAACAACGTAAACTCGAACAAATTACAATGGGTTTTGACAGTTTATTTGTGTCAAACGATATCAGCGCCTCTAGTGGCGAGATTTGTCAGTTTTCTTCCCCATTGCGTACACTCTACGCTCTTAACTAGTCATTTTGAAGCATATTGCTATTCTATTGCTCTTTACATTGTAAAATTAGCTCAACATCGTGAATAACGCAATGAATGTTATAGAGCTGTCAAAATGAAACCCATTACTACCCATTATTGATAGTGTGCTACGCAATTACCCTGCTGATATTTTAACATTGTTTGGTATTCTGGAGGAAATATGGGAAGTTAGATAGCCAATCCCCGATGATTTCTGAGTGAAGAAAAAAATCTGCTGCTGTTCATTGAAGATTGACAGAGATAGAGGGGAATACTTTAATTAAAAAAAACTTGGTCTAACTCCAATGCTTCGATATCGCCTTCGGGTTGTGGAGGTCAGACGGCAGTCGCTTCACGGAAAGTATCAAAGTTTAGCCAAATCAGCAGTTAAACTAGTAAAGCGGACCCCAGACTCCAAAGCTGAAAAAGCTTCAGATTTAACTGGGATTAACGCTGAGATGATGATGGTGACTTTCATTTAAAAAAACATGACGGCGGTGAAAGTGATGATCTGATCAACAGCACGTAAAATATGGCCAGATATCTCAAAAGACCGACAGGTTTGAACGAGGAGGCAATTGCCTAGCAGTAGGACGTAATTTAGGAAAAATAAAAACAACAGTCTTACCTCCTTCACAATGGAATGTTCCTCCAAATAGACGTACGATTCACATCCAATCTCTGTCGACGTGTCATAATAGTGTGGTGAACACTGGCTCACGTTGGCGAAGTGCGACGTGTTGGCAAAGGGAGCGTAGCGCAGGCACTTTGATGGCACCCCGTCGTTGTCATGGGGGATGGTAAAGTTTATGGGTAGGGGATTGTCTTCGCATTCTGGTACTGAGCATCTGAGGAAGAGAGAAAACATGTGTCAGAAGTCAATTAATCAACACTGCTGGATATTTTTTTTTTTTTTTTACAAATTATAAACCAGCGCTTGACCGCAATCCTGCCTGATGGTAAGCAGTGACGCAATCGTTGATGGTAAAGCGCACTAGTTTATTAAGAGCCTATTCACTTTAGCCTTGAAGACACTCAAATTGTAGTCCGACGGAAACACCGCCGCGGGCAAATTGTTCCAGTCCCTCGATGTACGAGGTATAAAGGAGGAGGCGAAGCGCTTCGTCCGGATCGTAATGGTGTTAACAACGTAAGGGTGGAAACCAGCCGTACGACGGGTCGTCCGCTGGTGGAACTGAGATGGGGGAATTAAATCATGCAATTCCCTCACACACTCCCCGAAATGCATCCTATAGAACAGCGAAAGGCTGGCTACTCTACGTCTGTGCTCTAGGCTTTGGAGACCAACTCGAGTTAGATTATATTGGCCTCTCCATGCTGCGTCTCATTAACACTTTCCGCATTCAGTCTGTCCCAACTACTTTTAGGAAGTCTGTTCTTCTAGTTGAAGCGAGTCCCACATTACGCTTACACGATATTTGGTGTTAGGAATGATAAATTCTTTGAAATCTCAGTATTAATGTAGATGAATGATAAGGACCAATGAAACAATGGATGACTTGTAAGTTGTATGGAAGATTTTATGCTAGGTGTAATTACTGAGAAGGAACGCTTTGGAGCAAGGAAATATACTGCTTTGATACCAAATAAGTTTGTAAATAAATAATGCTATTCTTTATAGCGGTTGTGGTAGTATTTTTAATTATTATTATGTCTAAGTACCTTATTGTAAATACATTTTTTTATTGATATTTAACTATGCAATTACTAAACTATGCAAACATTAAAGAACGAGTTTTCGGGCCCGACTTCAGCAGTGCGATTCTCTAACCAACTTCGATTCGTCGTGTTCCGGCATGATGTCTGGTGAAGTCGTACGGAGGACAGTTCTGAGCAATTGTGTTGCGATGTGTGCCGGGTACGATGCGCCAAATGCTGTTGTGTCGGGAGTTTGGTCGTGGAGGGTCTCCAGATCAATCTCCCTCTGGCGTAGCATTGTGGGTCATTGTTGAGTTTAACATTGCAACACCTCGCTCCACTGTCGCCTTCCTTCCAATTAAATCAGTTTTTTTGAGTGAATAGGCTCTTAATAAACTAGCGCTCTTTACCATCTACGATTGTATCACTGCTTATAATCAGGCAGGATTGTGGTCAAGAACTAGTTTTTAATTATTAAGAAAATATATAATTCGGTGCTTGCGTCATTACTATTCCAAAAGTTCATAGTTTTGAGTAGCCTAGTCAGGATGATTTGGCAATCTGTTATTTCTGTAGCGTATCTGAGGGGTAACATAAGTAATTTAAAGAACATTCACAGTTTGATTTAGACACTATCTGTCAAATAATACTGCGAACTTCCCTACAATTTGACAGTTTTCGACATATTTTGTCACCGAAATGAGTTTGAGACTAGATTTTGAATGTTTTAAATCACGAGAATTGGCCCTCAGATCAACTCTTCTTCTTCTTCAGCCTATAGATGTCCACTTCTGGACAAAGGCCTCCCCTAAGGCTTTCCATGATGACTGGTCTTGTGCTGCCCGCATCTATCGGCTTCCCGCGACCTTCACCACTGACCAGGTCATCCGTCCACCTTGTTGGGGGCCTCCCTACGCTGCGTCTTCCAGTACGTGGCCGCCACTCCAGAACCTTACTGCCCCATCGGCCATCGGTTCTACGAGAAATGTGCCCTGCCCAATGCCACTTAATCAACTACATAATAGATAATCAGCCTTTAATGTTCCCACTGTTGGGACACAGGTCTCCTCTCGGTGAGAGGGAGTGCCCGTAATGAGTAATCTACCACGCGCGCCCACTGCGGGTTGGTAGATGTCACATGTCTTCGAAGTTTGTGGCTCTAGGACATGCTGGTTTCCTCACGATGTTTTTCGTCACCGTTTTGCGAGCAGTGGTGATGACATAATTTACACAAAGTAAAGCGCCTGACGGGGTTCGAACCTACGAACTAAGTACAATTTGTAAGTCGCGGCCGACACAATTATTAAAACGATTTGTGGACAGTAAATGTCACTCCTATCGTTAGATGAGTATCTATACTAATATAAAGCTGAAGAGTTTGTTTGTATGTTTGTTTGAACGCGCTAATCTCGGGAACTACTGGTCCGATTTGAAAAATTATTTTTGCGTTGGAAAACTCATTAATCCAGGAAGGCTTTAGGTTATATGACATCACGCTATGACCCATAGGAGCAGAGCATAACTAACTCCACGCGAACGAAGTCGCTGGCGGCCGCTAGTGTAATATATGTGTTCTTAATCTATACCAATATATAAAGCTGAAGAGTTTGTTTGTTTGTTTGAACGCGCTAATCTCAGGAACTACTGGTCCGACTTGAAAAATTCTTTTTGCGTTGGATAGCCCATTGATCCAGGAAGGTTTTAGGCTAAATAACATTACGCTGCCACCAATAGGAGCAGAGCATAACTAACTCCACGCGAACGATATCGCTGGCGGCCGCTAGTCCCATGTAAAGGCTATGTTGATGATTTTGTAATCATTTCCTATCATTTTTACTTAGCAAGATTTAGAGGGAATAAACGAAGGAGACTAAAAAGGGTTTATTTTTAAATAAAATATTATTTGTCTGAAATATTTTTTTTTATTAAATTTAAGCCATCGATTTCCTTAATTAAAGTCGGTTGATTTTTTATAATATTTTTTTTTTACATGCTTTTTATTAGCTTCACTTGTATGTTTGCTTGCTTGTTGTTTGTTTGTCCGTCTCTAACTCTTTGGCCTACTGTAAAATGTCCCACCGTTTTCAATACGTTCGTTCGTTCGTTTTTTTAAAGAATATCGAACTAAACAGTTGAAAATAAATATAGTTTAAAAAACTAAAAAAAACATGCTTTTAAAAAATATCAAACTAAAAAGTTAAAAATAATATTTAAAAAAGCGTGAGGCGCTTATTATACAAAAATTATGGCACAAAGCGCCTCACGCTTTTTTAAACATTATTTTTAAGTTTTTAGCTTGATATTTTTTAAAAGCATGTTTTTTTAGTTTTTTAAACTATATTTTTTATGCGGTAAATAGCTTTGACGAGTGACGACATAATAATATGTGATAATCAACTTATCTGTATTACTCTAGTAATTATCACTTTAAATGATTATACATATAGTAATACTCCAATTTTCGTAATTGCTTCAGTCTAGAATGTGTCATATCTCTATTAGGACGTAAAATAGATTATATTCTGATTGTGTATGTTAGTGAAGGTGTCGTATCTACCTGATTGAAACAATACGTGTGTTCCTCGAAATTCTGATGAAACAGCTAGATTTCAACAGTATGTTATAACAATGGACCAATATGTGTAGTGCCTATTGTGAAAGGTACACACATTACGCTTGACGATAGAATTCATAATAATACAAGGGCTTGTGGTTTATGAATTCTTTCGTAAAATGTAAAAATCTTAACTTTCATTGTTAGTGGTTAAACATGTATGTGATGTCGTGGTGCCTAGTGATTAAAACACTGGCCTCTTAAGTATGAGTGCTCGGGTTCGAGTCCAGGCTAGGCAACTACCAATGTAAATTTTCTAAAGTTATATGTACTTTCTAAGCATATCTTGGACACTAATGACTGAAGGTGAAGGAAAACATCTTGAGGAAACCTGGACTTTATAAGTCTGAAATCGCCAATCCGCATTGAGCAAGCGTGGTGATTACGCTGAATCCTTCTCTGTATGAGAGGAGGCCTGTGCCCAGGAGTGGGACGTTAAAAGGTTGATGCTGACGATGATGATGAAACATGTATGTTGAAAGTTCCTTCAAAGGATGATAAGAAGGTCCTTATCTACTTCTATTCCTGTCCTTATTTACTCGGTGGTAGGCCATAACATCAGCTGCCGGCGGAAGTTACCACCCACCAGACAAAGTCTTGCCGCCAAGCGATTCGTCGTGTTCCGGCATGATGTCTGGTGAAGCCGTACGGAGGACGGGTCTGAGCAGTTGTGTTGCGATGTGTGGCGGGTACGATGCGCCAAATGTTGTTGTGTCGGGAGTTTGGTCGTGGAGAGTCTCCAGATCAATCTCCCTCTAGCGCAGCATCGTTTGGTCGTGCTGGTCTTGGGTTTAACATTGCATCACCTCGCTCAACTGCCGGCACCCTTCCTATTCCTAAGTTTTTTAAGTGAATAGGCTTAATAAACAAGTGCGCTTTACCATTAACGATTGCATCATTGCTTACCATCAGGCGGGATTGCAGTCAAGCACTAGTTTATAATTAATAAAAAAAAAAATTGTTCTACTTACAAGCCTCTTTTTTTTTGTTTAAAATGGGAAATCGTCAAATGGCCTCTAGGCGGAACGGAAGGGCGTGTCAAACTTTTACTGACTAAAACCCACCCGTCGACATTTCAAATGAATATAGTTAACGGCTGTAGTTTCAGCAATACTGCTGTATATACACTTCGTAATTCAATCTACCACGCTGGCCCAGTGCGGTTTGATAGATTTCACCAGATTTCACATATCTTCAAAGGTTTTGGCTCCAAGACATGCCGGATTTCTCACAATATTTTCCTTCACCGCGCCGTTTTGAGAGCAATGGTGATGAAATAATTTATACAAAGTAATTTATACGAAAGCAAGGCTCGAACCTACGACCTACAACTTGTAAGTCTCGATCGATACCACTAAGCCGCCGTCAAGTAATCACCTCTTAGATTTGATTTATAAACTTTTCCGGGACTGGGAATAAAAACTATTTTTTTTTGTAGAACTGGCTGAGTTTTTGAAACTCTTGAATGAAAATCATCAATCTTTATCTGCCCTAGATCCTCAAACTCCTGACCTCAAGATCAACACTACTAGGCCATTGACGCCTTGGCGGCAAACAATCATCTTTAACATGACGATTAGTGATCCTGCAGAGAGAGGAGCCTGTTCTAATATGAGACTACTGTCTTTGTAGGTTATCAATGAGATCATAATGAAATGCTGTAGTAAGTACTTTTGATGATATACCTATTTATTTATATTTTTCCTACAAAAAATGTATAAAGGCGTACTTAATGTCTTCCTCTTCTACAGCCTATAGATGTCCACTGCTGGACAAAGGCCTCCCCCAAGGCTTTCCACGCCGACCGGTCTTGTGCTGCCCGCATCTATCGGCTTTCCGCGACCTTCACCAGGTCATCGGTCCACCTTGTTGGGGGCCTCCCTACGCTGTGTCTTCCAGTACGTGGCCGCCACTCCAGAACTATATATCAATTCTACGAGCAATGTGCCCTGCCCACTGCCACTTAAGTTTAGCGACTCCCAGAGCTATGTCGGTCTTAATGTCTTGGCAAATCTCCACCAGTCAACCTAGGGTGGCGCAGAGATTAGAGGGCAGGTGCTTTGGTTGAAAAGAAAACAATGATAAAAGAAAAAACGAGCTCTTAACTTTTTTCTTTTGTTTTCTCGGTGGTAGGCCATAACATCGGCTGCCAGCAGAAGTAACCACCCACCAGATAAAGTCTCGCCGCCAAGCGATTCGTCTTGTTCCGGTATAATTTAGATTTTTTCTTCTAATTATAAACTAGTGCTTCACCGCAATCCCGTCTGATAGTAAGCCGTGATGCAATCGTTGATGACGCGTACTAGTTTATTAAGAGTCTCTAGCCTTAAATACACTTAAATTTTAGGCAGAATTATCATTTAGGATAGTTATTACCCGGCAGTCTCCGTGTCCGTGACATAGCAGATAAACTGCAAGAGAGTCGCCTGCGCTGGTACGGTCACGTCTTACGTAAACCGGCAGGTTACGTGGGTAGCAAATGTCTTGCCATGGCGCCTCCGCCGGGCCGGAACAAGCGAGGTAGACCAAAGAAGTGCTGGCTTGAAGTTGTAAGAGATGACATGCGTGCCAACAAACTCTTACCACAGGATGCTAAAGATCGTGCGAATTGGAGGAGAATGTGCAGGAAAGCGGACCCCGAGCTCCAACGCGAAAGCCGCGGATGCAACCGGGATGAACGCTGAGATGATGATGATTACCCGGATATTCCTACGTGATCTGCTCTGCGTGTGGCTCTTGTTACTTCCCCCGAATAAGCTTCGTCGATCACTCAAAAAAAAAAAAAAAACTGAGTGAATGGTAAGGAAGACGGCGGTTCAGCGAGGTGATGCATTGTTAAACCCAACAAGAGGACCAACGATGCTGCGTTAGAGGAAGATTGATCTGGAGACCCTCCACGACCAAACTCCCGACACAACAACATTTGGCGCATCGTACCCGGCACACATCGCATCACAACTGCCCAGAGCCCCAGACTCATTCGCCGTACGGCTTCACCAAACATTATGCCGTAACACGATGAATCGCTTGGCGGCAAGACTTTGTTTGATGGGCGGTAACTTCTGCCGGCAGCCGACAATAATTATGTATTTAAAACTAGATGAGGTCGATAGATTGAATAGAAAATTTCCTGTGCCAGTCCCAGATTTAGACACGAGCAAGAAGATGACCTTTATAGTATTATTTCCTTACTCTGCGGAAACTTATCACACCTATTTTTATAAATTTATTGCACCACATGAGATCATCATAAAAACCAGTATTTAAACAGGTGTTAGCGTAGTTTTTGGCGAAAATATTGGCAAGATCAATATATTTCGGTTTAAGACAGGCACCCTAATTGTGTAACTCGCTAATTATTATTAGTTGGAATCATTTCAAAGCAAATTGCCATTCCATTGCTTCAATTATGTTCGAAAATATGTCTGCTCAAAAATGTAAACAACGCATTGAATGCTGTTGAACTGTCAAACTGATACCCATTGTTAGTGAGAGTGAGTTACGCAATTACCCTGAGCAGGGTAGCAACAACATTCATTGTGTTATTTACGTTGTTGAGCAGACACATTTTAAGAACATATATAGCAATAGATTAGAAAAATGCTTTAAATTGAGAGTTATAGCACAGTCTAAAAATCATACAGTCGTCCGACGAAGACGTCTAGACAGAGCAATCGTGCGGGGTATGAGGGGCGAGACGCGGCTAAGCGGCCATCCATTCATCCTTTTTGACATTTAAGATGGCGGACGTTATTTTTTTATAATTTAATATGGATGTAAATTTTAAGTACTTAAATATATTTGGGGTGCTTGTTACGAAAAAGCTATCCTTTTTGAAATCCAAGATGGCGGACGCCAATTTAAATGTAAGTACATATTTACAATATGATATGGGTGTTAATTCCGAGGTGGGTTGGGGTGCTGGTTACGAAAATGCCATCTAAATAACTTAAATCTGTCTCGAGTTTTTTCCCTTAGTAAAAATAGCAAATTAATTAAATATAATACAGCTATCGATGTTGATCTGCAATAAATAAATAATTTCATAAATATTGTTTATTTGTGACAACCCTGGTCGATGCGTTACTGTTCAGACGATGTCGGCATTTTACACGAGATCAAAGGCGTCGACCTACTGTATGATTTTTATACTGTGGTTATATGTAGTATGCGATTTGGGTGCTGTTCACCTTACATCGAGGTGTGAAGGATAAAGTGTGGTCAAAATCTCAGGAATTATAAATTTGATTTGACCCCGTCTAAGTGTGCATTTGTTCTCCAAATAATATACAACGGTATAACTAAATTTTAGCAGTATGCACAAGGTGAGGAGTTTCGAAGGATGTTTTGGAATAAATATTAGGTTTACCTATTATAACTTGTCTATTAGATAAACCGTTTTTTTTACCGATGAAACTAGTGATTGCTGCAACACACAATACATTGATTGATACATACAATATGTAAAGAAAACCCCGTCCGACCCAAAAGGATAATAAATGTTAGGTATACACATGACCAAATAAAATATGAAATTTTACATAATCATCATAGTGACAATACTAATGAATTTTGAAATAATCTTTTTTTCCCTGGAATTAATTCCGACTTCCCCAAAATTTGGTAATTTTTTTCAAAAGTGACAACACCATTTGTGACGGAGCGAATAGCGATGCGATCACGTGCCGCCTGTACTGCCTCCCTTCACCCGCGCATGTATGCCTAACGGGTTGCCTACCGCACATGCATTAGGTTACCTCGCTTTTTCAAAATAATATTTATTTTTTTAGGGGATTTTTTTTAAGTTTAGCCCGGCTTTGTCGGTATTATTAGAATCAGTTAACGATACCTAACAATACCTTCACGGATCGGACAGGGTTTTCTTAACATATTGTATACTGTAATGTAATACTATAAGATAAGGTAGTTTATCTATTTATTTTATTACGCATTATATAGTTTTTATAATTAAGTTTTACGTATTCAGCAGGGTACCTAATTACGTAACACAGTATCAGTAGCAATGGGGTTTCATTTGAACAGTGCAACAACATTCATTGCGTTATTTCGATTGTTGAGCAGACATATTATTTATCGAACAAGTGAAGCAATAGAGTAGGAATATGCTTCAAAATGATTCCAATTGATAGTAGGTAATATTGGTTGCTATAATATACAGTATGTTAAATAACAGAGGGCGTTCCCTTAAACTCGTTAATATATATCATTAATAGAATAAAATAAAAATATCAGCATAGAAAAATAAGGATAATAAAATCCGAATAAAAAAAAAAATCTAATTGGAAATAAATTTGAAACCTCCTGTTTTAAATCAAAATAGTAGCGTAGTATCATAAACAAATTGCGACCTTGCCGTCTTTCAAGTTCGCGTGTACAGTGTGTTTCTTTTACATGTCAATTTAAAATTTTTATTGAATATTTTCTTATTGGAAAAATTTAAAAAAGAATTTGTTTTCGAATGCAAATATTTTTTTTAGCATGTATGTATGCTATACTATTTCAGGTTAACGGGAACGCCCTCTGTTAGTTAACATACTGTATAACGTCATTTTTTGTTTATGCGAAACCTGTATATAGTTGTTCAGAATAAGCAACTGAATCGATTCCAATCATTTTTACACAATGTTATATTTTTTACCAAATACATTTAGATATTGTTGCAGAGTGGTTACCGAGCGGTTAAGATAGATCATAGTACTTGCGGGCGCGTCTCAGCTGACGCCAGAGGTCAACACACCGCACTCGCCCGCCCGATCGGAGCTTTGACCATATTTTTGTTGGGACAACCAAGTAGAATAAAATTTTTGTATATAGATTCTTTACTTAAAAATTATGTTGTATAAATGGCCTCAAGTCTAATCATAAAATATACAAAATAATGTAATACTTAATCATCATGAATACATCCGTAATGCATTCAAAATAAACATTCATTCACGGACTTGAGTTACAGTATGTGCAAAGTGATCACACAAACATTGTGAATCAAATTGCAACGTGCAGTGACGTCCTCATGACATTCGCACTCTGTTTAAAAATAATAACCTAATTATGGATCATATGTTGTGTATGTGTGCGTGTGTGTGTGTGTGCGTATGAGTTTGTGTGTGTGTGTGAGTGTGTATGCGTGTGGGTGTGTGTGTGTGCGTGTGCGTGTGCGTGTATTTGTAATTAGTATTGTAAATGTTCTGTTATACAATTTAGTTTCAGCATTTAGTCCTTCAAGTAAACCCATTATGTGTGGACCTGGGTAGCCGTTGGTGGTTATTCCAACCATTCTATCTCTTTCTAAAAGCTGATGAGCATTACATGTTAATATTAGCGATATACAAGGTGGCAGGGACTTCGAATTACAAACTTTAAATGCGGATATGTTCATGATAATTTATTAACCAGAGCTTTTTTGTTTTGATCGCTTTGGTATAATTGCTCTTTGACTCATCTTCTTTTCTTTTCTTTTTTCCTATTTAGGGTTCAGTACCCTATGGGGTAAAAATAAGTTCCTAATACTGAGACTCCAGAATCAGTCAACCTGCTGTATCTCTGTCTCCTAAGATACAGGTATTCCCTAGCTTAGGAGGCAGGATTTATTGTTTTGTTTTATGGACAACTAGCGGCCGCCTGTGACTACGTTCGCGTGGTTTAGTTCTGCTCCGCTCCTATTGGTCACAGCGTGATGTTATATAGCCTATAAGAATTTTCCAAATCGGACCAGTAGTTTCATAGATTAGCGCGAACAAACAAACAAACAAACTCTTCAGCTTTATATATTAGTATAGACTACTTTTTTTTCTCTCTCCTTGTGACTATTGTTAGTTTATATTATTACATACTAGCATTCCGCCCGCGGCTACGCCCGCGTGAACTTCGGTTATATCGCGCTTTTTAGATTTCTCTCGGGAATATCAAATTTTCCGGGATAAAAAGTACTTTATTATTTCATCCGTCCTTCTAACTTTACGTCTGTAACATTTCAAAGCAATCGGTTCAGTAGTTACGGCGTCAAAGCGGAACAAAGAAACTCACTTTCCGATTTATACTATTAGTAAGGATTATTATTATTATAATGATCAGTGACAGCTAGATAGTTGACATTTTCACAGATTAGTACACGAGTTCGATTCACGCTCGTTTTTTTTTTTAAATTACAAACTAGTGCTTGACTGCAATCCCGCCTGGTGGAGCAGTGAAGCGATCGTTGATGGCAAAGCGCACTAGTTTATTAAGAGCCTATTCACTGTAGCCTACATCATCATCATTTCAGCCGAAATCCGGATCTTCATGTCAGTCGGTCAGCCGGCCATCTAGCGATTTCCCGCGACCTTCACCAGGTCGTTGATCTAGTAGGGCATCGGTCCAACGGTCAATGTGCCCGGCCCACTGTCACTTAAGTCTTACAATTCTTAGGGCTATATCGGTTACTCTCGTTCTTCTACGGATCTCCTCATTTCTGATTTGATAACGCAGCAAACCCCAAGCATAGCCCTCTTCATTGCCCTTTGAGACACCTTGAGCATTTTTATAAGGCCCATTGTTAGCAACACGGAATAGAGAAGTAAGACTGGAAAGGTATTGTGGGCGGGACAGGCTTACCATGAACGTGATACGAAAACCGTATGTCGACTGAAACATGCATTAACCGCGTTTAGAATTCTTCAAACTACTTTTCATCTGTTCTGTGGTTAGCAACCACGTCTCAGTTCCATATGTCATCATTGGCAATACACACTGTAGCAACTGAACTGTTTGGAACTGAGACGTGGTTGCTAACCACAGAACAGATGAAAAGTAGTTTAACGCAGTAATGCGTATTGTGCGTAGTAGTGTAGCGGATTAACGCTGGGATGATGATGATGACTCATGTCATCATCATCATCCCAGCGTTAATCCCAGTCGCATCCGAAGCCTTTTCAGCTTTGGAGTCTGGGGTCCGCTTTACCAGTCCAACTGCTGATATGGCTAAACTTCGACATTTTTCCGTGAAGCGACTGCCGTCTGACCTTCACAACCCGAAGGCGACATCGAAGCTTTGCAGTTAGACCAATTGTTGGACTTTTGAGGGCTCCGACAACCCGTAACGACTGCCACTAGATGTTCGTCTGGCAACCGGGACCAACGGCTTAACGTGCTTTCCGAGGCACGACCAGACCAGTGCAAATATTCATATTCATGCATACAAATACTTGCACTGTGCGGGGATCGAACCCGCGCCACCTTGCGCAGCGGCCGCGGCCGCTACCGCTACGCCACGGAGGCTGTCGAACTTATCAGTATGAGTATCGTTATCTATCAGTTCATTCCCGTGAGCTCTAAAAAAACTACGTTCCAATTATTGGAAAGTTCTTTACCTGAGATTATAATAAGCCGATCAATTCCCTTTAGGCCTTCACCTTGGCTAATGTTGGCAAAGACTTAATTAAATTGGAAATTGTACTATTAGTCACGGACTGACAGAGAGCTAGAGAAAAAGTTTCTTTCTGTTTAAAGAAATGTCTAAGAATAATCGGTGTACAATACACTCGTTTTTATTTTATTGTTCGATTATTTTTTATCGATCTGATAGTAAAAACTTTTATACTTACTCTTTGTGAGTTTAAAAATAGTACCTTCTTTTATATAAAGACATTTACTAACTGTAATGGACAAGTAGGTACATACCTACAAAAGTCCTTGTAATTTAATCTTGAGTAAGTGAGAGGAGGTCTAGAGGGAGGCAGTGGCCTGCATCCTAACTATGTAATGCACTAGTACTAACATTCATCAATCATTTTGTAGCATATTGCTAATTCCATTCATTTTATAGAAAGACTAACGACCGCCAGCGACTTCGTTCGCGGAATTGGTTATACTCCGCTTCTATTGGTCGCAGCGTGATGTTATATAGCCCAAAGCCTTTTTGGATTAATAGGCTATCCAAAGCAAAAAGAATTTTTCAAATCGGTCCAGTAGTTTCTGAGAATAGCGCGTACAAACAAACAAACTCTTCAGCTTTATATATTAGTATAGAGTATAGATATCCTTTCTCGTACCATTCTTAATTACTAAATATCAGCTTGATAAACAAGCATCGAACTCATAGTCCAGTCGACAAGAAAGCAACTTTCGCGACTCAAATATCTTTCCACGCATCGCTTTATGTTTACAAACAATATCTTATTGTTATACCTGACCTACCCTCATACTTACATAATCGTGCATTTTCCTACAAAGTACAGACGACAGCACATCAAGCTACTACAATCTTTTAGATTTCCTTATTAGATTTTCAACTTTAACTCTGAAGCATTAAGGCTCAAGGTTGATGGGGAATATCTGACAATTTGCGGTAGCTTGACCTGCTGTCGTCCGTACATTCTTTCAAGTGTCCGTTCATACAGTCAACAAGGAAGATAAGTTACCAGTCGACGGCGCATTGTGTTCCACGCACGCCTCAAAGAGGTGTTAGCACATCGTGATGAGGTCCACGAGAACCGACGTCTGCTAGGGCCTGCTAGGGCCGCGGGATGTTCGAAAGAACATCTAGGCAAATGACGGAACACGGGTGGGTTTTTGTCTGTACAAGTCTGACACGCTCGTTCGCGGCCCCCAAAGGCGGGAGAGGCCATGTTATGATTTCTCATCCAAAGAGGGGTCTTTGGTTATTCTTCTTCTTCTTTCTTATTCAGCCTATAGAGGTCCACTGCTGGACAAAGGCCACCCCCAATGCTTTCCACGATGACCGGTCCTGTGCTACCCGCTTCCCATGACCTTCACCAGGTCATCGGACCTCCTTGTTGGAGGCCTCCCTACGCTGCGTCTTTCGGTACGTGACGCCACTTCAGAACCTTACTGCCCTATTGGCCATCGGTTCTACGAGCAATGGCCCACTGCCACTTAATTTATGCGACTAGAAGAGCTATATCGGTGACCTTGGTTCTTCGGATATTGTTGAAGTTTAATTAGAAACCGATGGATGTTTCTGAAATTTCTCTGACAAAGTCGTCTCTTACCACGACACTACAACGATACATTTGTTTTGGTCATGTGCACTTCCCTGTGTGTTTTTGTATCGTGTGGGAATATTGAGATACATTAGTAGGAGGGGTGAACAAACATTATCGCAAGAATATCTGAAATTAACTTTAATTCCGTCGATAATAAACAGCGCTGGGATCTGTCTTGAACAGGGTATCCACAAAAACAGGTATCGCTCATCGGCTTTTTTGTAGCTTTGACGCATTCTGTCCAACTATTTCATATTTTTGTTTGTATTTTTATGTATTGTTTTGTCTCAAGTTTACCGCAAAAAAAGGCTGTCTTTCTTATTTTCATTATTACATTCTTACCTTTCTTAAAAGAAGAAGAAAAAAGAATGACCAAAGAAGAAAAAAGAAGGATCATGCCCTTATAATATAATTCCTTACATCTTCGATTTGAAAAAAAAATCCGTCGTAATAATTATATCTCCATGGAATTATAATCATAAATATCACCAAACAACTTTCTCAACAAGTTCATGTTTGCTTATTGAATGACTATTTTATGAAATCACGAGCTACACCCCCCCGGTTTCACCCGGGTAAGTTTCCATTCCGTGGGAATGTCGAGATAAAAAATATCCTAGTTATAAACCATATGCCAAATGTTATCCAAATCTGTTCAGTAGTTTTTGCGTGAAAGATTCACAAACACCCAAACCTTTCATACATCCCAAAAACTTTCGCTATAAAAATTACTAGCATTCCGCGCGCGGCTTCACCCGCGTGGAATTCGGTTATATCGCGCTTTTTAGATTTCCCTCGGGAATAGCAATTTTTTTCAATAAAAGGTAGCCTATGTCCTTTTTCAGGGTCTAAAGATTGTCTGTGCCAAATTTCATCAAAATTGGTTGAGAGGTATAAGCGTAACAGGCAGACAGAAAGGCAGACAGAGTTACTTTCGCATTTATAATATTAGTATGGATTAGTAGGATGACAATTGAGGCCAATAATTCTAGTTCAAGGAGTTGTATTACGTATTCTAATAATTATTAACTTAATCCATACTAATATTATAAATGCGAAAGTAACTCTGTCTGTCTGTCTGTCTATCTGTCTGTCTGTCTGTCTGTCTGTTACGCTTTCCCGCTTAAACCTCTAAACCGATTTTGATGAAATTTGGCACAGACAATCTTTAGACCCTGAGAAAGAACATAGGCTACCTTTTATCCCGGAAAAATTTGATGTTCCCGAGGGAAATCTAAAAAGCGCGATATAACCGAACTCCACGCGGACGAAGCCGGGGGCGGAAAGCTAGTATGTAATATTTATTATGGGCGCGAATCATATTTTGATCAAAGTATTATCTGATAATGGCACCGATTGCCTTTATCTCAAACTAAATTTCATACATTTTAGTACAGTGCATCTTTTTCTTTCTTTCTTTCAATTTCATTACGAAAAGGATAGGAGATAAAATTTAAATTTAGTCCTGTCAAATTAAGACACCATATTAAGTACCTACTAATATTTTTTTTTACAACTTACTATACTATCACATTCGATCCAGCCGTCCCTTTCTGTCCTCTCTAGCGACGCCCTAAGCCGAGGTTCGTACCCCAAAGGGGGTGCCCTTAGTGCGTAGTCGCCTAATTTTAATTTAGTTTTAAGTGCCCCTGGCTGGAGGCTTTAATTTTAATTAAGGCATGCACAGGAAAGTCCGATTAAGTAGTTACGGTCTCCTAGTAGCCACCTACGAGATGCCATACCAAAAAAAAAAAAAAAAAAAAAAAAAAAAAAAAAAAATTACTATACTATACTATATGGGATAGATAAAAGCATCTGTCTGTATTCCAATTTTAATATTACCGAAGCATTCACATTTGCACCGATTCCTTTGTTCACGAACTAAATTAAATTTAAATGCAGTGCATCTTCATCATTATCATCATCCCAGCGTTAATCCCAGTCGCATCCGAAGCTTTTCAGCTTTGGAGTCTGGGGTCCGCTTTACCAGTCTAACTGCTGGTTTTGGCTAAACTTTGATATTTTCCGTGAAGCGACTGCCGTCTGACCTTCACAACCCGAAGGCGATATCGAAGCATTGCAGCTAGACCAATTGCAGGACTTTTGAGGGCTCCAACAACCCGTAACGACTGCCACTAGATGTTCGTATGACAACCGGGACCAACCGCTTAACGTCCTTTCCAAGGCACGACCAGACCAGTGCAAATATTCACATTCATGCATACAAATAAATATTTGTATGCATGAATGTGAATATTTGCATCCCCGCGCAGTGCAAATGCACTGCGCGGGGATCGAACTCGCGCCTCCTTGCGCAGCTTTTTCTTTCTTTTTTTCTTTAGAAGAGACAGTTTAGTAGTAATAATCAAAAAATATGGCGACCAAAAATACGTCAATTTACGCCAGGCGTTGATTTATTTGACAAGGCTAAACTACTAATACTTTCGGGCCACTGAGTTGCAAATTGCAAAAAGTAAGGAAATTTGAATTATGCAGGATACTTTAGCGTACTTTTTTTAATAAGGTCTACGTGCATAGAAACCTCCTTGTATATACTTAATTAAATCATCGCCATTGTTACTGGCATCTACGAGCAAGTCCGTATAATTATAATACGTTGAGCTACGAGATGCCATTTAAAATAAAAATAATTAAAAAAGCAAAATGTTATCTTCCATTTCTTTCATTTTCATTGACTACCTACTCAAATAAATACATATTTATGTCATAAATTTGAAATTATTAGAAGACTTATTTATGTTCATGCCAAGGTAGCAATTTTCTCCAGAAAAACATAAACTTATATCATGTATATACATAGATCGCGCAAACAATAAGGTATTTTTAATATGTGATAAAAAGGCTAATTAAATATTAAGAATACAATACAATCTCGTTGTAAATGCACCGATGAAGCAGTTCGACAGTAATTGAAATAAGTAAATGTTTCTAGCCTACAATTCTATGATTATATATAAATTAAACTTTAGCCTACAATCAATTTATTAATTATTATTGTTAAAAAAACAGTAACAATTTCAGTAGGTACCTAGTTCTCCCAAATATTAAATAAACAATCAAAGAAAATATAAACAAAATAACCTCACCTATATTTAAGATCCATAACTTCAAAGTTATAAACTGAAGAATACATTCCCGCCAAAAACACAGGTATTAATATCAAAATGTAATTAAATACATTGAACTTCCCAAAAGGTCCTAGAATTGTCAAAATGTCATCCACAGTCACTTCAGAACTAGGTTTTTTTTCTGGATCCATGATTGTAGCACTGCACTATAACAATTACTTCAAAAAATACAATAAATACGACACTTTGAACGTAATTAATTGAAATTTTGTTTGAACGCGCGCGTGCGACGGCGGTCGCTGGGCTGATAGTGCGCGCGGCCGAGTCGAGCTATGGTTTTTATTGTTCAAGTAAAACTCATTGCCTATCCAAGCGGGGTTTACTTACGATAACATTGACTATGAGTCTTAACATTATTTACAGCCTCTCGAACTATGACAAGTACAAATATTGATTGAAGACTTGTTTACTGGTCCTTAATTTGTAATATGGCTGATGCACGATGCGTGGCAAAACGCGTAGAACGGTCATGTCTGGCGATAACGGTAAGACCAATAACAACGCTAGGTTTTTTCCCATAGTATGTACTAAATCTTTTACAGCTTACTCGTAAGCAAGAAATTTAAGTATGGGATAGATAACAGCATCTGTCTTTATTCTAATTTTAATATTACCGAAGCATTCACATTGGCCCCGATTCCTTCGTTCACGAACGAAATTAAATTTAAGTGTATCTTTTCATTAAGAAAAGGACAGAAGATAAAATGTTAGTCTAGAACTGTCGAATTAGTTCGCCCCTGACGTAATTTGACGTATTTTTGGCCGCCATGTTTATTCTCGCGTCTAGAGTGTCTATGATCTTAATTTGATAGGATTAAACTAAAATGTTATCTTTTGTATCATCTAATGAAATAGAAATAATTAAGATGTACTTAACTTAAAAGTAGCTTAGTTTGTGAAGAAGAGACTCGACGCCTAAATCCATCTATACCTAATCTTCTAATTGCAGGAGAACAGACCTCCTTTGTGAGCAGAGTGTGTCATTGCGAACCACGGGTGCCCAGTGCGTGATGGTGTTTTTTTTTATTATAAACTAGCGCTTGACCGCAATTCCGCCTGATGGTAAGCAGTGATGCGATCGTTGACGGTAAAGTCTCTATAGTATCGATGGTAAATCTAGCGATTATTAAGAGCCCATTCACTCTAGCCTTGAAGACACTCAAATTGTGGTGTGACGGAAACACCGCCACCGGCAAATTGTTCCAGTCCCTCGATGTACGCGGTATAAAAGAAGAAGCGACGCCAATTTCCTCTTTGGTGACTAAATCTTAGGACCGTATTACAGTAGCTAGTTAGTTAAAACTAGTTTCAACCAATCAAATAGCTTCAAAGGAGATCTAAATAATGCTTAAGTTTTGAGTGAGGTTCTGTAATACGGACCTTAGAGCCTATGGGATAGTAGGCAATTAGCAGAAATCTTCAGTTATAAGATTGTATTTAGAATTGGCTTGTGTAACTAAGTATGATGTTGTGAGTATTGATGATTTAAAATCGAATTGTTTTAGACAATGTTGTAAAACATAAACTACGTAAAGAAATACCTTTCTAAAATGGAAAGTTTTGAAGAAATTTCACTGCTTTATAATAACTTTCAAGGAAACCGCAGAAACTTAATAACATTTACCGCTAACAAGAATAAAATTAGAAAAAAGGTTTAATTTTGTCACCATCGGAGCTCAAGATTATTTGTCACTTGCGGCCGTCCGCGACTTCGTTTGCGTGTAGTTAGTTATTATGCTCGGCTCCTATTGATCGCAGCGTGATATTATATAGCTTTAAGCCTTGCTGGGTTAATGGGCTATCAAACGCAAAAAGAATTTTTCAAATCGGACCAATAGTTCCTGAAATTAGCTTTATATATTAGTATAGACTAATGAAACACAATTGTTTTTTCTATTGGTATCGAACTTAGTCCACGTTAATAGAAAATGAAACCTAACTTTAGTTCCAGGCTTAATGTTTGAGTTAGAATTTGCATTTCGAACTTTATTGAGGTTAAAGTCAAACTTCTTAATACAAAAATGACATCTTAATACCGAACTAAACTGACATTTTTATATAAAGAACTGTATCTCTATAATGGTTAGGTTTATAATTCAATAACCACAAAGGTGGTTCAAACCATTGCAATATAAAATACATGTATGTTTTTAATAAGAGGGAATAACTTTGTCTAACACATAAGAGAATAATCATATTTTACCATTATCTTAAGTGTATTTGATGTTTTTTGTATTTTGTAATTTGTACTTAGCTAGCGTAGCTTAGCGTTAGCGTAGCTGCATTACAGAGCGACATTGTCATATGTGACAAAGCTCCCAAAATAGAGATTTAAAAAAAAAATCTTTAATGTCATTTTTGCTGTAACACGAAAGACCAGTCCATTTAGCTAATGAGCAAAGTAGACTGGTCCTTCGTAAATCAAGAAGACCATTACCTCTGGATAATGATTTATGTGTCGTGGGTCTTGACTTCCGACCCAGCCAGGGATACCATCGTCCACAGAGCGACGTCGCCCAGTATTGAACATTCTTCTCTATATTCTGGCTCCAATCTTCAAGGTCCTATGCTAGACTCGGAGGTACATAACAGCGTAAAATTTCTTTCAACACCTCTCATTACGTGCTTTCAAAACAGTGTAGGGAACCACTGAGAGGAAATGGTCACAACAAAACAATGGTCCAAAAAATTCGAAGTCTTATGTATATGTGTCTCAACTTTCCCAGTAGAACTGGGTTGAGAAGCTGACCATGCTTATTCTAAAGAGCTTTAACTTAATCCAGACTTATCTATGTCGATGTATTCGGGCTGAATTGGTTTTACTAACATATTGTTACGGGCTAGGGGTACTTAAACGCCGGTTAAGGGTTACGAAGTTTATTGGCAACGAAGGTACAGTCGATTGTAGGCAATGACAAGTAGAATGTAGCTGATGTCGCACCGAAGTCTTCTCTTACGTCCACGAAGTCCGTGTTGTAAACACACAATAACGCTACAGATGTTTCTTCACGTAGTACTTACAGTTCTCGTTACAGTTGTCGCAGTAGGTATTCTCAAAGATCGCTTCTTAACTGTCGCTGTTTTCGTATCGCTAGTCGAGTGTAGACTGACTGTGCGCCGGCGTCGCGCCGCCTATATATAGGCCAGCTGATCGAACATTCCGGAATCCTCTAGACGTAATAATAATACTGCATAACTTCGAGGTCACCGGCTATGTAAGTACCTATGGTAATTCCCGGAAACGGGTTTCCAGAAATTTCGATGTCGACACTTTGTTGTCAAAACTGTTGAGACCTGTACCATTCGATAGGCCTTCCTAAGTCTAGCAATGCGTTTTATTATTGTACCTAGAAAATGTCTAGATCTGAAGAAATAGGACTTAAAAGTGACACACTGCATGTCACGCGATATTGAACCTTATGCCATCGACATAAGGTCCATTCGTAACATTGCCCCCTTCTTAGTCATGCTCGTCCCGAGCATGATTTGATCCATAATAGCGAGCTAGGCGTTCAACGTGTACGACCTTCAGCTTCCCTCTAGGTCCTTTCTTAATCCGGTAGGTGACATCGTTTATTCTGGTTACTATCGTGTACGGACCCTCCCATTTGGCTTGGAACTTTGGACTCTTTCCTTTTCTTCTAATGGGGTTATGTAACCATACTAAAGTTCCCTCTTCAAATCCGGGCACGTTAGCTTTGCGGTCGTATCGGATCTTCATCTTCTCACTGGTTTTCAGACCATTCTCTCTCACTAGCTCATGTATTCCATCTAATTTACGCCGCAGGTCGGCCACATAGTCGACGGCTAGGATAGGAGTATCGGGAGGTGTTCCGGTTAGTGCATCTATGGGTAGTCTAATTTCTCGGCCGAAGTTGACTTTCGCCGGTGTGCAATTTGTGCTGTCATGTGTTGCTGAGCGGTATGACATTAAAAGAGTGGAATGTATTGGTCCCAATCCCTTTGATGTTCTTCCACTACTTTGGCCAAATGATTCTCCAACGTCTGATTGAATCTTTCGACCATTCCATCTGACTGTGGGTGATATGGTGTTGTACGAGTCTTGTGTATCCCGAGCAGTTGGCAAACCTCTCGAAATAGTGAAGACTCGAAGTTTCTACCCTGGTCAGAGTGTAACTCCAAAGGAATGCCAAATCGACAGAACACCTCATGAACTAGCTTTTTGGCGACTGTATGAGCTTCTTGGTTAGGTACTGCAAAAGCTTCTGGCCATTTGCTGAAATAGTCTTGCATGACGATGATATACCTATTCCCTTCTTCAGTAACAGGGAATGGCCCAGCTATATCGACAGCAACTCTTTCCCATGGTGCACCAACATTGTACACTTTCAGCCGACCTCTGGCCCTCGTTTGCGGTCCCTTTACTGACGAGCAGGCTACACATTTTCTACACCAGTCCTCTACGTCTTCGCGGCAATGCACCCAATAGAATCTTTTTCTCACCTTTTCCAGGGTTTTCTTTACTCCAAGATGTCCTCCGGATACTCCGTCGTGCACCTGTCGTAGCACTGACGCGACTTTATCACCGGGAACAACTATCTGTAAGGTGACCTCCTGTCCACTGGGTGATTCCCATTTCCTCTTGAGAACTCCATTATCAATTATCAGGCTGTCCCACTGAGCCCAGTAACTTTTTACTGTTGGGCTAAGCGCTGATATTTCACTCCAAGCGGGCCTCTGGCCACGTTGTTTCCATTCGATTACTGTCTTCAAGTCACTATCTTCCTTTTGTGCGTCTTCCAATGATTGATTATCCCAGTCTTCGTCCAAAGCGTTCACCTGGATAATCCTTACGTTCTCTTTCTTTTCCTGTTTGGCGCAATGTCGGCAAGATTCTTCGCAAGGTCGTCTAGACAAAGCATCAGCATTATTGTGTGACTTGCCTTTCCGATGTTCAGTGACAAAGTCAAATTCTTGCAGCTGCTCTATCCACCTTGCTACTTGTCCTTCTGGGTCTTTGAACTGGAGGAGCCACTGTAAGGCAGCGTGATCGGTACGAAGTGTAAACTGCCTCCCAATCAAATATTTCTTGAAGTGTTGTAAGGTCTTAACAACGGCTAGAAGTTCTCGGCGGGTAACACAATAATTTCTTTCTGGCTTGGAAAGGCATTTGCTGAAATATGCGATAACGACCTGCCTATCTCCTTGTGTTTGAGAGAGAACTCCTCCAATACCAACATTGCTGGCATCTGTGTCTACCAAAAATCGGCCTTCCCTACTAGGGTAACCTAATACAGGAGCCTCACACAAGTGAGTTTTCAGTAGCGCAAATGCCTGTTCGCAGTCAGAGTTCCATTCACTTTTCCTCTGTTAAACGATGCAACGGTTTCGCTAACTCTGAGAAGTTCTTCACAAACCGACGGTAATATGCACACAGACCCAAGAAAGAGCGTACCTCAGTTTTATTACGAGGGGTAGGCCACTTCGACACGGCTTTTATTTTTTCAGGGTCTGTTCGAATTCCTTGCGACGAAATAATGTGTCCCAAGTATCCAACCTCTTTCTGGAATAGTGTACACTTACTAGGACTGAGTTTTAAATTTGCTTCACGCAGTTTCTGGAAAACTTTCTCCAAATTGCGTAGGTGCTCTTCGAAGCTTCGTCCCATAATGATGATGTCATCCAAATAGACTAGGCATGCATCACCAAGCAACCCCACCAAGATGCGCTCCATTAGGCGCTCAAATGTAGCTGGAGCATTGCACAGTCCAAAAGGCATGACATTGAATTGCCAGAGACCGTTCCCAGGACCAGTGGTGAAAGCGGTCTTTTCCTTATCCTGCTGACAGATTTCCACCTGCCAGTATCCACTTTTGAGGTCAACTGTGGAGAACCATTTCATGCCACTTAGCAAGTCCAAAGTGTCATCTATACGTGGCAGAGGATAACTATCCTTTTTCGTGGCATCATTCAACATCCTGTAGTCAACGCAAAACCTTGTGCTGCCATCCTTTTTCTTGACTAGGACAACTGGAGATGACCAAGGGCTGGTAGATGCTTCGATAATCCGATTTTTCTCCATATCTCTTAACATTTCCGACACTTCCTGTTCTCTTGCAAAGGGGATACGACGTGGTCTCTGTCTTATCGGCTGTGTATCGCCCGTATCTATATGGTGTTTGACGAGCCCGGTCCTTCCCACGTCACTGTCGGTCTTAGAGAAGATGTCATGGAAGTTATGCAACAGTTGCTTCACTTTGTGACTTTCGAACTTATTTAAATTGCCCTTACAATTGTCGAGTAGCGTCGATACATGTTCCTGCCACTTCTTATCACGTTCCTTTTCGTGCGCCTCTGTTTTTCTCAACGATGCTACATGGTCGCACACACCAACTATGCAATTCTTTTCAAGAATTATTTCTTTGTTACTAACGTTGATAATGCGCACTTTTGGTTTATCGGAAATCATCATCAGTGTTCTTGCTGTTATCCAGTCTGGGTGATCTCCAGAATCTTCAATTATAATGCAACGTTTACGGCGTCCTATTGGTGATAGTCTAATATCTACTAAGGTTTCTGATCTTGGTGGTAATACCGTTCTCCTTAAACAGTACACTGACCCTTGTTTTCCACCTTGAAGAAATACTTCTTGTTCTGGAAAACTCAATACTCCTTTTGCTACATTAAGGACGCACTGCTGTTTCTTCAAAAAGTCCAGTCCTATTATGCAATCATCTGTAATATTTGCTATTAAAACAGGGTGCGTGAATGTCTTATCACCCATTTTCAAAGTCACATTCGTTTCACCAAGGACGAGTACTGGTTGGCCAGTGGCGGTTTGTAATCGGCATTGTGAAGATCCTCTTTTCCATACTATGGTCCGAGGAAATAGCTCCGGTCGTGCAATGGTTCTTGATGCACCAGTATCCAATGTGAAACTGCAGGATTTACCATTCAGTTGTCCTTCTATAATGAGACTGTTTCCGTCACCCACTTGTGATACTGTTATAATGGGGGCTACATGTCGACCAGCCAGTACTCGCCCCATAGCCCTGGCTGTTCCTAGTTTAAATCCTCGGCTTCCACCTGTGTCCCAGAAGTGCTTCTTCCCTTAGCCTTCCTGGGACAATTGATCCGAATATGCCCTTTTTCACCGCACTCATAGCATGTTGGCCCTTGTCGGGGTTTCATTTGTGCGGTTACCTCACGAATACGGTGGTGTGGTCGGCCATCTTGGCGTACTGCTTCCACCTCCAGAGCGTGTGTCAAGGCTGCCTTCAGAGTCTGATGGTGCCCCAGACGAACCGCAGCCCTGACTTCCGCATCTCGAATTCCATCAGTAAAAGCTTGCACCGTAGTAGCATCAATTGCTCCCGGCGTTGAAGCATACGCCCTCCGAACAATACGTTCTATTTCCGATGCCCATTGTTGCAAACCCTCACTGCTTTTCTGTGTGCGGTCGCGGAGTTGAGCCCTGTAGACATGTTCCAGGTGTTTCTCTCCATATCTAGACTCCAACGCTTCTAACAGACAGGCTAGAGGTATTGCAATCGCCGGAAATATTTTCGAGGATTTGGACCGCCTCACCACGCAGAGCAAGCGTAAGGGCGGTTACGGCTTGATCGTCGTCCCAATTGTTGCCTTTTGCGACCTTTTCAAACTGTAGACGGAAGGCCACCCATGACGTTGTTCCGTCAAAATGAGGTACCTTGAAAGTCGGCAAAGCACTGGGTACCGGTACCACACCTTTAATAACGCCTTTCTGTACCTTCTCCTGCAAAAATTCTACTTCCTTCCCAAACTCCATGATGGTACTGTTTAATTTCTCCATACGCGCATCTTGTTTGTCTATGCGCGTATCTTGCTGGTCCATACGCGTATCTTGTTTGTCTATGCGCGTGTCTTGCTGGTCCAGACGGGCATCTTGTTGAGCTGTTTTAATTCTAAGTTCATTGACCTCTTCTTTGGTCTTTTTCCACTTTTCATTTAATTGTAATACCAGTTGCTGGGATTCCTTTATTTGTGACTGGGTTGCTGCCTGGGATTGTTTTATTTGTGCCTGGGTTTCTGCCTGGGATCTATCTATTTTGCCTGGATTTCTGCCTGGGATTTTGCCTGGGATTGTTGTATTTGTGCCTGGATTTCTGCCTGGGATTTTGCCTGTGATTCTGCTACTATGCCTTTTATTTGCGCCTGGGATTCTGCTATACTCAACTTTATTTGCGCCGTCAAGTGGGCCAGTAACACCGATAAATCGGATCCGCTGCTTCCGGGAATAGTGCTGGTACTAGGGGCACTCACATTCGTCGGTGTTACGACGGCCGCATCTTCTACGGGTGCAGGGACACCAAGCGATTCTTCCTCTTGACGCGCCAAATCCATCGCTGCTTGTCGTCGCGTGCGAACTCTTTCGTCTTCCCTTGGCGTGACCGGCATCCGCTTCTGACACCAATTGTTACGGGCTAGGGGTACTTAAACGCCGGTTAAGGGTTACGAAGTTTATTGGCAACGAAGGTACAGTCGATTGTAGGCAATGACAAGTAGAATGTAGCTTATGTCACACCGAAGTCTTCTCTTACGTCCACGAAGTCCGTGTTGTAAACACACAATAACGCTACAGATGTTTCTTCACGTAGTACTTACAGTTCTCGTTACAATTGTCGCAGTAGGTCTTCTTTAAGATCGCTTCTTAACTGTCGCTGTTTTCGTATCGCTAGTCGAGTGTAGACTGACTGTGCGCCGGCGTCGCGCCGCCTATA
The DNA here is from genome assembly GCA_017933935.1 of Sesamia nonagrioides. Classification (NCBI taxonomy): domain Eukaryota; kingdom Metazoa; phylum Arthropoda; class Insecta; order Lepidoptera; family Noctuidae; genus Sesamia; species Sesamia nonagrioides. Next base: position 35,122 of record JADWQK010002062.1, on the reverse strand, counting down.
TATAGGCCAGCTGATCGAACATTCCGGAATCCTCTAGACGTAATAATAATACTGCATAACTTCGAGGTCACCGGCCATGTAAGTACCTATGGTAATTCCCGGAAACGGGTTTCCAGAAATTTCGATGTCGACACTTTGTTGTCAAAACTGTTGAGACCTGTACCATTCGATAGGCCTTCCTAAGTCTAGCAATGCGTTTTATTATTGTACCTAGAAAATGTCTAGATCTGAAGAAATAGGACTTAAAAGTGACACACTGCATGTCACGCGATATTGAACCTTATGCCATCGACATAAGGTCCATTCGTAACAATATTAAGCATATATGTGGATATATGTCGTTCTTTACTTTGAGTTTGGTAGCGGATTCTTTAGGAGAGTTTGGAATTTGATTTTTTATTTGACGTAAAGAAAGTTTTCATTGACACTTAGTGCTTGTTGAATACCTATATCCCATTATTGGCTCACTACAGGCCGAAGCGCCATCGTATCCAGCATGCTTCACTTTAACTATTTCCCGCCATTCCTTATGACTGACAGATGACATTAATTTTTATCTCTCTCTACTGTTTATATTTTGTATGTATGTATTTATTATTAATCTATTTATTTCGAGTAACCAGACTTATAGTGTTAGTTACATGTGCCTACAAACTATGTTAGTAATACATTTACAAACAATACAAAAGCAGCAGTGGTTCACAAACTGACAGTCCAAAACATTTCTTGTTAAAAATCCCACATTTTAAAATTATTTCAACAGCGCAATTGACGGCCCCGATAAGTGTCCCAATTTTGAATTATCTAAAATATTGAAATTGTCAAATCGTAAAATAAAATGTTAATTAAAATGTCAAAATATAAAATACAAAAATATATATTATTAATTATTATTATATTTATTATCATTTTTTTTTGTGTTTCTCTTTCAACTTCTCTTTTATATCTTTGCACCTACCATGTTTTGTCTCTGCATCACCCTAAGGTAGACTGGTAGAAAATGCCTAAGGCATTAAGTCCGCCATTGTGCAATGTTTATTTTTGTGCATAAAGTTTTTATAAATATAAATAAATAAATAATGACATAAGTGACAGTAGCTACCCCGCTTGTGTGAATAAAGACAGTGGCCCCGATTGCCATTTTGAAAAACTAATTTTAAATTCAGTGCACCTTTTTCTCTCTATTTCATCAAGAAAAGGACAGAAGATAAAATACTAGTTTAGTCCTGTCAAATTAAGATATTCCATAGACAGTTTAGACGTGATTTAAAACATGGCGTCTAAAAATAGGTCAATTTACGTCGGACTAATTTGACGGAACTAAACTAATGGATAAATATTAGTTTAGTCTAGTAAAATTAGTCAACGATTAATAAATTAACATTATGGTACACTGAACTTTTAGTTTACTTTGTGAACGAGGAAATCGGCACCAGTGTTTATATATCTATGTAACACATCCACTACATGCAATTTCGTAAAAACAAAGTAGACGTTTCGAAAAGATTGTTCGTAATTAATATGCGTTCGGCCATCACCTTAATTAGGTACTGCTCGGCCCTAAATTTTCATATTATTTCCTTCACGCATTCTATTTAAGGGAGTACATTCACTTTTTAGATAGAATTAACTATATTATCGCTAATAATTCTATCTAAAAAGTGAATGCGCTGATACACAACTTTCGATTTTAGATGTGGACATGGACGTCCGAGCTTAGGCACAAGCTACTCTTCAAATTCGTATGGAAGGCCTCAGCGTCCGCAAATCTTCTAGTATTAGTTTACCGGCTTTCATATCCTCTGTCCACAGCACTGAGAAGATATTCTGTAAAATCCTAGCCACCACACTGGTGAATTGTGATGTGTAATTGCCTCACCGAGGCTATGAGTATCAGGAGATTCGTTTGCCCGAGTTCAGATGAAGTGAACCTGGACTTTTAAGTCTAAAATCGCCAAACCCGCATTAAGCAAGCGTGGTCATTAGGCTCAATCCTTCTCTGTACGAGGGAGACCTGCGCCCAGCAGTGGGACGATAAAAAGGATGATGATGATGATGAATTCAGATATACCCGATAATCCATTTTACCAAAGACGGTGGGATGAGCCGCTCTGCAAAGTATTACAGGACAGTTTACTTAGCTTGTCTGCTGGCTGTCACGTGTGAGCCATATCAACTATGGTCGTCGAATAGAGGCATTTTGATGGGTTACAATTTTCCGTCTCGCTATTTCCCTATGACTAGGAGCTCCTTGTTATTCACCTTAACGCTATCATTGTGGCAAAGTTTTAAATAGGCTCAAAGACCACGTTTCGCCTCCCAACTGAAGTGCGGGTGACTTCGCAAGGAACCTGAACATTGACGACATGACTCTACAGGTGCTTGTCAGCGACAGCGTTCAAACTGTCTTAGAACTACTACTACTATTAATGGCTTGGGATGGGACGATGGCAAGAGATGCGATGGCGTGGTTCTATTTCCATAGAAAGTGGTTGGTAGGTTCGACGTATGCTGGTACTTTTGCATCATTCCATCTGCCTGGATCAGCGTGATGATTTGGTGCTACTGCTGCGTCTGCAGAAATCCTCCACCGGCGTAAGTGTAATAATTTGAAAAATAAATTGGATTAGTTTTTCGATCTGTTTCGGGTTTATATCTTCTGGCGGTGGCGTCTAAATACTTGTGGGCTTTTTAAAGGGCATCTCGAAACCATGAAACAACCAACCTCCAACGACACCACCATTTCTATGCTAATAAATGTTTTTTTTTTTAAATGGCCTTTAAAAGGAAAGGTATTCGTAGTAATTCTTACACAAATCAATTCTTCGTATTTCCTTTTCTTTGAAAGCCATTAAAAAAAAAAAAATAATGATCTGATTCTAGTCACCCTTTCCAAAAAGTATTTTCGCATGGAGAAGAATGCACTAGAAAAACAAACGTTACTGTTGTGTAAATGTACGCCAAGTGTGTGTGTTTTATCATCATCATTTCAGCCGAAAAACGCTCACTACTGGACATAGGCCTCCCCTAAGGATCTCCACGACGACCGGTTGTGCGCCTCCCGCATCCAGCGGTTTACCGCGACCTTCACTAGGTCGTCGGTCTATCTTGTTTACCTGCGTCTTCCGGTGGGTGGTCGCCACTCGAGAAACCGTCGGCCCCATCGGAATCGGTCCTACGGACAATGTGCTCGGCCTACAGCCACTTAGGTGTTGCGATTCTTCGGCCTGTCGGTTACTGCCATTCGTCTGCGGATGTCCCCATTTCTGATTTCATCACGCAGTGAAACCCCAAGCATAGCTATCTCTATTGCCCTTTCTTATAAGGCCCATTGTGTGTGTGTGAGTGTAAATTTGAAGATGTGTATTTGTTAGTGGATAGGAGATCTGTAATGAAGGTAAGCACTTAGAACACTCATTTCCCGACTTCCCAAAACATGAAATCCCATTACTTGTTTCTCTACCTATCACAGTTCTTACGACCAGGTTCAAGCTAATTGTTACCTACTATTTACACCTTATTATATTTTTGTGTTATGTAACGGTATACATGTTTTATAAACACACATGTAGCAACGGAAACTTGTGTATGAGAACGACGTATCGGTTGCTAAGAACGGTAACACGGTTCGTTCTTGTTTGTGGTAGAACACGAAAACAGTTATTTCTTAGTATATAGTTTATCTAATCTACAATATGTTAAGAAAACCCTGTCCGATCCTTGAAGGTGTTGTTAGGTATCGTTAACTGATTCTAATAATGCCTACAAAGCCGGCTAAGCTTAAAGAAAATCCCCCTATTATTTTGAAAAAGTGAGGTAACTTAATGCATGTGCGGTAGGCAACACGTTAGGCATACATGCGCGGGTGAAGGGGGGCAGGGCAGGCGGCACGTGGTCGCATCGCTATTCACTTCGTCACAAACGGTGTTGTCAATTTTTTAAAAAATACCAAATTTTAGGGAAGTTGGAATTAATTAGCGGAAAAAAAAGATTATTTCAAAATTCATTAGTATTGTCACTATGACGATTACGTAAAATTTCATATATTATTTGGTCATGTGTATACCTAACATTTATTATCCTTTTGGGTCGGACGGGGTTTTCTTTACATATTGTATATCCATATAGGTACACATTAATTAGCTAGCGAAACTCCTCACACGTGATTGGTATCTGAAAATTATGAACATTTTTTTAAGTGAATATTTCTTTACCGTTGTTGTGATTTGAAAGCCGATGAAAGGAAAGAGACAGACATATAAAGTCATAAGATTTTACGTGTGACAAAACGAGATAGTAAGCATTACACAGTCTTTCTTAAAAATTTTGAAGGTTTCACTTCTACCACGTGTGAATTGCTTATATATGTTTTTTTTTATGGCGTCATCAACAGCTGTGTAATTCCATCGTACTCTTGTCACCGGTGGAAGCCAACTGTTTTAGAACCCAATCGCATGCCACTATGCACTTTGTTTTTCGATTCATCGCCAAGTGGTTAACGAGACCTAGCCAGTTGTTGGAAAAAAAAATGCCTTTGCCATACACGTGGCAAGCGTTTCGTTTTACCCAGTAACTGGGAAGTGTAGGTCAGAAAGGCGCTCGCTCCATGTAAATTACGGGTTTCTGTATCTGGTCAGACTGAAAGCTGACCCTAATATAGTTGGGGAAAGGCTAGACAGATGATAATGACCTACACAAGGACACTTAGTTGTTTTCACATAAGTTTACAACATTGCTGCGAAAACTAGTTTATAAAAGTTGTCTGTGGAACAAATATTTAAGTACATAATATAAATACATCCTGCAACAAGAAGTTATTGTACAGACGACAGCACATCAAGCTACTACAATCTGTCAGATATCTTTATTAGATTTTCAACTTTATCTTTAAAGCATTAAGGCTTAAGGTTGATTGGGGATATTTGACAGTTTCGGGTAGCTTCATCTGCTGTCGTCCGTACTTTTACGCCTACAGCTTTTCGTAGGCTCGAATCAACGTGGGCGCTTTACTTAGTGTGAAGTAATCTTAAAGCAACACTCCGTGAGAAAACCGGCGGCATGTTCTAGAACGAAAAACTCGAATATATGTGATATACTGCGAACATCGAGGAACTGCAACAATTTGCCAGTGGCGGTGTTTCCGTCTGACTACAATTTGAGTGTCTTCAAGGCTAGAGTGAAGGCTCTTAATAAGTTAGCGCGCTTTACCATCAATGATTGCATTACTCCTTACCATCAGGCGGGATGGCGGTCAAGCACTAATCTATATTAATATATAAACCTGAAGAGTTTGTTTATTTGTTGACTACTGGTCCATTTTGAAAAATTCTTTTTGCTTTGGATAGCTTATTAATCCGGGAAGGCTTTAGGCTATAACATCACGCTACGATCAATAGGAGCGGAGCATAACTAACTTCACGCGAACGAAGTCGTTGGCGGCCGCTAGTTTATAATAATTATTAAAAAAATCACCAATGTGTACTGGGCACCCTTGGAAGTTGACCGCCATCACAGAGTGGAAGTCTCGGTCCCAGCAGTGGGAATATTATGAGCTGATTCTGATAAAAGAACGATAACATTGTGTAAGTAATTAATCCGTTCTGTTAGAGCTGCTGCTAATTAAATCATAATATGATTCATACATACAATAGGTATGTAAAGAAAATCCTATCCGATCCATAAGGGTAATAAAGGTTAGGTAAACACACGACCAACTATAATCAAAAATTTTACGTAATCATCATAGTAACAATACTAATGAATTTAAAAATAATCTTTTTTTTCCGCGAATTAATTCCAACTTCCCCAAAATTTGGTAATTTTTAAAAAAGTGACAGCACCATTTTGACGGTATTATTACGAGCAATGGGACCACGTGCCGCGTGCCCTGCCCCCCGTCACCCGCGTATGGATTGCCAACCGCACATCTATTAAGTTACCTCTTTTTGAGAAGTAATATTAATTTTTTTAGAGAGATTTATTTTTTTACGTTTAGCCCGTTTTTGTTGTTAGTGTTTACATATTGTATATACAATATGTAAAGAAAACCCTGTCCGACCCATAAGGATAATAAAGGTTAGGTAAACACTTGACCAAATATAATATAAAATTTTACATAATCATCACAGTAACAATAATAATGAATTTTGAAATAATCTTTTTTTCCGGGTATTAATTCCAATTTCCCCGAAATTTAGTAATTTTTAAAAAACTGACAACACCATTTGTGGCGAAGCGAATAGCGATGCGACCACGTGCCGCATGCCCCGCCCCCTTTCACCCGCGCATGTATGCGCGGGTGAAAGGGGGCGGGGCTATCGGGTTGCCTACCGCACATGCATTAAGTTACCTCGCTGTTTCGAAATAATATTTATTTTTTTTGGGGGATTTTTTTTTAAGTTTAGCCCGGCTTTATAGGCATTATTAGAATCAGTTAACGATACCTAACAATACCTTCACGGATCGGACAGGGTTTTCTTTACATATTGTATACATATGAAATTTATGGACGACAGCAGGTCAAGCTAACCAAAACTGTCAAATTTTACCAATCAACTTTGAGCCTTAATAGACATTAACAATAAAGTTGAAAAACTATTTAAAAAAATGACAGATAATAGTAGCTTGATGTACAATGAAATATATTTCGTTCTGTTGAGAGAATCTATAATAATAGAAAATCTGACAGGTCCTTGTTTTTCCAGATGGGAAATCATCAAATGTCCTCTCCGGCTCTGGGCGGGCGTAAGGACATGCCAGACTTTTACTGACTAAAACACACGTCAGAGGCGCGAGGGCGCTTAGATTTCCGCTGCCTCACGCGATCCACCTCCTTCTTTGGAAGCATCACTGCTTCGCAGAAGAAGGTGACGGCCTGCCATGCACTCTCGCTCCGGATCATGGTCTGGACGGGGTTGAAATCGGACGCGAGAGATCGCCGCCACGAGGGCACAGCGGTGTTCTACCCAAGCCGGTCAGACCTTCACCGTATGCTCCAACGTGTCCTCAGGGCAATCCACACAGTGATGACACTCTGGCATTTCTGCCCGCATTATCCGGAACAGGAACCTTCCAAAACAGCCGTGTCCGGTCAGGAATGCGTCAGGTGGAAGATGAAGGCGCCGTGGCGCCTCTCTAGTCATTACTCAAAGAGGGGACTTACCACAACTACAGTTGCATGTCCAAATCTGACAGGTCCTAATGAGCAGAATAATACATAGTTAACTTAAATGTCAACAAAACTCTTTAATCGATATTTTTATGTCTATGCATGCTATAAGTCTAACGATTCTGTTTTTCTCTATCATCATCAGCAACCTTTTATTGTCCCACTGCTAGGCACAGGTCTCCTCTCATACAGAGAACGATTGAGCGTCATCACCACGCTTGCTCAATGCCGATTGGCGATTACAGACTGGTTTCCTCAAGATGCTTTCCTTCACCTTCAGTCATTGGTGTCCAAGATATACTTAGAAAGTACATAGGTATAACTTTAGAAAAGTTACATTGGTACTTGCCTGACCTGGAATCGAACCCGCACACTCATACTTGAGAGGTTGGTGTTTTAACCACAAGGCCACCACGACTTCGAATTGTGATCATTATTTTTCTCTATAGCGCTTCATTATCATATTCTGTGTAAATTGGCTCTTGTGATGCAGGATTCCTAGTACAACGGCCAAAATGGATTCCTAGTATACTGATGATTGTGTGTTGAAGTGAAAAAGAAGAAGAAAAAATACCAGTCGTGAGACTGACCGACAGTAGTGAAAACTGAAATCATTAAAAAAGAATACACAAAAAGTAAAAAAACAAAAAATCACGGTGTTGAGGTCGGTCATGCTCACGCAAAGTCAATGCTTTTCTCGCATCGAACAAATTTGCCTGAAGTCGGTAAAGAAGTATAGGTACTACAATGTAACAAACATGTGCTTGTATTATGTCTGGTGAAGCCGTACGGAGGACGGGTCTGAGCAGTTGTGTTGCGATGTGTGGCGGTACGATGCGCCAAATATTGTTGTCTCGGGAATTTGGTCGTGGAGAGTCTCCAGATCAATCTCCTTCTAGCGCAGCATCGTTTGGTCGTGTTGGTCTTGGGTTTAACATTGCATCACCTCGCTCAACTGCCGTCATCTTTCCTATTCCTAAGTTTTTTAAGTGAATACGCTTAATAAACTAGTGCGCTTTTACACTCAACGATTGTATCACTGCTTACCATCAGGCGGGAATGCAGTCAAGCACTAGTTTATAATTATTAAAAAAAAAAAAAACAACAATGTATATTGCTCATGAAGTACATGACATTATCGTAAACTAAAGATCCTATTCTGAATGCGAGTCTAGTTAACAACACTATTGTGAAAGAAACTCAATCTGTCATCAAAACCTTATGCCCTGGTGTCACGGGCTAGCTCTGCAAGTTTGCAGTTTTTCGTTTTTTTTTCTTCATAATTCAAGTAAATTTAATCCATACTAATATTATAAAGTCGTGGTGGCCTAGTGGTTAAAACACCAGCCTCTCAAGTATGAGTGCGCGGGTTCGATTCCAGGTCAGGCAAGTACCAATGTAACTTTTCTAAAGTTATATGTACTTTCTAAGTATATCTTGGACACCAATGACTGAAGGTGAAGGAAAACATCTTGAGGAAACCTGGACTTTATAAGTCTGAAATCGCCAACCCGCATTGAGCAAGCGTAGTGATTACGCTCAATCCTTCTCTGTATGAGAGGAGACCTGTGCCCAGCAGTGGGACGATAAAAGGTTGATGATGATGATGATGATGATGATTATAAATGCGAAAATAACTCTGTCTGTCTGTTACGCTTTCGCGCCTAAACCTCTCAACCGATTTTGATGAAGTTTGGCACAGACAATCTTTAGACCCTGAGAAAGAACATAGGCTACCTTTTATCCCGGAAAAATTTGATGTTCCCAAGGGAAATCTAAAAAGCGCGATATAACCGAACTCCACGCGGGCGAAGCCGCGGGCGGAATGCTAGTTAAAAATAAAATTGTCGTGTAAACGGGGATTGTTATCCTTCGTTTTTTTTTGAGTGGAAATTATTAAAATGACTGGTCCCGCTCGGGGTGGAGCGGATTATGTGTTGGACTTTAAAGTGGTATAGATGACAACTTAAGGTATATTGGTCAGGGTTGCGGGCTGATTAAAAAAGATACCATAGCCCTGGCGCACAGGCAAGTGAAAGAACACGGGTGTATTTTAGTCAGTAAAAGTCTGACACGCCCTCACGGGAGACGTCATTTGATGATTTCCCATACAAAACAAAAAAAAAAAAAACGTATATTGTGTTGTCATCTGACCCTATCCTGAGTTTATAGTCATTAATTTCTGTTTATATGTTTTAAAGTCTATTTTCTGTCTTAATTGATAACTTTCTGTAATATTTATTAACTAGCTTCGCCCCACGGTTGCACCCGCATATAAGCTAACTCGCATTCTGTAGGGTTTTCGTACAATCGGAAGTCAGCATATACTGGTTATTTATAACTTGAAGTGTGTGTGACATTGGCAGTTCTTATAACTTATGTATTACTTAACAACCTTCAAAGTCGCATCTTCTTAACATGTCTAAGTAACTAAGCAAACAAACAAGGAAGGCAGGCTTGCGTATTTAATATTTACCGACGTTGGAATGTCCCTAATTTTTGGCACGCTTTCTAGTGTTTCCTAAGTGTAATTGAGTGGAAAATTGCAGGGCATTGAGTCTTTGCAAGGCTAGAGTAGCGTATCAATAACACTGTTCGCTTTGCTATTGAAGCGAAGTTAGGCATTTCCTAAATTCTAAGACCTCTCCAAATAACACTTTAGGACCTAAAAAAATAATAAAGGAGTACCTTTCAGAGGGTCATGGCCGTTCGACTGGTCCGGAGATACCGCACGGTCTCCGCTGAGGCGGCGAGCCTCCTTGCCGGATTGCGGCGATGGGATCTGGAGGCCAAAGCCCTCGTCCACATGTAGGAGTGGCGAGAGGTGGCAAAACGCCGTGGCATAACTCCGCTGACGCGAGAAATCGCAGTACGACGGACAGAGCTCGCAATCCAGTGCTGGGCGCGCCACAATAGCGGCGGTAAGTCCCCTCTTTGAGGAGTGGCTAGAGAGGCGCCACGGCGCCCTCACGGTCCGCCTGACGCAGGTCATCACCGTACACGGTTGTTTTGGGAGGTTCTTGTTCTAGATAAGGCGGGAGGAAACTCCAGTGTGTCACCATTATGTGGACCACCGTAAGGACACGGTGGAGCGTATGGTGGAGGTCTATCCGGTTTGGGTAGAGCACCTTCGTGTCCTCGTAGCAGCGATCGTTGACGATCGCCGCTGACCCTGGTTTAAGCCATGGTCCGGAACGAGAATGCATGGCAGGCCTTCACCTCCTTCTGCGAAGCAGTGATGCTGGCAAAGGAGGAGGCGGAGTGCTTGAGGCGGCGGGAATCCCAGCGCCCTCACGCCACTAGCCGGCTCGTAAACAACATCGAACTCCCGGCTACCGTAGGCGCGGGCTTGCGGGCGGTAAGCAGTAGGCAGCTCGCCGCCCGATAAGGACCAGGCCCAAGTCGACAACGTGTTGTGTTTCACGCGCGCCTAAAAGAGATGCCAGCACATCGTGACGAAGTCCACGTAGACCTATGCGTCCTGGGTCAGAGTTGCGGGTTGGTTAAAAAAGAAACCGTGGCCCTGGTACAGAAGCAAGTGAAGTTACACAGGTGGATGTTGGTCAGTAAAACAAAAAAAAAAAAAGAACTACTTCTTTCGAGTTTTTCTTTCTCTTATGGCTTTGCACGGTTTGTGCATTTAGCCAATGTCACGTAATGAATTATTCATGTCGAAAAAGACGGCCGCGCGAACCGAACACTGAGGAAGATTTGGTACAAAGCCATGATGTGGCCACTATGCTACAATATTTCACTGTTCTTTATGAATTATTCACTTAATGCACTTTTTACTACATAAATCACGCGTTTTTATTTAGTAAACGACACTATAAATAATTTAAAAGTCCAATGAAAAATGAGCGTGGCACTCATCTTAGCTTCCCGCCAAAACCCCCCTCCTTTCGAGTTAGACGAAAAAAAATCGTAGAAGCAGAGATGCGTAACTTTTAATTTAGTAATGTAACATAGAAGCAGCAGAGATGCACAACATTAATTTCAGTAACGTAACAAATTAACAACTCGAAAGATAATGGAGCTTAAAGTTTAAAAGGATATTTAAACTTTAAAATGAAACTTAAGCGATATTCAGATGTCAAAAATGTATAGTTAAACGGTCGCTAATCACTGATTAACTTTGAGCAACATTTATGAATAAGGCGTAATGTTAATAGCGATAACAAAATAAAAATAATAACAGGTAAATAACAAAAATCAGCGAAAATCAAGAAAGTTAGCATTTACAGTTGTATAGCGATTCGCAGCTGTTAGTGAATGAAAAAACAGCTACATAATTATGTTGGAGGAAGCCACCAAAATTAAAAATGAAACACCCTGCTGTTCTTAACGGATGACCGAATTACGAAACATTTCAGATTTGATAGATAAAATAAGTTAAGTAAGAATAGGCATTATTCTAAATAGTACTGATGTATAATTTGCCTAAACTAGGTAGAACCTGTGCTTCAGGCGTTGTGCGATACTGCCTTCCGTATACGCCTATCTGATCTGCAAAATCCAGTTATTGGGTAATATGATTACTTACTACGTATTTTTGGTGGAAATCATCAGACGTGTCAGATTTTTAATGATTAAAACCCACCCGTGTTCCTTCAGTTGCCTGTGTGCCCGGACCACGGTATCTCTTTCAAATCATCGGTCTTCGTGGATCCCGTTACAATATGCAGACATCTCTTTGAGGCGAGCGTGAAACACAACACGTTGTCAACCCGGGCCTGGTCCATACTGGGCGGCGAGCTGTCCACTGCTTGCAGTCCAGTGTCCGGAAGTGGAGGGTCGGCGTGGCCGGGAGTTCGATGTTGTCTCCCGAACAGAGCGTCTCTTGCGGCGGGCCGAACCGAAAAACCGGGGCCCCTGGGTTTTAGTCAGTAAAAGCCTGACACGCCCTTCCGCTCTGTCTAAAGCGGGAGAGGTCATTTGCTGGTTTATTAAGGGTAAAAGGTTGAAAAAAGGGGCTCCTTTGTTAAATATCTCATCAAAAAGTCTCGTGTACTCCGCCACTATTTTTGTGGTTAACCAATACTATAATTTGTAATTTTATTAGCTAATTCTAAACCACAGTGTTTTGCTGAAGATTGTCGTAAATATACTCCGCACTGAGAATTACCTGAATTGTTGCTGCAATAATTGAACTTACTGATTTATCTTAGCATTATTGCGTTTTGTAATAAAATCATAGTTCAATCAACAGTAAAGAATGCTCATTGTATGGTCATATGGTAGATCCATTCAATATCGGTTGTATTGAATGCACACGCAATTAGTTATTCATGATTAATCTTTCTTCGGTTTGCAAAGTAACAAGCAGAATTTTGTTATGGCTGGCAACTTGTAATCAGTATAAAGGGTGTATCTGACATCAACGCATAAACGAGTACCATGGCTCGAGTACATGATTCTGAACCCCCCAGTGATGGAATTTTTCGTCGCCTTTTCATGATTAAAAAAAAATATATGTAGTTTTTTTCACTTTAGACCGTTCATAATTGCTATACTTTTATAACCCAATAAAATTTTAAAGTAAAAATTAGTTAATTCCCTAGTTACATAAAAAAGGGCAATGAAAACAAAACTCGAAAAACAGTCTTATCAGCTGATTTAATAGAGTTCACATCGGGGATCAACGTCATACCTACAAACCCGCACGGCGGCACGCTTGCAACGTTCAAAGGCCGAGCCGACACTTTTTTTTAAAAACTGTGAATTCTGTAACCGTTCATTAACGACACAAATAACTATCATAATTTTATTAGTGGCATGCGATGTAGCCTTTTCGCGAAGTTTGCGTTACGATGTCAGATACACCCTGTATACCTGTCTTTAAAATGAATCGAGATTCTCTCTCTCAGTGAATCAAAATCAAAAGTCATATGTTCAAATTAAGGCTGAGAATCAGCACTTTTTGAACGTAAATATTACATAAGACAGTCCCCCAAACAAAACGCCCACCCATCGACACTTCCTAGTGCTTTCGTTGGGAAGAAGAAGTGAGAATCCAAACCCAGCTCTGTGTGTCTCTAGCACTTTGAGTAACCTTGAATTTTTGGACTAGCTCTATGGTGATTATCCACGTTTCGTCTACATAGGTCATAGAAGAAAATTCCCATAGGTTCGAAAATAAGAAGCTGATGTAGTCGCTGGCAAAGAAGTCATTATCATCATCATCAACCTTTTTTACTATCGTCCCAGTGCTGGGCACAGGTCTCCTCTCATACAAAGAAGGATTGAGCGTAATCACCACGCTTGTTCAATGCGGGTTGGTGATTTCAGACTTAAAGTCCAGGTTTCCTCAAGATGGTTTCCTTCACCTTCAGTCATTGGTGTCCAAGATATAGTTAGAAAGTACATGTAACTATAGAAAAGTTACATTGGTACTTGCCTGACCTGGAATCGAAGCCGCGCATTCATACTTGAGAGGCTGGTGTTTCAACCACTAGACCACCACGACTTCAAAGGCAAAAAAGTGGTGATCAGGAAATGCAAAATGAGGAGTTTTATAAAATAAATGTAGTTTATTCGTAAATTTTCTTCTTTCTTTCTTTTTTTTTCTTCCTTTTTTTGTTGCTAATCCTTTACTACTTATCTACGAAAAATATGTTTGTTCAACAATGTAAAAAACGCAATGAATGTTGTTGAACTGCCAAAATGCTACTGCCATTGTTTTATGCAATAGGGTATTTGACTAAAAAAATAATTAGTCCGTCAGTCAATTTTACAATAAATACTAGACACGTATTTTTTCTTTTTTCATATAAACTAAAATGAAGACGACACAGCGCATTGAAAACTCGTGTGACGTCACTGCACGCTACAATTTTTAGCGACCAGTGACGTCACCAGCCACCACTCCTGATCTTTGATGCCTTTTATATTTGTCAATTTTTATTGATTTAAAACAAAATATACGTGTCTAGTATTTTTTGGAAATCTGACTGACGGACTAATTAGTTTTTTTTTAGTCAAATACCCTAATACTCCGTTGTTTTACACCCCCTATAAACAGTATCAAAGATACCGCTAAAACAATATAATCACCTTTAAGTTTCCTATTTCCGGGAAAAAGTCTATAATTTAAGACCATTCCTTAGTGTCCTCAATGAATTTTCATGCTGACTGGTGCCTTGCCAACTGCCTGCTTTTATCTTCCGATCGTAAAGTTATTGTAAAGAATTACCTGTAAAGTAAAGAATTATCTGTCTCCGAGGTGTCTAAGATTAACATAGAAAATAAATTAAATAAAAATGTCACATCGGTTGCCAAGTTCTGTACTCAACTTCCATTACGAGCCGATTATTATTATCCCACCGTAGACCAAGACCGTGGCCTAGTGGTTAAAACACCAGCCTCTAAAGTATGAGTGTGCGGGTTCGATTCCAGGTCAGGCAAGTACCAATGTAACTTTGCTAAGTTATATGTACTTTCTAAGTAAATCTTGGACACCAATGACTGATTCCTGGAAACCTGGTCTATAAGTCTGAATTCGCAAACCCGCATTGAGCAAGCGTGGTTATTAATCTCAATCCTTCTCTGTATGAGAGGAGACCTGTGCCCCGCAGTGGGACGTTAAAAAATTTGATGATTAGGATGATTTAGACCAAAGGCTCCTTCTCGTAGAGATGATGGTACAAACATTGATCGACACGCTTATTGGAGATAGGTTGGCGATTTTTAAAATAACATTAACTTTTAGTCTAGGTTCTCTTACGGTGTTTTTCTTTCAACGATGTCAGTGAAGACAATAAACTTTAAAAAGTATGAATTGGCTTCCACAACCTGGTACATGAACCCGCCTTTACAACATTTTGAACTTATATCCAGCCAAAACTTTCTTCACATTTTTTTTATGGAGCTGATAATCTAAAACCTCTGCATTCGGCTGAAATATAAAAGCCGATTCCTTGCCAGAATCAGATAAGCGTGTGATCCAATAGCACCAACATTTACATTGGTAGACCACGACTTGTATTGCAAGACTCTTCCATGTTTTATACCGTTGACGTGAACCAGTATTCGATATTGCGCGTCCTACGGTTTAGTGATGTGCTTACATTTTATCGATATAATTAAAAACGGCAACAGCCTCCGTGGCGTAGCGGTAGCGGACGCGACCGCTGTGCAAGGTGGCGCGGGTTCGATCCCCGCACAGTGCAAGTATTTGTATGCATGAATATGAATATTTGCACTGGTCTGGTCGTGCCTCGGAAAGTACATTAAGCCGTTGGTCCCGGTTGCCATACGAACATCTAGTGGCGGTCGTTACGGGTTGTTGGGGCCCTCTAAAGTCCAACAATTGGTCTAACTGCAATACTTCGATGTCGCCTTCGGGTTGTGGAGGTCAGACGGCAGTCGCTTCATGGAAAATATCGAAGTTTAGCCATATCAGCAGTTGGACTGGTAAAGCGGACCGCAGACTCCAAAGCTGAAAAGGCTTCGGATGCGACTGGGATTAACGCTGTGATAATGATGAATTAAAAACGGCAACATTTTTGGTGATATTATTTTTTAAAATTATGATTTAAGGTTCAATAGCTTTTATGGTTTTCAGCCTTGCGACTAGTTTATTTTTCACACCGGAACTACAATGAATAAGAAACCGAGTTTGAGCCGGAAACACAGAGAATGGCCTTTCTTTTCCTAGTAATTCGCAAGGTGATACTGGGATTATAACAAGACTCGGTAATCGCTTATCAAATGCTTAATTAGACTGATTAAGTTCACAAGAAAGAAGGCTGAGTAATCGATTGTCAACTATTTAGGGCCAATTATTATTGTTAACCGTCTCAAACACTTAATCATGCATAAGTTGTCCTCTTTGCTTTGCTCTTTGATAGCAAAAAGTGACTAGCGCGGTAGTTACTTAACATGCTAACTGAAACAACGGTATTAATTTTGATAGTTAATCAATATCCATTGCGTTATTTACGTTGTTAAGCAAACAATTTTTCATACCATATGAAGAAATGGATTAGTGCCTAATATCCTTTAAAATTATTCATATTTTGATTGAAAGTGTGTACAGACGACAGCACATCAAGCTACTACAATCTGTCAGATTACCTTATTAGATTTTCAGCTTTATCTCTAAAGCATTAAGGCTCAAGGTTGATTGGGAATACCTGACAGTTTGGGGTAGCTTGACCTACTGTCGTCCGTACACAATTATTAAGTGACTAAATGAAATAATACAAGTAGTTGACTTTGGCTATGACCAGTAGTGACTAGTGGTAAGACGTGGCCGTACCAGCGAAGGCGACCCTCCTGCAGTTTATCTGCTATGTCACGGGGACTAAGACTGCCCCGGATGCGGGCATTGATGTTGATTATTCTCAGTATTTAGATTTAAACAAATTATCGATAGTTTTCACCGTCACGTCCCATCCCTATCCAACTCTATTCTGAAGCTGAGCTCTTTGTGGAATTGAAACTTTTTGACTCAGAGGGATTGTTATCCGACAAGTAGCTTCAAATGTATGCTTTTCTTCCCACTTTCTAACTTATTCGTTTGTGCAGAATACTGCTATGATTTTTACTAGTTATTTTCATTGAAATATCTTGAAGTGGCGGTTTATTTCATGTAAACTATTTCATCATCATCAGTCGTGGTGGTCTAGTGGTTAAAATCACCAGCCTCTCAAGTATGAGTGTGCGGGTTCGATTCTAGGTCTGGCAAGTACCAATGTAACTTTTCTAAGTTATATGTACTTTCCAAGTATATCTTGGACACCAATGACACTGATTACAAGGCGAAGGAAAATATCTTGAGGAAACCTGGACTTTAAGTCTAATATCGCCAACCCGCATTGAGCAAGCTTGATGATTACGCTCAATCCTTCTCGGTATGAGAGGAGACCTGTGCCCAGCAGTGGGGCGATAAAAGGTTGATGATGATGAAGCAATGGATTCGTACCCAATATCCTTCAAAATGATTCATATTTTGATTGGAAATGTGTACCTAATTATTAAGTGACTAAATGAAATAAAAGTCGTTGACCTTGGTTATGACCAGAGGTCAATGCCACCTATGCTCTTCCTCAATAACAGAACAGTACACAAAAACCACTAAAAGGAATTGAATGACATTTGGTACAAACATGTTTATGATGATAGCGCAACTAGTTTGAAATATGCTTTATGTATGAATTACAAAAAAAAAAAAAAAAAAACTCTTAAACATATATCCAACAATTTATCATTATTCAATTCCCACGTAAGCAATATCGCAAAAAATATTATACTAACCACAACAACTATCAATTAGGTTTATCTCTTATCCTCCCAACGACTAAACCAGCTCCTTTTTAGGGTTCTGTAGCCAAATGGCAAAAAACGGAACCCTTATAAATTCGTCATGTCTGTCTGTCCATCTGTCTGTCCATATGTCACAGGCATTTTTTTTCCGAAACTATAATAGCTATACTGTTGAAACTTGGTAGGTAGATGTATTGTGAACATTGATGTGTATATTGATGCAAAAATAAAAAATAATAATAAATATTAATGTATACGTTCGGAGGTCGGGTCTGAGCAGTTGTGTTGCGATGTGTGCCGGGTGCGATGCGCCAGTTGGTGTTGTGTCGGGAGTTTGTTCGTGGAGGGTAGCGGGATCCGAAGCACGGTTCTCCGCTGGCCGACCGCAGGTAGTTGGGGGCCCAAGTAGTGTGCCAGCCACATACGAAAGGCTGCCCCGCCAACTGCGAAAAATCCCAGGGTGGCCCCATCGTGCCGGTTGGCGACCGGACGAGAGGACCCGATGGCGATCCCTGGGGGGGTTCGGGCGTCCCCGCAGTCTCCAGAACAATCTCCCTCTGGCCCAGCATCGTTGGTCGCATTGTTGGGTTTATCATTGCATCACCTCACTCAACTGCCGTCTTCCTTCCTATTCACTCATTTTTTTTTTATGAAAAGGTTAATAAAGAAAAGTAGATGTGTACAGCGGGCGCACGTCCTCTCATTCCAAGTGCACCTCTCAAATGTTCGAGGTCTGCACTCCAATCTCATTGCAGTACATCACCACCTTGAGACTGAAAAGCCACACCTACTTTTCTTGACGGAGACCCAGATCAGATGTCCGACTGACGCGGCGTACCTCGGCTACCCGGGATACTCTTTGGAGCATCATTTCCTGCAGCGTGCCGGGGTCTGTGTGTATGTCCGCAATGACATCTGTTGCCGGCGCCTCCGTCACCTCGAAGACCCTCACTTCTCGTCCCTATGGCTGTTGGTTGACACTGGTGTGGACAAAATTGTTTACACCTGTGTCTACCGATCGCACAGCGGTGATCAGGAGACAACTCGTTTATTTGACCACCTCAGTGAGGCTGCTGACAATGCGCTGCATCGGCACCCTGACGCTCAGTTCGTCGCTCTGGGGGACTTCAACGCCTGCCACCAGGACTGGCTCTTCCCATACCAGAGGACCGACCACGCTGGGAGAGAAGCGCGAAACCTCGCGCTTTCTATGGGCCTTTCCCAGCTGGTAGAGCAAGCGACTAGGGTGCCTGATGTAGTTGGGCATACTGCCAACTGTTTGGACCTTCTGCTGACCACTGATCCGGACAGATGTGTTGTAACGGTTTCCTCACCGTTGGGAACTTCAGACCACTGTCTGGTGAAGTCTGTAACGTCCTTCTCCCCACCAGATCACGACTCTCGTGGTGAACGGCGAATGTGGCGATACAGGTCAGCGGATTGGGATGAGATGCGCCACTTCTTTGCGTCTTATCCTTGGCTGCTGCCAAGGATAAGACAATCCTTCGAGCTGTGCGGACGCTATAACCGATGTGGTGCGTCAAGCTATGGAGTATTTTATCCCATTCAATGACGTGCCCGTCGGTGGCTCGGCTCGCCCATGGTTCAATGCCGATTGTGTCCAAGCTGAACAGCGAAAGCACACGGCATTTCTCGCCTGGGTTGACGCTCGTGACCGCGGAGCTCCGGATCTAAGCTCAAAGAAGAGAGCCTTTAACCGTGCTGCCAAGTCCTACAAGAAGGCGCTCAAGAAGGCTCGCTTCGACCGCATTACCCATATTGGCAACAAGTTATCTGCGCAGCCATCCGGTAGCAGATCTTTTTGGTCCCTTGCCAAATCGGTTGAGGCGAACTTCTGTCGGCCCTCACTGCCTCCGCTGGTTAGGCCTGATGGAACACTGGCTCATACGGCGAGAGAGAAAGCAGGTCTCTTTGCATCTCTCTTTGCCCATAATTCGCGTCTTGATACTGGCAGTGCTACTCCACCTAATTTACCTCATTGCGGAGCTTCAATGCCTGAGGTTCGCATTAGAAACAAGGAGGTTCTGAGAGTACTGTGTCGTCTGGACGTGAATAAGGCTAGTGGTCCGGATGGTATACCAGCGATTGTTCTTAAAGCATGTGCGC
Organism: Sesamia nonagrioides; assembly: GCA_017933935.1. Taxonomy (NCBI): domain Eukaryota; kingdom Metazoa; phylum Arthropoda; class Insecta; order Lepidoptera; family Noctuidae; genus Sesamia; species Sesamia nonagrioides. The sequence continues at coordinate 15,561 of JADWQK010002062.1, read as the reverse complement.
CCGAGTTGTCTCCTATTGACGCGCTTGTATCGCCTCTCATTTAGGACTGGTATAGTGCCCAAGTCCTGGAAGCTTGCTAACGTGCAGCCTGTGCCCAAGAAGGGTAGTCGTGCCGATCCCGCCAACTATCGGCCGATTTCGATCACCTCCATACTTTGCAAAATTATGGAGCGTGTATTGAACTCGCGCCTCTTGGCATACCTGGAAGGTAACGATCTCCTCAGTGACCGACAGTACGGGTTTCGCCGCAATCGGTCAACTGGGGACCTACTAGTGTATGCCACTCACTTGTGGGGCGAGGCCCTCGAGAAGAATGGGGAAGCGATTGCTGTCTCCCTTGATGTCTCGAAGGCCTTCGACCGGGTTTGGCACGCTGGCCTTTTGAGTAAGCTTTCAGCGTACGGCATTTCCCCTAGCCTGACTGGCTGGGTAAAAGACTTCCTGACTGAACGGTCCCTCCGAGTTGTTGTCGACGGATGCTCTTCTGAGCCCATGTCAACTAATGCCGGTGTTCCTCAGGGGTCTGTTCTCTCTGCAACTCTGTTTCTGCTGCATATTAACGATCTGCTGATGCCCGGTATCTATGGGTATGCAGATGACAGCACAGTTGTAGAGAGATACCTGCCGGATGCTCGGGCTAGTAGGGAATCAATCCGGTCCGAAAGAGAGGCCATGGTTGAGCGAACGAGTGTTGCACTGCAGGCAGTCTCCGAATGGGGCAATGCCAATCTTGTAGCATTCAATGCCGCCAAAACACAGGCGTGTCTTTTCACCGCCAAAAGGAGCCCGTTCACCTTGGCCCCTACTTTTCGGAATGTGTCCTTGGAGTGTTCCGACCGCCTTCAGCTCTTGGGAGTTGAGATTTCCTCGAACCTTAACTTTGGGCGGTTCATTGAGTCCAAGGCCAGGGTGGCTGCCAGGAAACTTGGCGTTATCGCAAAGGTCCGGCAGTACTTCACACCTGGGCAGCTTCTAATGTTATACAAAGCACAGGTCCGTTCGTGTGTGGAGTACTGCAGCCACATTTGGGCTGGTGCTGCCAAGTGTCACCTGGCCACTTTGGATTCAGTGGAGAGACGTGCAAAGAGGCTGATTGGTGACCCTGATCTAACTCGAGTTGGTCTCCAAAGCCTAGAGCACAGGCGTAGAGTAGCCAGCCTTTCGGTGTTCTATAGGATGCATTTCGGGGAGTGTGCGAGGGAATTGCATGATTTAATTCCCCCATCTCCGTTCCACCAGCGGACGACTCGTCGTACGGCTGGTTTCCACCCTTACGTTGTTAACACCATTACGATCCGGACGAAGCGCTTCGCCTCCTCCTTTATACCGCGTACATCGAGGGACTGGAACAATTTGCCCGCGGCGGTGTTTCCGTCGGACTACAATTTGAGTGTCTTCAAGGCTAGAGTGAATAGGCTCTTAATAAACTAGTGCGCTTTACCATCAACGATTGCGTCACTGCTTACCATCAGGCAGGATTGCGGTCAAGCGCTGGTTTATAATTTATAAAAAAAAAAAAAAAAAAATATTGGGGGCTCCTCTAGTCCCCATACTTAGAACTGAAACCCATTTTTTTTCATCAAATACATACCCACACGTATCTATGGATAGGTCTTCAAAAATGATATCGAGGTTTCTACAATATTTTTTTTCCAAACCGAATAGTTTGCGTGACAGACGCTTCCAAAGTGGAAAAAAGTTGGTCCCCCCTTCTAACTTCTAAAATAAGAAAATGAAAAATAATAAAAAAAACCTTTGATGTACATTACTATAAAAACTATCAACGAAAATTGTTTTGAACGAGATCTAGTAAGTAGTTTTTTTTTTAATACCTCGTAAATCGTAAACCGCTTATTACCGCGTAATCTTTCATACAATTAACTTAAATTTCATAAATTAATGGTACGGAACCTTTTGTGCGTGAGTCCGACATGCACTTGGCCGGTTTTTATAATTATAAACTAGTGCTTAACCGCAATCCCGCCTGATGGTAAGCAGTCATGCAAAGCTCGTCCCTAATAAGGTGACTACTGTATTATTTATAATATTATCGAGTTTGTAATGGTTGCAAAGCGCTAATGTTACAGTACGACACAATGTAAAGGTTTCATAGAAGTTAATACGGTTTCACAGATGCACTGAACTTGGATTTTCTTCTTCTTTTTCTTCTAGTGCCTCTTCAATCTTGAAGGTTGTTCGTCAGCTTCTTGTATTCGGTCTTGTCAAACGCGAGTCGGAACCGTTTTTCGACGCATGTAATGCCGGTCCACTCCCTGCGCCTCTTCCCTTCTACCTTGTACATCATAATCAGTTGGAGTAGCGCATATCTATCGTGTCGGAGCACGTGGCCGAGATATTCTATTTTGCGTTATTTTATGATGGGAAACAACTTTCGAGGCATTTGAACGCGCTAAAGGACGGTGTCATTTCTGACCTTTTGGGTCCAGCTTATTTTAACTTGGATTATAGTTCAGTGTATCTCTTTTCCATTTTAATAAAAAAAAAAAAGGAATAACGCACATAGGATAAATTAGCTTCCCTATCAAATTTGTCTGTATAATTAGGGTGTCTGTCTTAAATTAACAGGACTCAATTAATAAATCTTCTGTACTTTTGTTAATGTAATAGAAAGAAAAAGATTTGCTAAATTTAAATTTAGTTTAGTTTTTGTAAAAGGGATTCGGCGCCACTGTAACACAGATATGCCAGACGGAAATGACGCTCTATAAAGTTGTCCCATAATTTCGTAACACATTATCAATCGCAACTCACAGCCTCTGTGGCGTAGCGGTAGCGAACGCGGCCGTTGCGCAACGAGGCGCGGGTTCGATCCCCGCACAGTGCAAACATTTGTATGCATGAATATGAATATTTGCACTGGTCTGGTCGTGCCTCGGAAAGCACGTTAAGCCGTTGGTCCCGGTTGCCATACGAACATCTAGTGGCAGTCGTTACGGGTTGTTGGAACCCTCCAAAGTCTAACAATTGTTCTAACTGCAATGCTTCGATATCGCCTTCGGGTTGTGGAGGTCAGACGGCAGTTGCTTCACGGAAAATGTCGAAGTTTAGCCAAAATCAGCAGTTAGACTGGTAAAAGCGGACCCCAGACTCCAAAGCTGAAAAAAGCTTCGGATGCGACTGGGATAGACGATGATAATGATGATGATGACGATGATGACTAAAATAAACGCTGAGATGATGATGATTATCAATCGCAACTCAATAATTTTAAAGGAGCTAATCCATGGCTACATAATTATGTTCAAAAAATTATCTGCTTAGCAACGAAAATAACGCAATTGGTACTGTTATTGGTTTATAACCCAAAAAATATTTTTAAACTTTGATGTGTACCTAGTACCTACTAATATGGAGCATGCGTATTGCTGCAGTTCGAGCCAAAATGAGAAATAATAATCGCAATATCATTACTTCTTGTTGCAAAAGCCTATTTAAAAACTGATTGCCTTGATGATTTGAAATGCACATAGCATTCGCCATTTAACGGTGAATTACGTTATTAATAATTAATATAAAGGAGTAAGTGTTACTAGAAAGCTTTGGCTACCTAATAGTCAAAGCCCACTTCCATCATTTCCATTACAGCCAGTCATCGTTACGTGACAGTCGCGTCTCGGCGGAAATCAAAGCTTACTTGATGAAACCTTTAAATAGTGTCGTACTAAATCACGTGAGGGGAAAAACACAGAATGATGGAGTAACACCTTTTTCTAGTAACTGGTACAGCTTTGGACCAATAATCAGAATAGGTAACTAAGCGCAAAATGAGTCATCATTTCGGAATCGTGAATTAATTGTTTCGAATAAATTAATAAATAAACATTGTTTATTTCTCACCATAAGCCTAAAAAATGAAACAAATCATAATTTTTATTAATACATTTTTTTTTGTGTATCGGAGGTGTTTGTGGTAGGTCGCAATATCTGTAATACAGTTTACCAGCCCCCTAATCGGCGAACACATTTTTGTCAAATAATTGCGACTATTTGGGATCAGTTGGGATCGTTTGGACCGCCCTTTGGTCAATTCGGTCCAAACGATCCCAGTCGCAATCATTTGACCAAAATGTGTTCGCCGATTAGGGGGTAGGTCCCCACCTGTTCATGATTACGATTACATATTTCATACATACATAATTATAATGAAGATATCACAGCAAGTAATAATAAATCGAAACTATTAGTGAGCTTAAGATTATAGTAAAAATAAAAAAAGAGAAAAATAAAAAATTGTGTCAGGTGTGTGTGTGTGTGTGGGATATATTAATGTGAGTGACAATATAAGTATAATGCAATATTGATTCAACTATCGAATGTGATTGCTTGACTTTGCAAAAATTTCATCCTGCAAAGTTAGGTAAAGTGAGCTTAGCTGAACTGTCAATAGTGTCAAGTTCTAGTACTAGTTGGAATGACAGTTAACTGTACGCGGGCATCCGTCATATCTTGACAGAACCGCACTGCAGGTTGCTATTAATTATAGGATACAAACTTGGCAGAATGACCGACTTTCAAGCAGGCAGGAGAAAAAGAACAACGTTTCTAGTGGCACAGATAATTTATACTTACTTCTTTTTTATCTATGACTAAATGAGCAAGTCACCTAACAATATTGAGTCTACACATTTTTTTTTTCAACAAATGCAATTGCAACTCTCATTCAGCCTATTAATTTTGTGACGGCTCTGACTCAAATCTTTATTTAGAAGCTTTGTTTTAGACGTAGTATTTATTCATTCTATACAGAGCGGCGATAAGGTTATCTTATACATATGTATATAAAAATGTGACAAGGAAAATCATAGTTCGAAACTGTCGGTAAACTGGTTTCTGAGAAACCAGATTAATAGGTATTTGGAAACAAATATTATGATTATGTGCATAACCTAAAATATTCGAAGAGTTAGTTGTCCCATTAAGCAGCAGAAGCAGTATCCTGTGTTTACCGGCCAGCAGGGTAATTGCGTAATACACTATAGTAGCAATGGCATTTATTTTGACAGTTCAACAACATTCAATGAGCAACATTCATGTTTACTTTGTTGAGCAAACAGATTTTAGGAAAATATGGATCAACGGATTAATTAATATGCTTCCAAATAATTCAAGTTAAGAGTAATAATGTTTTACGCAGTTAGGATGCTGTAGGTCCTTGCATAAGGCATGCGTGGTAGAATGCAGTCCACGCCCTTTCCCAGAAAGAAATTACGTTTATTTTGCAACAACATAATGCTTATAAAGAACAGGAACACAAAAGATGATCGGCCAAGTTCGAATGGAGTGTGCGAGTCGGATTTTTTTTTCTTCTGTATAGTTCGGAACTCTTAAGAACGGAAAGAACTGAACAAAAAAAAAGTACGGACCTCATTAACAATTAAAAAATTGTTTTGACGTAAATTTCAACTTTCTAGCTGACGCGGTTGTCGAGATACAGCCTTGTGTAGTAGTGTAGTAGGATCGGGTTTTTCCGATTTCGGTCTAAAAAAATAACAATTTGGAGAAAAACATTCGTCCAATCCACATAAAACTGCCATCGCTCAGCATAATGCGACGAGGCAGCAGGAGGAGGAAGGTCTCAGCAGTGGGAACTTTACAGATTGATTATGCTCAGTCATCATTATCATCTCAGCGTTATTCCCGGTTGCATCCGCGGCTTTCGCGTTGGACCCCGGGGTCTGCTTTACTGCACATTCTCCTCCATTTCGCGCGATCTTTAGCACCCTGTGGTGAGAGATTGTTGGCACGCATGTCATCTCTTACAACGTCAAGAAAGCACTTCTTTGGTCTACCCCACTTGTTCCGGCCCGGCGGAGGCGCCATGGTAAGACATTTGTTACCCACGTAACGTGCCGTAAGACGAGGCCGTACCAGCGAAGGCGACCCTCCTGCAGTTTATCTGCTATGTCACGGGGACGAAGACTGCCCTGGATACGGGCATGGATGTTGATTATGCTCAGTATTTAGACTAAAACAAATTATCGATAGTTTTCACCGTCACGTCCCATCCCTATCCAACTCTATTCTGAAGCTGAGCTCTTTGTGGAATTGAAACTTTTTGACTCAGAGGGATTGTTATCCGACAAGTAGCTTCAAATGTATGCTTTTCTTCCCACTTTCTAACTTATTCGTTTGTGCAGAATACTGCTATGATTTTTACTAGTTATTTTCATTGAAATATCTTGAAGTGGCGCTTTATTTTATTTTTATTTATCATGGGGCAATAAACAGTTACAATATAAAATATTCACAAACAATAGTTTAAACTTATTATATAATAATATTACAGCCCTCTACATTATCCGCATGTAAATTATTTCATCACCAGTGCTTTCAAAACTGTGAAAGAAATTGTGGTGTTACCAGTATATCATCATCATCATCCTCATCTCAGCCACACGAAATCCACTGCTGGACATAGGCCTCCCTCAAGGATTTCCAATCCAACGCTTCCCTGCGATTTTGGTCAGGTCATCCGACCACCTAGTCGGAACACTACCAGTATATAATAGAACCAAATTAGAAATCTTGTGACAGGTACTAACCCGCACTGGACCCAACTTGGTGGATTATGACCCACCCCTTTCCATTAAGCAGAATTGGGGTCACTATAGGCTGATTATGCACGTCATTTATCTTATAGTTAATGATGATAGCTTTTTCGTGTGAAGGCAACTTTTAGAGGTATGAGGAAGGATGTGAATTTCACCTATCTTTTAGAGAAAAATAAGAATCCTCCGACCAGACGGGTGCTGTATCTGCCGGACAACTGCCCATCGAGTAATGTCGGGAAGTTGTAAGTATGCTAGTTGCGAGGTAAACTCTGGGATTTTGCGTGACATTAGTTGACCGTATGTGGCGTTGTAGATACCTCTGCATACTAAAATAACAGGCATTTGCCAGGCTCCGTGGTGTAGCGGTAGCAAACGCCGCCGCTGCTCAAGGAGGCGCGGTTTCGACCCCCGCTCAGTGCAAATATTTGTTCGCATGAATATGAATATTTGCACTGGTCTGGTCGTGCCTCGGAAAGCACGTTAAGCCGTTGGTCCCGGTTGCCATACGTACATCTAATGGCACTCGCTAAGGTTTTTTGGAGCCCTCAAAAGTCCAACAATTGGTCTAACTGCAATGCTTCGATATCGCCTTCGGGTTGTGGAGGTCAGACTGCAGTCGCTTCATGGAAAATATCAAAATTTAGACAAAATCAGCAGTTACACTGGTAAAGCGGACCCCAAGCTCCAAAGCTGAAAAAAGCTTCGGATGCGACTGGGATAGACGATGATAATGATGATGATGACGATGATGACTAAAATAACAGGCATGTTCTGATAAAACTCCTTCGAGCTCCGTCCCAACGGGTCGTATTGCCCCTCCGCCCATGCTGTTACTTTGGTTTTGATAAGCGTTCCTTCTGCATGATTTATTTTAACATTGTTCAAAAATGGTTTTTTTACAAATGCAATAAGTTTTTATTCAAATCCCACTGGTAGTTCCGAAGAGAAATTAGGAAAAAAAATCTCTTCAGCTCTATTATACATAGGCGGCACAGATGTCAGCATATCAAATCACTTCAATTCTCTAAAACTTTTTTTCAATTTTATTCTTATATCATTAATGTTCACGGTTGATTGGGTAAATTCGTGAGTACCTAGTCAAACTATGATGACGTTATTTTTTTTCTTAATTTGCAGTCGGAGAGATACCAGCCGGGAGCTCGGGCTAGTAAGGAATCAATCCGGTTGTAAAGAGAGGCTATGGTAGAGCGTTCGAATGTTGCACTACAGGCAGTCTCCGACTGGGGCCAAGCCAATCTTGTAGCATTCAATGCCGCCAAAACACAAGCGTGTCTATTCACAGCTAAGAGAAGCCCGTTTTCCTTGGTTCCTACTTTTCGGAATGCGTCTTTGGAGTGCACCGACCGCCATCAGCTTATGGGAGTTGAGATTTCCTCGAACCTGAACTTTGGGCGGTTCTTTGAATCCAAAGCCAAGGTGGCTGCCAGGAAACTTGGCGTTATCGTAAAGGTCCGGAAGTACTTCACACCAGGACAGCTTCTAATGTTATACAAAGCACAAGACCGTTTTTTTTTGTGGAGTACTGCAGCCACATTTGGGCTGGTGCTGCAAAATGCCACCTGGCTACTTTGGCTAATTTGGGGGAGAGGCGTGCGAAGAAGCTAATTGGCAACCCAGAATTAGTTCAAAACGGTCTCCAAAGCCTGGAGCTCAGGCGAAGAGTAGCCAGCCTGTCGGTGTTCTATAGGATGCATGGAAAGTGTGCGAGGGTAATGCGTGATTTAATTCCCCCATTTCCGTTCCATAATCGGACGACCCGTAGTACGACGAGTAGCCACCCTTACGTTATTGACACCACTACGATCTGGACAAAGGGTTTCGCCTCTTCTTTTACTTTCTTCCGTATACATCGAGGGACTGTAACAATTTGGCAGTATCCCCGTCTGACTACAGTGTAAGTGTCTTCAATAGGCTCTTAATAAACTAGCGCGCTTTACCTGCAACGATTGCATCACTCCTTACCATTCGGCGGGATTGCGGTCAAGCATTAATTTATATAAAAAAGTTTGACACAATTAACAATATTTCTAGTAAGAAAACGCTGTCTGCCCATTAAGATTATGAATGAAATTATGTATAAATTCTGAATGGAAATGTTAAACCGCCATTAATGTCTAGGTAAAGGATTGGCATTGTTACTTTATTGATTGGTGTTTGTGTTTAATATACCTTCTTATTGATTCTGCCTGTCTATTAAATCATTGTTTAATAGATGCGGCAATTGTATCGATTTCCATTTTTATTAATTGTGAAGCACAAAAACTGTTTCAATGGAAGACAAGCTACTTGTAAATATTTATATTTTTAATATTGTAATTAGATAGGTATAGGGTAGAATATTTTCTTCTGCCCTCTGCTGCACCCACGTGGGTGTCGAAAATTCCCACAGAACCCACGGGAATGTGTTTCCGAGACAAAAAGCATTTTCTAGCCAAAAATTATCGAAATCCTTCCAGTGGTTAAGGCGGAAAGGTAAAGATGCCAGCACACCAATCAGCTATTATAGTTTTCCAAATTGGGAAGACATAAGAATGCGGGTGCCTTTATTTTTGCTTGTTTTTTTGTTGCGTGACCTGCTGTAGTCTGTACAGACTTGTACACAGTTACTTTCGAATTTACAATATTAATTAGTAAGTATATATGAAAGTGTGACGAGCTGTGTTAGCAGTGAGCGAAGTGAACGATCTGGAGAAGTTGGCAGCAATCGCAGACAAAATCATGGAAACCATAAGGCCTTTGAATGAGGTAGCAGGGGTAAAAACAGTGACAGCTGGTAACAATGATACCGCATTTATTTTATCGGAAATTGCAAAATTGAGTCTTCAAATGAAAGAAATGCAGAGTGAAAGGTCTAGGTCAAGAAATCGTTGTCAAGGCCAATGCACGCGGTGTCGTTCAACGTCACGATTCAGTAATACTACACGGCGCACGCCCGAAAGTGCTGACTGGCTATGTTATTATCATTATAAGTTCCACGATAGAGCACAGAAATGCATGGAGCCGTGTGCTTGGAAGAAAAATAGTAACCATCAGGAAAACTAAATGGCGTGGTGCAACCGCCGGTGAAGGTTTGCACCATAACGCCTGCTCACCGTCTTTGTGTTAGTGATAAAATATCAGGACTAAGATTTTTGGTTGATACCGGAGCAAATATTTCAGTGTTACCGTATAAGAAAAAACTTTTTAGTGATAATGTGTGTAGTAGTTATAAATTGTATGCTGCTAACGGTAGTGAAATAACAACGTATGGTACTAAAACCTTGGACTTAAATTTTGGATTGCGACGACCTTATCGTTGGACATTTGTTCTTGCCGAAGTGAAACAACCCATACTAGGTGCAGACTTTTTAGCTTTTCATAAGTTATTAGTGGACGTTAACCAAAAGAAATTAATAGATCAAGTGACTAATTTGTGTACAGTTACAGCGCTAAGTTTGGCAAATCAACCGTCAATAACAACCGTTAACTCTTCATGTGAATTTAGCGCACTACTATTAGAGTATCCGAATATAACAAAACCTATGTGTTTTAAGGACACTCCATGTCATTCAGTGGAACATTACATAGAAACAACCGGATCACCTGTGTTTGCAAAACCGAGGCCACTGCCACCTGATAAATATGACAGGGTCAAGGCCGAGTTTCAACGTATGATTGACATGGGAATATGCAGGCCATCTAAGAGTTGCTGGGCGAGTCCCTTACATGTAGTCATCAAGAAAAATGGAGAATTGAGACCGTGCGGCGACTACCGTCGTTTAAACAGCATTACCAAACCCGACAGATATCCGATACCACGAATTCAAGATTGTACATATCTGTTGGCAGGAAAACGTATTTTCTCTCGGATTGATCTTCAGCGTGCTTATCATAATTTGAAAGTGAGAGAAGAGGATATTCCGAAGACGGCGATAACCACTCCATTCGGCCTGTTTGAGTTCAACAGGATGACGTTTGGTCTACGAAACGCCGCACAAACATTTCAAAGATTCGTGAACAACGTATTTCGAGACTTAGGATTTATCTTTTCCTACCTTGATGACGTAATAGTTGCATCGACCTCAAGGTTGGAGCATGAAAAGCATCTAAGAGAAGTTTTCAACCGCTTGGATCAATGGGGGCTCACTGTAAACTTATCAAAATGCGTATTTGGAAAATCTGAATTAGAATTTCTTGGATTTCACGTGTCCGAAAAGGGTCTGCGACCGCTAAATGATAGAGTAGAAGCGATATCGAAATACCCACAACCAAACACAGTAGAAGAGTTGCGCCGATTTTTAGGCATGGTAAATTTTTACAGGAGACATTTACCCCGAGCCGCAGAACTTCAGAGTATCCTAGACACCTACTTACACAATGCGAAGAAAAGAGACAAAACTCCAATTACATGGACCAAGGAGGCAATCGATGCATTCGAACAATGTAAAGCGAGCTTACAAGGCGCTGTTACTTTGTCCTTTCCTCTAGCGGACGCCCCTATAGCACTCATGACCGACGTTTCAGCCACATGCGCCGGAGCAGTACTGCAGCAAAGGGTCGGAGGAACTTGGCAGCCTCTGGCATTTTTCTCCAAAAAGCTCAGCGACGCGCAACAGAAGTATAGCACCTTTGATCGTGAATTGCTTGCGATCTACATGGCTATTAAACATTTCCGATATTTGGTAGAAGGAAGACCGTTAACCGTGTACACAGATCATAAACCACTTGTGTATGCATTTCAAAACAACAGTATTGGCAAACATGATACACCCAGAAGGTTGAGGCATTTAGACTTCATATTACAGTTTTGTGTGGTACTAGAGTTCATTAGTGGAGCCGATAACATCGTGGCTGATACCCTATCGAGAATTTCATCTTTATGCACTCCATCACCCATTAATTATGAAAAATTGTCGCATGCCCAAGAAACAGACCAGGAACTGAAAATATTGATGAACGCCGATAATTTAAGTTTTAAAAGAATGTTATTGACAGATAATAATATGTCAATATACTGCGAAGTATCGACAGATAAGGCACGACCATATTTGCCTGCCGAGTTTCGTATGACAGCTTATAAAGCGATTCACGGAATCGGCCACCCAGGAATAAGGACAACAAGAAAGATGATAGCCGATCGCTATTTTTGGAAAGGCATGAACAAAGATGTCTCTGCATGGGCTAAGGCATGCCTAGAGTGTCAGAGGTCTAAGGTTCAACGACACACTATTTCACCCGTTGGTACTTTTGAGAAAAGTAATCGGTTCGAGCACGTGCATGTCGATATTGTTGGTCCATTAAGTTACTGTAAAGGTTATAGATATTTAGTGACGATGTTAGATAGGGCAACGGGATGGCCCGAGGCACATCCAGTTAAGGACATAACCGCAGAAACTGTTGCTGAAATTATTTATTCAGGGTGGATCGCTAGATTCGGGTGTCCACTAAGAATAACAACAGATCAAGGACGACAATTTGAGTCCAATCTATTCGCATTACTTTCAAAACGCATGGGTATCAGTAAGCTGAGAACTACTGCTTATCATCCACAGTCTAATGGCGCAGTTGAACGTTGGCACCGATCGCTAAAAACTGCTTTAATGTGTAGAGGAAACACAATAGATTGGGTGAACGAATTACCCTCTGTACTGTTAGGATTAAGGGCTACGTTACGAGACGATACAAAGGTCAGCGCTGCAGAGTTGGTGTACGGCGAAGTGTTGCGTTTACCTGGAGATTTCTTTTCGCTGTCAAAGCTTGAAGTCTCTGAGAACGATACATTTGTGCAAGAACTACGACAAAGGATCCGGAAAATATCATCCGTTCCGAGACGGGAGTTGAAACAAGGCCAAATATTTGTGCATCCAGAATTAAAGAACTGCAGTCAAGTTTTTATACGTTGTGACCAAGTTTCGAAGCCTTTGACTGCACCATACTCTGGTCCCTATCAAGTTTTAGAAAAATATGACAAATATTTCAAGATATTATGTAATGGTGTAAAGAAAAATATAAGTATAGATCGCCTTAAACCAGCCTTTGTAATAGAAAGTGACTCGTGCCAAGATTTAACTATTCCTAAAAAGGAAGAAACAAGCCCAAATAACGAAAAACGAACAAGATCGGGTCGCGTAATTAAACCGGTGGTTCGATTTAGCTCATGACCCGTACCTGTACGAAGTTATTCTACAACTTTTTAATTACTGTAACATGTGTGTACTGTGTGTGTGTGTAACTGTTTAGTTTTTACTAACTAGCTATTTAGAGGACAATTATTTAGTGGATCAATATTATTTAATGTAACCGTATGTGTTTATACATATAAAATTTATATTGTTTATCATGTAAAGTGACCAGGTATGAAATGTAATCTTAATACTGTATTACCTAGAAAGTTATAGAAACAGACGCCAATTTTAAATGTTATAAAAAAAAAAAATGTCTAATTATTGTTAGGAATATTTTTTTTTCTTTTATTTAAGGGGGGGAGCTATGTGCCTGCAGCACATTTCCTTTTTAGTACGATGAGATCACAAGACTCTCGTTACTCAATTACAGCTAGGTAGATTTATAAGTCAGTCGACCCAATACCTCTGTACAGTTTGTATGTCTTTCAAATATAAATAGTTATGTGTTTATGGAGTTTTATTGAAGGAGCCTTAGAACACAACTTACACTAATATAAGAGGACACAACAAAAGTAATGATAGTTTATTGTCATCATCATCATAATCAGTCTATATATTGTTCTCACTGTTGGGACACAGGCCCCTCTGGATGAGAGGAAGTGGGCCGTAATCAAACACGCGGGCCCAGTGCGGGTTGATAGATGTCACATGACTTCGGAGTTTTTGGCTCTAGGACATGCTGGTTTCCTCACAATGTTTTCCTTCACCGTTTTGAGAGCAGCGGTGATGAAATCATTTAAACAAAGTGAAGCGCCGGATGGGGTTCGAATCTACGACCTACAACTTATAAGTTGTGGTTAGGCCACTGCTCGATAGTTTATTGTATGTACAGTCAAGACCAAAAGTCGAGTTGCAATCTCACAAAACTATGGCCAAGCAATACTAGTTGTAGTTACGACCTTCTTCTATAATAAAGTTTGATACACACTCATACACTTGCTGCCCGCTTATGATTGTTAGGTACTACTTACTAATTTCAACGTCTACAGTAAGTGTTTCAATGCCCTAATGGTTTTCGCCTTGATAGGCGTTCAAGGTGGTTCGAGTTCAAATCTAATAACTTGCAAAAATATTTTTTAAATGTTTATTGGTGAGTTATGAATGCTGACAACAAAAATATCTAAAAATACCGATCTGCAACTTAAAGATGATACTTTCTTTTAAGATTTTTTCTATATTAGAGTCATTATAAAAAGATGACGGTAGACTTAAAAGAATCTGAATCACTACTTCACAAAAAATATTCCGCTACCTACAATAACTATTATTAGCTACAATAACTCAAATAATATTACTTAGCTGTTGTTGGTTGGTGAACATATAGTTAACAGTTTGTGTTATTAGTTTTACTTTTTTAATCAATATGCAGGCATATGCAGCAATATATCTCAAATATCATATGAAACCGGCTTTTGTGTAAGTTGTTTTTATTATTATTTGTGTTAAGGTGCAAACTAATCGCTTGTTAAGTGTGTAATAAAATTGTTATTGTTTTAGAGAAATACTGTAAGCCGTTGGAGGTCAAGGTCAAGAGGTTGGAGGACGAAGGTAGCTGTCGAGACAAGTGAAACGAAACGACAATATTTACCGTTGAATAAACTTTTAAATCGTGCGAAGAAGATAGGTTGCATTTGTGGTTTAAAAATAAATTGGCGAGGCTGGTGGAGTCTTATCGAGCTAAACAAAAAAAAACTATTTATAACAAAAACAGTGCAGAAGTGTCCTACAGAGTGTTTTAAATATATACCAATAAATATCTAAATAACGGACTCTAAACCATCTCTAAAGTAATTTAGCTAAGTGACAGTAATATGGTCGGTTGGCTTAATGGCTAACAGATGTCGCCTTTTGCAATTTCAATACAAATTACTTTTGGTAAATTATAAAAACAATAATTTCGGAATTCGATAAGAAATAAGTTCGTTTACTTTTGAACTAAGAAAGCGCTTGAAGATTATAATCTCATGCCATCAAACCCCGAAAAAAGTCACTACAAGATGGCAGCATTAGTACCATGCTATACACGCAAAAAAATTATAAATGTAATAAGCACTATTATGTGTTCTAAGTATAGATTAATTTATGATTGCAATAATATTCAGGTTAAGCTTCAATCCTCTTTTCTTTAAGAAAATGAATAATTAAGCTATAACCTCTTTAATCATAATATACGTATAATATTATAATTTTCATATCTAACAACCAAAAATGTTTTTTGTATTTTTTACCATAACAATATCATAAGTTTGTCAAGGATTACTTTTATATAAAATATTACAATGCTGCCGTGTCAACGTTTGTTTCATTTGTTAGTATAAGTATATCTATACCGAATAATATATAACTTTATAATATATTGCATTATAATATGCTTATTGTTTTATTTTTATATATTTTTTATTATATTACCCCTATAGTAAACTAAAACATATAATAAAACCCTTTTTTGGGATAAATATTCAATAAATTTTCCTATTTGTTTAAATATTATTTGCAAACATTTTTACTTTAAAATACAAATCAATTATCATAATTTCAAATTAATTATATGAAACAACAAAAAGAGTTGCCTATAATAAGGATCGAACCCACAATCGCTCGCTTTTGATAGCACCATTGTTAAGTGCGGCCGCTAACTCAACTTCAAATGAAGTAACGAAATTTTGCATTACTTTAAAGAAAGACGAAGACTGCGATAAAAAAATAATGCGGTAGTGTGCGTGGCCGGTTTAGCGCAGGCGACAGTAGTCTTTAAGGTGGAAATGGACTTCTACAGCTGATAGTACATCATCATCAAATCAAAT